>JAIEZT010000054.1:16577352-16822352 GCA_019594935.1 Periophthalmus modestus
AGTGGTGCCCGTGGTCATTGGAGCACTCAGGGCAGTGATCCCCATCTCGAGGGGTGGTTACAGTAGATCTCAGGAGAAACATCAGACATCTCAGTCCAGAAAAATGCAGTAATAGGAACAGCAAAGATACTGCGCAGAACCCTGAAACTCCCAAGCTTCTGGTAGAGGACCTGAGCATGGAAAAAGAGATGAGACCACCCGTGGAGGGTGAGGATGAGATTTTTTTTTTCTTTTCTTTTTTTATGTAGGCTAAAAGTAAGGTCCCCTTGACTCATTTTGGGCTCTCTATCCCTACCCAGGATGCGCCTTGACTTTATTTGGACTAATATGGAATTGATTAGATTCAAACTTAACCTAAACTCAACACTTAATAGTTGAGTAAGTTATGCAATATTGTATGGTAGTAAAAAAGTATACAAGGCATCATTACATTTTTTTAATAGATTATTTTAGATGACTGATTGGGACAAAGCTATGAGGACACTGGCTGTAAATCACAAGGCAGCTACGGTATATAACATTAGAAGTATGATAACACGGACTGTAACTAGCCAGCAGAGCTTGTGGTCTTTTTACTCTAACATTAAAGGTACACTGCGTAACTTTTCTTTATTTAACCACATGGTTAAGCCTATTTATCTTGCATTTCATGATTTACAAGTGTGTTATGGCTCAAACATACATTCTTTCTGTGAGCGGAGTCACCTCTCCACTGAGCTGACCTGTCACAACACCTGCTTGTCCCCATAGAGACAAATACATTTACTGCCATACTGTGAAACATTCCTGGCACAGCAATAGGCCTGTCACAATAGCACATTTTGAAATGTGATATATTACTGAAGTAAATATAGATGATAAATGATAATATTGAAACTAGGCCATAAAGGGAAATTATTCCTCAAAAATTATAAAGGGAAATTATTCCTCAAAAAAATTTTCAATATGGTCAAAAACATGAGCAAGTACTTAGTTTGTGTCTATAATGAGTCATAGAAGTTTACTATTCAACCCTCTACAACTGAAATCTCATAGTAGTACAGAAAAATACCCCAAATTTTCCCACTAGTACAAAGGAAATACACCCACTATAAATACTGACCCACAAAAACCTTTGTTCCATCTGTCAACGATAAGTAGATATAGGATGTACTGTGACTCCCTTACAAAGCAATAACATCTCCATGGAGAAGGGCAGGTGGCAGACCCTCCATCTGAAAAGACTTCACAATTTGAACATCGATGAGTAATTCAACACTGCAGTCAAATATAAACAGTTTTGGTTTTTTTTAAGTTGGCTATACTAATCTGAGACACTGCCCTAAACCAGGAGGTACCTCATCACTCCTCTGTGAAGCAAGCTGGAGTAAACCCTGTGTATAATTAAAAGTTTAAATCAATAATCTACTAAATGCAAACTCCTCAATGATTTAAGCTGGCCTATCCACCTTGATTATCTCCCTTTTGTTGTGTAGTCTTGCTGGCCTCTGTCCCAGCACTGAGGAGAATTAGTTCACTCTCCCCACCTCTGCACCATTTATCATGATCACTCATAATGTTACAAGTGTCAGTAATTGCGGTACATAGGGATTCATCAGACACTACACATGGACAGCCGACATATAAAACGAACCACATGACAGCCAATTGCCATGAAACATCAACTCAGTCAATCTTGCAATCCTTGGGTCATTTGGATGGCTCAAATGTGCAGCACGTCCTTGGGTTTTCATTCACAAACACATGCGGTGGAAGACAAAAGCAATGAAAATCAATAAATAAAGTGGAGCACATTGCGGGCCTGCAGGGAACGGCTGTAGGCCATTAAGCAGTAAATAATTCCCGTGGCTTTGACGAGATCTGGGCCTGAGGCGTGTGCGTAGACTGTAGATGAGAATGAGAGAAGATGGACGGATAGACAGAGCAGGAGAAAGATGAGAAGAGGACAGCAAATATGAAAAGGAAAACATTAAACTAGTTTGACAGATAGAATATAGATTATTGTTGGGAGTCATTGGTGTGAGGAATAAAAAATGTATCCTCTAGACTCTTGAGGAATGTCAGGTTTTTGCTTCTTTGGCAATACAAAATGTAGACCGTCAGAATTTTTAAAGGTGCAGTATGGAACTTTTCTGGTGGAAGGTATTGCTTTGCTTGGGATGTTCCAAAGTATGATATTAAGGGTGCGTTCACACACAATCACCAAATCAGAACTGGGACTAAACTGAGACAAAACACAAAGCAAATCTACATTAGGACAACATCAAAGTGTGAATGCCCCTAAATGTCTCTTTCTCCTTGGAGAAAGGCAGTCGTGCAAACATTATTTACAGGTCAGATCTGTGAAGAGGTGAACATGATCACATGACAGGCCTTTTGAGCAATAAAAAACTATAAATTAAGAAATGCAAGATACATAAGTTTAATCCCATAGTATGGAACATTCCAGGCAAAACAATAACATCTCCATGGAGACAAGCAGGTGGTGGATCCCTCATCAAAAACGTCTCAGTGCTAAAAGTTTCAGTTAACTTTGTTAGATCTAAAGTTACACATTTTCTCTCCAATATAATACAGAAATAGGTTGTGTATATGTATTATTAACAAATCATTTCATGATCATAATTTTTTGCATAATTCTGCAAAAAATTCCACAAATTTTGATGAGATATAAGTGCTGGAAACATACAATTGTACATGGATGGGGCAGGTGTGTTTACAAAGGAAGAGAAGGATGACAGAAAGAAAAGAAAACTGGGCAATAGAGCAAGGAAAAGCAGGATGAATAGGACGAGTGCTGTTTGTGGGTCCAAGGGAAGTGAAAACTGCCTGAGGTTGGGGAGTGATGGAACAGATATGAACAGAAAAGCTGTGAAATGGGTGAATCGTCCGTGGAACAGCGAGCACCCATAAATCCAGATGTGAGCAGATATGAGGGTGTCGCGTGACCATGGCAGCTGCACAGTGTGTGACTGATGGCAAAGCAGATCGATATTTGAGTCTGCCACCGCGACAAAGCTATGAGGACACTGGCTGTAAATGACTAAGCAGCTACGGTATATAACATTATAGCCTGAAGTACGAACATGTACCGTAACTAGCCATCAGAGCTTGTGGTCAGTACTGTTCTACACAGTATCAGAGACACAAGGCACTGCCAAAAAAAACAGCTCATTTTAGATAAACAGTTGCAATTAGTCCAATAGATTTTTAGGAGAGTCACGTCGACTGAAGGGCAGTGGCTCATGAGTAGAAAGTTTTAGTGATGACTCATACTTGAATGTGTACTGTGCAGGTGAGTGAGCTCAGATTTGATTTTTGATTTTTTTTTTTAGATATTTTATTTCGATTTTTTTTAATTTTGAGGTAATAGAAGAATAAATGTCAAACAAGGTATATAAAAAACACTAAATAAATCCTCCCAGAACTTCAACCCAAGAGCCAAGTTGGATAGAGATTTAAAGAGACCCTGAGGGAGGTATGTTGTTATGGTGACGATAACATGCTACAATAATATACATTTTAAAAAGAAATACAAAAGATTTAAGAGCAACAATATAGTAAAGCAAAAGTAAAAAAAAAAAAAAAAGACCCATATTACCCTATTTTCTGGTCAAAAACATCCCTGGAGTTTTATTTTGTTTCATTCACACATGTTTAATGCAGGAATCATCCATATTTAGGCTGTGTCCTTCTCTTAAACTAAAAACACTCTGTTGTGATGTCATGTGGTAATACAGGAAGTTTTCCACTGTGTTTTTAAACTCCATACACCTTCATTTGGATGATTACAGCCCTGGAATTGCCTCTTTCTATTGAACTAATGGTAAAAGTTAGCAGTTAACTTGAAAACTATGGCTGAATAACGTCAGAAGGTGGAACAGAGCATTCTGAGGTTTGGAGATGTTGGCACACTAATAATAAAGGATCACTCAAATATGTGTGAAAATACAACTCCAGGTATGTTTCTGAGGAGCTAACAACATTATAATGTGACTTAAAACTCACAAGAGTCAATTTGGTGTAATATAGGACCTTTATCAATGGTCAAAAGCAAAATAAGTATTGCTGTGTTTCAAATAGCATCACAACATTCTATAGGTTCATAATATTTAATACAAATAGGGGGTAGTTAAAATTAATATAGTTGAATATAGATTTTTGTTGTAACATAAAGAATTCTAGTCAATTCGCAAACATGATCATATTCTGTATTTGTGACTTTATCTTTTAGATTTAAATTTTATTTTTGAATTAAAAAATAAAAAATAATAATCACCTCTTCACCTGGGAGTATGACATCTGTAAACATTCTTTGTTAGGGTAAATTGACCAGGCAGACCAGTTGATTTGATTAATTACATACATAGAATCATTGGTTTGATTGCAATGGGCACACACTTTTTCCAGAAGATTAAATTTGTGGATGTTTTTATTTCCCTGTAGAATGGAAGTCTATCATAGGCTATTGATTTCAAGGAATCAAATCACTGTAGTCTATGAGGCTTTTCCAGTAAAGCATAACCCATGACTGCTATAGTGGCACATAGGGACATTTCAAACCAACCTGTCCCTGTTAGTCAGCCTTATCTATGACAGTTACACCATTTTGTCACTAATATCTACCTTTTTAGCCAAACCTAATCTGTGCATTTGACAGTGAGAAAATATGCACATGGGTCAGTTCCATCAAAGTGAGAACTGGAAGCAGTGAGAAACTGTGATGAAGTTTGACTGGAAACCAAAAACATGAAAGCACAGTGTGAGGCATGTCCTACTTTTAAAGACTTGAGGAATTTTCGGAGGGCAGAGTAAAAACGCCAGAACCAGTGTTGTATTTGGGAGTTGTAAGGCTTGGGAGTGGATTAAGTTTTAGTGTATGCTGAAAAGGTCTTACTCAGAAAATATTGAACTTTGATACTAATAGCACTCAGAGGAATTGGCTTCTCTTGTTCTATTAGACACATGGTTTTATTTGAGGAAGGTTATTTGGAGTCTAATCCACTTAAAAGAATGATACTCACCAGTTGTAATGAACATTCACCCGTGCTTGATAGTCTCATTACAATGTTTCATTGGGTAATTATGGCATGCAACAAAAGCCCTTTGAACAAACAAAGCATTGTAACAGGCTGCAGTGTTTCTTTGCAAAACTTTAGAAACACGTTTTAAATAATATCCATCAGTTAAATTTCACACGTTATTTTGGAAACCTAAAATCTATGTTACTACTAGTGATGTGATGATGCTACATGTTTTTAATCAAAACAGATACAGATTCTGGGTTTTTTGCAGGTACAGATACTTGATATTGGTCTAACCTTATTAGGTGAAGGTATTTCAATAAATATATGTATTTATTACTACTACTAAAAGTTGTTATTTTACATTATTATGTATACAGCGGTCCCTCGCTATATCACAGTTCACCTTTCTGAGAAAAGTGTATATGTGTGATGAGGGGTTTTACAGCCTTAAAACATATATAATAACTGTAAAAAATAAAGCTGACTACTTTGTGGATTTTGCCTATTGCGGATTGTTTTTAGAACGTAACCCCCCTGATAAACGAGGGGCAACTGTACAGCAAAACAGTATTACCCAACACAATGTTATTCTGGTGGGATTAAGCACTAACCTAAACCTAAATTCCACCCGCAGTCACATTTCAAGCTGGTAACTTGGGAAAAATCTGGAGGATTAAAGGGGAGAGTGGAACAATGTGATTGGCTTAACATTTCACTCCTCCCTACAGCCAGGTGTTTGTAATCAGAAACACCTAGCTTTAATCAGGGCAGTCTTGTGTGATGTCACCACACACTTAAAAAAAAGTAGACAATGTTATTAAAACACCATATACACAGTTTAGTAGTGGAAAAGGTGAATTTAGTGTTTAGTTTCACTTTAAAGGAGGGTTTCAAATAGGTTCTAAAGGCTGGTTTATGGTCTAGTGTCAAATCTATATGGATGTGTTGCACAGCTCCCCGACACATATGAAAACCAATCAGAAAGCTTGCAGTGCATCTGCAGTGTACATGTACATGCCATGTACATGTACCTCGGCCAAAAAGTTACTACATGTCAATTATCTGCCAAACGCAAGGGCTGTGTTTGGTTGAGCCCCACTAAATAGACAACTCATTAAAAACAGCTCTGAACAGCTAAAATTTGGCACATAAATGTCTGCACATGAGCCTAATATGAGTATTTATTGTCACAGTAAATAAAAACAAATAATGAATGCAAATTAATCATTTGGAATTCCATGACGCCCCTGGAGCCTGATGAGATCCGCAGAAGCTTATATGGTTCAACTCCCAGCTGAGCAGGGCTTAACATGTTTAAAACCTATGCTTAGCTCTAAAATGTGCATGTAATATTTGGATTATTAATAACCAGATTGTTACAGAGTCAGTATAGATATAGCCTATCAATAATTCCATCCATAACTACTCAGGCCACAGTAGTGCAGTAAGCAAGACATTTTCAGTGATTGGAAAAAGAGATTTTAACCTAACTAGAAGATTATTCCTTGTATATTACACAAAATGTATTCAGTACAGCTGGTGTCTTCTTGTAATGTTATACATTTAAAACAGAAAATGCAGGAGTCAGAAGCCTTCTTTACAGAGCAGTATTTGTGTTTGATGCTCAGTGTGGGTTGAGCTCCTGTAAAGGATGAGGCAGCACTTTAGCTAAAGATATTTATATCCTAATATTACAAATAGTAAAAGCCCTGGGCCATCAGGAAATGATTGTTATATTAAGACAGAGAGCAGCTCACAGACAAATGAGTGTGGAGTGATGAGGAGGAGAGAAAAAGTTTGAGTGCAAACATGGAGCACCATCATAATGGTTTATGGATCACATTCAGAGGCAGGGTGTGTGTGTGTGTGTGTGTGTGTGTGTGTGTGTGTGTGTGTGTGTGTGTGTGTGTGTGTGTGTGTGTGTGTGTGTGTGTGTGTGTGTGTGTGTGTGTGTGTGTGTGTGTCTGTCTGTGTCTGTGTGTGTGTGTGTCTGTGTGTGTGTCTGTGTGTATGTGCATGGGGAGGGGCTGTGAAGATGGATGAGACAGCACAAGTCTAAACACACAAATGAAGTGTGAGCTGGAGGAGAGCAGAGCATCCGGACATATGATGGATGGTGTCATTCATGATGGAGTGTCCAAACTGCAGGCAGGACAGGAGAAACTGGACCAGGGGACTGAAGGATAGGCTCACACAGAAGTCTCAGGTTATCATGGTCAACATAAAGATGGATGATCTAAAATTAATGATGAGAAATTGCTATGATGCTTATTTTACACCAAATGGGACTACTGAAAGCTGAAGCAGAAATCACAACATCTCCCTTAGAGTATGGTGTGCATCAGGGTTCTACATTAGAAAACAATGTTGCATTTCATTGTTTTGCAGATGACATTCAAATATATCTGCCAGTGACCGCCAATGACAGCCAGATCACAATTAAAGCTCTGCAGGACTGTCTCAGGGTGCAGACTTGGCTGAGCACAAACTTCCAAACTGAAATAAAAATAAACCTGAGATTGTGGTGTTTGATCAAACTAACCCACTGCATGGGCATGACAGTGTGATTGGTACTCTATCGTCCATCATCGCCCTACAGTGAGGAATCTTGGGATGGTTGTGGACTCTGTGCCCAAACTGGACAAGCACATTAGCTCTGTCATAAAATCCAACTTCTTTCAGTTCAGGTTACTTGCTAAAGTAAAGCCCTACCTTCCACGGGTGGATTTTGAAAAAGCAATCCACGCATTTATAACGCCTCGTTTGGAGTATTGTATGTGGGGCTGGATCAGGGCTCCTGCAGAGCGTAACAGAATGTCCAGAACACTGCAGCTCATCTGCTGACAAAAAGAGACTAGAGCACATGACGCTTGTGCTGAAGCCAGGACACACTCATTTATACATGTTTTTGACCACAAAGCTGCAAAAATATTTAGTTTGCACAACATTACCAAAAAGACACCAATGGTAGACAATGCTATTAAAACACCATATACACAGTTTAGTAGTGGAGAAGGTTGATTTAGTGTTTAGTTTCACTTTAAAGAAGGGTTTCAAATAGGTTCTAAAGGCTGGTTTAAGGTCCAGTGTCAAATTTACATGGATGTGTTGCACAGCTCCCCGACACATATGAAAACCAATCAGAAAGCTTGCAGTGCATCTACGTGCCGTGTACATGTACATGCCATGTACATGTAACTCAGCCAAAAAGTTACTACTATGTCAAATTTCTGTCAAATGCAAGGGTTTTGATTGGACCAGGGCTCCTGCAGAGCTTAACAGAATGTCCAGAACACTGCAGCATGTCTGCTGACAAAAACTAAGAGACAAGATCACATCACATTTCGGGTGCAGGTCAAAATGTTATGGTTTAAATATCTGCACTCTATGGGTCCACTTTATTTAAGGGAATTACTGCAGCCTTATACTCCACCCAAAGCCCTGAGGTCAGCTGACTAGCTCCTACTGGCTGTGCCCAAATCCAGGCTCAAGGCCAAAGGTGACAAAGCCTCCCTCTGTCTGTCAGATCCTCACGGTCTTTAACACAGTTGTAAGACTAGACTAAAAACCCACCTCTTCTCCCTGGCATTTAATACCAGCTAGACAAGATATCTTAGTGTTTTATTGGTTAATGTGTCATATTTTCTGTTTTTGTTGACTTTTGTTTGAAGCATTTTGGGCAGCTTAAGTTGTATTTTAAATGTGAATATATATATAATTATAGAGAGTACTGTGTTGCTGCCTTGCTTAGTTAATTATGCCAAATTTCTTTCTTCTTTTTTTTTTTTTCTTTTTTTTTTCTAAATTTATTATATGCAACGTTGCTGAGTCCTACATGTATCACTTAAAAGTAAAAGGTAGTGGGCATGCACCATGGTGAAAATGGGAATTTCAAAGTAATGGAATCTTGCAGGAGAATAAAGATTACTCAAACATGCATGGCTCACTCTTAATACAACTCTGAGTGGGTAAATGATTAGGGGAAATAATTGTAACATGGTTAAAGCTCTAGTCTAGTCTCACATTACAGGTGGAATATCTTTATCGGGGTACTCCTAAAAAATATTGAGATATTATTTTTTGTCAATATCACCCACCCCTGAACCAGCATTATTGCTTGTAATAAAACCAAGATTAAACTGTCTCATGGCACCGAAAATAGTTATTTGTCAAAGTCTACATCTTTGAGGAAAATCTGGGCTTAAAGACTTGGCAGACAGGTTGAATATATGAGATTACTGAGGCGTATTTGCATCCCCAATACTTCAGTGAATAAAACATGCTCTAAATCTGCGCTTGACTGCTCACACATTTTACAAGGGACCGGTCCATGCTCTTATCGCCGTGTCCTTGGTAAGACCTCGGATTGTAATAAACTCTCTCTGACCTGATGGTAATCAGACTGCAGCCCCTAGTTTTCTTCCTCCCCCAGCAGCAGTGCCTCTCCTCTGTTCTACCCCTCTCTCCGGCGCAATGCTAGAGGAGCGCGGGGTACATGAGCTGAAAAACAAGGTCGGCCTATGGACATTTATCCCCTCTGCATACATGGAGTGGGCAGCACATCCATCTGCACCTTAAACAGCCACTGTGAATGTCATTATGTATGCCCATGTCATAAACCAAAGCACAACTGCCTGGCAGCAATACAATCTTTAAATAAACTCATAAAAATAGGCCTACATATAATTAAAGTGAAACACAATAATTAAAGGTCCACCCTGTAACTTTTCTGTTGGCAAGATAAGGCTAAACAAGGAGATAATTTATTTCCTCTGCATACAACATAAGGCCCCCTCCCATCAGTAAACTAGGCATGATGGCTCGGGCTTATGCGTGGATTTAGGTGCTATGCTAGCAGATTTCTATCAAGAAACATGAGGGGAAGTTAGCTCCTGATGTCAACACTGCATTCTGCCGCGGCTAAGCAGAACAGACAAGCTGCAGCGCCAGCTCAAATCAGATGTTGGCGCTGTCAGGAGAACTAATTGGGAATTATGTTATTGTGGTTTGTGACAAATGGTTCAATTGAAAATGACAGTGGTATTTTTGTCACTATTTCTGGATCATCAATAGATGGAAGAAATATATACGCATGCACAGTTGATTTCATAGAATAATTCATGAAAATGTTTTATGGAAGTGCGCATAGTTACTGGACTGAGCAGTATATTGCTTGCAGTGATGAATGCTGTTATTATTTGTCTAAAAGGAAAATTGCAAGTGCCTCCAGTTGTGAAGTAAATTGTAAACTCTTGACTGCTGTGCAATGAATTAATTTCTGGGTTCTTGCAGAGCATTCAATAAAACAGCTGAGCTTTGCTGAGCGCTAAGTGTACAGTTCATTTTTAGACTTTCTATTAGCATATCACACAGTGCAAATAGGCAGAGCAAAATCTATATTTCACATTTACAATGATTTAATGAATAACTAACTGAATAAAACTATATAGAACATGATTTGTTGCAATTGTTTATCTTTACATTGTATACTAATTATATTAATTGTCAGGGCTGTTACCAAGTGTGGCATTAAACATACTTATCTTGCTTGTATTCAATTATAGGATTCTACTAGTGAACAAATACCCCGAAAAAATATAGTCTTACTGTGAGTGGAGTCACCTTTCCACAGATCTGACCTATAACTTGATCCCGTAATGTCACCTGCTAGAGAAAGATAAGTTGGCTGTAGAACATTTCTGGCAAAGCAATTGCATGGAGACAAGCACCAGAAAAGTTCCACAGTGTACATTTAAACCAGACCTATTATACAAAATGAACTTTTTAGAGCGTTTGACCATGTTATAGTCATTTCCCCTCACCATTTACTCACCCGAAGTTGTATTTGAAGTGATTTGTGCATATTTGAGCAATTTTTTATTGTTTGTTTTCAACCATATTGCCAAACAAATCCCCGGTATATGCCCACTTCTCTGCAATTACTTCCTTCTACAATTTTATGTTCTTAATCAGTGATACAGTGTTGCATAGTCATTGGTACAAATGAAAAAAAATCTGCTGGTCTCTAGCGTGATATGCAGTTATTGGCCCCCATTGGGCATTGCAGTTTTCTAACATGGAAGTCAGCAGACTTGTTTCTTTTATTAAGTTATTTTAAATGAATATTGCTATTTTAAATGTCCAAATTAGAACATAATGATCCACAGGTGTCATAGGTTATAACTTTATAGCAAACATAAGCACAATATGTCTTTTTAAAAAGCAAATACAGTATACGAAAAACATACCTACAGTTTACAGTCACTCACATAGAAGTAAAGCATATAATATATTACGAGTACTTATAGCACCTATAATAATCAATTTTGTCAATGAATTGTACCAGCAAACCATATACTTTCTTAGCTGTCAATCACTAACACTTTCAATTCCATCCTTCTGTCTGAAATATGATCTAAAAACATATAGCCTAAACATCATCAGAGTATTGACTGAGATTTTCTGTGAAGAGCTTAAAGCAGGGACACACCAATCTGGCAGAGGCTTCTCAGTGGCCCATTACTGCAGTGAATAGTAATGCAGCAAGCACACAGGGCAGCTAGAAGTGCTTTACACAAAGATGTCAGAGCCTAAATAGCCCAAGGTGAAGCAGAGAGGCACGGCTGTGAATGGGCACTTTTATTGAGGAGAGACAGAAATCAGGCTGACTAATAATAATAATGCCTTACACTTGTAATGCGCTTTATCAAAGCCTCTCAAAGCGCTACACTGAAGTCATTATTTGTTCACTCCACACTTGGTGATGGTAAGCTACTATTGTAGCCACAGCTGCCCTGGGGTAGACTGACGGAAGCGAGGCTGCCAGTTTGCGCCATCGGCCCCTCCGACCACCACCGATCATTCACACACACCACTTCCACACTAGGCAATGTGGGTGAAGTGCCTTGCCTAAGGACACAACGACGTCCGAGCTGGACTCGATCCTCCGACCTACGGGTTGGGGGACCAACACTCTAACCACTGAGCCACTGTCACCACTGTAATGATATAAGACATCTCCTGGATAAAGGTGGAGTCCATGTCATATCGAATCATCACCTAGACCGCAATGGTGTGATATTCCAAGTACAAAATACATGTTCTTAACCTTGTAGCCAAACCTGACCTGAGTTAGCCTGCCAATCTGTACTTTGGTCCACCTCTAATCTAGGGGTGGGCGATGCCAAAAATTCAGTTTTTCTTTTTCATCACAGTTAATGTATATTCAGTAGTATTATAATGGCTTTATCATATCATCACAGGAGTCACATCACCATTTGATTTTCATTATTTCTCAGCCCTGAACCAGTCACTCAAAAAACACATTCATACGCATACACAAGTTAAGTGACACTGAACAGGCCACCTTTGGGTTTGTGGGTGAATGCACAAACCGGAAACCAGAAATGACATTTGAGCACTTAGCGAGGAGTGGATTACATGGAACTGTCCGTAGTGCTGAAATAGGGAAGGAGAGAGAGGATTAACATAGAGAATAAATAAACTAACTTCTAGATATTGGCTACTGATTAGGGATGCAACTACCAATTATCTTTATAGCCAATTAGTCAGTGATTATCTTTTTCTGTTATTAGATTAGTTTCGATCATTTCTATTGTCATTTTTTAAAAAGGTATTTTTAAGGATGAAATATGTTGAGTGACTTTTATTAATTATAGTAAAACAAGCTTGGCAGACTAAAAGCATCTCCTGGATAAAGGGGATAACCTCTGTAGGTATGTTCCTGCCTCACTGAGGCCCCTACCCCTCCTCCCTTCAGTGCAGTCTTGTTGTATATCTCCACAGACAAGCAGTTCATTTGGCCCACTAAACTGTGATTCCCTCTGTGACGCATGCCAGACCTGCCTCATCCACCTTCTCTTCATCCTCCTCCTCTGCCTCCTCTCTTTGTCTGCCCTGATCTATTGGACTGGGGTGGAGGTAATTATTATTCCCCTGGTTAACGGGAAACCCTGCGGTCAGCAGCCACCCACGCTCCATGACGTTCAACTACAAATGGCAAATGAGCCACGAATCCCGGATGTGATGATGATGAAGAGGAGGTTTAAGTGAAGGTGCAACAAAGGCCACAAAAAATCACTTCTAACTTTCTGTCATGCAGCCTTCATTTTCAAAAGTAGATTCACTTATATAATTATATAAAAGCTGTTTAGTTTGATCTGTGGTACAGATGTCTTACCTTTTTTTATATATATATATATATATATATATATATATATATATATATATATATATATATATATATATATATATATATATATATATATATATATATATATATATATATATATATATATATATATATATATATATATAAAATTGATATAGACTAATATGACTAAAAAAAAAGTGAATCTATCATCATTTATGTTGCTGCATGTCAAGCTTCAGAGAGCACACCCATTTCAGTAAGTTAGTCTTAGTGTTGTCATCATCCTAAAAGCAATAACTCAATTCCAATACCAATGAAATGGCTTGACTAATGTACTAAAATTATTTAAAGTATATTATCATGTTGTCTGTGTAATCCCTCAGTTGTCCAGGTATGTTCCATAGCAAAAAACTTGCTATTATCATGTGGTCTAATAGTAGTTCTGACCATTTTAAAACTACTGAGGAAATTTTTTATACTATTTTGTAGTATTTATGTGACATTTGTATCAATACTATTTGAATCAAAATAGCTGTCAGAACTAAGAAGTGTCTTGATCTAGGACTATGCTTGTGGAAAAAGTCTATTAATTGATACTAAAACTGCTGTAAAAACTAGATTTGATGTATTAAATGACTACATCAATGCACCATAAGACAAAATGTATTCATTACTATGATCTTACTATTGAACTACTGGAACCATCTTATGCAGCAAAGGGTAAATATATGTGTCCCTTTTTATTCTATGCTAAGAAGTGCATTTTCCATTTGTCTAATAGCTTCATATGGCCTCAGTTTATAGGTGAACAGAATATAATCCTCCCCTGCATGCACTGGTTGTACACAGTGAATAGCCTGAGCAGCAGGTGCCCTCTGTATGGTGCTGACAGTGATGAGACGGCTCTCTGCTCCACAAAAGCAGCCCTCACAGCTGTCCCTGTCCTCGCTGTGCCCCTGAACACAAATAGACAAAAGTGGAGCCCAGTCTGGACACAATAGAAGGAGATGTCAGGCCAACCTCTCCTTCCATGCTCAGGTCACACTGTCATGTACCCCTCTGCCGCGCCAAAACTGATGCATTCCTCATAATGGAGCAGTTACACGTATACAGAGCTGTGATGTATTTGGTAGCTTTGTACACTAAAGTAGACATTATGTAATTACAGTGTGTCACATTAAATAGAATTACACTTGTCTATGTCATTGAACATCCTTTACAATGTGCCTTTGGTTTGCTCTACTCTACAAGGGGTCAATATTTCAATATATAGATATACATTGTGATACATATTTTGTTGATACAGTATTGATATCAATATATTGCTTTTATCAATATATATTTTAGGATTTTTGATACATTTCACAAAAGCAAGTTATAAGTAAGGGCAAGGATGCGCATCCAATCTAAAACAAGTGTTTAGAATCTGAGCAGGTAATACGAAATTTGAAAGAAGAAATGGGTCCACCAAACAAGGGTGTAACATTTTGGGCACATCCCTTTGTCAGACATAAATCAGACTACATTACAAACTGAAGTTGTGACAGCACTACAATTCAATTGCTTATTTAGAGAAAATTAACATATTTAGGAAATGCCGGTGGTATATTGACAGTTTTGGTCATTAAATGAAGTGCATGTAGTAGTTTAACAGCAAAATACTGTTGTAAAATGTATTGTAGAATATCATGTGCCATCTATGGATTATCACATGTATCATGCCTCAAATTATGAACTCGTGAGGGGCCTTTGATTCTCAGCCTACACTCTACATAGTTCTGGCTGAGAGTGGTACATCAGAGGATACATTCTGCATTATATGAAGGGAATATGCAGTAGAAATTGACAGAGTAATCCCTGTTCTTAGCAGAGGCTCCCTGCTGGCTGGAGGCACAGTCAGATAAATCCACAAGAAGTCCTCAGAGCACACTCCTAGAGACTGCCATGTTTATGGAAATATGCAAATGTGCACAAGTGTGGAAAGACTAAGGAGCAGAATGTGCAAATAGTTTAGTGAGCAAATGGAAAGTGCATTATACATTATGTAAGTCCAAACTTACAGAGTCCAGTGTTGGACAAGAGCTTGCCTTAGGGGGAAATATATTTCAATGTATAAAATGTATAAGTCCTTGGATTACATTATTTAAGTGTGTTTGAGCAATATTCACATTGTAATACATTTTAATGTTATTATTTATTTTCTTCAATTAGTACTGTTCTTTTAGAAACCCATACTCCTGTTATGAAGCGCACTGACCTTGTGCAAAGCACTTTACATATATGCCTTGCCTCTGAAACGTGATGCCATACGTTCCCATTTTTCTAGCCATATTGCACCATCCTAGGTTGATTGTTGTCAATATTTTTTGTGTCAAACTTGTCACACACAGAACGCATTGATGCATCCTAACAGGGTCATGGTGAGGTCACTACACACATGTTGTTGTTATATGGGCTGTCACATGTTTATGAGGTGTATGCAGGTGGATTTAAATAACCACTTAGTGTCATATAATAGCATCTCCTTCAGTCTCATTACAGAGCATAATGGCATTTATCACAGCTCAACCCTTTATATATGTTACAGTGGGACCAACATACGTGACACCCATGTCCATCCCAACCTTGTTTCACCTTGGTTACTGCAGCACACCTCCTTATACGCTCTCCTGCCCTCACCCTCCATACTAAATTGTAACATGGACGACCAGGGTGACAGATTCTCTCTAGGGTGCCTAATGTTGTCTCTGGTCGGCTGGAGAGCGATACAGTTTGATTTGTTTCTGTAGGTAAAGAGAAGAAGTGAGAGAAGGAAATTAAAACATAGGAAAGGAAGGGCTGGTTAGAAGAAATACAGGAGGGACAATAGTCACTGGTAAGGTAGGTAGGGTTAAGTGTGGTGTGACTTTTGAGGTTTTGTGTTTAAACAGCTGCATTTTCACTTTTATAAGCAATCTATGGACAGTGAGTCTCAAAATAATTGAGTAGATGAAGTCTGAAATTATTAGGATTAAGTAAAACAAATGAAGCATGTTTTTCATATAAATAGATTAACAAATAAAAAAGCAATGTCATGATTGAAATACTCACACTCATGAGTCCAGCCTGACCTTGTCAGGTAATTCTGAATCCTCCAACATGGATCCAAATTGTGTGTAACAAATACTGTAAGTGGCTTTCCTTTGGCCATTATTGGCCCTTTGTATCAATAATTTCTTATCATGCAAGACAACCAAATTCAGACATAATAAAAACAAGTCAAAAACTACTTGAGGACATAACTTTCAGTTAGAAAGAGAATAAGCATTCCAAAGATTCATAGTAAGGTAAAATACAGACTTGCATTGCAGTGGAAATGAATACTGATGTAATATTGTTAGAGAGAAAGAGATAGATCAAGTTGTTTCTAATGTCCAAATGTAACTGAACCCACAGATTTTGTGACATTGGGGGATAAGCCACTATTTAGATCCAAAATGTATAATTTGACTCTGAATTACATCAAGCAAATATAGCAGCTATCTCCCGCCCTCACATCACCTTTGTGTGTAGAAGGAACAGTGTGTCCTCCTTGTAGAGAAAAGCTGGGATTTGCTTCTGCTCTGGGACATTACTAGGAAGCTGAATGGGAAGCCATACTGTCAGAAAGCATCTGTCTCCCTGCTACAATACAAGCGCAAACAGGCTAGTGCAGGGTAGACGACTGCAACATGGACACATATCGTCACCATTACAGCTCCCACCATGCAGGTAGAGTGGGGAATATACACTGAGCCATTAGTACTACGAGGCCTGAATATCAATTACGCAGCCATTTAGTAAAGCCAAGATAAAAGCTCACGCCATATTGTGTAACAAGCTAATGGGGAGACAGAGTGATTCAGCATTCACACAGATGGAGGGAAAAGTGAGGCTCTCATAACTGAAGCCAATTATTATTCTGACAATGTTACAATTGTGATCTGAAGAATGATCAGTGCATTTATTGTAATTTTTGCTATCTTGCAGTGACTGCAGCTACATATCACAAATGATGTGATCCAAATGAACCCTGACCCTGGCAGCCCTGTTGTAGTACTTGTAATAGCCTAGTAGTTGTAGTTGCAGTTTCGGGCTAGTATAGAAGTAGTAGTAGTAGTAGTAGTAGTAGTAGTAGTAGTAGTAGTAGTAGTAGTAGTAGTAGTAGTAGTAGTAGTAGTAGTAGTAGTAGTTGTAGTAGTAGTAGTAGTTGTAGTAGTAGTAGTAGTAGTAGTAGTTGTTGTTGTTGTTGTTGTAGCAGTGGTAGTAGTAGTAGTAGTACTAGTACAGGCTAGAGGTAGTAGTCGTACAAGCAGTAGTTTAGCGGTGGCAGCAGCAGCTGTAGTTGTTGCTGTGGTTGTTTTTGTTGCAGGCTAGTTGTAGTATCTGTAGTAGTGGTAGTAGTAGCAGCAGCAGCAGCAGCAGCAACAAAAGTAGTAGTCTACGTAGTAGTAGTAGTTGTTGTTGTTATAGTTGTTGTAGTTGTAGTTGGAGGTTAGTTGTAGCAGGTATAGTAGTGGCAGTAGTAGTAGTAGTAATAGTTGTTGTAGTTGTAGTTGCAGTCGCAGACTAGTTGTAGCAGGTGTAGTAGTGGTAGTAGCAGCAGCAGAAGTGGTAGTCTAGGTAGTAGTAGTAGTAGTAGTAGTAGTAGTACCTGTAGTTGTTGTTGTTTTTGTTGTAATTGCAAGCTAGTTGTAGTAGGTGTAGTAGTGGTAGTAACAGGGTAGTTGTAGAAGGTATAGCAGTGATAGTTGTGGTAGTAGTTGAAGCAGCAGTAGTAAAAGTAGCAGTGTTAGCTACTGGTAGTAGTGGTAAGAGCAGCAGTTTAGTAGTAGCAGCAGCAAGAGCAGTAGTAATGGTAGTAGGGTAGTTGTAGCAGGTGAAGTAGCGGCAGTAGTAGTTGTTGTTATTGCAGTAACTGCAGTTGCAGGCTAATTGTAATAGATGTAGTAGAGGTGGTAGTAGTAGCAGCAGCAGAAGTGGTAGTCTAGCTAGTAAAAGTAGTAGTAGTAGCCTTGTAGTAGGAGGGGAAGTCGCTGTAGTCATCATAGCAGTAACAATAGTGGTAATAGCAGTATAATCCAGTAATAAACAGAGAACAGAAATATATTCAAAGAAAGCCCCTTGGACAGCACAGGAGCAGGAGATAAGGGAAGAAGAGGGGATAAAAAGGAGCATAGAGACATCAGAAGAACAGAGCTGTTTGATTTACTCATCAAAGCAGTTCAACTCCAGGTCATAGCACTGACCAGACGACTCATGGCTCTGTGATTCCACTGGTGTTTACAAGAACTGTGTTTAAGCTCTTTTTCAGAGGTGAGTAGAGTAGTAGTAACAGTAACATTACTTCAAAAACATTTTAGTCAAGTATAAGTAAAAAATTGTGGTCCAAAAAATTATTCAAGTAACAGTGAAAATGGAAAACCACTACTCAAGTAAGAAATCTGTCAGGATGTAACGTCTGATTTATAATTTGAAGTTAATGTAATTAGAGGGAAAATATATGAAATAATGCATGCAAAAAGGATGGACACAAAAATGAGAAAATGCTTTTATTTATTTATTTGACTGGGACAATGCATGCTAATGAACAGACATGATAAAATGAATGTAAACACACTGGAGCTATAGCTAAAGGCTAATTTCCACCTGTTGTCCTAAGGGCCGGGGTCACAAAAGGGCTAAAATAAAAGTCGCACACTACATTCATTGCACAGGTCCCATAATTGCACATTCCACTCATTGCACATTCCACTTATTGCACATTACACTCAATCCAGTTCCCACTATTGCACCATCAAAAATACTGCACCTTCCACAAAGTGCACAATTCCCATAATTCCACAGTACAATCATAGCAGTTTCCATTATTGCACCATACAAAATATTGCACATTCCATTCATTGCACAGTCCTCATTATTTCAGTCATTTTGGCCACCCATTCAAGACACATTTTATACCCACTCCCTTCATGTGTTGCCCATACTTGTAAATATGTCTCTATAAAAAAACAAAACAAAAATCACATTGCTACTATAGATGAGTGCATGTTTGGTTTGACCATAACCAGTTTTTTTTTCATTTGAGCTTTAAAAGAACTGTATGTGGGACATTCTCTCAGGGTTAATGGGAGACTATTCCACAGGTTTCCACCTTGGACAGATAATACATTCTGACCAAAGGTGGTCCGTTTGTGGGGGATCAGCAGGTCACCTCTGGTGGTGGCTCCTGTGGTCCTTGCTAAATTGTCTTTATATTTAATGTACTCCTTTAACGGTGATGGTGCGAGGGAGTGTATGACCTTATAAATTAGGCAAGCTCTTTTAAGGTTGACCGTGTGTTAAAGTCCAATAGTCTATGCTTTTTCAGAACATGACAGTGGTGATGGGAAATGGATTTTTTATTAAGTATTGTTAGTTCTCTTTTATAGAGGTTTTCAGTGGTTTTAAGTATTGTGGGGCAGGCAAGAGACCAAGTGGTTAAACAATAGTCAATGTGACAGATAATCATAGAGTAGAAATAAGTTTTAGCAGCACTCATGTTTAAGGTATTCTGGATGTGACTAAAATTCTGATTATTGAATTGAATTACCTTGGACACTTTTTTTTTACGTGACATCTGAAGGACAATGTTGGGTCTAGGATAACTCCAAGGTATTTATTCTGGGATCAGATTAAGTTCTAATCCATTAAGAAAGACATTTGATTTCTTTAATTCAGTATGCCGTTTTGTGAAGTATCCTTATTTTTCCTTTGAAGCATCAAATAGGGATAGCATAAGCAGATTACCGTAATGACAGTAAAATATTTAAAGAGCCCAATGCCTCTGCTTTGAGATGCCATTTGAATTTACATGAGAGCACAATTGGTTGCGCAGTTACGGTAATAGAAAATCTGCAACCATGCTCGATCGGCCACGATAGCATCCGATGCAATAAAATGGGTTAAGTCTTGCCTAATAATTTTACCATTGCCTTTTGCATTTTCTATTACTATAGTTTCTGGACTATACATCGCTCCGGAGTATAAGTTGCACCAGCGAAAAAATACATAATAATGAAGAAAAAAAAAAAAAAAAAAATATATATATATATATATATATATATATATATATATATATATATATATATATATATATATATATATATATATATATATATATATATATATATATATATATATATATATATATATATATATATATATATATATATATATATATATATATATATATACATATACATATATATATAAGTTGCACTGGACTATGAGTCGCATTTTTGGGGGAAATTTATTTTATAATAATAACAATAACATTGAGAACTTTACTATGGTCTTACTTCTTCATCACAGAAAAGATTGTAGATCTATCAAAAACATAAAATATAACATAAGCTATCGCTCATATTACATATACACACAAAATTGCATATGAACGCATGGAAAATACATATCATACATACCACTATGGCCTGCTAGTAAACAAACCTGTGAACCGAAAACTTTATTTTACTTTTCAATTGTTTCTTAAATAGTGTTCTGTTGGGTAAGACTTTGCATTAGTGTAAAAGGCTGAACTGGAGGACAGGAAGTAGTTTTTGTGACATTAAACTAGACTTATGATTATAAATGAAGTGGAAATAAGGAATTAAATATCAAATATATAAAAGAAAACAAGTTAAGTAAATTTTCTTACAGGTATTACAAACACATCAGCACCAACTATTGGTCAAACAAGTGAATTGTATGTATAATGAACCATTACATAGCACATATTTATTCAGCTACATGAAGCATAGACATCGAACTGAAGACGTGTCTGGTATGTTAACGTAAGATATTAAAGGTTAATCAGATAACTAAAGCATAAAAAGCAAGCTAATAAGTTTACTCTCAATCTCGCTCCAAGTCACTAAATCCATTGAATTCTTCATCCTCAGCGTTGCTTCTGAACAAGTTCTCCTGCTCCGGAAGTAGATGAAGTGTCACTCCGGAAGTAGATGAATCGCCGTTTCCGCTGGGATCTGTTACTGGTACACAAGCCTACAGTGCCCTCGTGCAGTTGTCCGTGTGACATTAATAAAGATGTGAAATTATACATTTTAATAATTTCACATATAAGTCGCATCTGAGTATAAGTCGCACCCTCGGCCAAACTGTGAAAAAAGTGCGACTTATAGTCCGGAAAATACATTTATAAAGAAATTAGCTTTGACTTAGAATTGCAGTTACTTTATTTCGCATATGGCTATGATTAGACTTGTTTTCAGAAATTGTTTCACCAAGGCAAGGCAAATTTACTTGTATAGCATTCGTACACGAGGTAATTCAAAGTGCTTTACAGAGTAAGAAAGATCATTAAAATCACACAACTCAAAACAATACCATTCAATGCAATTCTTTTTCACCAACTGGTCTCTAGTTTTCATCAGATTCTTACATTCTTTGTTCAGGCATGGAAAATTACATTTTGTCATTAATTTACGCTTCCCTCTAGTGGAGAATGTTGGTATAATATCTTAAACACGTGTTGAGTTGACTGCTACAAAATAGAGGATCATCTCTGGACAGGATTAATTCCCAGTCTACTGATGATAAGGTTTCGGCCACATTTTGTCGTTGATTCCTGGGTATAAATTCATTTAGAGATCTGCTATTAGATGGACCAGTAAAATAATTTGTGATCCTTGACCTGATGAGTTTCCTAAAAAATAATAAAATTGTGGTGTGAAATACCAGCCAGAAGGTTATATGACTTGATTATTCATTCAGGCTTGTTACTAAAGAGCAAATCTATTTTGGTTTTTGCATGTCTTGTGATTCTTGTAGGTGGTTCAGTGACTTTGTCCATAGTATGCTTAAGTGTCACTCTGTCCTTCCCACAGTCCCAATTCATTTTAAAACCACCAATTGCAATTATTTCATTGGACTTGTTTTGTATAGTGTGGTGCTTAATTAGTGCCTGCAATTGTTCATAGAAGGTCATTTTTGCTGAGGGAAGACAATACAGACAAATCACAGTAAAATCATCTCTTTTTTACATAAAGCAACATGCCTAGTCCTAAAATGTTAATGTTTGAGTCACTTAATGTCATTCAGTTGCTCATGCTTGGATAGCATATTTATATGAGCACACAGGAGCCCCTCGGTTTATTTCACAGTCCCCTAAATCATATCTGAAGGAACAGTGCAAAAAACAAAGGAGTAGAAGTATCCTGCTAGAAAAATATTCAGTACTTTTCAGTACTAAGTACTAATTCTTTAAAGAGTAAATGATCTTCTTATAATGGTATAGCAAAAAAAAAAAAAAAAAAAAAAAAGATAGAAAGAAAGAAAAGACAACAAAAAAAAAGCACTGAGTGATTCACTTTTACTAATGTAATGAAAACATTTTTGGTGCAAAGACAGACAAGACATCTTTATTTTACTTTATTTTGTAAAGATGATGTTATGCTTAAAGTGTTCCAGGTCTGTGATAAAAGTGTAATTTTGTTTTTTGAATAGTTAGTATCTTTGTGATTGTTTGGGCTTGAATATTGTTTTACTACACTGTATGACTTTTTTAGAAATTTTAATAATTCTTTCGATGCTGAAAATTTGTGAAAATCTATACTAATCACTGCTAGCAGCATTGTGGCTGGTATCTAAAATTAGCTGAATAAAATCATCCAACTTAACACAACAGCATGGTGCCATCAGAGTAATGAGAGAGTGTGTAATTATCTAATCATTTAGTTATGTAATCGTTGCACTTGTAGGTTGTTTTTTTAATTATGGATCTATGACTGTATTGGTTTGTTGTTTGTTGTTTACATTTAAAGCCACACTGTGTAACTTTCTGGATCACCTGCATGATACCATGGAAATAGAGAGTTAAAACCATACCGCAGAACATTATCTGTGACCATGGAAATAGATCGGTTTTATGGCTTACTGTGGAATATTGTAGTCAAAGGAACATCATTTCCGTGGACACAAGCCAAGTAAGAATCAGATTTGTGGAGATGCAAGCTCGCTCACAGTAAGGATAAATGGTTTTCTATGTTTTTCAGTGCAACTTCCAAAGTGAAAAATTATTCTTTTACTTTTTAGCCAAAAGTTACACAAAGGGGCTTTAATGCATCTGAATTTCACTTGCATCCTTTATGGTTTTGATGAGTGATGATGCGGTTTGTATAGGTCAATAATCTAAACAAATAAGCGTCCTGTATCAACTCGATGGCTAAGAGCTCAAAAATGGTGGGCTATGGAGGAGCTGATTGAGAGTAATGACAGAGAAAAGAGTTGCTGTGTGGAGTAAACATGAGCACAGGGAGGCTTATAGATGGACAGTGCGGAAGACCCCATGACAAAGGCGCATTGATCTGATTATAGAACTCTTTTAGAACTGTATGTCCGCATTCTGCCTGGAAAAGGTCAGCATCTCCTGCTCCTCACCATCTCTCTGTCTCTCTTTCTCTCTCCATGGCCTTGGGGCGGACAGACCTACCAGAGCATAACATTCGTGCCACCTGTCAAACAAGAGACATGAAGGGCAGTAACAGAATACTGGTTCAAGTTAGAGACACTTAAAAGCCCAAGAGGTGTCTTCAATGAAGACTGCAACAACTGTTATTAAATATGTACTGGGATATCCAGCAACTGGAACCTGGTTCAAACTCGGTTTCTAAATGGTGCCTGGATTTAACAGGAAGGTCATCTGGTGTGTAAACTCAACAAACCACTGTGCGGATGGTTTATTGTGACAATTACAACTCAATATGAGAATACAACAAAAGAGACATTCATGTAGTGTTTTTGAATCTGAGAAATTCATAAAATCAGGTTTCAATTTCATGCTTAATTTTGTTGACATATTAGACATAGAAAAATATAATTAAAACTTTAATTAGATATCCACAAATCATTCTGTATGATTCGTCAAAGTCGGGTTAAGTTCAAGATTGAGTAGAGTTTTCCCTGTGTCTCGCCTTGTTGTTGCTCTATTTACACAAACGTACAATGGCTTACAGTGGATAGAATAGTGAGTTCCAAATGCAGCTAATTAAGAGGCTAAGTACTGTGTGCACTGTGCATTCATCTAACCAAGGTCAGAGCTTAAACAACATGGTGCGTTTAGTGAGAGATTATGGAGGAGAAAGGCCATGTTCACTGCTGAACCAACAGACTCTTCATGGGGGAGGAGCAGTGATGAATGAGCAGTGTCAGACAGCAGGCTGGAGGAGAGCATTGGTGACAGCTACTCTGGGACAGGACAAGAACAAAGACTACTAACATTTCACAGCTCATCGTTCATAGTAGGCATGATGTAACTGCTTAATGGTTATGTAATTGCTTTATAATTTTAATATTGAGTTTATGACTGTATTTATCAGCTTGATGAAATGATGAGAGAGAAAAACATAATGCTACTATGGCTATACTTAATTTGGAATGATTTTGTTGGCACACTAAAAAAAATAACCATAATCTTTGGGCAGTATAGCTAGTTCAAAAGTAAATGAGAATTCAACTGGAACTTTGAAGTTGTGCCACTGAAGAGCTGTACTATTGAATAACATAAGAATTTTATTATAGCCTACATTTTAGATTTTTGGGTTTTGTTTTGTTTTTGTTGTTTTTTTTTATAGTGGGAGAGTGATTAGCACTTCCGGGTTTTGTTCTCAGATTAGTCAGAACTCTATGGAGTCTGCTCAGTGACTACTAGCAATCTTGAAATCTCCAGCTTTCTCTCACTGTCCAGTAAACAAGTACTACATGAACTTATCAAACTAAATATCCCAGGTTACACCCTGCTCAAAACAGCTGGCTCTATACAGCTACAATAAAAAGAAGAGTGTGCTGGGGATACAGATGTCCTGCTTACAATGTCTACAATTCTGTACAATTATTTGACATAATATTAGTAGCTGATTTGTAATGGAAAACACTTGGATAAGAAAGATTCACAAATGTGTTGTCTTTTTTTCTGTTTTTTCATTTCTATTTATCAAAGCTGACATGATCATTTGACTATGCGTCTGTTCTAGTGCATAGGTGTATCAAACACCTACACTGTGACTCTGCTGCTATCTTGGGAGAAGTTCTGCTTCTTTTAGTAGCTGCAAATGCGATGACGCCACTAGCCAGCAGTGCTCTCACCTCGTGTTCCCAATCATCCATGTTAGCGGGATATTATTAGACTGTAGACAGCACCGAGCATCAGACCTCAGCTTCACTTAACTCCCATGATGACTGACTCAAACACAAACAACAATGCCAAATTTTCAGCTCGCCAAAGTTAAAATGCCTTGACTTGACTTGACAAAGGATGAAAAATGTATTAGAAAGTTATACTTACAAGGACACAAGAAGAAAAGTAGATTGCCCTTCAAAAATTACAGTACAAATAAGTTATATTTATCTTAATTTGAGAACAATTTAACTGGTCAATAACATTTTTTTGGTAACTACATCATAACCTACTCAAGTGGCAATGGCAAGAAGGTGCCAGGTTTGACTCCCGGGTCACCTGGGCCTTTCTGTGTGTTTGCATGTTTCTCTGGGTGGATTTCGCCAATCAACCCAAAACATGCAAAATAGGTCAAATCCTCCACCTAAGGTGGTTCTGATGAAGCTTAGGTCAAGCTTTGGAGATGGGTCACATTGCACTGTGGCCCACTGTTACTCCAGTGATAAGGATGGGTCAAATTTCTTAAGTTCTTAAGATTAAATTCTTAAATTAAAGCAACTTTATTCATTGAAGATTTGTATTTAGTTTGCACAGCATCAACTTCTGCAACTAATATTCATTTCTCTCTGTGGTTCAAGTAGTAAAAAGTGAATGCCAACATGGTTTCAGTTTACTACAAGCTACAATTACATTATATAATTTGGTGCTCTGTCTCGTAGATGTGCCTTCTCCTCCAGTGTGCAGAGACCCAAAGGGATGCTCCAGGAATGAAATCCAAAATGGAATCCAATAAGATAATAGTGGCAACTCTTTCACACTGTAGTACACATAACAGCATGAATGGAGCAGTATCATTATCTAGATGCATTCACAGAGCTACAATCTGATTTTATAAGTTTAGAATGTATTCTGCAGAGACAAAATGTAGTTCCCCAAGGCCTGAGCCACATGTTGTGGGCTGTATCTCAGACAGACTGGATCTAATTGGGATCTTATCTGCTCATCCTGTGCAGGCTATAGTCACTCTAAAGCATTACCTACACTGAAACTTGGGGAGGAGAATCAAATAACCCAAAGATAACCAACATCCTTTAAATTACATGGCTTTTCTCACAGCCTACAAAGACAACTCTAGGGGGTCTAGGGGAATAATAGCTTTTTTCAGCCACTGAATCCAGCATCCATGAATCCACTACAATACAGTGCTTTATACAGCTGCTACAGTTTATGTGGTTTGAGAGGAACAGGAGTGTGTCAGGGTGTTCTAACTTTGAGGTCAGTTTCACTCCTTCAAAGTATTCACATGTAAAAATTAGATTAACCAGAAATTTGTTTGTTTATATATTTTATTTATTTATTTAAAATAAGATGATAATGCCTGCAACATATTATCAATGTTTTGAGCTTTTAACAATATTATAATGTTTTTGGGTTGTTGTTTTTTTTTTTTTTGTGATCATTGGTGTACTTGGTGTATTTCAAGCATGTTTGAGTAATCTTCCATGGTCCTGCATTTGAGAGCTCAAAAATGTATGTTTTCACCTATCCAGCCCACTGCTCTGAACTAAATAGACTCTGGGTAATACATATATTGGGTTACAAAAAGGTTGCATAGACATGTATTTTCCAGAGATAAAAACTCAAAATCTGCTGCTTGATACGCTGAAAAGCCACAATCAGAAGCCATGACCTGCAGCAGAGATGTTTTGAGTCAATAAAACAGTTTCTATTGTGATGCTGTTTAGAAATAACAAATTATGAATGGTCAATACCTGAAAAAAGTATAATATGTAGTAAAAGTTCCAAGCCTGAGAAAATCTTGGTGTTTGTTAATAGTGGGGGTCAGTGAATGTCATAAAGACTTGTTTGGGCCATAACCTAAAAATCTGATGTTTTGACAACACATTCATGTGAGTTCCCCCCCCCCAAGAGGTCAAAAGTTATAAACCATTTACGTAATAAATGGCAGGATTTTGAGAATTCAACACAATGACAGAAAGAAATCCAATGATATTATTTTCCTTTAGCCCAAAAGTAACATGCTTACACAATGGAGCAGTTAATAGCTAAACTACTGATCAAAACTCCAAAATTATATATATATACATATATATATATATATACATATATATACATATATATATATATATATATATACATATATATATACATATATATATACATATATATACATATATATATATATATATATATACATATATATATATATATATATATATATATATATACATATATATACATATATATATATACATATATATACATATATATACATATATATATACATATATATATATATATATATATATATATATATATATATATATATATATATATATATATATATATATATGTATATGTATATTTTATTTTTTTTTTATGGGCTTGGAGTATATGTGTGAAGGAACTGTGTGAAGACCGAGTCCCACCCAGGACTCTTTTATTGATGTGAACTGCCTATATATTTGTGCAAAAAAAGGTTTAAAAATATCATAAGCTCAAAAGGGGGAGGATGAAAACATGTCATTATCTGCATTTTTTTTATATTCCAGTAATATTTAATACCATTTTATTTAATGAGTTTTTGGGTCAACTCACTAATAGAAATTATGAAGTTCAACATTTGTGCATTTACCTTTTGAATAATTCATGAAAAAATACAATGTTATTAAAAGGAAATAATGGCTCCTGCCCTCCATCTGGGAGTATAACATCATCACATCCTAGAATTTGAAAACAACCCATAGATAATGAGTTCAAAGAAGTCTCCAGTTTTGTTTGTCTATATTTTATGGGGCTCAGCTGGCTCTCCTCTGTCAGTTTCTAGGATAGCAAGAAACAGGTGTGCAGAAATCGATGGTGGTGACATAATGGAAAGACAAGCTGCTGTTTTCTCCTCCGGGAAAAGCTGGGAAGTCATTTTGTCACATTCGAGTCAAATTTGTCTGACAACTTTTCGGGTTCCTGGAGTTTTAGACCCTAAATGAAATGAAGATAAAAAGTAGATTTTTCCCGTTCCACTGTTACCTGTCTGTCATCGCCAAACAATCACAGTCTGTTAAGTTTTTCTCTCAACCAATCACTGGTCAAGCTGTCCATACGTGTGTTTTATCTACTGTCTTTTCACTTTTTAATCTACTCTACCTCAGTAACGGAATCATCACCCACATCATACATCATTCCATACTGACATTGTGTCCTTGGGCAAGACACTTCACGCACCTTGCCTTATTGTGCTGTGACAGTGATGGTGTTGATTGGAGGGCAGATTGGCAGTCTTGCTTTTGTCAGTCCACCCCAGGGCAGCTGTTGCCATAATTTCTTATCAACAGAAATGGGGAGACAATGAGTGAATGAATAAATACGTATAGCAACTTTGAGTGTCTGAAAAAGCACAATGTTAAGACTAATGCATCATTATTATTATTATTATTATTTTATGTATTCACATTGCTCATTTCTACGTAAGCCTAAGCAGTTCATATATGTTGTCTGGGGTACAGTCTGTAGCACCAAGACACAATTTTAAAAAGCAAAGATAATACAAGGATTCTAAATTACTTTACTCTATAATGTGCCTTTTGCAAGAGCCTTGTTATTTTCAAGCTCTAAAAAAAAGATAATTTTGGATGGTATCACACAAAGGTGCATTCGCTGCAACAAAATGTGTGACCTACTTACCTGGCTCAGTCCTTTTTGTCCCCATTCCTACATGCCTGCAGGCTCACTGAGAGAGGGAGGGTGGTGAAGGCATATACCATTAGAAACCATAGCAGGACACTCCATTTAAGGTGTATTTCTGGATCGTCGCCTCATGACCCTGTGTAAATCAAACTCTGAGCTCTCATTAAAGTCAGAAATGTTGCCTTGAAACCACCTTCCCTTAAACCAGTTCTCCATCTTAACATATCACTTGTAGTTTGTCATTTCGTGATTTGCTTCAGTCTGTGTCACTTCACCAACACGCCACTGCTCTATTTCTCTGTCAGATGACTTAAATTTCCTGGCAGTCAATTCCCAGCTCATATTCCATTTGCATTCTTCCCAGTGATGTATCAATTGAGGGTAGTGCCAGTTACTCTGCCCAATCTGTTCATTTGTTGTGACCCAAATTCCCCCCAGTGTTCTCATTAATTAGCTGATGCAAGGCTGTGCTCCCCGGGGAGGAGGGAGATTGAAAAAGCTCATTACAGGATACATCAATAAGGCTAGATTAATCGTCCTGAGGTATGGATATATTATTGTGTTGTATGTGGTACAAACAAGGCTACAGGTGTGACAGCTCTGCCCCAATAAACATTTTTTGTTTTAGTGTAGTTTCTCCAGAGTCTTGTAAACAACCAAGGCTTTGCATATTCTATGACATATTTGGCTTTTGTCTCATTTGACAAATTGTCTATCTTGTTGTAGAAGTGTGGACTTGCAAGCCATAACTTGGATTCTAGTCAGACTTAAGTCACTATTTTGGGAAAAAAAAAAAAAAAGATGTAGGTAACACTCCTCTATAAAGTTGATGCTCCATCAATGCCTATTTTTAAAGGAACAAGCTGTCCCTCAAGCACTGCTCTATTTGTGACTTTTTGAAGGATCATTTACAAAAATTATTTAGAATGCAAAAATACAAGCCATATTAGGTAATTTTATATAAAGGCTTGAAAGCACAGCATTTGAACCATACTTGAGGCCAAAAAACTTGAGATGTCCAAAACATGAATTTGGCCCCACCAGTTCCTGTTGTTGTAGTTCTACTTCATTCAGAATATCAAGAATTTATGCTTTTTGATATAAAGGGTTAGCAGGACTGGTCCAGCCTTTAAGCGGATTAAGGAGCTGCTTATGCCCCCAAAGCCACCAGAGGACCCCCAAGAGCCCAGACATTTATATTGAAAATAATTATTGGAAAGGGTTTTTTTTGTTTGTTTGGTTGGGTTTTTTGTTTTTTTGGGGGGGAATTAAACGATGCTCAGGCGTTCATACTAGTCTAAATATCCCTCTTAAACGATTAGATGTGCTTTATTTCCAGTAGATAAATATGTGATCCCCACATTTGTTTTTGAGTCGGGCATTGGTGTGGACATGTATGAATGTTATTACGTTTTAACAAGGTATATTTTGTTAAAGTTATGTAGTAGCTACAATTGGGGAAAAAATTACCTCAAACCTTATATTTGCTTAGTGATATTCAAAGAGAAATATTTCCTTCCATGGTCCTGCATTCCCCATGGTCCACATTAGCAACCAAGTAATCCATAGCTTATGGTACCACAAAATGTAGTAAAAAAAATAATAAAAAATTCAAATAAAAATGTAATAACTTAAAAAATTTAATTTGAGAAGCATTGAGAGACAGACGGTATCTTGACAATTTAATGTTCATAATTTATAGCCTACAACAATGTGTATTAGTACCAAAACATATTAAAACAATATATTTTAAAAATGAAATTGCAATTTGTGGTTTACAAACATACTGGTAAACATTACAGACAAATAATGGACAAATGAATGCCAATTGTAGGGCACAAGTGGTGTGTGTCTGTGTGGGGTGAGCTAAGGCTGCGCTGCATTAAAGCGTGGCACAGTTCCACTCATTACTGGAGCACTCCATCCATTACAATGCCCTGTTTAATAAAGTAGGCAAACATTCATTCCCTCAGTTCATTGTGCTTGTTTTTTGTTTTTTTTTTTCTTTTTCGGAAAGAATCCAAAGAACTAAAAACACAAAGTGCAAAGACCTCATCCTATCATTAAGCCATTAGAATCATGTCATTGTCCCGTGCTCACATTCACCCACATGTCCTTGACACCTTAAAGGCTTAACACAGGGCTTCCTCTTCCGTACATGTAAAAAAAGACATTATATGTCTGTGTCTGGCAATCACAGTGGAAAACTATCTACAGTACAAAATAACATTGAAAAATTGCATTGATCTGCATATTTTTGGAGCCTAAATCAATAAGTGGAAGTACAACGGGAGACTGTAATGAATACAAATCTATTACAGTACTGATTAGGCTTATGTTTGTAGTAATGTAACAAACAATAGGTCAGTTTCACTAAAGAGATTCAACAAACTGTCCAATTAGTGCCACCGCTTTGTGAAACAAATCTATTGATCTAATTAAGTTAGAGAGTAAACATGCATTACAAGGCATTTCTGGAATGATATGCTGTTATGATTAACTTAGTCAGCAATAAAGTAGAAATTAAATAATTGCTGTATATTGATTAAATAACATGACAAACACAAACAATTACATTATAAATCTAATAACCATTAACCATTACCATAGGGTAATGCTTAAGGATAATACACTATTTGAGATCATATCTACTATGCAGACTGCCTGAACTTCAGGGTTCACACAGCAGAGCCATAGTGTGTGCTGCTCAGGCTGTGTGAAGGGTTCATGTCACAAGCAGATGGGAGGCTCACATTGAAGCCAAAAGAAAAACTTTTCTTTTGGGAGTGATTACTTTCTCCTATGTCCTTGCCATTGTGACTGTGACAGAACACAGCTGACAGCATGGTCATTCCATATTCTGCAGTGTGATGTTTTGGAAAGAATAACTAAACGTCACACACTTAAAAGGTAAAGTTATTGGTGTGGATATGTTTAATTTTTGGAATTACATTTTTAAATCTTAACCAAGTAAACTGTTTGTATGCTTCAATATTAAATAGTTTTTTATCTTCTACATCTTTTTTATATTAATTTACACTACATTTGTAGCACTCGTTTTGTTATTTCACTGATTTAGAAATTTGAGACCATAGAAGGCTGATGGGTTTTCTCAGGTTCTTAGTAGGAATTCCTATTTAGGAATTCCTTCTTAGAGGCCACACATGAAAGTCATGTTAAATGAAGTGAAAATGTCAGTGGGGGTGAATAGTGATGACCTGTTCAAAGAGGTCTCATTTGGCTGGTCTTGAGTGGCTGGATTGCTGAGACAGGACTTCCTGCTTTGATGGCCCATCCTTCTGGCTGCTGGAGGCTCCTGGAGGTGAGCTCAGACTAGAAGAAAAACTGCCTCCTCTGTCCAGATCTTCATCCTTTAATATCAGAAAATTGTTTATTTTACAGAGGAAAGATTTCAGGTATACATGAGCTTATGAGCCTTTTAAAGAATCTAAAGCCAGAAAATAGTATGGGTTAAGATAACAAAAACCCAGTGTTGAACCCGATACCACAAGACTCGCACCGTTTCTGCAGTCTCCTCCCCTTCAGTGTGCTCTGCGGAGCGACTATACAGCTCCATGTCAGACAGTGCGCTCTCCAAGGCCTCCTCCTCATAATCAGTTTGGTAGTCAGACTCCTCTAAAGAAGGGAAACATTGAGCACCAGGAAAGAAGGATGAAAACAGTCAAATGTGTAGAGCTGAAAAGGCTATGGGGATAATAGGCAGTGGTGACTGTGAGAGAGTGACTCAGAAGAAGAGTATATGACAGAAAAGTATCAGAAATGCCCATTTGGTGAGTGAGAGGGGTAGCCATGAAGATAGTGCATGTGTCATCTCTGTCCAGCAGTGTGGTTTGTGTTGTTTCTGGTTAAAATGAAGGTTTTTAGACACCAGAATTGATTTACCATCCATTACAGCTGGTTTAACAGGTTCGATGCGAGACACAATTTCTGCCAGGTCAGTGAAAGAGGCATTGGGGCATGTTACCACCTAACATAAGAGGAAAAAGTCAACAAATCAATACGTAAAACGCAATAAAATTAGCATTTTCAATTTAGACAAAAAATATTTTTGACATTTAAGCTTATTTGAGAAAAGCATCTCAAATTAGCGAAATAAAAGAGAAGCCTTTCTTGAGTTGAGTGTTCATCAATTGTGTACTTATGGGTTAGGGCTAGCTATAAGTAGACATATAAGATTCTTGCCCATACAGTCAAAACTAATAAATAATCCCCATCAATCCTTATATTTGCCCTTGTAGAATTTCACTTGGCTCACGTTAATTCAGCAGACGAGAACTGAGCCTGGGTTACTGTCTACTAACATGCACCATCCAGTAAGTATGTGTGTGTGCTTGTTTTTTTTTTTTTGTTGTTGTGGTTTTTTTTACACAATTAGAAATTATATTTATATTGACGTCCCTTAAACAGTAAGAATAGTAAAAAAAAATGGTTATAAACCTTTACAAAAGCATTCATCCTGAAGCCTGTTTCATTAGTTCGTAGCTTCTGTCTTTCTCAACATTTGATTGACAAGGGCTTACATTGTTTTTGCTTTGGGTGTGGAACTCCTCTTGGTGTCTGTCCTTCAACATTTTCTCTACCACTCCACTGCGACACCACACATCAAACACTGTTTTGCCATGCTGGTATCCTACCTCCTATTAACAAGTGAGGAAAGAAATAATAATCAATCATTTTAATTGTACCGCCAAGCCAGAAAAGTGTAACGTACAGCAATCTCATCGAATTTCCCAAACTCTAGTGTTCGATATCGGTCAATAGGAGGTCTGATGTACTCGCAGTAGTCACTGTTCTTCACCAACTCCAGCTGCCTCACACAGCATACGTAGGCCAACCGAGTTTGGATCTCAGCCATGTTTAGAACCTAGGGCAAATATGTTAAGTACAAAAGTAAACCGCATATGTGGAGCAGGAGCACTCTTCTGTGCTCAGATCACACCACTCCTTTTTACCTTGACTTTCTCTGCAAGGGGGTTGAGGCGTTTCCATAACAGCCACCAGCCGGAAAGTGAGTCGCCATAATTAGTCAGGTTGGTTTCATCCCGACTTCCCACATCAATAGCGATCACCACTTTGGCCCCCATGGAGCGTGCTACATCAGCTGGGAGAAGAAACCAAGTGTTCAGAGACTTAAGTAAACATACGTAATAATTATACACCCATATAACCAGTGTTGGGAATAACGGCGTTAAACTATAACGGCGTTACTAACGTGTTGTTTTTTCACTAACGGAGTAATTTAACTAATTACTTTTCCCAGCGTCCCAGCGCCGTTACCGTTACTGACAGTAAAACGTGGCGCGTTACTATTACTTCAGTTCACTCTGCTCTTCATCAGAGTCTCTCAGACGAAGAGCTGCAGCTGTTGTGTTTCTTTGGTGAAAGAGGCTCGGGGTGAGAGGCTTGATTGAGATGAGGCGGGCGCAGGCCGCGTCTCAATTCACCAAAGTGTCTAAAATGCGCCGCTCGATCGGTGCACTTAAGTCGGGCGGTACTTCGACCTGCACTTTGAACAGTACATCGAACAGTGCATTTGGCGAATTGAGACACGGCCGCAATTTCTGAGCGAGGCGAGCGCAGCAGCTCCACCGACTGCGGCGCCTGCACGGACTACAAACGCTTAATGCATGATGGGAAATGGTGTCCTGTCACACGTACATTAACAGCTGATTGGGTCCGAGTTGAGTTTTGATCAGAAACGTGATGCCGACGCACGGCGCCTCCTCCTCCAACTTTACACAAACTACTGCCACATATTTGATATGGACATATGTTTTAAATGTGACTTAAAGTGTCCAGGCTGGTGTCACATGAATCACTTTAAACAAATACAATATAATTACAATCTGTTAAAGTGAAATAAATGTTAAAGGTTCACATCAGTTGTGTTTTTATTGTTTTAACAAAGTAAGTAACGGCATAGTTACTTTGCCTAGTAACTAGTTACTTCTCCCAAAAAGTAACTGAGATGGTAACTCAGTTACTTTTTGGGAGAAGTAACTTGTAACTATAACTAATTACATTTTTGAGATAAGATGCCCAAACTGCATATAACTGAATAGAAGTTAAAAATGTAGGCTAGTAAACTTTTATACACCTGGCAGGTTATTGATGTAGCCCCCATCCATCAGCAGGTGTCCGTCTTTGGGGTCACAGAGTGGAGGAAGATACCCAGAAAGAGACATGCTGGCACGGACATATCGCCACAGGGAGCCTACAATAGCAGACAGACTTAAGTGCCTCAAACAGGAAGGTTTATCCATTTTAACAGGACAAGGGTATTGTTAGTATACAATTTACCTTGTACAACAACAACAAACACATACCATCTGTGTGTACTCTCATTGTAGAGGAGCTGATGTCAGTTGTAATGTTAAAATATGGTATCCAAAGATCCTTTTGAAAAGTTGATTAAATACAGAAAAATAAGATTACACACTTGCCCATGACTTTTTTGAAGGGTTAATTTTCTCTCACCTCTATTTGTTTGCTTTTGAACAAATTGCTAAGGCTTGAATTAAAGGCAGCTCCCGAAAACATTGAAGTGATTGGGTATGTCAAATCCAGAACTTTTTTAAATACTGATGTCATTTCCTGCAAGCAGAATATTTATATTATCTTACTGTTTACATATGACACTTTATCACCTGTCTTACAGTATTGTTATTACTCTGACAAAGAGACGATTGGCACTAACCATGGCCCATTCCCGGGCCCTGATTCTCATATGGCTGTGGCTTCGGTCTTCAGCGTAAAGTGCACCCATCAAGGAGCCAATAGACGTACCACCAATAATGTCCACAGGGATCCCAGCTTCTGACAGAGCACGCATTATTCCCACTTGGGAACAGCCTCTGGGTTCAGAAAAGAGAATGTTAAAGAATTATGCTGAGCACAACTAAGCTTCAGATCAGAATTAATAAAAAACAATTCCGTAATAATGTTCAGAAAACAGATTTAATTACCTTGCCCCTCCCCCTCCCAAAATAATTGCAATGCTGTTTCCTGTCAGGACTCGAGCCAGTCGTGAGAAATCTGAGTGGCGATCTGCTGGTTTTTCAAACACACGTTGATATAGTTCACGCTGTAAAAATAATATGACAAAGAAAGAAAACCAAAGGCTTTAGTCACCAATAAGGTTAAAATGGCTTAAAATGGTTCAACAACAAAACATTTTTTTTTACTAGCTTGGGTAGGCTTCTTTTTGAGAAGACTCTTCTGGGACAAGAGAGGTGTAGGTGTCTGGAGATCCAGCTCCTCATATTGAGCCACTCCACTGTGCCTTTGGGTGGAGGGCCGTCTTCTCTGTGCAACAACACCAGCTGCTTCTGAGCTCGCACAGCACTACCTTCCAACATGCGTTCCAGCTGTAGCAAAGGACCACGCACACATTTTTTTTTTTTAAATAGCAAGCCCTTACATACTCAGGCATGTGAAATGATATATCAATTAACACTGTGTTTACTCTGTGTGTCTAAAAAGATAAAACATGTAGCATATTTCATGCTGTCTCAGGGTAAATGTTGATCCATATTGTATTTTCTTCAAGCATCACCAGTTATATGGGGATAAAGCCAACATTTTCTAGGCCTATTTGTAAACCACTGACAACAATTACTTTTAAGTCTTCCATCAGCCTGCCCTTTATTAACAATATCCAGTTTTCGTACATCTCTCCCTTATGCAACAAGGCCAAATTGTCACAAGCAGATTTACCAGAAGTCAGGGTGTACATATGTATACCTATAATATTTCAAATATGAATTTAAAAGAAATAATACAACAGTATACACATCCTCATTAGCAGTAGCTAATACCTATACCTATTTGAGTAGCACGTCATATTCTCAGAATAATATAGAATACTGTAGTTAACGAGAAAAAAAAACAGTTACTCTTTATTCTCCTGTCACCACTGTCCTAAAGCTGCTCACCTCCCCAACAGTCGGGTCCTGCTCCCCAAGTCCCACAATAATGATGCAGTCAGCCTGACGGATGCACCTTTGAGTCCATGGAGTCAGAGTGTAGTCTGTTTGATACAACACTATGCGATGGATATCTTCTTGTTGGCCAAGCCAGCTGGACAGGCGATACTCATGGACACTAAAGACAAGACAAACAGGAGTCTATTTAATAACAAGGGGCCTTAGTTACCTGGCAGCACACATTGTTTTGGTGGAAAACGAAATACAAATGAAAATGAAAACAATCTTCCTGAAAAGAACAAAGGAAACAAAAATTTTTGTCAATTTACCTATCAAGAGCAGCACCTCCAAGACGCTGTTTGATTGTATCGCTGGTCAACAGCAAAGTGGGACCTATGTGGGGCATCAGAATAGTCAACTGAACATTTATGTTTCAGAAATATCATTATACTGACTAAAGCAGTTTAACCAGGTTACTAACAGGTTACTAGTTTTACCTGCAATGCAGGAAGACCTTCAGCTGAAACACTGAAACATCTGAGCATTCAAAAGGATAATGCAATACAAGACTGCTCTGTAGTGTGTACCTATTGCAACAAGGGCATGCTGCAGCTCCAAAGTGAAAGCAGTGAGAGGGACTTCCTCAGAAACAGGCAGCACCGCTACAGTGGACAGGTTAGAGGCTTGGTTGCCTGCATCCCATTTGCTGCCAGGGAGGGCTAAACTGCGGGCTGAGTATAAAACAGTACATCTTTGTAAGTCTTCAAGGTTATGCATAACAATTCATCTCTTGTGACATTAAATACTTAAGGCCTGATTTATAAGTGTTTTAAGTGTTGGCTCATGTGCAAAACAAAAAAGATATGCCAAAAGTGGAGCAAAGCAGTTGGCATTTCTCTCACAAATGCTAAAAGCAGTTTTTTTCCCACTTGAAACGGAATGAATATTCAAAATGAGGTGTCGTGCCAAAATGCATTTAAAAAAAAAGAGGTGAAAATGCAATTTTACAGTTTGGCGCAAGGACTGATAAATCAGGCCACTGGAACTCGCAGGAAGAGTGGCATTTCTAATAGGCAAACATACTTGTCAGTGGACCATTGACCTGTCTGAGGATCTTCTCTCCAAGCAAGTGGATTAATCTAGTGACAACCTGAAAAAGTATTAATAAAGAGTTAAGTCATATAAACTAATATCCATACCTTGGTTTGATGGCCTAAATTATCATAATGGAGAAAACATGGGTATTTGAATAATTTGAGAAATTAGTATTAAAATCACTTACAGTTTAAAATATTGTATACTCAAACTGACAACTGAGGAGGTATCATGGAAAGAAAACCTACCTGGGGAAATTTCCTTTTAATGGAGCTGAGAGCACCTTCTGGTAATTTGGCCAGTTCAGAGTCTCGGACTGCATGAACTGTGGTGGCTCTGTTCTGATGAGTGACAGCTTCAACCTACAAAGAAATTCTGTCTGTTAGGTTATGCAACAAAAGATTATGGTATTTTAAGTACCATTCAAATTTCAACTGTATTTAGCTGATACAGCGACTTGACAAAATGTTCTAAATCAATCTTACTGTGCTGATGTCAGCACCATCACAGTAGTACTAAAAATGTCTTGAATGTAACAACCTTTATACCAATCTTATTCTTGTCCCCATCATTCAGGCTCCCTCCTCTAGGTAACAGTAACCATAGCATCCATTACAGCATATATTATTAGAAGCGCTGTAGCAAAGAGCAACTACCGTGGCTAACATAAAGGGAGTGTAGCTCATATTAGTCGTGTTAAGGCAAAATAAAATACTATAATTAAAATCACATGAGAAAGTATTGTGTGACTTTATAGAGGAATTGATATAATTTTGAATTAACTTTTTGCACTCCTTTATTCAAATAAACCACATTGTGTACCAGGGTTAATAACTAATAATGACTTACCACTCCAATTAGGTCCCCTCGGCCATACTCTCCTATCAGCTCCTTTTTACCGTCCTCCTTCATGATTACAGAACGGAGTCGACCACTAAGCACGATGAAGGTGCAATCTGACTTATCCCCTTGCCTAAAATAAGGTTCAGTTTTACTATTAACAGTTGAATTTTTTTTTTTTTTTTAATTAGCCATTACCTATAGACAGCTCTACCAGCCTCCACAGCCATCCAATCAAGAGCAAAGTCTATCTGTCTGACAAAGGAGGACATCCTTTTCACAACTGTATGCGCCACATTGAGCACAACTTTTGGTTCCACACGCATAATCCTGAAAGTCCAAAGCAAATGTATTAATTTTTTTATTATAAATTTTTCCTGCAAGGTAAACAGATTGATCTTACTCATAAAAGTGAGTTTTTGAAATGGAGAGGAAGCTGCAGTCTCTCTGAGCTCGCACAGTAAATATGAGAGGTTCCCCCGTGAGCACAGCAAGCTGACCAACAAGCTCTCCAGGGTGGGTCACAAACAAGCGGGTCTCCTCCTCACGGTCAATCATACGTTGATAAACATGAAGAAGTCCGGATATTACAAACAGAATGCTTACTTCCTAAAAGAATTAGAGAGATTTTGTCATATTAGATAGTGAAAATAAATGTGAAAATTGTAGTTTTTTTCACCTGGTCTCCTTGACGGGCAACAACAGAACCAGCTTTGACTTGATGCAGCGTCACTCTGCCATCAAGTAAACTGGGGTCCTGAGATTGAAATCATACAAGAGTCAAAAAAGGTGTATTGTATTTCTAACTCAAATATAGACCTCATATTATTATTATTAGTAATAACTTGAGCATGCTCAACTAATTCTCTGTAGTATATCTTCAAAGTCTATGTAAAGTAATCCTATATGAACTGAAAATCTCTTAGTACTGATAAATTTTGTTTTGTTATCTTATCTTATTTTATGCATTTCTGCATACCACTTAATACACATTTTATTAAAGTATTCACTCAAGTTTTCATTTGTTTTTATCCAACCCCATCTCCTCACCTGCAGCTGAATGACTCCCAGTAGATCTTTCTTTGCAGCATGGAGGATTGTGCTGCTTTTACTAAGGTGAATGGCATCAGACTGCCCTCTGCTGTCCATATAGTGAAACACCTCTATTGGTGTGTGATGCAGGGTCACAGTTTTCTTTAGACTGGACTATATACAGAAATGTTAAATCTTAGTGCGTGATAGTGGGTTAATTCATATGAATGAAAATATCAAACAGAAGAATCTCACTTTTGGCAACACAGGACTGGGTGGTGTCTCGTCAATTGCAACACGGGCTCGTTCACAAGCCATGTTCAGGTCATTACCTACAACATTAAGTGCAAATTCAGTTCAGTTTGTTTCTCTGTTTAACATTTGTCTAAAACAATGACTTTAATCATGATGATTACAGACATGCCGAGTATTGCTTATGTCCTTGATGGTAACTTACCTGAGGATTCGGGAGGCAAAGAAATAGATCGTTGCTTTCTATAGTTATTTGAAGGGCTGTCCTTAACGCCATCCCCTACAGACAAAATAAATCATGGCCATTAGCCTAAAATATAAACGTGATAAATTATAATGTGTTCAGATTTAGCTTTGGGAGCTGACCCATATCTGCAGAAGGCTCAGAGGTCACACCAGGTAACTCATCCTGGAAGTGCAGCCGACGAGTCACCTTCCCTGAACTGGCCTCACAAATTGCACTGTTCACATTTGTCAAGGGGACAGCCTGGCTCTCCTGTGAAAAGAAACCCAGTGCATTACAACAAAGTCTGTAAAAAAATTTTATTACACACATTTCTTATGAATATATGTATATGTATTTATTAGTAGTTTTGTACTGGATTAAAGAGCTCCGTTGTTAAACCCAGATAGTTATGTAATGCCAGGAATGTGACTCTTTGAAGGCGCACCATGATAATCTGCAACATACACAACACATATAAATATATTAAGTTGTATGGAATGAAAGAATTTGATGCCCGTCACATGTCATACCTGAATGACGCGCACAAGGGTCTCTGGGTAATTTTTAAACACTGATTCAAAAGCTGATGCTGGCAAGCGTAATATGGTGGAGCGAGTAGCTGCCCGTGCAGTCACAGTCTTATACGGTGCAGGATAACCCTAGAGCAAAAAAAGATGAACTATTATTTTATACATTTTGTACTTCAGACAGGTTTACACTTAAAATATAAAACAAATAATAGATAAAATAAATAAAATGGAACTATAATGTTAACTATAAAGATGAGAGAAAGTATGTACTGTGATAACATCCAGAATACTCAGCAGACTGTGAACACTGTCTCCTGGTAGCACATCCTTTACTAATGGTTCGGTGCCATACTGAAAACATAAATGCTGGTATGAAAAGTGGGCTAAAACCTCTGTATACTCCCAAATTGGAGTAAAAAATTTTATAAAATATATATAAGCAAACTGAATAAACTGAACTTACATTCTCATGTATACAGAGTTCTAGACGTCCATCCTGTACAACATAGATGCTGTCATCATCATCTCCAGGCCTAAAAAGACCATCACCCTCCTGCAGTTCAATAAAGACCATGTGACGACAAAGCTCAAGGAAAAGAGGCTTCTCAAAATGGCCGAGAACTCTACAGGGATTGACATAAACAATAACAATTTGAAACACAAGTCAAGACATTAAGGAGAAATAGCCTTCGCTACTTTGCAGAATAACTATACTACCTGACATTTTTAAGCATATAGAGGACCTCAGAGGGTAGGTTAGAGCTCTGCACATCAAACTCTGTTAGGTCAGCCTCCAGAAGAGAAGGAGGTGGTTCTTTAGGCTGCAGAGTTGGAGGATCCTTACGAATCCTCAAGATTCTGTCAATAATAATAATAAAAATTTGTTTGAAAAAACATGCAGAGAATTAAATTCAATTAAAATGCATTTATATAGCACATTTAAAATACAACTTATTCTGCAGAAAGTGCTCCACGTAAAGTCACCAAACCACATATACATGAAATACGACACACAGGCAAAAAAACAATAAACATTATAATGTATACGAGATTAAAAAAAATGCACATACTTGCGTGCTATGCTTAGTACTTTGGTTCTCTTACGTATCCGTTGTGATGGCTTTGATACAGAAGTAGAGGAGGGAGCAGGTGTAGATGAAAGTGTCTGGACCTGGGATGACCACCAAACATCAGTTATTTTGTTATCACTTTGTATTTGTATTATGATTGTGTTACAAACAGTTCCAACCTTTCGCATGATCTTCCTTCCATAGAATAGCACTTTATCTCTTTTCCTAAAGCGGTAATGTGGTACACCAGGCTGCTGTTCACCTGATACCATTTTTAGAAAGCCAGACAAAGAAAAAAGCTGAAGTAAAGATGAAAGTGTTATTTCAGCAACAAAACTGGGAAGTAACTTACGAGCATGTCTGTATCTTCTGTAAAGAAAGAGCACTACAATCCCAATCAGTGCAACAGCCACTCCAGCTCCTATCAGCACACCTGTAAGCTACAAAAAAAACAACATTTGAAATGTGAAATCAATGCATGCAACTTATACATAAAGTGCCACAAATTACCATCGTAGTCTGCATCCTCTCTTCCACAAACTGTTGCACCCGCTTTGCAAACTCATTTTTACTATTGACCAACATCTGAAGCAACAAAAAATTATCTTTCTTAAAACAATTTAACCAGAAGTAATTACACTATTTCACGATAACATCAACAATTATAAAGGTCTGCCCAAATCAAAAAATGTTTTCATATTTTCCATTGAGACTTTGAGCTTACATTACTGGTCCATCTACAAAATTCACTGTGTTCTTCCGAACCGTTGCAATCCACACTATAACACAAATGTATTTAAAACCTATTAAACACATTGACAGATCATTCATATTGTTGATCACATGACATTGTAAGAACATGTATCTCAACATTAGCTAAACGGTCGTACTATTGGAAAATGCTCCTGACATATAACTCAAGAACACAGAGATAACGGCAATATCAGTCTTTATCAGAAGATGATTGAATAAAGTCTACCAGCAGCTTGATGTTGGTTTAACACCAGACAAAACAGCAGCTGCTAGCTAGCAGACGACAGTAGGACTTAGCCAGTTTTCTCAAAAAACGACACTCCGTAGACTGTAACTATTAGGATGTAAAAAGGCAAACTTACATGTTGAGCATTTCATGTGTTCAGCTTAATGCGATCTTAGCAGTGTCACCAGTAGAAAGATTAGCAAAGTTAGCAGGTAGCTAACAAAGTTTTTTACTCTAACATCGACACCATCTTTGCCCCGCCCATATCAAATCAATCTACCAATAGAACTTTGTGATGCGTGATGTTGCTATGATACCGACAGCGCTCAGCCAATTAGAAACGCGCTGGGAACTTAGCGTTTCCTCTGTTTATAATATTCAGCAGAGCAGTTGACTTGAAAAGTGAAAAATACCGTAGATGTAGAGTTATGTGGTGTAAAGCAGACTCACACCTCGCCTAACATGTTCTTTTTTCGGGGGAAGCCAGATTTTAAAATGTTCAAGAATAAGTTAGTCCTTCTAGCCTCACAAAACGTTGTATGAACATGAAATAAACATGTTTCGTTTTGTGCGGGCTCCCCACCCTGTACAAATTTAAGAGGCTATACTTAAAACAGATTAAACTCCCCTGAATGTGTTTTTATTTATCAAATTATTCATTGCGATATAACCAAAAGATGAAGTCCAATACACTCATTAAAAAGACTTATTATAAACATCATGAAAATATTATTATTTATTGCATTGGCTGTAAGAAATCTATAGCTTTGTTATATAAAAACAGACAGTTATACATTTACTGTTTCAACTACTTTTCCATACGGTTGTTTTTCATCAGGTCTATTGACTAATGCACTCTACTTATTTATTTTTATATATACAGTTACAAAAAAAAAGGTGTTATTTTTCCCAGTGAGTAGCCACAGTTGAGTAAGCGTTCAGTATCTCAGCGTCTTGAGGGCAGGTGTAGCGAAACTCCTTCCTTGCGTAGGCATTTTCCATGTAGCGTGAGATTCCTTTCAGAACTCTAAAGTCCACGTCACGGTATTTCTTAGACACAACCTGCAGAAAGAAGAATTTAACTCTCAAATGACCAAACTTGTCCTTTCTGCTAAACATGGAAATATATAAAATCATGTCTGGCTGGAAGCATCTGATTACAAGTGAAGCAATTGGACATAAACAACTGAGAAAAGTATAAAATGATAAATAACCTTGACAATGTTGAGTTTAGGAAGCAGGTTGCAGTCTGCCAATGTGAGCTCATCTCCATCCAGGAAGAGCCGCTTGGATTCTGTGAGGTTTGGATTCTGGTCCAACTCATGCTCCAAAGGAGTCAGGAGATATTTGTCCAGCTTTGCAAGGGACCTGAAAAAATTCTTCTCCAGGTCTATAAACAAAATGTACACAAATAAATGGGTTGCCTCATTACCATGTCATTCATTTAAGGTGCAAAGGTGCACTTACGGTCATGTAATCCATGGGAGATCTTGATATAAGCTGAAAAAGTGCGGAAAATGTCTTCACCAGCTGTTTTGGACTGATTGTAACGGCAGCACAATTTTGGATAGCTGATAGATAGAGAGCATGAACAACATTTTCACCATTTAACACCTATTTAGTGGCATTATTTAGAGGATATGGGTCAAAATGCCGCTCACTTTGGTGGTGCTAAAGTCTCCTCCAAGAACTCCTCAATCTTATTGGTATCTGTTTTGACTTCATCGTTGTAGAGAAGAAAGGGTGGCTGCGATCCAGGGGCCAAAGTCCTCAACACATGTGGGGTCCTAAGACAAGGCAATGAATGGTCAGAATATTTATATAGAGATAATGAAATATTTATTATGGGAGGTTTAGGCTTTTTATGGAAGACGACTTCCCCTTGTGTTTGGGGTTGTAGGTAAAAGGGGGAAAATTAGACAAATTTCAACCAGCATTTGTTTTTTTCCTTTTTTTTGTGCATTGTTGGTGCAGCTGAGGCAAAAAAAAAAAAAAAAAAAAAAAAAAAGGTCTAATACTAAAAAGCTCCAGTGCCTTACCCTGCTATCAGTTGGCACTGGTGCATCCCTGTGTATGAGTATGCAACAAGGCTCTTCTAACTTTAACTGAACTGAAGTTGAGTAAAGCCGTGGTAGTCAGTGCAGCTTGGCCCTGGTATGATATGGTACTCCTTATAGAATGGTTAGGATATTCCACAGTCCTCTGTCTGTGGCTAAGCTTTGATGCAAATGTGTTTGCCGTGTCCCAAAGATAAGTCATGAGCCTACAGCATAATGTAGCGTCATAACAAGATTGCTTTTTTAGATAATATTAGCCAACTTGGGTGACTACATACACCCCAACCTATACAATGTGCGATTGCGTAATTGTTGATTCCTATTTCCCCCTTACTATTCACAGAGAAAATAAAATGAAAGACAAGATTGTGGCTTTTGGGCAATTTTAAGTGAATACATACACTTCAAAAATTGTGGAATTGGGGAAGATGGGTCTAGAACTCTAACCTCCCATAATTTTTTTGCTTGCCGCTCAAGGCTTCCTCAGATTTTTGCAGGCATCTGAGAAAATGCTTTCTCCCACGAAATTTCATTTTAAATTCTTGCAAACGTATAATAGCCATAACACGTTTTTGTTTTGTTTTTTTGTATATTTGATACTTTGCATTGTTAGGTGATTCTCAGGTCATAACACACATATTTTACTGTTTGGAATAATGCATCTAATTAGTATACCTCCTAAAATGAATTCTGTGGTATCAACAATTATATACTTGAATAACTGAACTGAATAATTCCAAACTCTTGTGAATGATCCTTAATTGTACAATTGTGTAATGGGTATTTACTATATTCCTTTTCATAATTACATCTCATAACCACAATAAATATGAAAAGCAGCTTAGTAAACCCAACCTAGTTTCATGAGGTCAGTATAGGTATTGCAGTCATACTACTATCAGATTAGATTAGAATAGACTAAAGTGATTTGTTGGTTTGTGCTATTTATTTGTTACATACAGATGTTTGTGTCGTTTTTTTGTTGTTGTTGTCGTCAAGTATTTATCATACCTTTTCATGTCCACTGTTGTCAGGGTAAAGTTGGCTCCTTTTAACCACAAAATCATGAAAAGTCTTTGACAAAATGGACAGTTGCCAACACTCTCTGCATCACTGCTTGCCTGAAAGACAAAAACAATCCGCCTAATTTGAAAGGACACTTATTATAATTACTCTTATCAAACACATTAAACTGACATTATATTCCTGTCCTGCCTGTTGTGCTCTGTTTAACCTCTAAAGAATTTGAGCAAACCTGTATTTATATCTGATCTAACCTGAGTCAAACTTAGCAGTTCTCTATTTTGACATCTAAAAGAAGGACAAAGAAAGTGGACTCTAGGCATGATCTATGAGAAAATACTATTTAATAGCTGTGTTTGCTATGTATTTACTATTCATGATTTCAGCTTCCTTTTATAAGCTTTTTTTGGGGACTTTTCACCATTCAAAAGACTTGAATTGATATAAATATTTCAAATTGTTTTGGCAACAATCCTCATTGTTTATCTTTCTGAAACCTATGGAGAGTCCTACTGTCATAAGTTAATTTAACTAAGACTAAACCAGGGCAAAACAAGGCTGACATTACATTTTAGTTATTGTTCAATATAAATTTGTTGTGTGCCAGGGTGGGTAGACCCCATTTGGAGAAGGTATTGAAACATATAGTATTAACAATGAATGTGGAGTAATTTTATTTATCCATACAAAGATTCGTTTCCTATTTCTCGCTGTTGTGTGGTCATAAGAGCAGTGACTCTAAAGTATGTAAAAATCTGGACTACATCAACGAACATATACTACTTTTTACCTTGACAAAGAGCTCTATTTTGGGCTCTTCTGCCATCTTTATATCTCCAACAATGCCGTGTTCTCTGATCACCAGTCCACAGAAGAGACACTGCAAAACAACAAACACTTAACACAAGGACATAACATGTGAAACATTCATAAATCATAAAATTTACTTACATTAGCAAAATGTAAAAATCACCCAAGTTTGCACCTGCTCCTCTGCTTCCTTTTGGCGTTGTATGTGTGTGTTTTGAGTGTTGGCCACACCTGTGAAGAGGTACACACCCCGTGGTACTACCAGTCCAACTTGTACATCTGGCTCTGCGTTAAAGTCTTCTAGCATATTCTGTCCATGAGCTCTGTCTCCAGGACACCTCCAGGCACTGTCATTACTGCTGTCTTCCTGTTGTCATGGCCTTTATCAGTTAAAATTGATGAAATACAGATAGCAAAGTGCAAGCAAATGAAAAATAAAAACACATGCATGTAAGCACACCAGATGAGCCATGGTCATATTTCCATATGTTGCCCTGTTGAATGCTTACAAATATACACATACATACATACATACATGCATACATACATACATCAGTGTGCAAAGTGGATTAGATGTGTTGCCCAAGGACACAACAACATTATATGCAGTTTCATGAAATCCAAGTGAGGGAAACCTCTGTTGTGCTGTTTCTGCCCATGTTGATCTGGGCAGAAATAGCACAGTAGCTTTTGTTAAATATGCCTGTGCCGAATAGGGCAAAAGTCCCATATGTAACATGTGGGAGTTTGGCCCTATTCGGTACAGACATATGGAACACAAGATAATCATTATACCCATTGTTACAAACAAGAAATTATTTTTTTAAGGGCAATGGGGAGCAGGTAGAAAAACGTAGGCTACTGATTTTGTGTTCTGAATAATTCTGTCTAATAGAAATTCTGATAATGGACATTTTTCTGAGATAGATTCTACAACTGTGAAATTTGTTTTGTGAAAATTATCAATAAAATACCATATTATTGATACTAATATCTGACTCCCAATATGACATCATCTGCATCAGTGCTAAAACGACAATAACATGCCACAGTAAATACCTTGTCTTGTCAGCAGTGTTGTGTTTAAATGTCTCCTGTCTCCTCAGTAGTGTTTTTTTTTTTTTTTTTTTTAACTTCATAGGCCTATACCTGAAGTGGTTGATCCGCATTCATTCATGAACCACTAAGAATGCCGTCATCTGACAGGAATCCAACTCAGGCTATGGAGTTTCTGTGATTCAGAAAAACAGAGAGGTAAGAAACAGCACTGAGTTTGAATATGGCCCTCTCTCAGATGAAACAGGAACTATAGTTTTGAAATAGGGTGGGCCTATTTTCATGAGAAATATCTACAAGGAAAATCCACAGCTTATTTAGCTACCTTTATCAGTCTCAGAAGTTTAGAATTTTCTGAAGTCATGTATTTACTGTAAAGGGCATTATAAAGTCCCATGTAAGTAACTATTTGTAAACCAACCTGTCCACATGTCCCAGTCTCTCTGTGTATAAGTTTATTTTTTCTTTAAATTATCCCCACAATCATATAGCAACCTGAAGCCCTGAAGCTCAGCAGTACAAGACTTCCTTTCAAAAACTGGTGGTTGAGTCAAATAGAAAAGAGGATGTGGTGTTTCTCTCTTTAAGATTGCCTAACACTAAAATAGCCTAATGTTCCACAATATGTAAACAGTATACACCTTTCCTGTTTTGTTTGGTGTAATTTAATAAGGTACTTTTAACTAACATGTTAGTAGCCTGTGTGTTGTGTGATTTCTTTTTGTAGTGTTACGTAGCCTAATAGTAGGTCTGTATATATATTTGCATGCAGACTTAACAGCTAACAGCAATCCATAGTGTTACAACACAATGAAACTGGGTACTATTTAATTATTTTATGTTCAAATATTTACAATGTTCCAGCAATGTATTTGTTTAATAATGTGGTCATACCAAGTAATTGTATAATTTTTGGGGTATGGATTTGCTTTTTTCCCCCCAATAAATTTACATTTCTGTCCAATCCACTTTGTAAGAGTTTTGTTTCAAAGATGCATTGTGTAATTTTTGTTGTGGTGGAGGCTCCACCTGGCTGGCTCCTGCCTGGTCGCCTTCCCCTCAGACTAGTTTTATTTTTTTGCTGGTACTATTACATTTTTTGTTTTCAGACATTACAGCTTAATGTACACACAGTTACAATAGGCTATAATTTTGGGAAAACATCAGGTACTTAATTTAATTATATGTTCACATCAGGGTCAGTGTGTTTTTTCCCTCTGTAGCAGAGAGTTTTCTGATGTATACTTTTAATGTAAAACAACATGAGGGTTTACCTCAGATTCACTGTGTTCTCATGCTAATGTTATTTTTTTTTATGTCTAAAACTGTCCAGCAAACTGTTATTACTTCACAAGAATATATTTATAGTGATACAACACAGGTGGATCAGGGGGATCAGAATTTCCAGGAACACCAACTTTGACCTCTGCTCACCTTAATTGTATTTGATGGAAATGGATTGCGCTAGAAGGTTACTTATGTCCTCCAGTCCATCTATAGAGATGTTTTTGCTTTGTTTAGAATGTTCAACAATAAGACATTAAAGGTGCATTGTCACATTTCTGGTGGAGGGTCCGCCAGCCCACCAGAGAAGTTACATAGTGCCCCTTTAAACGAAAGGGACACTGACATCTTTCTCTATGGAAAGATGGCAGTGTATAAGGGCCACTTTTATGAAGGGAAAAAATAGGATAGCTTATTTTCAAGTTTAAATATGCAAATCTGTCAAAAACAAACAAACAAAACAATTAGGATATGGCTAATCATCTCATGATTGCTTGTAAGCTACTAGTAGCGTGCAGCTCACTGTTTACCTCCATCATTGTGGTGTTCTGGTAAATTAGCTTTTTTCTGGCAAATTTGCGTGTTTTTTCTTACAAATTGACATGTTTAAACAAAATAATCTACTATTCAATTTGTTTCCTAAGTGACCCTAATATGCTGTTGTACTAATTGAATAAATGCAAGAGGGTTTCATTTTAATTGGCTACTGTGGAACATTTCAGACAAAGCAATAGCATTTCCATGAAGACAGGCCTATGGCAAGTCACCCACCAGGAAAGGTACATAGTGCATCTTTAAAAAGCCCCTTCAGCAATACAAGGTGTACACTTAGCCATAAAAATGTGTGCAGAAAATTTCCTTCTGGCAACAAATACAGCTCTGCTGTTTACCGTAGACTTCAACATTTTTCTTACAGTGTAAGGGTGTAGGCATTATTAGAATGATACTACAGCCTACATTCTCACATAGAGAAGTGGTGGACCACACCTCCAGTGAACTATCAAATGCTATAACTGGCATCTATCTAAACTCTTATGTGGTTATGCACAGGAAAGATGTCAGTTATTTGTTTGTTAGCTTATATTTATCACATCCTTATGTGTCTTTTTCTTGGTGAGAGGTCATTTGCAAGTCAAGCTATGGGGGCCCCAATGGCAAAAAAAAAAACTGTTTCTCAGTAGCAAAATCTGTAACCACATCCTATGTTGAAAAACACACGCTGCTAAACAAAGGAGTAGCCATGGATTTTTTAAACTTAAAGGTACAGTAACTTTCTGGAGATGGCATGTTACCTGCATGTTTCCATGAAAATACAAAGTTAAAACCATACTTAGGAACATTTTCTCTGGAGATAAATTTATTTTATGTGATACTGTGGAATATTATAACCAAAGGAACAACATATCCATGAAAACAAGCAGGAGGCCCTCCAGGGCTGCATATGTTTTTCAATGCAATAAAACCATTCATAATGAAAAAAAACAAAACAAACAAAAAACATTTGTATCTGTATTTTGGCTAAAAAGTTTCATAGTGTGGCTTTAATGTAATGCATGTAATGCACTGATTCGGTCATAATTTTTTCATAAAAAAAATAAATACAATAAATGCGTCGTTTCTGATGTTTTGGTTCATGACAACATCAGCCAAATAAAGGAAGCTGTGAGAGAGCGGCAACAGAAGTGAACTCCCCTCATGCTCTGATTCACACAGAGGAAGACAACACACATGATGGTAAGTCCTCTTTTTCATTTAGCGGTCACAACACGGTTTGTCATTTTAAAGGACTACCTTCAAATAAGAAAGAGCTACAGTTATTTGTGTATTATCCTCTTAAATAATGATATTATTAACATTTCGAAAGAATACTGGGAGGAAATTGAGGTATTCAGTCCAAATATAGTTTGGAAACACCTCACAGATGAAATGCTAAACTCTGTCCGTTTACACCATCTGGTGCACAAACACAATTTAATCCCACAGTCACATCCCTCCAGATCAAAGTAGCACCTATAAAATGCCCTATGTTACAAAAGATGAAAGCGCTACATTTGACTATTACAGCATTCTGTAACATGGCCAGAGGTTATAAAAAACATCACATCAAAATGACTGTTTATTGATCAAAGTTAAATTACTGAACCATATTTGAACTTCTGTCATTTTAAAGTGGATATATTAGAGTGCAGTAGTCAGTCACCTATTGACCTTATTCTGCCCCCCCATATTTGCCATAAATGTGACTAAACTACCCTTTCCTTGTGATGGCACTTTTGGTTAAGCGGGAATTTCATTTATTGCAATGGAGAGTTTGGGAAAACTTTCGCAGCTAAAATATGATATACAGTAGGTTCATTTGTGTAAAATGTTCAATGTTCATGTGCACTAAGAATTCTCTAGGAGGCTTTAAAATGGCTTTATAGTCTGTATAGAACTTATTTGCTATCAAGATATGCAGCCCCATGCAAAATAATAAAACTCAAATGACGAGTCAATGATGCAAGGGAACAGAAATATAGGGCATCCCGTGCAATGTTATGATTCTGATGATGGCTTAAACTGATGGATTTCTGTTACAGGCCATTCACACATCCAGGAGAAACCAGAAGACCTTCTTGTGCCTCACCCTTTGTGTCATATGCTTTTGCCTTCTGTCCGGGACTGGGTATTTAGATACTAGGACTAAAAATAGTACCACTGTCTGTGCAAGTAGCAAGAAAACACCAGTCACCATTCTTCTTTGGCACTGGCCCTTTGGCAAAGTATACCCTCTGAATGGGGACGTCTGCTGGCTCCTATACAAGATCCCTGGCTGTAAAGTTGTGGATCAGCGCTCTGAGTTTTTAAACGCTGACATTGTTGTTTTCCACCAAAAGGAGCTGGCCTCCAAGAAACAAAAACTCCCTTTGAATCTTATGCGCCCTCAGGGACAGAGATGGCTATGGATGTCTTTAGAATCTCCACAAAACCATGGTAATGTGAGACAATTTGCAAATCTCTTTAACTTGACCATGAGCTATAGAAGAGATGCAGATATCACACTACCCTATGGTGAGCTGGAACCACAGGATGGAGAAATAGCAGACGTTGTAACAAACAAAACTGATCTGGTGTGTTGGGTGGTCAGCAACTTTGACAGGCACCATAAGAGAAGTGTGGTTTACAAACAGCTCAGTGCCTTTGTCAAGATCACAGTATACGGTCGCTGGAAGAATGCCCACCTACCTGCTGCCAAGCTGTTGTCTACCATTTCCCACTGTTACTTTTACTTGGCATTTGAGAACTCCATTTTTAAGGATTATATTACGGAGAAACTGTGGAGGAATGCGTACCTGGGTGGTGCAGTTCCTGTAGTGTTGGGGCCACCACCTGAGGACTACAAAGCCGTAGCTCCGCCCCATTCTTTCATTCATGTAGATGATTTTGCCTCAGTGAAGGACCTAGGGACTTACCTGCAGGAGCTGGCAGCAGATGAAGAGCGCTACAAGGAGTTCTTCAGGTGGAGGCGAGAGTGGAAAGTGAAGTTGAGCACAGACTGGAGAGAAAGACTTTGTAAAATCTGTACAAAGTATCACTGCCTACCTCAGAGGAAAGTGTACGCAGACTTACATGCATGGAGTAATGTATGAAACATCTGCACACTTTGGTTTCTATATTTGAAACTATGTTTACCTTGACCCAGTTATTGTTTTGTATGTTAGATTATTTGGATTATCGGTAGATCACCTGGAAAAAAAAAAAACTAAAAGACACTGAGCATATGGAATAAATAGAAACGAGCAACACTACTGGCAAAGTTGAAAATGACCAACCAAAACAAAGTAGATGACATTTCATATCCATACCTGCTTGACAGTGGACCCAATGAGGATATTGATTTCAAAAGTTTTCATTTGATAAGTTTTATTGCACAGACCTATTCCGCATCTTAAAAGGTATGTCATTTTCTGTTATTCCAACAACTGATAATTTGTTCCTGTTGTAAACAGTTAGATACACAGATCATAATTGTGGTTTACCTGATAAAAATGTTAAAGGAAACCAAGCATGGAGATGTGCAAAGAATTTACTGTCAGAATTTTATATGTGAAGATATGGACAGCAAGTAAAAAGACTACAGCGCAGACAACATACCTGTGCAGCTGCTCCACAGTTTCAATAAATAATTTAAGTCCATTTACAGTCTATTGACAAGTGTCACAAAAGTGTTCACACATAAGGCACTCAGTTTGTCTCATTAGCTTTGACACTTGAGGTCACATGAGGTAGATTTCCTGCAAAATTAGCACTGACAAAACAAGACATCCGTAGTGAGGATTTAGCATATAAAAAGTTAAAAAGACACCTGACATCGGTTCGCCTCAGGAAAGGCTGGTTCAAAATGTTTTTTTGGACTTCAAGTTAATAATCAATAGAACCACATGTTTAAAATACAGCCATTCATTTTGTGCAATAATGCTCATTATTGCTGCAAGAGTTCATAGAGAACTACATACAGAAAAATACCCATTGGTAAAATATAAAATCCAAGTACAAAACAAAATTTAGCTTTGATTTTTCACTGCATGCACCAAAGTCTGTACAGCCATTTAACACTGAAGTAATATTCACACATGACTGCATCAGGTGTTAGTGACCCTCATTGATGTAGGTGCATATCCTGAACAGTAGTGAGCCTCTTCATTTAGTCCTGTGGTTTTTACAGTTTATCCAGTCAGGTGGCCCACCAGGCTGGGGTGCATTGCCTGCTTTAGAACATCTGGCCTGTGCAGAGAGGGCATGTATAGTGCAGAAGTGGCTCCGGTGTAGCTGGGGGCAGCATAGCCCTGGTTGGGGATAGGAGAGGGTGCCATGTTGAGAGGGGGGCTCTGCTCGTAGTACTGCCCATCACATTCTTCATCCAGAGGTAGTGCCAGCCTCTTCCCCTTCTGTCTGCGGTTACAGAACCACACACGAACCACCTGGGAGGGAAAAAAAACAAAAACATGTATGTGCTTCATAGTGTGGATTACCTGGATAGTTTGAATAACATATGCACTTACATCTCTCTCCAGTCCTAGGTCATCAGAGATGTGGGTGATCTCTTGTGTGTTGGGTTTGGGGCATTTCACAAAATATGTCTCCAAAGCTGAACGCACTGCTCCTTCCAAACTCGTCCTCCTTTTTCTCTTTCTGGTGTCCACAAACACACGTTCGATCTTATACATCTGAAGAATTAAGCAATTTGGTCACAAATGTAGAAGGTGCAACTTCAAAAATGACTGTTGCATTAAAAAAAAATAAAAAACCCAAACAAAACTGGGGTGGTACTTACATCCTGTGGGTTTTCTGAAGTCTCAGCCTCCTTCAGCCATCTCTGGAGAAGGGGCTTTAGTTTGCACATGTTTTTGAAACTCAGTTGTAGAGCCTCAAAGCGGCAAATGGTCGTCTGGCTGAACATCTTTCCTAAGGGGAAACAAACCATTGAGTTCAATATGCACGTATTAAAACTTGTCACATTTTCTCTGAGCAAACTTACCGTACAAGTTCCCTAGGGCCAGTCCAACATCGGCCTGCGTAAAGCCCAGAGTGATGCGCTTGTGTTTGAGCTCTTTGGCAAACTGCTCCAGCTCCTCCGTGGTGAGGCTCTCCTGCATATTGCCAATTGCACATGTCTAACTATTCATTGCACATTTATTACAGCGTAAACCGTTAACTTTGCGATATTTTTTCCATGTCGTTTAATTGTTGTTTTTTTTTTTTTTTTTTTTAATATACGTTACCTCCTCTGAGTCGCTGCAGCCGCCGCTGGAAGAGCCGCTGCTCCGGGCTGATGAAGCTGGATTCTGGCCCTGGTGCCCGGTGACACTCTGTGTGAGTGTCCCACTCCCGAAAAACGCATTCCCGTTATTGCCACTGCTCGGGGGAGAAGGGGACATGGATGGGGATGACGCGGAGGATGGTGTAGACGGATTCTGACCGCTACCGTTGTCCCGGGGCGTAATGTGCGCAATCCCAGGCCAAAAAGACGGATTCCAGGGGGCAGAGTAAAAGACCCCATGAGACATCGTCGGAGGGGTGGGGTACTGTTGAATCTTCACCTCTGCAGAGTAGTCCTCTTCGCTGTCCTTCTCCACCTTGATCTCGGGTAGTTTGACCTGTGGAGTCTGGGCGATCGGGGGACTCAAGTTGGCGGGCTGTGTCACGGTTGCTGCGCCAGGTACCTGGCTCACGTAGTCGGGCGCTGCAAACGGGTACCAGGGTTTGGGTTGCGCCAGGTCCACTGCCTGCTGTTGGTCCGATCCACGATAGTCACCTCCCATCGGGGCAAAAGGAAAGAAAGCCTGCGAGGGGATTCCTCCGTATGCGGACTTGTTGTAGAGCAGGTTGGGGTCCGCCAGGAGACCGGGTGGCGTTTGGAAAGGTTCTTGCCCCAAGCCCTGTGGGCATAGGTTGGCTCGACTGAAATCGTATGGTCGACTCTGGCACTCAGCCGTGGGACTCTGGGATCTTTCAGACATGTTCAAGCGACACGAACCAAACACCCGTAAAATTGGTGAGCCAGTCACTGGTTCCTCTAAAAACACAAAAAGTAGGCACTTTCTAGTCACTTTGTACAAAAAAATGATTAAAAGAAAGAAAATTTCCAATATCCCGGGAGAAACAAATTTTGAAGCCCGAACCTCACTGGTCTCAAACTCTGCAAACTCCTCGGCCTAGTCCATGAAGTCCACTACTCTCGTGTCTGGCTTCCAAATCAAATGTGGAGCTCAGCTCGGCCTCCTCAGGTTTTTCCAATCACAAATGAGGAGGTGTTTGACGGACCATTCCTTTTCTCTGCGCTGATTGGCTGTCCGAAACAATTGCTCTCAGCTGACGATGAAGTTGTGAATGACCTTGTTTTTCCCCCAATTAGTAGGCGTGTCCAGGCCAAGAAAACACTTTAGCGTAGTAGGCCTACAGGATAGCTTTTGCATGCCATGTTATGAGTAAAGTATATGAACTGTAGACCTACATGTCGACATAATTTACAGTTAAAATGTCAAATTTAAACAAGTCAAAATACTGTTTATCTGATTTATGGAGCTGTGCTTTGATTTTAAAATCGATATGGATGTCAGTCCAGACATAGACTAGTAGTGGCATGATTACACTTGCGTCTGTTTAGAGCCAACAGACCGCAGTATTGTCATTATAATGTTTCATTGACTTCAAATGTGGACCTTCTAAATTGTCTAATGCCAATCAACACAACAATTTGAATTTCATGCAATAATGGGGTAATTTGTGACAATAATAATGCTATAAAAATAATGCTAGCATCACGCTCGCTCACTGATGACGCTGACTCCTATTGGAGACCAAAAACAGCTGTGTTTCAATATCTGCATTTATCTATAGCCCTGAGACCGTCCATTAAATACACCCTGAATGTGCAATGTTGTAATACAAATGTAACTTTGTCACCAAACAATACGCATAGTGGCAGCATTTTTCGACACCTTAGCCCTTAAGTTGTTCAGTGATGGACCTATCTTTGTGATTAGGTTACGTGTTTTGTCTACAGTTGCATTTACTGATGAGTTTATTGATGGTGGTCCCTACAATAGCTTGGGCTTGTGCAGATGCGCGTTGGCCGGAGAATGCAGCAGGAAGACGCACTGCGGGAGGAGAGAGGGGGACAATTGTGCCTCCTGGCCTCGGGGCACCCCGTGGATTCAGATCCCAGGTTGCGATGGCCGGCCATTAGCTCCTTTTCAGATTGAAACAAAAAGGTCTGAAGCCTTTGATTCCGCCCCACTCCCACCTCCCCCTCTCTGAAACAAACAGTAGACTGGTTTCACTCCGGCCTCCGACCCAGAGCACATACCAGAAACCACCAACCGGTCCGGCAGTATGCACCAAATGCACATTAAAGAAGTAATAAACTTAGGACCTTTAAGTGGTCCTTTAAAATCTAGGCAAATCATATTTTAGAGTACAAATTTACTTGTTCTTTACAATATAATCGTTTTGACACATAAAATAAGTTCACGTCGCCTATATTTTTGCTTTGCAGACTGCAGGGAGAAGAATACGCAGGGGAAGTCTGAATGTGTGTTCATTGTTTAATGTTCCATATTGTTAAGCTCAGTAAATGGGTTTGTTAATTTAATAGGCCCAAGTTCTGCCTATGTCGTCAAAGCAGGTTGGAAGATGAGATGTGGCTATATAATTCCTCTTGTTTCTAATCTCTACAAAGATCCTGCAGATCTTTGTGGGATGTGGAGAAGCTGGTCAATGACTTAAAAGGCATCAAACCACACCTCAACAAGTATCATTCTGGGCCATGGACTTGGGGAGGTTTTGTCATGCAAAAGCAGGGAGAGAGTGGACATGGGGGGCAGGCTGAATGGGTACAGTGAGAAGGAGATGTGTCAGGGGGCTATCCAAAGACTTAGCTCAACCCCCCCTCAGATATAGGCTCAGATTTGCTCCTTGGTTCTTTTTAAGTGGCCTCTTGAGCACATCTGTTGTGAGCTGTGAGCCCAGCCCAGACAGACAGAGAGAAAGCACAGGTATGATGAAAGAAAAGCAGCTCTGAATGCATCACACTGTTTGACTCCAGAGAGAAGAGGCACCAGGGGCCTTTGGTGCGTTTATGTGATAGGTTTAGACCCTCTTAATGATGCTGACAAAGATAAGCTGGAGATCAAACTCTGGAGGAAAATATTAAGTAATATCTGTTTTGCCAAACTTGCAAAGAGAGGAGAATTGTCAAAAGCTGTACTCAATAAAAAGTTATACTTGCATCTGAAGTCAAGTAGGATTGTATGTGTTTAAGTGAAAAGGTTAATACAAATCAATAAAGAAAAATCAAGCATTGGTCAAATCACACTAAATCACATCATGTTGACTTTGGAAGAACTGGAAGAAATCATTAACCTTTGAAAACATAATTTAGGTTGTATTTGACAGGAGACAGGTCTATATGCAAATTCTCAAAAATCCTATGACAGTATATCAACCCATTAGTGCTGTGTAACACAGTATTAACCTTACAACCCTTACATTATTTGAAAGTAACTCTAACTCATATTTTACAGAGACATACAGTTAAGTTAATAAAAGTTGTGTGAGGGACATATACATTGAAATGACTAAAATGTAAGTTTGTGACATAATAAATCACAATGTAATGCAAGAGCTGGGTGAAAGACTTTTGGAAAAAGACCTCATTCATATTCATTTCCAGTGTTTCAGCACTTGCTCTCAGTTTCTCACTTAAAGCTAAAGTGTTGAACTTACGGTGGATGGCAACGGAATAAGTTCCAGATCAAATGTAAACAGAAATACTAATTAAAATATAAAATAGGGCTGCAACTAACAATTATTCTAGTAGTCGATTATAGTTTCTGTTACAGTCAAATGATAATATATATTGTACATGAAGATATTACAAACACATTTTAGAGAATATTTATGAATAAGGTATGAAAGTTAGAAATTGTTGGTTCTATTTTGCCATTTATGAATAGGTGCCATGCAATCTAGGCATTGATGATTGAAAACTTTGCTTGTTAAAACATCAGATCAAAAACTATTTCTTGTTTGTGCTGCAGAGATAGTTAAAAAGAGGGTGGGTGAATAGTTTAATAACCTACTAATAGGTTGTGTTCTGATGTTATGCTGGGCTGTATCTTTTCAAGAATGTTTTAGAGTCTGTATAGTCCAGATAATTATTACGATTATGAACATACAATAAATAGTCGACTAGTCATCATTATTCCAGTTATGGGTTGCAGCTTTAATGTAAAACACTGAACACTGTGACCTTCTGTAGTTTTTTTTGTTTTCTAGTAAAACTTTTCAAACACATTTTCTCAACAACAACCCCCCTCCTCTCAAACAGCTCTGATGGCTTTTTGATTCTATTCTAACGACCCTGCTTGGTGTTTTTGACCTCACCCTCTCCCCACCCATGAGCCTTCCCCTCACCGTTCAGACCCCCACAAAAGACTTTAACGGCTGGCAGCATGAAGTCCAGCAAGCAGAGGACAGAGACCCCTCCCGGAACACACATCAGTCTATTCTCACCACCCCCAACACCTGCAGACTTTCTGGGTGTAGTTTCGGAGGTGTAGACACTATCATCAAAACTGTAATTGTCAAAGGAAGATACCACTGTCTCCTTAGTTTGAATCAACAATTTGAAAAGATGAGAAAGAAAATACATTTGTTTTGGCAGAACTAAAGCATCTACCAATAGTGATCTATACAAGAAGGTCACAATTTGTTTTACTACATGATCATTAACTGTTGTAATTATATTTTACAATATTTGATTTGAGTTTTCTTAAACCATACGGAAAACCTTCTCCATAGAGATAGATACATTGTATGGCATAAAATGTTATAGTCAAAGGAACAACATTTCCATGGAAACAAGGAGGAGAAGGCCTTCCTCCAGGCCATATAAGAGTCAGGTTTGTGGAGATGCAAGCTTGGTCATGGTAAAGAAATATTTTCACTACTACAATGAAAAACAAAAAAACATCTTAGCCTGTATTTTGCCTAAAAAAGTTATTAACTGCGGCTTTAAACTTTTGTCCAGATGACAGAACTGAACTTTTCGTTTGCTATACCGTGCCTTTAGGAATATGCAAAGTAAATATATTGTGCTCCATTCAACAAACACACACTGTTCGAAGTAATCAGAAAATAAGGACACAGATTCATCATTGAGTTTGATATGTGGTAAAAAGTTTTATTTCCAGTCCTCAGTGTGCGTGTACAAATATCTATAAAAAGTGAATGCTTTCACTCTTTTTGTATGTACATTCTGCAGCACTAAGTTAGCTTTGGATGGACAGGCGAACAGGGGAGAGAAAGGAAACATTGTACAAGATAGTTCACTGGCCACACCGTCACCATACAGACTGATATCTGGCTTTAAAAGTGCTTAGAGTTCACTTTACATTCCTCCAGCAACAATACAAGATAGGAGGCAGAAGCATTGTTCCAAACACTGTACAGTCAAACCATGCAACAGACAAGCACTTGCTTTTAAAAGAAAATCCATATACCATTATAATGCCTATAGAAATAAAAATAAAAGGTTGTATTTATTGGTGGGATGTTGCTGGATATCTGTTAGGAGAGAAGTGCCAGAAATGCATGACAAAATTATAAGGGGTACACCTGTTTCTCAGCTTATGTGGGTTTTGTTACACATTCTTTGGAAGTAGCTGCAAAAATAAGGGTATTTGTTGTAGTGTAAAAGTTGCCATTCATAGAAAGATAAAACACCATTAAAATTGACAAGAAAGTGAAATAAATTAACAAGCTACCTATTATACATAAGTGGATTTATTTAAAAAAGCCAACAGTAAAGGGAGAGAGGAGACATTCAGGAATCAGCTTATGTCCTCTGCCACAATTTTGATTATCGTGCATGCAGTGTCAAATCAAGTGGTTTTATCCCATGAGCATCCTTATGTGTGGGTTCTTTTGCATTCACTTGTGATTGCCCTGATATGGTAGACTTGAGTCATCAAACAAAGGGTTCTTAACCTCCATTTCTCCAGTCTGACCGGAAAAGACAAAAAAAAAAAATGTATGAGAAGGACAAGCAAGTGTAAAAATAATCATCATATGACAAATTATGGACAACTATATGAAAGAAAAAATGTGGTCCTTTAAAACCAAATTATATCCATATACAAAATATTTATCCTAACATCACAAAAAGCATTTGGGGCTTAACATTTTACCAAAATTGAAAATATGGCTGCAAAAAATTTAATTTTAATTGAGACTGAGCTGTAGTAATTTCTAGTCAATCAGCTTAGGTCTTTTTAATCCAGAGGTCTATAAGCAATCATCAGTAAAAGCAAATAGTTTGGAGCAGGGTTTAGACTTTGAAAGTCATTTTTATTATTCTGAAAATTGTGATCTATCAATTTTGATTGAAATTATTCATTTTTTGACATATCACCCAGTCCTATCGTAACATAATACTGGCTTATTTCGAAGGTACATTTTGTCCAACACAAATGACTGTGTAAGAAGTTTTTAAACATTTTAATAAATAGTTACTAAAATTACTATTATATTTTAACAAAATAAAAATAAATTACTTACTACTTAATACTGAAAAACTACTTAATACTGAAAAAACAGGACGGAACTAAAGGACCAAACCTAGTCTAAACCTGGACATATTAAGGGGTCAATATGATCCAAAGTGTCCTTACCGGAGCTAGACCGGGACATTCATACACTGTGAAGTCTCCTCCCACTTCTTCCTCATCTGATGTAACGTCTGTGTCAACTGCTTTTGCTTCAGGCTTTTGTCTTTAAAAATAACAGACATAAATCATGTGTAAGGTTATCCAAAGCAATGTGATTATAAACGTGTTCAAAGAGAAAAAAACAGGAAGCGTCAAAATGATTAAAGACAAGCAATACTAACTTTCCCATTGACAGCATCTGCTGTTTCTGATGCTGATAGTGGAACATCTGAGCGTTTTGGGCCAAGGTATGATCAAGAGGCTGCAGACAAAAATAGTTTTAATTAATTTTCACTAGATTTGAGGAACTTGTAGGAAAAACAACCAATGTAGCACGACATTTTAAGGAAATATATGAGATCTGTACTTACTGCGGGTCCACTGACGTTCACAGGGGCGACAGTAGCTCCTCCAAATGCAGGGTAGTCCACCTTCTCAGTCATGCGTGAATCTCTCCGTAACCTACAGGGGGCACCCTACACCTTAGTCTTTTACCAAACACATTGCAGCCACTATACCTTGTCTATCTATTTAATCTAATCAAATGAACACTTACAGAGCATCAATATGGGAAAAAGTGATACTTACTTAACAACACAGACAGCTGACAGAATCACTGCCACCGTCCCTCCTACCACACACACTGAGATCAGGACTAAAAAAAGACAAAAACAAGGGGTTGGTTAGCCTTTAAACAACTAATTATCACTACACAATTTTACTATTTAAGAAACAACAATAATATACAACACTTTTTGGCTATTTCATAGACAGAGGCACAGAGGTATGCAATAACATTTTCTGAAAGTCTATGGAAAAATGATTGGGAATTTCACTGTTCAACATTCAACTTCCATAGAAGGAAAACAGGAAGAAATGCACTCACTGATAACAATTTGGTCTGCTCTGGTATTTGGAGTTGCTATTACTGGATCTAGTCGAGGTTCCACTCTGGTAGGTTTAATGGGTTTGGTGGTGGGCTGTGCAGTAGTTCCATTAACCAGGGTTTTGGTGAAAGTTTGGACATTTGAGATTTCCTCTTTGGGTGCAGGTGGAGGATGCGGTTGTGTTGTCCTGATATCTGACTGGATTGAAATAGCAGCTGAAAAAAAATACAGACCAATTACCTATAATAGCCTGGATAGAAAAACAAAAGTATTTATGTAAGTAGTAGTAAAGTATAAGTTGTTGCTCACCAAAATGGTTGGATTGTTTCTGCTTTTGTCTTACTTCTGAGACTTGCTGTTTTTCAACAACAGAGTGCAGGTAGTCGATCTCTTCATCAAGGTCAGGGTAAACTTCAAGAAAGAAAACATTGGCCATATTATTTAGGTACATTTTGACCATTCAAGCCTGCATCACAGTGTATTTACAAATAAATATATGATGGATGAAGAATGAATCAGAGTTATAGGTTGTCGGCTTGTATCATCTCCTGTAACTCACAATGTATCATATTTAATAGAGCTACAGTTTGCAGTAGTAAAGGTTTTGGCAGTAGCAGTAAAATTAGTGCAATATTGGTTAAGATTTTACAAACAGACCCTATATGACTGTAATGTGTCAAGGCATCAATGCAAGTGTGACTCTGCTTAGTATTTTCTACCACTTGTTGACTATTGTTTAACATTTGCATCCCCCTGTATGGCCTTTTTCATGCCTGTGGAGTCCATCCATGTCTTTTTCAGGGAGCCGTCTCTGAAATGACGAACAGGGAGTGTGTCTGTGTGTGTTGTTTGTTTGGGAGCTGGTAAAAAGGCCGAGACAATACAAATGTGGCGTTTAAAAGCCCTATAGTCCAGACAGATCACTGCATTCCTATAGCCCACCTCAGCTCTCCAGGACAATAGGGGTGGGGGGTGGGGGGATGCATGGTGCGTGTGTGTGGCCATGGGGGGCACTCACCACGGGGGTCTGAGCTATCAGCTAAACCGTGACTTCACTGTTGCTTCTTTGACAAAAGAGTCCACAGCTTATTACTAATGAAGGCGATCAAAGTGCTGCTACAGTCTGAGATGTTGGTATGTAACAGTCCTTGGCTTAAGAATTTTGTAAAAGTACACTTATTTTCATTATAAGAAAAAAACAATGTGTCACTGTAATTGTGTGGTCTCATCTGGTGAATGAAATGACAATTAAACAACATAGTGACCAAAATAAACCATTTGCATCTTGTCCTGTACTTTTGACATTGTGGACCAAAAGAATTAAAATGAAAATAAAATGAAACTAAATGGCTAAATAAACAACCATCAAGTGTCAGAAATTAAAGTTAACCAAATTTGCATATTCCTACATGCACCCACGTAACGTTAGTGCTTACAGTGTCACTTGGCTGCAGAAGGCTGGCCATCTGGCTTCGCTAATATGTTTAATATGACGTGCCAGCACTTTCACTGCATGTTTTGTTGTCCTCTTAGCCCCCCTCTACTAATGGCCATTTAGTGTGCTCCATAGCAGGTGTCTGTGGAGGCGGGGCACACCATCTGTACGTTGTAGGTGGGTGCGAACTCCCACAGAGCTGCCAGGAATGAGTTAGGTACTGCAGTTAGTGATGACGGATTTAGTGTTGGTGTTTGTTATAAAGTTACAAAAAGCTGTTTTACAATAGTTTTCTAGTACTCATCTGAGGGGAAAAAATAAGCTAATTTTGTTTTATTTTAAACTATCACAATCCATTGACCATTTCTACAACACAATGAAATAAGTGTGGATGGATTTTTCTATTTGATTTAGTTCTGTTTTTGGATTAAAAATGGTGCCTAAATGAGAATCAAATAGGAACATTTTTTTTGACCTAGTGTTAATGTAATATTGTAAGTGAACATACAATATTAGGCATTTTAAAATACATATTTCCTTGAAATGGGACAGGGTAAATATTATGTAGCACTGAGTAAATCCTTCACACATTCGAAATAGCAGTAATTGTGAGTATGTGTGCATTTTGACACAGCGTAGCTAATCGTACACACCCCTCCTGTGTCCTGTGTCTTGTCACGTCCATGATAATGACCTATAACCTCTAGAGATGTACCCGGAGATGAACGAGCTACTACAACAAAAGCAAACGCAACCAATAAATAAAAATTAATTCTGCCAACTGATGACAGAATAGAATTTTTTTTGTACTATAGGCCATACTTGGACGACTGAGGGATTACGCAGACATACTTCTGTTCTGAATAAACTGAACTTTAAAATATAAAAGGAGATTTTTATAATACATTGTAAGTAGGCACCTCAAGGCACCTTTATTCGATGACATTGCAGTGGCAGCAATTGAAGCAATTACATTCTCATAGCAGAAAATACTTGTTAATAATATAATATGCCATATAATGTGCTTGGTGAAGAAATTCTAGTCTACTTGAGAACGTTAGTGGTTCTCCAGTTAAATCACTGCCCTCTAGTGGACATTTGCACAATGGCTGCACTATTTTGATATTGTTAAAGTTCACAGATTTGAGTCTCAGACATTGACAAACAAAAAAAAACAACAACCCAAAACAGCAAAAATATATTATACGGTGACTGATTTTGTAATAGTGGCAAAACATATTAATTTGTAAATTTAGTAAAGGGATGACCACTGAATCTATACTTTGTAAAATATGCTAATACTAATACTAATGAGTCAGAGGTCAGTCCGCAGTTATGCATCTCTTCCTGCACTACCTTGAGTCAATAGAAAAATATTGCCCAGGAACATTCAACTACGATTAACCAGGATCAACCAAAATATATATATATATATATATATATATATATATATATATATATATATATATATATATATATATATATATATATATATATATACACACACACACACACACATATATATATATATATACACACACACACACACACACATATATATATATATATATATATATATATATATATATATAGTTTAAGCGTGTTTTGGCTAACAATACTTATTTATGCAATATTGTTTCCACATCTGACAATATTTTTGTTTACATAGTTTTTAATTATGGCAACGTACGTGTGACATATCAAAGTTCTGATGAGCAATTACATTCAGCACAGAGGATAACCAGTAGTGCTGTCACCCACGCTATAATCAATATTAAAACTGGTATTGGAACTAGACAGATACTCATTTAAACGTAAAGTATCTTTACTGATAAAAGTCACAGAAATCTGATCTTTCCTGAACAGTTTTGGTGTGATCCTGATCTGTATAGGTAACATTAAAGATTTTTTGGGAAAATTTCATTCTGTTGTCTAGAGTTAAAATATATATATATTATTGTGGTATTGAACTAGGTATTGAGTATTGAGCTTTTTATTTAGTATCGAAATCTTTCCATAGAACCATAGACCTTATATTAACAGGATATTGTAAATGTATATTGTTGTGACTGGAATAGTTGGAAGGGTGAAAAAAGTATGACTCATTTGCTGTGGCAACCCCTGACAAAAATTAAGCAGCTGCATGTGTTGAAATGAACTAAAAACCATATTAGTGTTGTAGACAATCCTGCCGATCGACTAGTCGACTGGAAAGGGGACGTGGCAACTATTCCACATCTCTATGTATCTCTATGTAACTTCATGCTTGCAACAGCTATTTATGCAGAAAAAAAGTACTGTGAAACAATGCATTTATATACAGTTCTCCCTCGCTATATTGCACTTCACCTTTTTTGGTCTTGCTGTTTTGCTGATTTTTTTGTGTGCAATTTTGCATGCTTTGAATCTTTGTTTGATCACGTAAAGAAGGAGGAAAATAACATATGGACGACAGCAGCAATAAGTTTTAACAAGGATGCAAAAAGGGTTGTAACAGCCCACAACAAGACCATCAGGTGGATGGAGTCAGCTTTAGCTTTGTGGATCAGTGACTTTAAAACGCTACTACAGCGGAGTGACGCCAGGACAAAGAGGCGCGGTCAGAGGTACTGTGAAATACACCTATTAATCATTTCTTATGTATCCAGTGTCGTAAGTTGATCATTAAAATAAAATTTGCCAGAGTATTTCTAAAAGCTGTCATTTTTGTTTACAATACAGTATAGTAACTGGTTTTGTTCTATAATACTGTGCTTATTTTTTAAAATCTACGAAGGCTTAAACTTTGAGAGTGTTTAAACAAGAGAGAAATGTGAGAAAATGTTATTGCCTGTCTGAGAAAAGTGTATAAAATGTGTGAAGAGGGGGTTATTGAGGGTTATTTTTGGAACATAACCCCCACAATAAACGAGGGAACACTTTATATAAATATATATATAAGAAAAAACAAACAAAACAAAAAAAAACAGGGAATATTTTATATAAATACATATATATTTAAAAAAAAAAAACCTCATTCAACCTCTACCTTTCTGCTGTAAATCCTTATAATCTAAATAAAATAATTAGTCAACTAATACACAAGTTGGTTAAGTAACACTGACCATTTAATCGTCTATACGACTAAAGGCTCTAATATACATACATATAGACCAGATTAGTATGAGACACCTATACATTCATAGTGGTGAAACATTATGTAACATTTTGGAGTGACCATTGTTAACATTGCATAGATCCGTCCTTGAGTCCGTATGAAATGCACAGGGATAGACCCACTTGTGCACATCTATGATTGTAAGTTCATGATCAGAACAAAGAACACGGCCAAGGCATAGTGTGTTTACCAATGGGAGCACACACCTCAAGAGCAAATAGCAGCATGTTCCTCCTTCATGACTGCTCTGTATCCTTACTTCAGTACAATTTATGGGATATGGTAAAATAAATTGATGAGGGCCATATAACAGTGTGTGAAAAAAGTATAAAGGCCCAATATATGGATAGTATTTAAGAACTGAGGGCTAAGACCAACTGTATTTCCTTGTTACAATAGACTATCATCAGTTAGACAGCCACTCACAAGTAATTAATGAGAGATTTAACCTTGTGAAATGTAAGGACTATATAGTTAATAATATATTTATAGTACTAGGTAGGGTTGTTTAAGAAATAAATCAATCATACCCAGATACAAATTGATACCAACACTGGTATAGAAAATAGATATTATAAGACGACATGGTAAATCTAAAGAAACATCTATAATTTTGTCTAAAAAAGTTTTCATTGTGATATTGAAATAGCTATTGAGTATCAAGCCTTTTCTTAATACTGAAATTGAGTTTGAAATTAGCACCAGTGCTAAATTACTGTAACACCTGGGGTGATTCTTCTCATCTTGAAACTAGGATCAACAAAGGATTATACTCTGCCTGAAGCCAAAAATAATATCAAAGAACATTTCATCTTAAACAATATTTAAACTAAGACTAAACATTTAATTCTAAATCCATAACCAGAGTGCTGTTACATTATATCATCCAGATAACAACGTGTGGAACTAATAAACAAGACACCACTGATTGTGTGCTTCTTTTCTATTATTTACATAATAGTTTATAATTTAGTGATTAACTAATTTTAACCTATCGCAGAAAACTAAGGAAGGTAATGTTAAGTAACCAAACCCAACCAAGTGAGGGTTTGGTGCAACATTTACCATGACTTTTAGATCCACTGATGTGCAATAAAATACAGAATAAAAGGGCTTAAGAAACTGGCCTTGTAGTTGCAACCATAGCAACTTCAAAATCTTTAGAGCTGAATGTGATATGGAATTTAACTGAGCATCTCAGAGAAATATCTAATTTGTTGTCTTGGCTCTAGACACCCAGATGCCACATAACAGAAAACAGAAGATGTTTCATATCTTCTTCACTTATTTTATTTTATTTTATTTTATTTTTCAATCTAATGAAGTAAAGATTGTAACTGTTGAAACGCACAAAGGCTATACAGTACACACCCAAAACTGGCTATTAAACTAGACAGTCATGTCTAACAGTCATTTGCTATTTTCCATAAGTCATCACACATACACTATATCTAATTACATAAGGAAGCTGTTATGAGCTCTTACCTCTATAACAACAAAATTAATTACATTCAGTGTGTGTGATACCTGCTGCTATGTACACCCAGTTGCTTCCATATCCTCTGATTGTTTTTCCATGCTAGACCAATAACATAACCTCCCATTCTATATAATTTCCAATAAAACCAAGATGTCTTCATTTAGCACGTCCTCTTCGGCAGCATCACATTATTATACAGTGCATGCCATCAGATGCTAGGCAAAGTAAGAAGCTCATGTTTTTGAGTGTGACCGTGCTGTTGCCATGCGGACACCCTTTATGTAACCGCTTATGGAGCTTAGCAGAGCAGCAAAGAGCTACTATGATCTGACCCAAACTCCCTGCATCACTGAAGATGTCCAGCCATGAACAAAACTATAAATCCACTCTCCATAAATATGCGCCACTTTGCAGAATTAGCTTTAGCCACAGTCGCACCGCTCTCATTGCATTTCTCATGTTTACTTCTGGTCAGGTCAAAATCCTGTGCCAAGTTCACACTGTAGCCTCCCCGTGTTGCAAAGTCACTTCAATTATTAATCCTGCAGACACCAACATGCACAAGCAGTTCTGTGCAAAGAGATGATGTGAAAGAGTGGACACACAAAATACACAAAGTTACACACATAAATCAAACTAGAAGCACTACAACACTTGAATGATTTTGCAATGTCAAACCCTTCACAATAGTAAGAAATCTGAGAGAAAAAACCCCAAAAAAAAACAAAATATATCACATTTAGTTTTTATTTTAGATTTTTTTTGGTCAAATTATTGCCAGCTTAGCACTCTTGTCATTGAATAAAGTCAAATTGTGACCAAGGGCATGTCATCTAGGTGATTAAAAGCCCCATGTGTGGGGGCGGGATGTGCTAGTGTGTGGGAGGATTAAGAAAAAGTAGATCAGCAGAAAAGAGACCGCAGAAAATGGAGGGAGGAAACAGCATAGGTGAAAAGAGAGCAGAAACAATGAAAACAGAAAAACATAAAAGGGGTCAAGCTAAGACGGATGGCGGAGCAGACAAATCAATATGTAACAATAAACCAGGATAATCCCAGAGAATCATTTTTTAAAAGAGCAGTATCATTAAAAGGCCTGAGCTGCTACAAATAAATAGCTGAATAAACGACAAATTAGCCATAGAATTTACTTATTCAACCCTCCGGAGCTCAAATCTTATTGTGAAAAAATAAAAAAAACTAAACTCTCCCCCATTATTGCAAAGAATTTGTTACACACAATAAATTAAACCAAAAAATATATTGTTCCAGCTTTCATTGAACAGTAAGTTGATTTAGATGTTAAAAATGTAAAGTATATTTTTATTTTAAAGCTGGCCAAATAATTTAATTGTGCTTTGTCTAAATTCAAGAGGAAAACAGTTTTTTGGCAAATTTGAGTGAAAAGTACAGGTTATATTTTACTGTGGCTCTACAATCATAAAATGTGTAAACTGGAGTTCGGAAAAGCAAGTTAGAAGTGCACACACAAGATTTATAGTGCAAGCAAATATCGTTTATAATACTGGACAAACATTGCGCTCACCTCATGACAGGTTTGTTATCTGGCATTAGAGCATGTGACCAGTGTTGGGAATCTTACTTCAAAAATGTAATTAGTTATAGTTATAAATTACTTCTCCGTTAGTAATGCCGTTATAGTTTAACACCGTTATTCCCAACACTGCATGTGACCAACGTAAATTTCCTGACTGTGAGCCAATAATTATTTTAAATACATTAATGAAAACTATGATTATGATTAAAAATAGTATGACAGGTTAATTTATTTGTCTTGTGTGGAACTATAAATCAGCCTTTAAATAACAGTAGAACTTAAAGATCTTCAAACTGGAAAACATGAAGGACCTACAGTGAACTTAACCAGTACTAAATGGAGATTGAGAATATACTGCTAAGAATATACTACATTAGATAAAAAATGTTCTTACCTTTTACATGTTTTTGATGGTGTCTTTTCCGAGGTACGCAGAGTTCATCATCGTTCTCTTCCAGGGCGTAGAGACAAGGACCGCACTTGGAGGAGCCAGTCCTGCAGAAGTGTCGCCCTGCTTTGGCACAGTCTATACGGGAAGGGCATCTCGGAACAGCTATGGCAAAAGAAACAAAATGTAAATAAGTATTAGTAGGAAACTTTATGAAAGGGGGCACATGATTCAACATAAATCACAATTGTAGGTTCACAAAATTATTAATGATGATCAGCAATCCAATGATATTTTTTAAGCATGTCATCTCATACTGGTACATACCGGTATTGCATTACAACATTTCAATAATAATATTTTCAAAAGAAACAGTGCATCAAGGCTCACAATCACATTTGCAACTTAAAACCTATGTTCAAAGTATATTTTAAAAGAATATTTTAATTCAAGGACAGGAAAAATGTTTAAAGCAGTGGTCCCCAAACTACGGCCCGCGGGCCGGATACGTCCTCCACATTTGGTCCGGCCCCCTGAACAATACCAGAGAGCATTTTGATTTTTTTTTGTGTATTTGTATTTGATAATAAAGTTGGACTTTTGCAATAAAATGTTCCTTAGTTATGAACTATTTTCATTATTAACTATTAGTTAGTAACTATTTCATAAATGCAAATAACGTGACATTCTGTTCCACCCTTCTGCGGTCTGTGCCCCTATCTGGCAACCCCCAGAAAAAAATTCCTAAACCCAGCCCTCTCAAAGAGAACGGAATCATGCGAAAAGGTTAGGTAAGAGAAAAATTGATTCAGAATGCAGGGCATTTAACCTGAAGTGGACAAACGATTATTGATTGATGATTAGAACCTAGGGAGGGTAATTTGGTTATTATTTATTTCATTAATAGTATTATTATTTATTTCCTGACTTTTGTTCTGTGAAGAATCCAGAAACGGTTATTTGATTATGTGTGGCTTTCTAGAAAACAATAAATTTTTACGTTTAGGCACTCCTGCGATCGTCACACTTTTTCTGTTACAAACTGACCCCGGCCCCCAACAGAGAAGCAAAAAGTTATGTGGCAGGAAAATGTTTTGGGGACCCCTGGTTTAAAGCATGGTTGTGTTAGGTTTAGCAACTTTGAATAAGGAATTGGTATTAGGTCTGGCTGGCTTTAAGATAATAAAATCTCTTTGATTCTTGTAATTGTGTGCACTATATCTTTGCCCATTGTAAAAACCTCTCATTAACGACAGGTGGTACAATCAGGTTGAAAAGCACTTGACCTGATTATTGATGCTTGGGCAGAGACACTCAGACAGCTAAAAGTATTTTAAAACGCATACACAGGCTACAGGGAAGTGGGTCAGAGCAGGACAGGTGGAGGTATCGGCACAGGTTCACAGAGTGGATAATCAGAGCAGCAGTACAGCGCAGCAGGACAGCTTCAGGAGAACAGCACAGTGGGTGTCCAAGCTGCCTTTAGTTCCCAGGGGGTGACATGAGGTGAGAAAAATAGGATTTGATTGGGATTGTTTTATAAAGTTTTACTATAATATTGTGGGAGATGTGCACTGCATAACACAACAATTCAACTCAGACAAAATTTTACAGAAAAAAGGAAGATATAGGGAAGAAATTGCTAGAAGGCGCTAAGTATTACACTTATTCCTCCTGTGGTCTCAGCTGTTAAAGGAAAAAATATGAAAACATTAGAGTACTTATAATAAAATGACTAGAGTTTCAAAATATGGTCATTAGCATTGCCCCCTTTGTCAGCATAAGTGAAGAGCCCAAGCTGCAAAATGTATGGACAAGAGTAAGCCTAATACAGTCAATGCAGTACGCATATTGCTGCCATTGGCTGGTGTAAAAGGAAATAATTCAAATTTAATGTAGGAAAGGTCATGGGGTACAGAAAGCACACAGGGCCTTAGTGACATCCTAATCCCAATAACATTTGTTTCCTGGCTTTTAAACAACAGGTATGGCAAGCAATTCAAAATCAAAATTTACTTAAAAGTGTTTACACTGGGGCACATTACAACAAAGGTCAAGGTCAAGTGCTGCAACTACTAACTCTACGTAATTAAATTAGATTGATAAATAGATAGATAAAAACTGTATTAATCTCCAAGGGAGAAATTCAGGTGTCCGGCAGTAAACACACACTTGCACAAACACACACAATAATAACAGTAGAAACAATAAAATATTACTATCAATAGTATAAAGTACTCATATAGCATTACAGTTCATATCAGGCAGATCTGTTAAACAGCCTGATAGCTGAAGGGACAAATGACCTCTTAAAGCGCTCTGTCCTGCAGCTCAGTGAGAGGAACGTGTTACTCCGTGTACTTCTCTGTGCAGACATCGTGTCATGGATGGAGGAACAACATATTCCTCTTATTTCAATTATTACAGGAAAATTACAATTCTGCCTGAAAAAAAGGAAACAACAGTTGATCCACTTCATTTTCATCAGATATTGATAAAATAACTTATTGGCTTTTCATCAACTTGTTGACGTGTTAAAACTATCACTGTGGGAGTTGAGAGGTCCACGTGCCAAAGACGCCCCTCGCAGCAGTCAAGATATATCATTTCAATTTGTTCTTCTCATTTCGCTCACTCCAGCTTAACTGCAGTCTATTTATACCCACCCAGCACGTGTATTCTCCTCTCCAATGTAAAAGTACAGCTTCTCCTCTTGATCTTTGTTGGAAATAGTACAGTGGAAAGGTTTATGTGCATACGGCTAATGAGTCGTGTGTGGATTACTGTTTCATACATGTGTTATTCTGTCCCTGCCTTAACCAGCACACTAGAGAAAATTCATATTTTCACTGCTAAGATTCATTTTTCTTCCAATCAACTGTCAGGAGCAATACTCAAGGACTCTTTTTAAATAAAATGAAACATATTTGGCTGACAAAGAAAAAAAAAGTAGCTGTAACTGATATTTACAGTCTTGAAAAAATGTGAAACATAATGATTCACCATGAAGAACCTCTGGTTCATTAAGAGCTGGAAGAGAGGTGCACACACGAGAAGTAGCTGAATATAAGGCAAATGTATGAATGGAATATGTCTCTCTTTATCTGATTCATATGAAAAACAAAATGGAAGATGCCACTACATGGAAAAACAAAAAGCTGCCAATGAAGTGAATGTCAAGTCGCAGTAAGAATCAACCTTTCATCAATGCCTCCCACACACAGTCAGTGCTAATGACTCTTTAATCACAAATACTCCTCAACAAAGATGCCAAAAAGACAAAAACATTGACCTTTATGACTAAACAAATCAAATAATATTAAATATCAATGTATTTTGTGTGGGCGTGACGACTGTTATGCAACTCAAGAACATTGCCGGGGTGAAAATTACTTTCTTCACCACATGCTGCTGCTGTTGCCAGGGCTGTGTGCTGGCAGGAGCGTTCTCACATCACACTCCCGCACACACAGCTCAAAACAAAATAAATTAAAGTTGATTATGCAATATTTGAATCAACAACTCCCTTGAACTATTCTCTCCACATTGCACAGTCTGGAGGAAAAATATTTGGGATTGGTGAAGTATCACAATTATGATTAGCTTTTTAATAATAGCTCATAATCATAACTTCACTTGAACTGATAACTTATATCAGAACTGAATTTATATCTGTATCTGGCACTTCTTCTAATTGCAGCCATTCAATTTGCAATTTTGATTGTGATTAATCTTACAGCCCTATTGCACAAGCTTCAAGCTGCCAGTGGAGCTTTTCATGGAGGACAATGTGGAGTTTGTTTTTCCACTGTAGCCATTTCCTGTTTGGCCCAGGCAGACAGGAAGTGAGCCACTCCAAATCAAGTGGAAGCAGTGGATTAGCCACCGCTGTGTTTGGATTCAGTCATAATATGATGCATGACATTCATCAAAATGTTATTATGTATGATGCCACCTTTGACGTAAAGTAGGATTGACTTAATTATTTTTGGTGTCTGTAATTGCTCTATAACTGTGCATTTAACTAACTGCACTAAATGAAATAAAACGAGTCTTGAGCTGTTTGTTTCATTGCTGTTGCTTTTGTCCCTCTAAGGTTTCTAATCTTTAATTATTGTACAATAGTAAACAAGATATTTCATTCCATGTGAGAATGCCAGAAAATAGATATTAAATAATAAAAAATATGGCTGTCATCAACTAACATGGTACTTAAGAACTGTAGCTGGTTCTGACTCACTTTGTACCAGGACCGGTTTTAGCCTGCAGTTTGAAAATAAAAGTATGGATGTAGCAGAGGCAACCCTGGGTGTAGCCTCCAGCCTTAGTGCAGTCATAGCAGCCCTGAGTGTACCCTCCAGCCTGGGTGTAGCCATGGCAGCCCTGGGTGTAGCCTCCAGTCTGGGTGTAGCCATAGCAGCCTTGGGTGTAGCCTCCCAGCCTAATGCAATGTAAATGGGCTATGATTTCACACCAACTGACAGCAGTGTACACCTACGTGAAAGAGGAAGTGCTAGAAACCAGAGCTGTGTTTTTCCTTGTGCGTCTTTATCTGTGTGAGCCTCTCTGTTGTGCTTCAGTGACATGTTGTGTCACACAGTGATGAGTGGAGCCATTACACACAAGATAATTACTGTGTCATTATCATTAGCACGAAACAGCACAACCCACAGGTACAAAAGGGCAAGACAATAGTACAAAGGCAATAGGAAGGTGGTAGGAAAAAGTTTTTAAAAATCTAGAAAATGTGACAGACATTCAACAAATCGTTTTAGCTCTGTAAAACTAAAAGCAACAAATGTACGGTCCTCCACCTGCCCGTCTCAGCAGATGTGATGGATTTGCCTGTTATGTTGCACAGCATGGCATTAAACATAACTCCACTGGGACTAGAATAATGTTAAGTCACAAGTCAGATCTGTCGAGAGGCAAGCCTGCTCACAGTAAGAATACATGTTTTTCAATTAATTTAATAAATACACATAAATACATTAATGTGATACAGTGGAATAATACAGACAAAGCAATAACATCTCCAAGAGACAAATAGGTGGTAGACTCCCCACCTTTAAGTTGGACTGCTATGTAATCCCACAGTCATACAAAATCCATAGCAAATAAAAGTTGCACTCAGTCAAATGAGTGACACATCTAGGACATAATGCCTGCACTGAAGAAGCCGATTATCAAGAGTTTTAAAACTGGCCTTGCATGGTTCATGTATTTTCTTTTATTTTGTCAAAAACACCATGAGGCATAGTACTAGTGACTTTAGTAAAAAATAAAACACAAAGCTAATCCTTCTCTCTTAGGTTAACGACTTACTTCCCTGTCATGGACCACAATGGGGCAGATCAATGACAACATCCATACGTCTTTTCTAGGCTGATGCACATGGTCAACAGATGCCATGGTTTCCACAAACTACTGTAAATCCTCATGCTTTAGCAACCGCACCATTGGTCCAACACAGCCATTTAAAACCTCTAATAGCATCTGTCAGGCTTAAACTGCATCTCTTCTAAAAGCTTTGTGGATAAAGTAGTTGGCAAGATGAAAGGTTAAAAGTACATTTACTTAAATAACAACTACTAATACTGCCACTGCTAGAGCCTAATATTCTATCTTGAGAAGGCAGGAGAGTAGTCAAATAGTTCTTTTACATATCATCACCATTTTATTACTGCATTGTGAAATAACTTGACAAATTAAATTTATATTTTGTATCATTACTATACTTTTTTGTGTTTAAAAAAACGTTTGAAAGGAACAGCAATTGCAAAAAACTGTTAAGTGGACAGTTTCAAAGTAAATTTTATGACTATAACATTACAGCCTATAGAGTTGGACAATGACACGTATCCATAATTTGTATTTGTATTGATAACATTGTAAATGTTTTGAAAGTATATTGTTTAAATTAAAAATCTCCAAATTCTGCAAAAAGTGACAATAAAAAAATTGACCAACCTTCAAACAATGTTAAATTATATGCTGATTTCTGCACTTACTATACTCGTACATAAACTCAACTAATTTGTAAAGACACATTTGAGCACATTACTGCTGCATCGCCTGAATATCTTCTGATTATTGTTATTGGATTATGCAAAAAGTATACATTTTTATCAGCATCACCCAATGCAGCTTCCAATATTTACCAATCGTAGGGATATTAAAGCATTTTGATGAAAAATGCTAAAATGCTAGTTCTTCTATCTTCTTGTTCAAAGCATATACTATTGATTTGTAACACCACCTCTATTTGTTTTGTTGTCTTATCTTATTACCTTCCCACGACAATTCTCCCCTCACTGATTTTCTTTTTTAATTCCTCATTCCTGTCCAGATGTCACTACTGATGATTTCCTTGTACTGTTCACCTCACCATGGCAACGCGGCATGTCCTCTCACATTTCAGCGCAGCCATTGGCTCCACTAACTTGATAGTACCCCTGTTATTGGATTAAAAAGCTTTTGCAGTCATGAAAGAAAAATCCTTTTAGCTTCTAGATACAAATAATTACCAGTAACCCCGGTGCATCGACTCTGTGGTGTCCTTCTGGCTGTGTTCAAATTGCACGGTGGCACATTTTGCTTCCCCTGCGCACAGATGACTAATTCTGCCGCAGGGTATAAGAGGTGATTGGAAAATGCTAGGGCCATTTTCCTCTGAGGGGAAGGGGGTAGACAAAATGCATGAGGTTTAATGGTGGGAAAAGGCCACGCTGACTGGTTCTCAGAATAATAATCAGTGATACTGTGTAGGCTTTGTGAATGACACAAGTGGCATTTAAACATGGCAGCACAACAGGACACCATGAGAGAGCAATTGTCAAAATAAAAAAGGTGTATAAAAATGTTTATTGAGTTAGAAGAAAAAAATGATTGGTCATACCACTACTACTACTGACTCACTACTACTACTACTACTATTACTACTACTGCTACTACTACTACATATACTGGTTGTTGTGTTTTGCCTGATAGATAAAATGACTCTTGTATCTTTATTACTGACATGAGATCATAAGATAAGAGAACCCCAGTTTGTACCAATGTAGACATGGGTCGATTATCAAAAATTGATAATATTGTGAATGTTTGAAGATATTTTGAAGAATTGTTTTGGGTTTTTTTTTTTTGTGTTTAAGTCAGATCAAAATAAGGATATAAACTGGTACAGTTTTTGGCAAATTAAAATTTTATATGTACTTATTAAATGTCAACTAATACATTTATACACGTTGAAACAAATTGACATATTATCATCTGAATATCGACAGAATACAACAACAAAAAATCACGATAAAAGTTTTGTCAATATTGCTCACCTACCACAAATAGCACACACAGTGCTGCAACAGAAAAGTACCAGAATAGCAAAAGTATAATTTAGGATGCTGAAGAATTTAAGATAAATAAGGAATCAAACAGGTCTGTAAACATAAATAACCATCCAAATATACTTTGAATTAATGTTAATATCAATCAAACTAGATTTGATGGAAGTAGAAACTATAAAACACAACAGGTGATTATGGAGTAAAATAAATATTATAGTTGTAAATGCACAACTACCACTAGACAGATTTTTTTTTTATCCATCCTGGATTTAGCACTATAAGCACATACTTTGACATCAATAGTCCTTGTATTTAATTGACCAAATTCCAACTAACCACTAGAGTATCATAGTATGCACTCTGCGTAGCCTATACATCATTACAAGCAACTGTACGGTTTAGTAATGGGTTTGTCTTGCAAACGTGTCTTCTATTTTGAGTTACAATGTTATTTAACACACCATATGTGAACAATAGCTTGAGTGGTGACACCTCTGAACATGTCGCAACTCACAAGCTGTGTCTTATACTAGCACCACATACAGACTAACATCATGCATCACACCAAACAAAACCTTCTCTGCCAAAATACAGGAGAAAATATTAATGTTTTTACATTTGGATTATGTATGATCAGTACATGAGTTTATAATCCATCTCTTTTAATTTGCTTTGACTCAGAGATGCTCATGTTTGTTTTTGTTTTTTTGAGGGATTGTGGGATTCATTGATTACAAACAGTGACTAAAAGATACAATACCATCTTACCATTATAGGCAAATACACAATACACAATATAAAAGCATATTATTGGTCTTCAGTCAGAGGTGCCATTACAAAATGATTCAGGAACAAAAAACCTGCTTGTTTATTCAAAGCCTTAATTCTTGACTGTACAAGACACATATTCATGGACTTAAGAGCGGTAAAATATTAGAAAACCACAAAATGAGGTTGAAACAGCATCTGGGACTGTCAGGTCATAACCAGTGCTTAAGTGTTAACCTAAATTGCACCTAAATTTAACTGAACCAGAAACTGTCAAAACCTCAATAGACCCAGTAACACGGAAAAACTGTTACCATTATTGCTCAAACATGGTGTTGAGTTATTATTATGTTCCTTCCATCAAGTAGATTCAAAATTTGTGAAATTAGTAAGTAAAACCTTTGTATATTCCAAGTTACATGCAGAAAAACACCTGTGGTCTGTAGGTGTACCACACTATTGTTTCCACGCCTGTTGCATAAGCACTATAGCATTCTACTACCTCCAATATGTTCTAAATTCTATGTGGCTTGTGGTGAAACTGCTCTAAATCTTATCCACAATACTAACTCTCCTAGTTGATATGTATGAGAATTACACATGGTACCCCAGCTGTGCTACTGCTGCCATGTAAGAGCTTATAATCTGTGTTCACACGTCAGCAGCCCCCGGCCACTCAGAACACTCAGATCTCAGACGCACTCACGCTCTGCCAACGTGGTGGTGGGACACATTACCAGCCATGGCAAATGTCAAAGTTAATTGCAAACAGGATGACACCAAACGGAAATGAACAATTTTGACCTCCATGAAATGTTTTAGGCCTAATATGGGATTCAAAATGAATCTGGAAATAATGCAAAGTAATATACTATTCTTCTATAGTATATTTATAATGCATTTATGTATATACATCTTAGGTAATGGCCAGTGATTTGTCAAAATCTAAGTATTTCTGTTTCTACATTTTGAGATCAGTCTTCATGTTATGAAATTACAATGTAAAAAGAAAAATAAATCTGACTCTTTTTTACAATACCATGAAAACAAACAAACAAACAAACAAACAAACAAACAAACAAAAAACTAATTAAGGGATAAAGCCTGTGTTGTGTAGCCTGTTTACCTCTCACTTCTTATTTCCCTTCTCCATCTCTAGCCTTCTCAAGCAAATGCTGACTTTAAGTTGCAAAACCTGTCTGAATCCTTGACAGCCGAGAAGAACAAATAAGAAAACCCCCGGAGATTAGGTTTCCAAGTGGTAAGTGGCTAAATGTCCCAACCCTGTTAGTAAAATAGTGGATCAGGGGTTAGTATTTACCTTCGAGACTTGCTGAGGTGACATGGAGCAGCACCGCGGCTAGAAGCAGGAGCGAGGCCCGGCCAGCACTAGCCCATCGCGGGTTGGAAAGCAGCAGCATCCTGGATCTGTAGTCGGGGATGGAGCACCGTAGACCGAGCCTGTTGTCATTCGTCCATTACTGCTCTTTTGGGCTTGTTTTGAAGGGTTCTGCCGCGACAGTCACTCGAAACGATGGTAGAGCAGGATCTAAGCCGAACAGGAGCAGCACCGCGGAGCTGTCCGTGCACACTGCGCACTGTAATCCGTGGAGCTGGCGTGGCTAAAGATAGCGGAGCCTTTCAGGAGGAGGAGGGGCAGGTGCGCGTCCTCCTGGAGCTACTGTTTGATATGACGCTCTCAGAGACCCAAGTCAAGAGACAGCCCTTTACAACAGCAGCAGGTCCAAACACACTCCACATTACAGCGTTAAAAGAGCAGACTATGATCTCCTTTTATCAGAAGAAAAAAAGTAAAAGTAAAATTAAATAGGCTAAACATACATTTAACTGTATATATATAACCTTTCCCAATGTAAATAAGCCTACGAAAACAACAGGTGAACTTGACCTCTAATCTCTGTAGTGTGAAACGTATTAGTAGAGATATATAACTTATCATTAATAAACTGTCGGTAGACCAGCCCAGACAGGCCTTTTCTGCAGTGTGACTGACAGAGGATAACATAACACATTTTAATATTGTTACTGTTTATTGTAATGAACAAACAAAAGACTGAGAAGAATTATTTTTGTTTTTATTATTATTTTAACAAGACTACTCAGCTCACAAAGTGGATAACTGAAGATCAAAGAAATCCATGTGGTCATTTCATTTGGCACAAATTGGAGATTTTACCCACCCAACATAATCATTTTAAGGAAAACCGGCTGGAGGAAGAAAAAAAAAAACAAGGTTGCCCTATACACCATGGTCCTGAGGTAAATATGTTGACATGTTTTCACATAAATATCAAGTCGGATTAAAACTATGCCAGTAAAAATAAAAAACAAGTCAATTCAAGGAAAATAAAATCATTTGCCACATAAAATATTTGCATTTATGATTGAGATGTGATCTATCTATATCTATCTCTATCTCATGTTATCTAATGATCAAAGCAAAACGTCTCTCAGGAAATGCAGGTCATGCAGTTTAAGAAATATGACAACTTACATAATTAATCAGGTGTTAACTTACAATAAATACATTGATTCAGTTGCTGTTATATTATGATGTCATTAGTGGCAGTTGCTTTAGAAATGGTGTAAAGAAATGCTGTTACATAATATGGAAGATAAACAAACTAAAGTGCATAGAAAAACAAGACATCAAAATGGAACTGATCAGAACCATCATTAATATAGCTTTGGCAATATTGTTACAACTGAAACATGTACTTATTCTAAAAGGTGCACAAAATCATAAACCTAAACAATTGAGATATTTTTTACAGGTTGCATGGGCACACATAAAGGAAAACGGACACACTTCTCAATAGCATTCATTCTCACTAATCCCTGAAAAATGTTTATGTTTGGCCCCAAATTGTCTTCACCTTGTAATGTGTTTTACTACTCCACCTACTGGCCAAAAAGTCCATTCACTCATTTCAACAGTACTGTATAAATAAAAGCATTAAAAAAAATATGTGCAATTCTAGATTTCAACAACTGCATTGCATAAAAAACATCACTTCCATTACGTATGACCCTATTCTTCCCTATTAGTAAGAAAATGTTACTGAATGCCCCTTATGTAACTGCAAGAGCAACATTAGGGACAGCTGGTTTGGGCAAAAGACTGCACTAATCAATTTTAAATCTAAAATTTGTCTGCTTAATTACACATTTTTTCAGTCCACACAGTCAAGATGTCAGGAAGTACCCATTTACCCACCTGATCTGTCACCTCCATTGGCTGTAAACATGCAGGGAAAATCAGTACAGGCTGCGTTTGAGGCAGTGAGGGACTTCGAGGCACATTCCATCAAAAATAGTGGAAAGTGTCAGGGTTCTGTCTCTGCATCATGGTTACTGTCTGTGATCAATGATTTGGCTGTACTTTGTAGCTGAGATTGTTGCTCTTCTTCTAGGTCCATGTCCAGCACTTCTTGAACCATTGCAGCCGTTTTCTCCAGGACTAGTTCCAGGGTGTGCTGGAATGCCTCGTCCAACTGTCCTTCCTCCGTCAGACGAATTTCAATGTTCATTCCAGCCATTTTCTCAGGCTTATCTTCTCACAAAAAGCAATGTCAGACAAGACCATAATAAATAATAACTAGGAATGGGACGAGACACATTTCCCACAAGACGAGAAAAAACTGGGTCCACGAGAACAAGGGCATTAGAGAGTTTAACAAAAATGTGCAATATATAAATTGTACAGATCAGCTGGCAATGTTGCCCCCACATATTTTAAAATTTAATTTTATATTTTTGAAGTCACTACAAAACAACTCTTTTGAACTACGCCTTCTTAAAAGATAACCTACCAGCACTTAACTTTTGTTTTGTCCAAGCCAAACGTAAACACTCTTGAGCTCTTGTCCCATCCCTTATATAACAACAACAACATTTTCATTCTATTTTACCTTGTCCCAGCTGCCTCTCTTTTGGTAACAGCAATACATCCACATTGTGATGTTCTTCCAAGGCATCTAGAAGTATTTGACCTTCGCGACTGAACAGGAAAACCAAGGGTATTGTGATGTCCACAGTTGAGCCCCCATCGCCCACCATTTGAAATAGTGGAGAATCATTGCTGTTACTTCCTTCTCTGTGATCTGGAAATTTTAAGAGAAATCATACAGTGGATATAATTTTGACTTTTGAGATTAAAAAATTCCACCAAAATCCCACCTATAAAGATGACTCCAGTGGCTCCTGCATCCTGGAGGTGTCGGGCCTTTGCAGCAAACATGCAGACACCTCGTAATGCCAGTGCAATATGCCCTTTAATCTCTATAGTATTCTTTAATGGTCCACAGGCTGTGTATGGCAATGCTCTTACAATACGCCCTTTCACCTACAGAAAGAGTGTGGACAATGAATGAGCCAAAGTGGTAAGATCTGTAAAAGGTGGAAGCAAAACTATAACAAACCATTTCTATTTCTCCTATTCTATCCTTATGAGGTTTGTGTAGTGTCGCACAAAAAATAAAAAATAAATACTGACAGATCAGGCAGTGAACAGGCAGATGTAACTGATATGTTGAACTCTTCTTTAGAAAGGTACCACTTTGTGTCTCAATGCTAATGCTAACTTTTTATTAAAATGTTCATAAAATGTAATATGTTATAAAGATGATTATTTGTAGCTGTAGAGTATTTCAGTCTGTGGTGTTATTTAAGTATTTATTAGGCTTCGTAAATTTGATCATGAGTTATGTACAATAGGCAGCTTACAGGTGGCTTTATGCTGTCTTTAACGGAAACTGAGCAGTAAGAAGAGTGGGCAGGGAAAAGTGCCTTTGCTTGAACACAGACTTGAATTAAACAAACACTGAATCATAACATGATGATATAAAGAAAATAGATTTTTACCAGTTTACTTTTTGACCAGTTCTATACTAAAGCTAAGATTGTTTAGCCCCAGTGCCTGCTCTAAACATTATGTCGCCATCTAAGTGATTTTATCAGATTTTTCTTCAACTAAATGTACATAAGCAAATGGAAAGAATTCATGGTGCAAATTCATAGTCACAGACAACAATATCTAATACTCTACATCGGCTCACCCCATGCTCCTGTTTGGTGAGGTCCATTCCAAACTTTGCTGGTCCTGCTGTCAGGACTGTTCGACCCAAAAAAGGTGGTGATATAAGCTGGACAATGTGTGGAACCACCTCTTCCTCCTCATTCGTTTGACTCAACTCAGCAACCAGTTTAATTTGATACACTCCTTTATGCTCCTAAAAGAAAGACAACGTATTAAAGAACATAGATCTTTTTACCGTTGTGTTGTGCATTTTTTACCTTAGAGCTTCCAGCCATAGCTTCATTAAGTGGCATAAGGGAAATACCCATACTTTTTAAAAATTCTACAGACTCCATTCCATTGTCGTGCAGGGGAAGTTCAATCTCTCTGTAAATGTTCCATGAAAGTGAAAAAGCTTTTTAAATGATATCTGACACATTTTCAACCTGAAGTCTTAAGCAACACTAATTACATGTTTCAGTAGTCAGAACAAAAAAAACAAAACAGATTCTGCATACCTGAGTGGAAGGGGCTGAAAAGCCCGTCCCACACCAGTGAGGTACTTGTACCCATCTCGTATGCTTTTTGCAAATGTGGGGTTATTGGGAAAGAGTGTTTCTGGGCTTGGACATGAGTGTGTAAATAAATCTTCAGCTTGGGAGACTTCAACATACTGTAAAAGAAAACATAAGTTTAAACTAATGAGAGGCTACACAAAGAGTATTCATTATTTATTATATTATGTAGTTGAATGAATTGTGCTGTTGTGATACCGTCATATTATCCTGACAGGGTGGCTGTTTAGTTGAAAGTGAGACAGGAAGAAGGTGAGCCTCTGTGGTGAAAACATAGTCATCAATGTTGATAGGAAGCTGGCTTTTCTCAGAAAACAACAAGTACAGGTACTTAAACATCTCTGCTAAGAAGAAAGAGTCCATCCTAGAAATTCACATATTTCATGTAGTTAGGTCAGCTTAACTATATACAAAAAGATATTTGAAATGCATTCCTGTAGAGGATAAGCCCCTTGAGTCAAGACTTCTAACATTCAATACCTGTCTTCATGTGTTCCAGTGCGAACATCCTGCACAGCTGCAAACCCACAAGGCACTCGGGCATAGACATTGAGTTTTTCTACAATAGACTGCCCAACTCGGAGGTAGTAGTGATCACCAGTGGCCTAAAAAGACAACACACAAACTAAATAAATTGTAGTAATTTCCATAATAAACTGTACTATACTCACCTTGTAGAGGTAGTAAGTACTTTCTGCAAACTCTGGTCTCAATAGGTGTTGGCCCCAATGGACTCTAAACTCTGTAGTGAAAGCCTTTGTTGATGCAAAACACAGAATGTTAATGTAAAGCCTACATGGAATCATAGGTATTTAAACATATAACAGTACCTCAGGAAGAAACTTATGCTGTTTTGTCACTTGGTAAAGCATCTCATGGGTTTCAATAGCTGGTTTCAGATCACCCCTTAAAACCTTTAATATATATATATAGCTTTAATATATCCACAATAATATTTTTGTAATATTACTTTTTACTTATTACATCATTCAAGCATGGCTGCATTACTGACCTGCAAACCAGGAAAGAAGGCCAAAAGGGAGTCCATCCAGCTGCGCACACTCACAGTTGGATTATGCATATGAACATTGAGCAACAAGGGAGGTTGACTAATGTACTTCATGATTGCATTGTAATGCTATAAAAATAATAATAAATAAGGTAAATGTGTAAGTTAATATACATTTGTGTTAACTGGTTTTAAATAAAGAAAGAGCTATAGAAATGAACTTTAATGTGATAACATAAGCATGACAAGCAATACACTTACAATGTTAAATCTTTCAAGAAAAACATGGTCCCCAAGAAGAATATAAGCCTTCATCAGATATTCATAATAAGAATCAATGCCAGCACCAACTCCACTGTCTGAAACAGAGGCACATACCTGAAGTTTAATTTCTGTACATTTTAAAATGTTTGTATCAGAGTTTAGCCATTATTATTATAAATCAGCAACTATTAAGAATCAACACTTACCTCTCCTGATCCATTCTCCATTATGAATATTGATCACTGTTCCTACTAAATCACTTTCTTTCTGTCTCCTGTTCCAGAGAACATCCAAAGCCTTTCGGGCATGTTTCTGTAATTTAGTAAGCAACCTGTTTAATACCGTATATTACCATTTGTGCTTTTTACAGTCTTTAAAATTAGCAGGGTACCTCAAAAACAGAATCCCCAGACAATCGACTCAGAGCAGCAAACTCCAAAATCATGGTTCCAGCACAGGCAGTGCATGTGTCTGTTTCAGTGCCAATGCGAGAGAGTGGGTTCAGGACTCCATATCGCAGATTTATCTAAAAGGCAAAAATATAAAATATCTGCATAAGGTACACCACTGGTTCACTGTGTATTGGAATAGTTCATATTTGCTTCTCATATTAAGTATTTGTGCATAAGTATTAGTATATAATGCTTTGAATCTGTCTTTTAATAAAACACACTACAAAAATTATCTGCTGCTCTGTTGCGGTTGATGAATCATTAAAAGGAACAAGCCTTTGGGTAGGGAAGGCCACTTGTGGTGTTAAAGGCAGGTAATAAACGATGACCCAAGTCTTTGGCCATGTGTAAGAGTTCATCTCGGTACCACTGCATCCTCTCTCCTCGCTGACGGAAAAGGTCGGCCATAACATGGGCCCCCAGAAGTCCTCTGGACATTTTAAATGACAGAAGATGAAAAGCGTTCAATAGATTGATAAATACACATTCTGCTATCTAAAAGTCATGTCATAGCACACAGCTCTTACCCCAAAACTCTAATGTTTGTTTCAAACACAGACACCACAACATCATTGTCAAGGCGTATGTCCCTCACTGCCTTTCTCACTGCTTCTTCAAACTCATCCAGCTTGTTTAACACCTAAGCCATAACAAATAAATACTAAATAAGAAAAAAGGATTGCAATATACAGAATCATAAAGAAATCATGCACTTACCACTAGTGTATCAAGGGTGTCAATCAGTGTGAGAGAAAACCTAGAGTAATTACATCAACTTACTTAAGGCTTTTGAAATGCATAAAATAAACAATGTATACAAAATGAATTAAGGATTAATAAAAGCAGTAAAATACTTACTTGCCCAAAGACTCATCAATGTCACCTCTGTTGGGCTCCTGACCACGTACTCTGCCCTTACAGCTTAATGGCATCAACTCATCAGCCGGATATGCATATTTCTTCAAGTAAAAATGTAGGTTTAGAGTGTCATTAATATAATAGGCAATTGAGGACAAATAACTTTCATGTAGCAGTGTCGACAAAGATATTTTGCCTAAATAAAAATTCAGTAATCAGAGCTAAAACAAGGACTAAAAGTACAACTATTTTTATGACAAATAAAAAGTAAACAAAAATTCAATCAAGGGATACATGGATAATATGTTGTCAAAATTAGCACTAAAATGTAGTTTAGCGTGTAAAATGAATTAACTTTAATTTTACCATGTAACTCCCATATGCATGGTCAAACATTTCAATGATCTGTTCCCTGGAAATAATAAAACACTCAGGTGAATTCATAACAAAGGATTTTGTTCACTACAGTTGTTACAAAAGCAGTACCTGATGACAGTCTTCTCTTCTGGTGTCATGTTATGACTCTCTTGACATTTTACCGAGCCCATAAAAAGGGACGTAAAAAGAAGCATTCCTAGGACCATCTTGAGAGTACTTTGGGCCGCTCACCACTTGCCAATACTTCTAAAAATGTTAGAGTTCAAGGCAGTATCTGCCTTTTGTCCAATTGCCACCCGCTGCCAGACAGTCCTGGTGTAATCCACCCGGTGAGGCCGTTTTATAATTTTGTTGAACAATTTCGCAGAGCATCATTAGTTGGTCCAAACAACCCTAGTTTGTCAAAGCGTTTGTCTTGCTTTTAACCGAAGCACAATAACCAGGCACCACTACTACTGTAAATAATAGAGACGGTGCTGCCAATCTAAAAAACAAATTAGCATATCTGCGTTTTAAAAGGTAAACATCATGGTGCTGTCTTTTAAAACAAATGAATAAAGATACAGTAAAAAACTGTATTTACTACATCTCTGTAGGAGTCCTGTTGTTGCTAGCCTGCTAATGCTAGTTGGTTGTTAGCATCAGCGTAAGTAGCCAATTAAAATCCAATCAAATCCGAAAAACACAAACAATGTATTGCCAATGGGCTTGTGTCAAGGTAATCTTCATCTTGTACAAAATAATCACCACTACAGACGACCTAGCAATCAGTTAAATAGTCTGTGACACGTATTCGTGTGGTACTACAACGCACTAACACAGAACTGTCAATGGGCAGCAAATGGGAACTCATCAACACCTAAACGAGTGTTTTCCTCATTCATTGTCTTGAGTAAAGTTTTCTGCTCTATATAATTATAAATAGATCCGGTATATTGGAATCAATGAATGTTGTATAATAAAAACAAATGTCAAGAATTTTATGTGCATACAAAGTTTCTCGTGTGTAACCAATTTGAGCCTGGAAGTTTAAACCCCGGGAAAACAGTGTATGAGTTTATTTTTACGAAATAAAAAAGAAAAAAAAAAAGAAAAGAAGTTAGCATTATTCATTCAGCTGTCACAATAATACAATTTCAGTATCACTCCATCTGGGACAATAAACAATATTAATTAGAACTGACATACCTTATGAAAATGGTAGGCCTGCATAAACATAGACCTAATTTTAGTCCACATAGTAGGCTACTACAATTTTGAAAAACAAATATTGCATATGAAAATCACTGTCTAAAGGCAACATATAGGTTGAAGAATTCATTACTTAATGATCTATCTATCCCATATTCACTGCAATATGGGGTCTATAACAGCCAAACAATTCATGGCAGTTTAAATCTCAGTGTTAATTCAGATGCCTAGATTGAATTTACAAAAAACAAAATTATGGCAAACTATGAGAGTACATCAAACGCGCTCTAGCAGCTGCAGAGGGCCATCAATATTCAATAAAATGTATTGTGTGCAATTTGATTGTACCTGTAACCAAAATAAAGTGAATTTATCTGGGTAAATGAGTGGCTGCTGTGGAGTTATTGTTTTATCATTTTATTTACTGTCATGAAAGTGACACTTTTGTAGGGCTTAAGTTGGGATTTATTCAGTTATCAGGGCCAGTACACAAGAAAACACTGACCAGCAATGTATTTGGCAGGTTCTAACAAATGTTCCCATTTTAACTTGTAGATTCCTCCCTAGAAAGGTTGTTCATAGTACATGGAAACAACATGTGGTAAGTACAATTTTGTACCATTAATGCTCTAAAACTTTTATTGTAATTATAACTTTATTATATGGGTAGTACTCAGTTAACTGTACTCCAGACATTTACCTGAGTTACTTCTTCTGAGTCATTTTCAGAGACCATGCTTTAACACCGACGTAATAAATGCATTTAACTTACAGTACTGTTAGTATTGTTACTGTTGTTATTAACAGTAACAATACAGTACTGGGGAAGTTGTAACTGAAACTTGACCTGCCATTGTTTACACGTCTAGACAGTTATAGTCTATACAAAGGCAAATTTTGACAATATAGTATTATCTAAATGCTAAACAACCTTCAGATAGGATTTAGTCTTTACTTATTTTTGTGATGTTCTCCTTGACAATACTATATTGTGTGGTTCTCATTGAAAATACATTTTAATTACTTGTTTTTATTATGTAACAACAACTGTGCACTTGTACTTTTAGTGCTATTTTGAAGTAAGAGTACTCTTACTTGAGCACAAATTTTGGCTACTCCTCTGACCGTTTGAATAATCTTCAATTAAGACATTGATTCAACTCAAATGTTGCCATCTAGTGTTTTTTGTGTGCTATAACATATATTGTAAACCTTTTAATTTTCTCTACTTGTTTTTTTGGGTTTTTTTTTTCTTGGCAAAGCAAAGTTGTATCCAGCGGCAATCTTTTTTTGTTCATTTTGTATTTTGGTTCAAAATCCAGTTACAATCCACCCACAAAGTAAATGAGAATACAAAAATTAAAACTACTCTCTTTAATATACATCAGTTAATAAATATAAATAGTGAAATACTGGTGTAAAGTAACTGCGTTATTGTGGCACTGAAAATGAGTGGAAATGAATGACATTGTGATATTTAACCAATAATAATAGTGAACTTTGTGTAGCTGTGCACAATAAAACCAACTGTTGTTATGCAGGCTCTGTGTCTTGCGCCAGATCTGATCCTGGACACTGTCTTAGTGGAACTGGAGAGCCTGGTTCCTGGACTCCAGAACCTGGCATTAATTTTCATTTGGTTGTAAAGTCTGGGTGGTACTTCACGATTTTCTTTTTCTTTTCTTTGTGTGATGTGATGCACACCCGAAGTTTTGAGCTTTGTCAAAAACTAGACTGTGAAGACTAGACTTTGTGACAGAGAAGGTTGCCAGCTTCATGTCAGGAATCACAAAATGTGCGGGATCCTGTCAGAACAGCATACAAGGCGATGGGTTTAGATCACGTCAGCAATCTAGTTTAAACATAATTAAAAAGGACACAATTAATCTGTATTAACTTTGTGGTTTCTATGAGCAGACTATTGCAGAGGGCATCGTGTGTGACCACTCTCTATACTATTGTTTTGTTGTTATGAGTCACTTGTTTTAAATGTCAATTTAAGACATAATTATGTCCTGATAAAATTGTGGTTTCTGATGCAAAAAATACATGCACTTTGATGTGTAGGAAGTTTATGTTTGACAAATAACTCTATCTGCAACAACCTATCTATCTGATTGGAACATTCTCACTGTTGTAGTGTTTGCCATGTTTGTTTTTTGAAATTCAATCTATGCATTTAGATTAAAACTGACATTTGTTATTGACTGGCTCAAGGTAACACAAGTGTTGGGTTGGTGTAGTGCAAAGGATTGTTGCCAGCATGTGGGTTTGATACATTACACTTTTGTTTTAATATCAAACATTTGTGGGTGGATTTTGCGTTTTTTTTTTAAAGGTGAATTTTATTTACAGTAACTGGCCACATATACTCAATAGGCCTATGTATTTAATCTTGAAAGCTGTATTTAATGCTTGAAAATGACTTTTGCCAAGTGACGTCTGTAATGGAGCACATTAGTAATGACAACTTAGCTCTCCAGGTAAATGCCTAAAGTAAAATGCACATCTGTAAAATAGTAAGTAGTAATAGTAAAACTGTAAAAATAAAGTAAAATGACAACAACTGCAAGGCCAAAGAATTTACACTGACCATCGACATAGACGCAATAAGTCCAGCAACTTATTTTTGACCCAAACGGAACCGCATAAAAAAATTGCCAGTGATTCCACTTCCTCTTAATGGGCGTTGCCGCTGGGACTGTGAGGAAAAAAGGTGCGGCGACTCCGTGATAACTCTCCCTGTAGCACCACGCTCGTCCGCCTTTCACTTCGGTAAGACGCTAAAAACACACTTTCAGCATCAATCAGGGCAGCGCGTTTTATCCAGGAAGTCGCAAGTTCATCCTAGTTTCCTTCAGGACAGTTTTTCTTTCCACATAAACTCTAGTATGATAGTTTCCACTTGTAGCCTAGTTACAGTCTCGTTAGAGTGGAGCCTGTTGTTACTTATTTTGTGTTAGGCTATGGGGATTTATAGGGTAAAATTTGAAATAAAAGATTATGTTAAAACTTAAAACATGATGGTGTCGTTGAAATAAATGTTATTTATAGTCTGTAAAATGTGGAGAAGTCTATGGTGATGCAATGATGGATCATTGGTATTAATTATTGTTTGTTTCCTGGTATATAGGCCTTATCGTCTACGAGTTCAACATGTCTGTGTGGGTGAGTATAGCCCAGGTCTATTTAATGTAGCCCAATAATAATCCTATATTAATAATAATTCTATTGTTTGGACACTGAAGGATGACTTAGATCTGCTATTGGATTCTCCTTCCTCACTGACAATCACTGTAAGTATTTTGATATGTCCTTTATTTTGATTAGAATGCTATGCAAAACATGTGAGCTGATGCAGCTTTCACAAAACACTGTATTCTTTATATGTGTGTGTGTGTTTTAGTCAAATACAAGAGGAACTGTGAAAGACAACCCAAATTTCAAAGTTGATGAAGATGTTTCAGCATTAAAGAAGGCCATAGAGGGTCTTGGTATGTTTTAGAATTTACATCAACTATATTGACAAATTGCATCTTTTATATTCCTTGACTACAGCTTTTTGTTGTCTTGAATGTGGACAGTTTCACGTTTAATAATCTTCTTTACATAGGAACAACTGAAAAAACACTGATTGAGGTGTTGACCCAAAGAAGTAATGCACAGCGACAGCTCATTGCTCAAGCATATGAGAAAGCAACTGGAAGGGTGACTGACATCTTGAATTTAAGATTAGAAAGATAGCTTGTTGGCTAACTTTAATCTTTATATTTCTTCAGAAACTGGTGGATGACTTGAAGGGTGACACCCATGGAGATTTTGAGGATGTACTTGTTGCTTTGGTAACACCTCCGGCAGTTTTTGACTGTCATGAAGTCATTAAAGCAATAAAGGTGGGATTGGAAAAGGTTTTCTAAGTAAACATTAAGTATTTTCTTATTCTTTGTTTTTCAAATATATATCACTCTTGTATCTTTAAAACTGTGTATTCCATAGGGAGCTGGAACAACAGAGAGTACACTGACCGAAATATTTGCCTCCAGGTCCAACAAACAAATGAAAGCTTTGTCCGACGCTTACATGGCAGGTTGGTGCACAGGTTATTTATGTTATTCTATACAGTTGTATTCATTATTGGTGACTATTACTGTGAATGTGTTTTAACTAAAGAAACCGGAAAGTCAGTGCTTCATGATCTAAAGGGGGAGGTGTCTGGGGAGTATGGCAAGGCCCTCCTCATCCTTGCTGAGGTAAGAACAGGTTGAATGCCATATGTGCCCACATCTCTGGCATGAATGTGCATGAATCATTATGAATCAGTTGTAACCATGGGAAATTACACAAGGTAAAAATGTCATCATAGGGCAAAAGAGATGAGAGCACCCATGTCGACTCTGCTAAAGCCAAGGCAGATGCAAAGGTATTCCCTTATTTGTTTGTTTGCAATATTTAGGAATAGGTTTTCCAGGATTTATATAATATAATACAATTTTTGGCAGGCCTTATATGAAGCTGGCGAGAAAAAGTGGGGAACTGATGAGGACAAATTCATTGGTATCTTATGCCACAGGAGTATTCCACAGCTGCGACAGAGTGAGTGCTCATTTGAAGGTATATTCATTGAATGAAATTAAATGCATAAGTAACATTTTAATGAATATTTAACAGCTTTGGTTGAATACAAGGAAATTAGCAAGAAAACTCTACAGGAAAGCATAGAAAGTGAGATGTCTGGCAATCTGGAGACACTGCTTGTTGCTGTTGGTAAGAATAATTTAGTTTTTGTTTCCTTGTAATTGGCTCCTTCCTTAAATTTTAATTACTTGTGTTTTCTCCTCAGTGAAATGTGAAGAATGTCCCAGCATACCTTGCAGAAAGACTGTTCAAGAGTATGAGGGTAAGCAAACATGCCCATTCAGCATGTACCACTGAGTACTTCTGTTCCATCCACAGCTCTGATGAAGCTCTCAAATCCATGCATTGTTCAGTGTTGCTTGTGCCATTGGTTACAAAAGATGTACTGGTCAGTCATGGCTTTAAATGGAATGTTTACTCACTCTTTTCTTGTGTATTTAATGATAAACAAAAGCCAGTGTGCAGCTGGTAACACTAACTCTCTAAAAACTCACTATTACAGAATTAACACAATACATTAGAGAAGAATCAAATATATTACCACAAACCAATTTGGGGTTACTTGCATTTAATCCGAAATGGAATCAGATTAGATACAGATTACATTTTCCGACTGAATATTTTGTATCGCTAACCGTATTTCACTTGCCCAGGGTGCAGGTACCGCAGAGTCCACTCTGACCAGAATTATCGTCAGTCGTTCAGAAGTAGATTTGCTGGACATCAGAGCAGAGTACAAAAAGCTTTTTGGATATTCACTCTACTCTCAGCTTGAGGTTGGTACAGTCCATAATAACGACATAACCCTGTCAAATGTCAGCAGCTCTTTCATTTTGTATCTTTTTACTCTTCCATGTTTGTACAGTCTGAAGTATCGGGTTGCTATGGTGATGTCCTCAAACATCTGTGTGGACAAGACTAACTCCACCCTCAGAGGAGATGAGAAACATGTGGGGTAGTCCAGCATTCAAACAGAACAGAAACAAAACTATTCAGCAGCATTTTATTGAAATAGTGTACTTCTAAAACTAACAATTTATTGCCACCCACTGAGGAATTCTAACAATTTCTATCCAGGCCTAGATATTTCACATGTGCACTAAAGAGAATTCATGCAGAACAAATACTCCTATATAAGTAAGACATAAGTAGTCCTATTCAAGTAAAAAGTTTATTATGTTCCATTTAATAACATTCCACAACTTTTGTAGTATGGAAAAATAACCTTTAATTAAAAAAAGATACCAAATCTGAGTCAATGTGTTTGTATAAAATGTTTATTTAAGAGTTTTATTAATGTTGCTGTATCCAACTCCTACACAAGTCATAAGGGTTTTGTCTCCACCTTTCCTTTCATCTTCAAGAGGTTTCTGGACTTCTATTTTGAACATGATCTGAAAAAAATCTCTAATGTGTCTGAGGAATTCAATCCTGGAACAAAAAGAACAAAATTCTGTAAGCTAATGTTATTCCTTTTACGAACAAAAGTAAATGCACTGTCATAATGAGGAGGGCTTTGTGATGGCACTGCCAATCTTCAGTTATCATAGTACTGTACTTGAGAGGGACACAGCACCGGTACCATGATAACTGAAAATGGACAGTTCATAGTATTCTCCTGCATACATAAATGTAAAACAAAGAAAACACATTTAATTACAGCTTTTAACATTACAACATTTTAGCATCTAAGACGCTGCCCATTTAGTAGGCCTAGATGGACAAAAACAGACCTAGTTATCCTTGGTGAATTTGCCTGTTGCACATTGTTGCATAACTTGTGAATTATCTACAAAAGTACAACTTGGTATTTAAAAAATGGTGTGAATGATGGCTTACGTGTAAGGAGAGAGGGATCCGAGCAGCACCTTAGACACGTCCGGTTGGCCAAGGGTCATCAGGAGCAATGCCAGACTCTGATTGGATGAATCTACACAGCCACCCTAAAAGAGACAAAAGAGGAGGGGTGATGTGTTGTTTTGGTTGCTCAAAAACAGACGTCATAGAGGTGGAGAGAGTAAACTCAGTCACCCCAGTCAGGATTTGTTTTTGCATTACATAAAGTCCCAATGACTCCGAATACCATAGAAAGTGAAGCGAAAACAAATGGAGGAAAAACATTATCTGTAAATACCTGCTCAAAGAAAATTGTTACATGATCTAATATTCCTACCGTTGAAATGACCAATTCAAAGTAAAGTTTCTAGAAAAAAAAAAAAAAAAAAGATTGTAAAACTGGCTTAACTTATAAAGAGAATCCATTCTTTTTCTCAATGAGATTTCATACCATTATAATCTAATGACAGCATGAACAATTTGTCAATAGTCCGTAAAAGAGTCTGCATGTTACAGACAAGTTGCAAATTGCACAAGTATCCATTGTAAGTATGACATAAAGAAAGGTCAGTGGGTTATGAAGTTCTAATTAAGCTTGTGTCAGCAAAATTACAATTAAATTACATAATTATATAACAGCAACACAATTAACTATAGTTCATAAAATAAAGACTGACTGCATTCTTTAACCAAGTGAACCAACAAAGAACGAGATCCATTACAAGTTTTGCGTCAAATTCAAAAGCAACCAGTGAACATGGGCAAAAGTCTCCCAAAGTCCATGTAATCACAAATGTAAAATGAATATTTAAACAGGTTCTGCTTTGTCATCTAAAAAGTGAGATACAGCAGGAGTAAAAACATTTAGGATACATGCAAGTTCCAATTCTCCTTTGACAGTTACCTTATAAAGTGTATGTAAAGGAAAGGTTTATATACCTTTCCTCTACATAAAATGAGAATACACTTCCAGACTTGATCATTTATAGTTGCCAAGTACATAATTATCTTTACACAACACTAACTTTATTATCACATGTTGATTTTGAAGATAACCTAGTATACTTACTTGTAGCAGTAGCAGTAGCAGTAGCAGCGACCATGGAAAAACAAAATTTCTAATGCGTTGCTTTGGTTTACTACAAGTAAACTACTCATTAACCACAAAACAAATAGACAAGTAAGTGTCGATGCCCTTCCTGATCAATCATGACATGAAATATTGCTTTCCTAAAATATTCCTTGTCTGGACTGAAGCTAAAAACATGTTTTAAGAAATATCAATCTAAAATGATAAATAAATAATGCACACCTCATTTAGCATAAGAAACAAAATGCTTTTCGAAATACCTTCCGATTTGCTCCACGCCTGATAAACAGAATGGTTAACTCTTGTCTCTGAGCTGGAGAATCTGTCCAACAATCTTCCTCTTTCAGAGTTAATCAGCGCTACCCTGACCAGTTAAATGGACTCACATGGCTCCGATGAGAGAGGGCAGAGCCATGAGCAGGCAGATTAAGTCACAGTCACTGGCATATTCTGATGATCTAGTCATGGTCATTTTCCATTAACATAGTTTTTATCCAAGCAAAAAGAAATTAACTTTTTCTTAATACAACAAAAATGCACAACCAACAAGCAAGGCATTATAGAAAGAAAGAAAATTACGCTATATCCTTACATTTTTTGTGACCAATGATATGCAACCATGTATTTATTCATCTTTGTTACTAAATTCAAACACATAGGCTCATGCCTAAGCCTTGTGAACTTCTTCGTTAAAGGAATATTATTGTTGTAGTTTTACTTGACCCAGACTTCACTTTAAAAAAAAATTATCACAGACATGTGCATTTTAATGTGCATTCATGGGTTTCAACTTATGGTTTATCGGCAACATTTTGTTTTGACCGGTTCATTTCTATGAAAGTTGCTAATTTTGTATCACTCTGAAACCCATGAATAGGATTTTTTTTTTGTTGGATCCAAGTTGAACTTTTTATTCATAAAATTTTTCAGGGTATGTTGTTCGACAAAGCCAACCTATATCATAGTTTTACTGCAAATAAAAATGCACTCTGAGCATTTCAGATTTCAAATCTCTACATGTGTAGAAATTAGAACATATAGAATATAATAAAGCTTGTCCAGTAGATAGCTGACCTTTACAATATGGACTTTACATACCCTGTATATCTCATCCAAAAGTTGTTTGGCACAGTTTTTACCGATGTCCTCTGGTAGTACAGGATCCCCTTTACCCTGTGGTGTTGAAGACATCTCCGCACTAAGAAAAGTACCACTCAGGGTCTCAGCCACTAACGTTAGTCCAAAGCCTGGGGATCTTAACATATAGAAAATGCATTAAGTGGGCAGATTTTATAATATTAGAACAGCAAGTACACACATAGTACTTACTTGCCAGAATGTGTGCCTTTCATGTGGTCAGTGTAAATGTAGATGTCAGGTAGAAACTGATTAAGAACACTCCTTGCCGATTCAACTATTCTATTGCCCATCTGTGGAGAAACTCTAACAGAATATCTAAGATTAAAGGTCAAGGACAAGACAGACAAGATTTCCACATTCACTTGGGGGGCTAGGGTAGTTTGGTTTAAGATCTCTCTGAATGGGATTGTAGGATTTGAAAAAAAGAAAATGTAATGTGTGCCAACAGCAACTATTCTGAAGGATACGCTATTCCTCTAATCCTCTTGATCTTTCCTGGGTCGGTAAGTTGGACTGGTTTGATTGTTCTGCGCACAGGACATTTGAAAACAATTTCGCCTCCCCCTCCAGGAGCCATCCCTCTTTTCACAACCTAAAAAAAGACAGTCATAGCATTATCTAAACTGTTGTATTAGTATTATTAGTACTTTTGGTATGATTGCACCTTACCTTTAGATCTAGTCCTTCCCCATCAATACCAAATTTCTTCATCAGAGGTATAGAGGTTAACTTCAGCAGATCAACCTGTACACAGTAAAAGATAATATTGCCATATTTACTGTTGTTGCCAGAAGTTTTGTGAAAGTAGACAAGATCCACTTTGTCTTGAGATTTGCAATCATTTATTTGTATACTAGAGGGCAGTGGTTTTACAAGTCTATCACAAATTTTAATTCAGCAGTTATTTACTGTTGGGTCTGTGGGATCATTCGTTACTCCTTTTAATGTTGCCTGCAAAGGTGTCTTCATAAAAGGAGCAAGGAGGAGCAGTGCTTCCAGATAGTAGCCAATGGAGCGCTGTGGGTTACATTCGTGTTCAACTGACCCACCATACAATAAACCAGGCTGGTAGAACAATACAGTTCCTGCAAAAAAAACAAGAGTTGGTTTTAAGTTCTGTCACTTTAAATTAAAATAAACTACACCTATCAAGGTGTGTCATTATTATGAGCATTATTAAGAAGACAAAGACGCAAGATAAAATGATAACAAACCTGTTTGATTAATCTCTATTCTGGATCCATTGGTCACTTTGTCCAGAAGTCTGATAAAGCTGGCTTCAAAATCTGGTGATTCACATAGTTAGAGTATGAATATAAATAGAAGACCAAGTGAATAACTCCATTTGTGCAGGTCATTGGATGACATCGTAACATAGTGGTTCTGTCTCATAATATGTCCATCTCCTCTGCCCAGTAAACAACACACTCCCAACTGCGTAACAGCTAGCAGGTTAGCCACTGTGCTAACTGCGACGCCACTCGCAAAGAAAGACAAACTTACCACGAAGCCCGGGCTCGTCATCTCTCGACCGTATGTTCTTGATTTTAACTCGCTTTCCGCTGAGTGTGGACAGCACCAAGCGCTGCCTAAAAAAATTACAGCCATCATATACAAGTCCCTGACTTGCCATGTTATTATTGTTTCTGCCAGGCGTCAGTAGAATCCACGTGTGTGTTGATGAGATGCGATTGTACGGCAAAGCATAAGGGACAAACGAGCTTTTTACCTACTTTCCTAAATGCGGTGCATTTCATGGCCACACGATGGCGCCATAATCCTGAACTGGTGACAACAGGGTGTGGTTGTTGTTGATTCTACCACGTAGCATAAAAGTGAAAATTATGCTGCTTAACCCTTAGTTTTGCCATATACGGAGGCATGTGTATGTGTATTTTATTGTTCAATCATTACAAGGCCCGTGCTGTATTATTTTTTATGGAATATCCATATCAAACTAACTTATCCAAGCTTTAATACCATTGTAGTACAAGTGAAAGCGCATTGAAAAAAATTAAGTCAATTCTAGACCTTTGCGGTCATGGTCCTGGATGTCCACGTTGATCCATTAAATACCCATCATACTCAACCTGCAGCCTAGCAGCGAGGCACGGAAGGGATTAATCATGCAACACAAACACAAGTTTTTGTTTTTTTCAACTGTAGCAATTGCATAACAGGATTATACAATAAATGCATCTGCGACGAGCAAACAATAGATCTGTTTCTGAGACAGGTCTTAAACAGACCTTTCCAAAACAGGTCTAACGCGGTCATTTCAGGCGTTAGGACAGTTTCGTCAACCATCACCGGGATCCCCTTGCTCACTTGCACGTTTCATCCCTCCCACTTTTCTTCCTGCTACTTGAGACAGAAATACGGATCAAGGTCCAGTGGGAGCAGCCCAGACGTGTGCACTTTTCTACGTTGCGCACTTGTGATAGTAAGTGTCCCGACCTTCAGCTGAAACTGAATATGCAAATGCGACTTTGATTGTATCATCCAAAGGCGTTATATTCTCACGCTAAGTAGCAGTGTCTTCAGTTCAGAAATGGTGCTACAGAGGGTGTTTCGGGCTGTCATCATGGGTCCCCCAGGGTCGGGGAAAGGAACGATATCGGAGCGCATAACGAAAACTTTTGGACTCAAACATGTTTCAAGTGGAGACATCTTAAGAAACAACATGAACGCAAAAACGGGTAAGGTATCAATTGCACAAACTCGTTCATGACGAGTACAGAAAGTTTCTTTGAACGACGCCTGTTTTCTGCAGTGATGACTTTTGCACAAGTCTCTCTAAAAATGATAAGAGCACCACACCTTGGGTTGGCTATACTATAACATGTCTTATCATGCAGGGCCACACCATATTTCTGGGAGTCAGGTATTTTCATCCAAGGTCAGACCTACAATGTTCTAAATTGTTGATACTGAATATACTACTCATGTTGCATAACATGCTTACTATAACAGGCAAGAATATAATGGGCAAACTTCTCCTGGTATGTGTAAGGGAGGAGAAGAGAATATGAACAGGATCGAGTTAAATGAGGCTGAAGTGTTACTATTCAAAGTTTATTCACAGTGTAGTCTGCACACAATCTGCAGCTGACAACTACACAAGAACACTTGGCAGGCAAAGCACCTCTAGCTGACATTTCCCTAACTTGGGACTCAACTAGTGTGAGTGCTCTCATGTTTGTTTTACCAAATTTGTCACAATTTGTCTCTTTCTACGAGCCCTATTTTCTGCAGAATAACATGTCTAGTGTCATAGATATATCCACATCTACTTCCACAAAGTAATACTAAGGGACAACAGCAAGACAGCTCCCACTGAGAGGGTGAACCCCCACTTTCTTCTTTGTTACCAACCCCCCAGACTCGCCTCTTTGGGGCAAGAAAGTTTGATGTTTTTTTTCTTTTTCTTGTTAAAGAGAATAAAGAAATACTGATACAGAAGTCTCAGAAGTCTTGAGTGGACACAAAAGAGAGCACAAATGTGGTGTAGACTTCAGATGTTTCATTCAAATGCAGTTTTGAGGTTAAACAGTATACACAGTCAGGAACTAAAGCATGCTAGGAAATTCCTTTCTTCAGCTGAGAAAGCACAAAGTGTCTGAGCTACTTGTAAATACTAACGTAAGGTTTAAGTCTTGCGGCATTGGGTCAAGAAGGTCAAATCTTTCAGGCAGTCCTGTTGCTTCAGTCCATTATGAAGACTTTAGTATAAGTGTAAGATTAACAAAGAGTCACTTCTGCACAAAGAAAGATTGAATTGTATTGGTATTGTTGTTGATTTCCAGATAATAAACTGATGCAATGGTATATATATATATATATATATATATATATATATATATATATATATATATATATATATATATATATATATATATATATATATATATATATATATATATACACACATATATATACACACACACATATATATATATATATATATATATATATATATATATATATATATATATATATATATATATATATATATATATATATATATATATATATATATATATATATATATAGTTATACCAGTGTTAATAGTATAACACTTGGCTCGTTTTTAACCCAGCCCCTTCCAAGTTTGTATTTTAATTACTATTGCTTAGTAATAGATTACAGAAACCTATATTTTACAGAAATGTGTTTATGCCAGTTATCTAGGTCCGGTCCTCCCATATTCCTGGATTTGGATATTGCCCTCAGAAAAAAAATAATCCCTGGCCTATGCTATGCTTAATTTGTATGAAGAATATGTGTTCTAATGACAATCATTTAGGAAATTCAAGGTGGCATCAAAAACCAACCATTTCTGTTGACAGCTTTATTAAAATCTTTGTGTTGTTATTACATGCATTATTCTGCTAATGGTCTATCTGTTTTTCCATGCATGTCAGAGCTGGGTCTGCTGATGAAGGCCTGTATAGATCAGGGTCAGTTGCTTCCTGATAATATGATGGCTCGACTCATCCTTCATGATCTGCGGGCAGTGGGCAATGAAAGCTGGCTGCTGGATGGTAAGGATTTACAGGTTTACTACATAAACATTTACCTTATGAAGTAAATTCTCATAAATGGGTGTCTACTGTTAGGGTTTCCCCGTACAATCCTTCAGGCTGAAGCTCTCGATGATGTATACAGTGTGGACACAGTCATCAACCTCAATGTTCCATTTGAGACCATCAAAAAGAGACTGTCCTCGCGATGGACGCACACCCCCAGTGGGAGAGTGTATAACATCGATTTCAACCCACCCAAAGTCCCTGTAAGTACACTTTTCCTTTACTAAAAAAATACAACTACTATTACTACTATAAGGAATTGAAAAGGAACTTATTGTTTTGACCAAAATCAGGGGGGTTGGTTCCAGCTTGTACACAACTAGAGGGATCGTGAAGTCTTACAAAGAGCACAATTATCTTTACACCCACTACACAATCAAATAAAGATGAAAAAAATGGAAAGGCCAAATATATGCAAATGAGATATATCCTCCTGAGATCCGGCACATTCATTTGTCTCCTTTATAAAGGACATTGAGTCAACCAGTCTTATCTTTTAAGTGTTTTGAGATAGGCTCTTAATTCCTAACGGGTAGAGCACATCAGGGGCTTTCTGTTGATATATTTGTTTAACTGGGACTTTTGGTGCCACCTTATTAACCCTTTAAGAGTAAATTTTGCAATTATTTTAATAATTTTAATGTTTGTGTCTTAAAATAATAACCAATTTATAAATGTCCATTACGATGGACACTGAGACCCTGGATTTGATGGGCCTTCTTTTTGTATCTGACAGAACTGAAGCAGAAGGAGTTTGGTACTAAATATTTGAGGGAGGTTCTGATTTGGACTTTTTGGATGATGAGAAAGATGATGATCAACCTGAGATTTAGACTTCAGAAAGCTTTCAGAACCCTTTCAATTATTTTATTTTATTCTCATTTTATTGCTAAAATATTAAAATCAAATAAATATTTTAATAATCTACAATTTCTCAGTTACATAAGTAACTAGTAAAAGGGTTGGTTCTCCAACCAAAGTGAGCCATTGGAGAAGAATGGCCATAGACAGAGAGTTGAGCAGGAGTTTTCTGGTGACAGTGGTTAAGCTCCTCAGAGCCATGTGTAGTCAGTAGACAGATTCAGAAGGACAAACTTCAATGCAGCTTTACATAGTTAACTTCAGATAACATAGCTCTAGTAATTATTCTTTAGAGAAAAAAGAAGGTGTAATGAAGAGACAAAGAGACTGTAATGAAGATGCAAAACAGCAAAGATGTTGGGTGTTTGTACTGGGGACCTTCAGCACTTCCTTTTTATTAGTCTAGTAGTTTGAAATAAAATCAATTTAAGTTTATTTATAAACCACATTTAAAACAGCCAAAGCTTACCAAAGTGCCGAAGAACAGCAATAATATAACAATAGTGTAGGTATTAAAAAATAAATAAAAACACAGTGAAAACACAGTATAATATAGGATATAAAACCAAGCTCTCACTCTCTCTCATTCATATCAAATGTCAATGAGAAAAGATGTGTCTTTAGTAGAGATTTAAGGTGCTGCAGTGACTGTGCTCTTCGGATATGCAAAGGTAATTAAGTACTTCACTGTACATACTTGGGCAGGGGAGGAACTGTATAGGGCTGGTGTTTTGGAACTGTGTTTTTACATCCTTCTCTGAGATAGTCCCTGGTTTGACAGGAAGCTGCTTCCTTTTTAGACTTCTGCTTTTGTCGGTTCAGCCACAAAACTAAAACTAAGTAAAAAGTCAATCTTCCACTGCAGATCAAAGTCAGAAAAGTAATAAAGTCTTCAAGCTAAAGAGCAGATCATGAATGTAGCACACAAATGTAGTTACTTATTGACAAAAACATTAGCATATAAACAGGAAGGGCAAATAAGTTGCAAGACTGAACAGCCTTGGGAGGAGGGATTTTTTTTTTATTTTTATTTTTTGGTATGGGTCATCTTTTACTTGAATTGGAAACTGCAATAACCTTATGGACTGTATGTGTTGGCTCATTTAGCAGTAATGTGTTTATGGTTAATGATTACCTATTGAGTTAGTTATTGAGTTGTTCTTAACAGTCCTGTCTGGAAGATGACAATGTGAAGAAGCACATAAAAGTAAGGGTTAGACTGATAAGATAATGTTTTGCTGCAGTAGTGATTTTCGCAATAACTGCATCATAGTATAAGACGATGTGCTGTTGGGAAGCTAAACATATCAGGGAATTAGACAGTTGGCTCGGTGATTAAGTAATAATCTCATTAGCCAGTGTTGTTGAGGATCATATAAGGGGTTTGGTTAAAAAATCCATAAACATTCAAAGCTTTTGTCCACATTATCTTAGTATCCTGTGAGCTGATACAATTTTAGCACCTTAAAAATGAATATCTGAAAAAAATCGATGAATTATAATCCAGTATAATATCATAAATATACCGGTATTCTTTTTGCAGAAACAGCACATAAATAGAATGCATTTGTTGTGAGCACTTTTGGCATTTTAGTCTCCAATGGCCTTGCATTTGATGATTTTCCTGCTTTTGATCGACTGTTTACCTGATGTGTCCAGGGTTTGGATGATGTGACAGGGGAGCCTCTGGTCCAGAGGGATGACGACACTCCACACACAGTCTCACGCAGACTTAAGGCCTACGAAAACCAGACAGAACCTGTCCTAGAATATTACAGGTGGGTCATCAAAGTATATGATTACATTGTGAGGATTTCCACACATAATTATTTAATTACTGTTAAAATAATAGCATAGCATTTTTGTTGATTAAGGATTAGTAATATAGCAAATGTGTTTTAATTCAAGTTTAACACCCATTACACCTTTACTAGTCATATCTGTCTTACTGTCCTTATGCACACTTCTGATATAGCTATTTTTTCTTAATTTTATTGATTTCACTTTTTACTTGTTATGTAAAATATTAGTTACACATATTTTTACAATTTTCTTGAGTAAGTATCTGATATTTGAATCAGAATCAACTCAATATCTGTACTCAAAATACTCTGGCTAAATGTTTCAATGAATAGCATGTTATGCACTGATGACTATAGATCTGATATTTTGTCAGTGTTGCCTATTTTGTTTTTCAGAAGTAAAGGTGTGTTGCAAACATTTTCTGGGACAGAAACCAACAAGATCTGGCCACATATTGAGACATTTCTCCATAGAAAACTCTCCATACTCAGTAAAAAAACAGCTTAAGGGAGTTACAAAGGTCATTAGGGACACTAACATGCAGAACAACTCCCGTGCATTGTCTTCTCTCTGATAAGGCAATAACACACCCACTTACTTGATACCAGAAAGCAATACTACAACATCAATGTTGTTTTAATATTGCACTATTTTTATAGATTCTGCAGTGTGCCTTCATTAACTCTTTGATTGTGCTTAGAGGGAAAAATGTTGATTGCGTGATATTACTTTGAATGATACAGCAACATTCCAGACAGGCCTAAGGAAGGCTCTTTGGCTGTCCATAGTTAGGCACTAGTGCAGATTTTAGAGGGCTTTTTCTTGTTCTTTTTCCATGGAAAGATGCCTTTTTAAGAAATTTATTGTCAGGAAGCTCATTGAATGTAGTTTGCATAAGGCTGTATGTTGATAAAAACAGTAGTTTTAATGGGGGAAATAACCTTGTTGAAAGTTGCTTTCATATTTAACCCATTCAGCATTGCAAGTCCATTGCACTCTTTGAAAGGACCACAAAAAACAATCTGCCTTGAACTCTGGATGTATATTTTTGTCACATGACTCACATCTTCTTCTACCAACATGTTCATTATTTATAAGCTGTAATAAACCTGTGACACATCAGTTCTGTTTTTTTGAGTTGTTGCAGCAAATTTAATTTGGTAAATACCAGTATGTTACGTTATTAAAAAAAATATGTATAATCAAATATATATGTAATATATACAGTAAACAAAAAAACAACAACAGATAAATATATGTGTTCATTGCACTGAAAAACTGTGAGCAGGCTTGCATCTCCACAAACCTGGCTCTCATTTGGCCTGGAGGATTTTTGTCCCTTTGACCACAGTATGGCCTAAAATGTATTTATTTCCATAGAAAATATATGGATTTAGCTTTCTTTTCTCATAAACTCATGCAAGTGATGTACCACCTCCAGAAAGTTACATATTGTAGTGCCAACATACCAAATACCCAAATGTGTAAAAAGAAAATATACATTGAAATAATTACAGTATGAAAATCAAGCAGAATCAAGCTGAATTTATTTTAATGAAAAGTGTTTGAAACATCACTACAAACTTAAACAGTTTTCTGATAAGCAAGAATTATAAAGTGCTGGACACATTCCAATACAGACAATCTATTTTGCAAGACTAATACAGCTACAGTTTGTTGTTCAGTTAATTTACCTCCCTCACCCTTACCATTCCTTTAATTTCCTGATTGGATGTCAAATGCCTAGCCTAGTGACAAAGAGAACTTGGGCCAGAACTGGATTAAAAGAAGGAACAAACCCTAATGAAAGTAAACGCAAAATAACGAATTCTATGTGACATGGAAAAGAAACCTATGCCGAGTTAGCTGAACACTGATTGGATTAGAAAAATAATAAACCCTCCATCCTTGGTTGCAATGAAAAAATCCTACAAATTGATTAGTAGGATACATTTGGTGTATGAGCCGCTCATATCAAGAAATTAAGATTATGTCATCACGTCAGTCTAAATGCAGAATGCTCTGAAAGATACAAAAGCATTGACTGCATTTATTTTTCCAAAATGTGATTCTGTTTTAACATGACATTCTGAATGTGTTAACATGAAACTCAAAACACAGCAATAACACTTGGACCAAAACATTTGTAGTTGCTTGAATATTCATCATCCATACATTTTATAAAGTCAGAACCAATAATGTCATATGTTGGAATTGTGAGCCCATGAGTATTAAATTATAATTATAATTTAATTATAATTAATACATAATATACATTGTAAGATTTGAAGATGATAAGAGTAAAAAAATAGTAAAACAACAGTTAGAATGAAAAGATATGGCACTTAATTTGCATGCAGCCAAAAGCTTAGCCGGTAGTTGATTCAGAGACCAACCTCATAAACACAACAACAGCAATATTGATTAGTGTAAACTAGTGGAAGCTCTGCTCAGTTGTCAACCAGCCTAGCCAAGCATGCCATGTTTTCCTGGTCTGTGTGAACCTGAGGCATTTGCTAAGGGAGGAGGTGCACTAAGATGTTTCCATCATGAGAATATCCTCAGATTCTGCATCGTCTTCCTTTGTCAACCTGACTGTATTTGTCCATAGTCCATGTTTCATAGAGCACTCTGCCACCTGGTCAAGGAAGAATAAATAGCACAAATAAACACATGTGCAACAAAATATGACAAAATAGCACAGAAGTTAACCTCTATGCTTTAAGACAAGGATATTTTCCAGGCTACCACATTTGTGTCCAATTACATTTGTAATTCAGAACTCTGAACACTTGACTGGCAAGCTTTACAGCGAGCAGGCTGAGCTGCATTCTTGCCCTGTTGGTTTCAAACTCTAGTTAACCAAATGTTTTTGCCTATTTTCTCTAAGCAGAGGGCCAAACTGAAATCAGTTATTTCTGTATAGTAAAAAGAGTATGATTTTTCTTCAGAGTGGAAAATGTACTAATTCACATTCGGTACAAGCTCAGGTATTACAAAAAGCTATGGACATTGGAAGACTTCAACACTGTGGCATGGTGCCAACCTGTGTCAGATTACTGTAACTGCAAACACTGTTTGTTGTATTTGTTATGATTTTTTTATGTTGTAACAAAGACTTGAGTTGAATATCACAATTATCACATTATCATGTTTTTCATACAAACATGACTTACCGAAAGTAAAGAGTCTTTAGGGTCACTTCTCTGTGGCCCAACATTGTTTATTGAGTTTTCGTTACACTTGAATGCATAATCCTTAATTCGAAGTTTGAAGGCCTCCAACTCTGAATGGAAGACTTCTTGGTAGACATTACTTCCTTCCTATTTGACAAAGCAATGTTAGTACTGTGTAACTGTAAAGTGGTTTAAGTCTTATAACATATCTGATATGTCATACTTTGGCTTTATGAAAAAAAGGTCTAAAGCAGCCTCGAGGATCCTGATTAGAGTTTGAGGCCATCTCCAGGATAAACTGCATGACCACAGCTTGGTGAGCTACCTGCTCCATCAGTGCTTCTTTCTGCAGCATTAATGAAAATTAACCACATCAAACTCTGCTAATGAACTATGCATGTACAGTAATAATAACCATAATACTAACACTATATTAAAGTAAACAAAGGTGAAATAGTTACCCCTTCTTGTTGTAAAGTAATACACCATAGAATTAAAAAGTTTGCAGTTTCTTCACAAATAAGGTGAGGCATGTCTGAAAGAAAACGCTGGCTATCATCCCATCTATGCAACATGCCTGAAAACAAATATACCAATTTAACTTTTTGGAAAGCTCAATTTCTTTAAACAAATATAAAACAAACCATGCTGTTACAAGCCAAGTGCATTCCTTACCAAAATGTTTAAGCTCTTCTTCATATTTTTGGATAAATGTTTTGCAGGTCTCCTGCTCCTTGTCTACAGGCTGACTTGGATATTGAGCATTAATTATACTCTGAGGAAAAAAGAAATGTATTACAATCCCCAGAGAGAGACAAAGTAAAATAACTAAATGCACCAAAGTATAAAGTAAATACAACATGTAAACTATTGTTGGCTCACTTTGTTAAAAACATCCCAGCTTGCAGAGACTCTCAGGACAGGGCTGCAGCTGGGCTCCAGACCGGCCAACATGCTCTCCTTGCGTTGCCATTCATGCTCCGTGTGCGAGAGCTCGGTGGGACAAGCCCTGGTCCGAGCCCTTTCCTGCTCCACAGACTCGGAGCTGTGAACCTCCAGGGAACACAACTGATCCTGGGCCTCAGCAAGTCTCCATCCAGACATGATTGAGGCCTTCACACAACGCTGCTGGCTCTGACAAAGAGATGCCATAGCACTATCGCAAAGTTGTGATGATGAAGACTGCTGTAGGAGAAGAAACAGAATACAATGGTATGGCATATTCAGATGTTAAACTCTGTTAGCATGCATTTACTAAATTAGTCATTTAAAAATGATATATAGCCCAGGGCTTATTTTTAATCTATTGTCAAACTGAATAGATACACAAACTTTCTGGTTAGTATCTGCTGCCTGTGTGTGCTCAACTCACCCTTTATATTACATTTCATAACATTAAACAAAAACACATCATAACAATGCATGAAGCAATATGGCAGCCATAGGTAAAACATTAACAGTTAGACATTTAGGCATATAGTCATATAGCATAGTTCATAATGCTCTTCTTTGGTATTGGTTCCTGATCTGAATAATCTTGGACTGGACAAAAAAACCCTCAAAAAATAAACATAAAAAACTTTACTTTTTTGACTGCTTGCTGGTATAATTAATGACATGAAATCAATGTTGTGCTTATCAATATTAATTTATTACTTATCTCTATTACTCATCTCTGAAACTTATGTTTAAAAATAGTGTTTGCCAATAAAAATACCTCTTACCATCTAAACCAAATTTCACAATGAATATGTTTCATCTAAATCACATTTCACAATGGATGTGTTTGATATGACTTAAGAGTTAAAATAGGCCACGGCTCGTGGCTCGTTTATGTTTAGTCAGAAGCCAACTAAACATCCTTAATGAAGCTTCCAGTCAATGCAATAGCCATCGGACATAGCTGTAAATCCTCCTGTGAATATCCAGGACCACAGGAAGAGTCCTGTTCTTTCACATACTCAATAGTAGCTCTGATCTCATACTCTCATCAGCAGCGTATTTCACTATGAAATGCACAAAGTGGCATTGCAGTGGTGAGACTGTCACTGGCTAGTCTAGTCTAGAAGTAGATCTTAGAAAGTGAAGGAAGAAACGTAAAACATAAAAGAGTCTAAAGCAAAATCCCTGCTAGCGTTAACTGTCTCACTCATAAAGCTAGTTAATCAACTAAACAATTGATACCATACAAAAACATTAAGAAGGTGATTACCTGCTGATGAGGCTGGACATGGTTAAATCCTCTCTTTGTCGCAGATGACTCTTCCCCTGAACAAACAGGGTGTCCGTTGCCCCTCCAATCCATCACTGCAGTTGTAGCAACAACTAACGGCTAGCTCTGGCTAATGCTAGCTATGCTGGAAACACACTGGATAGATAGTATTCAACTGTCAGAACGCGTTAGTTATTCTTTAATACAGGTATATCATACTGACAAGACCTATACGGAGGTGTTTTGGACCAGGATGACACTCTAGCTCGCGTAAATAGCATAGTTATCAATAACAACATACAGAACAGGTTGTCCCAAGGAGTCCTTTTGGCTTTTTTAAGAAGTGACACATGAACCACGTGGTACACTACTTTGACCACGTGACAGTACTGAAGCACACTGCATTTACAAAGCTCTCTACATTTCTGGACTTTTCTTTGTCGTGTAACATGTTTTTTACACACAATCCACGTTTGTTTTTATTCTGTTTTCAAGTCGTGTGTTTCTGTTCCTATTCAAATTAAACTCAAAAGAGTTTTCAGGGGACATAGTGGCCAAAATGCTATGGAAAACCAAATGTATTAACTTCCTTTTCACTGCCACAAGGGGTCGCAAACGTTAACTCCAGAACATTAAGTGAGTCCCACTCACTTGTCTTCCAGGCTCAAGGCTCGTGGGGTCGCGTCCTGATCCGGGCCCAGATTTGGACAGGTCAACATTGAATTATTTGTTTTGTTTTCTGGACACAAATAAAGTGATGATTATGTACGTATGTGGATGAACCAAACACTAGCAGTACTAGACCCAAGCATATCAATAATCTACGAGAGTCTACGAGAATTAACAATGGAAAAAATTAGCCTACATTTCCCGGTAGTTTAACACACTCATGCTGTCACAGCTGGTGAGTTCTTTGCCTTTTCCATCGCAATAGTATCAATAAAAAATCTTCAAATACATCGGGAGAATGTTCTTGGGTACACTCTCATATCCGCGCAGTTATGCATCTGCTTTTAACACCATAAAAAGTGCATCCTGACTAAGCAGCGTTAAATATCAGAGCATTTCGAGACGTCCTGCCGCTTTTTACGTAACGCAGTCATGAACGCAATCAGCACAACAATATGCTGTTATGACCCTTACAGTAAAATGACGGTAATAGTTATGGGCTCTTTAGTTAGGACATTTTCTTAATTTAGTGGTACCACGTGACCATTACCGCTTGGGGGAGATGAAGTATAGTGAAAAATATCTTGCAGGGGGTTGCTGTTTGTCTTGTCTTTATCTCCTACAAGTGTTGATGGCTATCAAACTGGATACTAAACATACACTCAACTGCAGCAAAATAAATTGTCCAGTCCTACTTCAAATACATGTATACATTCTAAGTAGTTCTATTAGAGTTCATATTTGGGGTTTAAGATTTATTGTTACTCATGCACCTAGTCTAAAGTCAGAAAATATCATTTAAATTTCCCTTATTTTTCAACAGACCAACTGCGGCAAACTGTCAAGTGTATGAAGAATGAGCCTTGTCCATTTGGATGTAGGAGGTTTGTTCTGTCTGCATTTATCACACACATTTTATACTATGGTAATATCAGTTCCTTAAGCATCAAATATTTCACATTTCATTGTATTTTATTAATTAGCTCATGATCATAGCCATGGTGTGGAGGACAAATAAACATATCAATTCATAAAATCAAGAAAAAATATTCCATTTGTATGAAGCCAGAACCCCTTTCAAGTAGACACCAAGTACAAAGTATTTTGTAGTGGCACTTTTTTACATTCAGTACCAAATTCCCTATTTAGACACCTTTTTGGTAGCTATCTGGCAATAAACCAATACAGTTACAGGTCTTTGGATTTAATCTGAATTTTATTATTAATAATTTTGTGTGCAATAGGAGAACTCTATCAAAGTGTCAGCATGTTTCAAATTCCACTACAACTTACACATTTAGGCTGTCTTTCAGACTAATGAAAAAAACAAAACAACACCTTCAGCTCTACTCTCTCATGTCTTTTGAAACAGGGCTTGAATAAATTAATTCTATAACGTGATGAACAGATAAAGCTGTCCACAGCTACTGTCCACAGTTGTCCACAGCTTTATATGTGAGACTGAAAAGAGTTTTGGGATCTTCAAATATATTGTGCAAGTGACCTCCTAAACAATAAATCAAATAAGAAATATAGCAAAACTGTCTTTTTTTTTTTTTTATTATAAGTTGCACTTTTATTAGGATTGCTTAACTCTTAACTACCTTAAGTAAAAGGGTCTTAAGACATAATTTATTTATTACTTTTAATGTTTATATTACCAGGTTAAACATTAAGAAAAAATCCTATTTACACTAAAGTCAAACAAACAATATCAAACAATGTCAAATACAATATATGACAGAACACCTATGCTGAGAAAAGAAGGCCTTTTGGCCTACTTTCCCAGACTTTGCATCAGGAAGGCTGTATTTTTTACACCATGACCACCACATAGTCCTTTCCTGGGGAAATCCGAGACAGAATCGACAGAGGCTACTGCAGGGAGGGTGAGAAGAACAGGAAAACCAGCCCTGGGAAGGAGAGTGAGATTGATGGGGGGCAGGCAGCTGGAACACATGTATTAGCTCCATTGACGACTGTAGAAGACAAGGAAAAGTAGATATAAAAGTTTGAAAATGTAGCCACAACAGCCTTCCACGATGCTCTGTCATCTCTATATTTTGGCTGCAGCTTCACCTGGAATGCAGCACTAATACATGGTTCCCTCACTATCCAACCAGCTGTTAATCCACTGCTCATCTATGCTATAAAAAAACAATTAATGAAATGCTATATAATGTATACAATATATTTATGTACAAGTCACAACAAATACTCTTGAGTACAATTGGCTAACATTATCAAATGTGTTTTAACAGCTGTGTTAATCATTTCCATCAAATGGTTCATACACAAGTCCTTTTCTTAAGATAAGTTTGACAGAATGCTTGTCAGAGCAATGAAAATGACCACCACAAAACATAAAATGCCAAGGGTATAGTAAAGGTTTGATTGCTTGACTGGTTTATAGAGTTCACAGGTCAAAGTGAAACCCTGCCTCATCTATGCACACAGGTCTTGACCCTACCGTGTTGAGGGACCAACTCTTCGAGCTATGGACCCAGAAAGATCTAAAGACGGTGAGAGTGCTTTGACTATGGATTTCACCGCATGGGCCAGTTCCTCTCATACAGCCTTGTGTGTGTATGAGTGTCAAAGATAGAGAAAGATGGAGCTTTTGTGCATTAGGAGAGACACTTGCACAGGAAAGAACACAAGAGAGAGAGGGAGCTTGGATACCGGCATGTTTAAATGAATCTCACTGTGTGTTTGTGTGTGTGTGAGCGTGAGTCTGTTAATGAGGAAACCAGAGTGTCTGTCTGTAGGAAGGAAGGAATTTGTGCTGCACTGAATGAACTTGAGATCTGTGTGAGGAGGATACTGAGTGGATGACATCTGTTTTGCAAATTAAGACACTGTGCAGCAATTCTCACATAGATATGTATGATTCTATAGAAAGTTTTTAATGTCTAGGTTTTTGCATTCATATGCTATAGGGTCCAAGAAGTCACAATTAAATGTTTCTAGGCAAAGATGTATTTATTATTATTTGTATTTCATTCTGTCAATTGGACAAAAGTTTTACAGTGAAGAGATTTCACCGCTGATCCAAGCAGCTTCTACAGTTCTGGTTTTTCTTTTCAAAGCTTTTATAACAAGTTACCATATACCCAAAAGTTGTATTTGGAGTGATTTGTGCAAATTTAAGCTATCTTTAATGGCTTAAGATGCTTGCTCAAGATGTTATGTTGCCAATCAACCCCCAATTTCACAGCCACCGGCATACGCCCCAATTTTATTTTCTTAATTGGTGATACTCATAGGATTCGGGAGCATTACAGAGTAATTTTGGTACAAATGAAAGTAAAAAACACTGCTTGCGAGCTTGATCTGCAGCCATCCATTGGAGGTGCAGACAACTTTGTGGCTCTTTGTTGTGATGACCTTCATGATGACATCAGCTCCATTTGGGCACCACAGTTTTCTAAAGCAGAAGTCAACGGACTTGTTTCTTTTAAATCATTTTATTTTATAATTATTATTTTATTATTCATTACTATTATTTTTTATTTTTTTATTGTATTAATTTTATTTTTTTTATTGTGATTTAAAATGTGCAAATTATTTGGTGTTGCAGATTATAACTTTATAGCAGACTCAAGCACAATACAAAAATGTCTTCTTTAAACAGTAGCATCTCAGTTGTATTGGATGCTTTTTAACATTGCTGAAGCCTCTTTACAAGTTAAAGGGTGTAGAGTTGGTGTTGCTCAATATATACATTTTTAAATGTTACATTTTGGCTTCAGTCAACATTCCCAAGGCTATTATTCTTTTCCCTGTGCCCCCCCATAGCTACATTTGGCTGTGCTCCAGGGCTTTTCAAAACTCAACGATCCTCTGGAGGCCATTCTAACAATCCTGGAGAGCTGTCCAGGCAAACAAAAAGGTCGGAGCCACACCCTTGGCTACTGCATCTTCATGGAATTCCAGACATGGATGAAAGAACATCCTCAGGTACACTCAATAGAAGCATGTACATTGTGGTGATGATGGTGCATACAGTAAAAAATATATATAAACTTGGTAGCACTGAAAGTTATGTATTGTTTCTAAAAAATACATGTGTCCACTGTGAGAGCAATAAAGTTCAATCTAATCGCATATGTATATGCGGTCTATCCAGGTGAGCTTGGATTCGCTGCCAGAACAACAAGCATTTTCACTCCAGCAGCGAGCATTGCACCTGCTTACAGACACACACCCCAACTTTGTGGAAGCCCTTATAAACATCTACCAACTCAACACTATGGATCCTTCTGTTCTCAGACTACAAATTATCAGACTGCAAAAGCTTAACTGCTATAAAGAGGTATATACAATCAGATCAAAGCAAGATTATTATTTGTAATTATTGTAAAATTGATGGGTTTTTTTTCAAAGGCAGTTGATATTGCCGGTAAATTGAAGTTGCAGAATGAACTGAGTATGGAGGAGGTAAGACTAAACATTCTTGGAATAAAAAAAAAAATTATTCTGTTTAAAGCTGCAATATGTAATTTTTCTGGTGGAGGCATCCACCACTTGCTTGTCTCCATGGAGATTGCTTAGTGTGGAATGTTTCCCAGTATGGCATTAAAGTTATCTATCTTGCATTTGCTGAAATGCCTACAAAACATGCATTCATATTGTGAGCAGATTCGCCTCTCCACACATCATTAAAGTTAGCCTTGTGGTGCCAAGCAGGTGATGTACTCTACACCAGAAAAGTTACATAGTGCATCAGTACAACTGCTTTTCTCCAACACCTTTTGATAGATGTGTATACCGCTCATCTTGCAAGATAAGTTGTCAATGGCAGAGTCTTATGTAAAAAGCCACAAACACCTTGTACAAGCACTTGTCACTCTGCTGGACTCCTGGTGCCACCTCAACTTTGACGTGAACCAAATAATCATGTATGGACCCAGTGAGAATTTGTTACATATATTATAATTTGATAATCGTTGATGTACTATATAAAATCTCTATTTCTTCATTCATAGGCAGTTTCCACAGCTCTCCCTCTCCAGACATCACATGGGAGTAATTCAACCCAAGATGCTCACAAAACACGTGATAAGACTGGTGGAGAAGTATAATATTGATCAAGGTGTGTTTTTTCTTAACCAAGTTACATTATACAATTTTATCTGCATTTATTTTTTTTACTTATCTTCCAGCACTGTGCCCTAATGCATTGTATAAAAGGAGACTGGACTCTTTACGCTACCTCATGTACAAGGCATTTGTGGAGGTGAAGATGTAGTTTTAGAACATGCTAGTGATCCAACTTCAGAGAGATTTCCTTTATAGTGTGAGACAAATGATGTACGTTATATTTTTAATGTTGTCCTTTTTCCAGAATGGAATGTCAGAGGAGAACTGGAGCGATCTTGTGCAGGTAACTCTTGGTGCTGCATGGTTATAAAGTGTCCGTAGGCACCTTCATTATAAATGGCCTGGTACTTTCTTCAGGCTGTAGTAAGAGATGACTTGGAGCTTCAGATTCAGCTGGTGGAGATGTTAGTGAGATATAGTTGTCTACGCAAAGCAGCTCAGTGGTCAATCAGATACAACATCCCTCCTGAACGTTTACCCTGTGGAGTTTGGGAAACTCAGCAGACATTACCTCAACATTTACGGTTAGTATTCTCAAATAAGTATTTGCTTTTCCTTTACAAAAATACATAATATGCTGTATTATGATATTTTTGATCATTCAATTTATCACTAAAATATTGATTTGATTCATATGTGTGAGATGTTTTTAAAAGTTACTGGAAAATATTTTTCCATCAATAAATGACCGTATTTATTTAAGTGATCTTTACAATATTTATGTTGACTTTTTCCTACCCAATTTCAGGCATGTTCTTTTGGACTCGACACAAAATGAAGACTGGGTGCCATCTTCATCTCATTGTGAAAGGTTTTACCAGGTCCCTCTTACCAGAGACAAAGTTATATTTGTAGACACCCCAGAGGCTCTACAAAAATATCAAACGTTGTTACTTAAGGTAAAAAGGATGTATGAGATGTGTATTTAAATTTACTTATCTCTTTTTGTGACAACTGTAACTTAGATTTATTGTTTGTATTACCAAACTTCTAGGAAGGTGGTGTCATTGGAGTGGATATGGAATGGCAACCAACTTTTGGTTGTATCTTGACTCAGTCTCAGGTTGCTCTGATTCAGCTGGCTGTTTCTGAACACGTTTTCTTAATAGACCTTTGTCAAAAAAGTTACTGTCAGCATCCGGAAACTTTAAATTTTATCAGGAAACTCTTCGCTCAAACAAATATTCTTAAACTGGGTAATGTCTGCTTTAACAAGTTTTACAAATCTAGATCCAATTTCAGTTTCTTCTTTGATGTCTATGTTTTTTGTGTATTTCCAGGTTATGGTATGTCAGGAGATGTCAAGTGTCTCTTGGCCACTTGGCCTCAGTTAATAGATCAGCCTCTCAAGATGGAAGGGGTGTTGGATCTTCTCAATGTTCACCAAAAGGTAGCAATAACCTTCATGCAACTGTATGAAGGGAGTGGATTTTTTTCTTAAAATAAGTATTATATAAGTACAAAAGGCAATGAATGCAATATGTGGTGCATTTATTTGCCAATTTTATTATTAACATTCCTGAGAGATTTAAACATCCATACTTAAATTGCACATTATTTTAAGACATCTTCATATTTAAAACCATAATAATCTCTTTAAAAAGGTAAACTTACTGTGTGTTTGTATTTGTAATGACTTTGACAGATCCAGCGCAGTAAAAAGAAGAGGACACAGAAAGGCCCTAAAGAGGTGCTGGTCAGCCAAGATTCATCAGAGAAGGGCCTGAGTCTGCTTGTACAGCAGGTCCTGGGACAGCCCCTGGACAAAAGAGAACAGATGTCCAACTGGGAGAAACGGCCACTTCGCGTCAGCCAGATTAGATATGCAGGTGAGCCCTAGTGTGCACTGTCATACACTGACTCAAGGACATCTGGTATGTGCACTTCTCAGTTGAATGTCGAACACTTCATAACTTACTCACATTTGTAGAAAACGGACAATCTCCAATTTGTATTACTTCATCTTGTCCCTTTAGTGGCTGATGCATACTGTCTGGTGGATGTATACAATGTCTTGTCAAGCAGGCCAGCAGATTTTGGGCTGCCTGCAGACCTGCGCACCATCGCAACCAGTCAGACAGAGAAAGTCAAAGAGAAGAAGCAGAAGAATAAAGAAAACAGCAAAGAGGTCAATAATTGTTGTAAACTATTTCTGTTCTAAAGGCAGCATGCTGTTTGTGGCAGAAAATTATTTTTTTATATCCAATACCTCAGTCCAATTCACTTATCCCTTTTATATTTTCAGTCTTTTGTCACAAAATAAAATTAACCTGTAGTGAATATTTCCTTTCAACAAACATCAATGTTCTGAGTTCAACTTTTAGGTTGCGTCTTCAGATTAGTGATAAGTGGAGAGGCTTTTTGTTGAAATGAAGACCTGATACACATTTAACTAAGACTTCTCAGCAATGCCTTTTAGCTCCGGGGGTGCTGTTGTATAGATCTCCCTTTGCTATGACCTCTCTTCACTGGGATGCAAGTGAAAAGAAAATCCCCCTGTGGGGATCAGTTAAGTATCGCATTATTGTCTCTCTCCATTTAGGAATGTCATGGGGCTCAAAGGGTCAGCTCCCCCAGTTCTGCTGCAGAGAAAGGCCTCCTGTGTGGGGGGTTGTCCTGTGAGGACCTCCCCCCTATACCCCCACAACAGCTTCGGGTGGTGTGTGACAACATGCTGCAGGGGCTGGGCAGGTACCTGCGCTGCTTAGGAGTGGATGTAGTAATGTTGGAGAACACTGATGACCACAAGAAAGCAGCAGAGGTCAGTAAACGCTTAAAATATAATACATCAAGGATGAGAAAGAAGAAACCATGATATGCAAATAATGTTCAAAGTTAAAGCCTCCCTTTAGTTAAGTACTGTACATATTTCCCCAAAGTGGTGCCCAACTTCAGTACCAGGCCCAGGTAAAGTAGGAGAAGCAATACAGGAAAGGTACAGATCCTTTTTAAAATATAAAGTTTAAGCCTGAATCTTGAGTCTATTTGTTTTGTTTATCAATTATAATTTCAAAATTATCCAAATGGGATCACTTTAAAAATCTGAGGAACAAAAAATGTCTTTACAAAACAATAGCTTTGAACGACGTATGTTGCATTTATTTACTTTTTCCAACTTTTATGTCCTCAGTTAGCGCAATGGGAAGGCCGTTTCATACTCACTTGTGGACAACCCTACCACAGTGTAAGTACATATTAAACATAACTATATAAACACGTATGAGTATGTTTTCTTAACTCCTTTACTCAAATGTAAACATTCCTTTGTAGTTACGGTCTCAGGTGGGCGAGGGCCGCTGTCTCTTGCTGGACTGTTCGGAGAGGGCTAGAGACCAGGCTGTTCGAGTCCTCAGACACTTCAACGTCAAGCCAACCCCAAGTGACATATTCAGTCGCTGTCAGGTACTAAAACATATTTTTTTATTGTCACAACATTAACCCAAAAAATCTTTTAAACAAAAAAAATGTGAATCACTATTACAAAAGTTGTGGCAGCCATGACTTTGTTGCCACTGGGTTAAAATATACAGGACATGAGAGTAAAAGAATTTAGTTAAATGATAAATAAAGACATGTTTTACTGTGTGAAAGGGGGAAACCACTTCAGTTCCTTTATTTGTGAGAACCAACATCAATACGCAGGCAATATTTTTGTGGTTAGAAAACACGGCTGAGCTGATTGAATGCTTGAATCATGAGAACCAGGATTGTGGTCACTGTGGAGCATTGTGTAAGAAGCAATGAAAAGGGGAAGAAATTAATACAGTAAAAGGGAAACACAATGGGCCTTTTAAAAGATACTTGTCACTTTACAATACTGAGAAAATGTTGCTGTGAGCTCTGAGGCAGTACAATTATGGAACATGAAATATATATTTACCTCCACAATATGCACTGTGGGAACATACTTTAAGGAGGACATGTGTAAAAAAATTATCCATGTTATACCATTGCTCCCTCATCATTATGCATGTTGTATTTTGATAGATGCATATTTGAATGATCCTATATTTTTTGTTAGTTGAGGCTTAAATGCTCTGAAAATGTATTTTTTCCACCTAGCACATATCTCCTTCCACTTATATCCAAAAAACTCCATGTCAGAGATGTAGCTTTTGAAAATGTCACGTAGCTATATTTTAACATTAAAAACAAGAAAATAAAAATGCTGTTTGCTATGGTGTAATGCCACTATGAAGAGGCGGAACCTATCTGCTCTGCCACTTTACATAGGAAGTCAGTCAACCCATTTCTATTATTAAGCTGTTTAACGGCTGAGGCTAAGATTAGCATTTATTGTCGCCATAAGGAAATTAATCCTCCGCATTTGACCCATCATTCAATGCCTGCGCTGTGGTACCTACTTGCTCCAACATCTTTGCCCGAGGACCCATCTGCAGATGTTGAGCTAGGTTTTGTCAGGGCCGGCTTAGCTGGAGGATTTTACCTATTGTGCATGTTTTGGGTTAATGGGGATAAACCAGAGTGAATGTCTGAAAATATGCAACCACAAAGAAAGCCCTGAGTAATCTGGAGATCCAAGCTGAAACGTTCTTGCTGTGAGGCCACAGTGCTTGCTATTCAGCAACTGTGCCACCAATAATCCAATCAACCAAGAATCAAAAGAATGATCTATGTACAATGACCTGTTATAGTTTAATATTAAATACCTGAGAAAGAAAACATATCTTCTTTTACTGTCCTGGAGTGGCTTGGCATTGAAGGCAGTAGTGAATTAGTGGTACTACTAGTTATCAAGTACATGTATCATATCTCTTGCATTTTTTTCTCATACCTTTAGGTTATGTAAAATAGTCTGGGTGACCTCATTGCACTCATGGTTGTGTGAACTTCTATAGGGACCGGAGTAAATGAAGCATTATCACCCGAGTACCTTTTCCTCAATGACACAAACTCTTGTCTGGGCTTTTAAGATACACTCTTAATCGGCTGCTCTGTATTCAGCTCAGTTCTACTCAGTGAGATGTGTGAAGTCTGGAGAGCTTGTTTGTTAGGCATCCATCACTGTAGAATTTACAGTCACTGACCTGTGGATGTCTCCATGGGTGGCTATTTTCAAAGGACCTGTATGTGCTCTGTCAGCCTGTTGTGTTGGTGTGTGTGGCACTGTTTGCGAGGGGGACATTTTTAAAACTTGGGTGTTCTGGTTGACTCTTTCTAGGGGGAGCTCAGGTGTGTCAAGACAAGGTACATTTGACCCTGAACTAAAATGTTTTGATTTGGTTGGACCACCTCATTGCTATATTGTCTTACGAGAATGATGACACATCATTTTTGGACCCAGTGATGGGACCAAATGGTAGAGAACTGTTTATTGCCCCATTTTTGGTCCACTTTAAAGAGGTGTGAAATAATTTGGTTAAAGGAAGAACAAATGGAACCCTACATTAATAGTAGATATAGAGGTAAATAATTACTCAAGTAAAAGTATCACATGAAAAAATCTACTTCAGTATTAAAGTACCTTTTTAAAAATGTACTTTAAGAGTAAATAGTATTATTGTGTTTAACAGTGTTAAATGTATTGATAAAAACATGATACATATTTTGGTCAACAGCAGCAATGTGAATCATGGCCTTTATTTTTGTATATATACATATATACATTGTATTTGCAAAATGCCACAACAACAATAAAATTATTTTTTTAGACAATTATTCATGAATTTCTTCAAAATCAGAAGGTTACATACATTAGTATTAGGAACCATTGCCTTTAAACTGTATGACTTGGTTCAGACATTTTTGACTTCCTTGCACAAGCTTCTCACAATGGTTAGCAGGAATTTCGGCCCATTCCTCCTGACAGAATTGGTGTAACTAAGCCAAGTTTGTAGGCTGCCATACTCACACATGCATGAGATCGGGGCTTTGTGATGGCCACTCCAAAATACTGACTTTGTTATCCTTAAGCCACATTGTAGCCAGTTTAGCAGTATGCTTTGGGTCATTGTCCATTTGGAACACCCATGAGTGCCCAAGCTTTAACTTCCTGGCTGATGTGTTGAGATGTCGCTTCAGTATTTACACATAATGTTCTTTTCTCATGATGCCTTCTATTTTGTGAAGTGCACCAGTCCCACCTACAGAAAACAACCCTACAACATGAAGCTGCCACCCCTGTATTTCACACTTGGGATGGTGTTCTCAGGCTTGCAAGTTTCCCTCTTTTTTCCTCCAAATGTAACAATGCTCATTATGTCCAAACAGTTCAATTTTTGTTTCATCAGACCACAGGACCAAAAATTCAGGTCTTTGGCCGTGTGTGCATTTGCAAACTGTAATCTGGCTTTTTTTTTTTGGAGTAATGGTTTCTTCCTTTCAGCTCATGTCGGTACAGTACTCGTTTCACTGTGGATAATTAAACACTTTTATCTTCACAAGATCTTTGGTTGTGTTCTTGCATTGATGTGCACATTTTGGACCAAAGCACATTCATCTCTGATGGCTAGATATTCCCATGGTGTTTATACTTGTGCATAATTGTTTGAACAGCTGGGCGTGGCATCTTCAGGCATCTTGAAATTTCACCCAAGGATGAGCCAAACTTGTGCAAGTCCACATTTCTCTTCCTGATATCTTGGCTGATTTCTTTTGACTTTCCCATCATGTTACAAAAAGAAGCAATATGTTTTATTTGAGCCTTCAAATACTTCCCCAGGTGTGTTTCTAATTAACTCAAATGTTGTCAATAAACCTATCAGAAACATGACATCATCTTCTGGGTTTTCCCAAATTGTTTAAAGTCATAGTAACCTTACTGTATGTAAACTTCTGACTTTGAAGAAAGTTTTATTTTCATTTCATTTATTTATTTATTTAGAGCAAATGTATCAAGTACACCTAATGTACATTTCACAATTTTTTTCTTATTTAAGCTTGAAAAGGAGTAGGAAGAAGAAAACATATTAAATCTCACCCCTATCATCCATTAGGACATAAATTAAATGCTTTGTTTCTTCTTCCTTTCTTCCTTCCTATTCAGTTGGGGGTGTTACATATACCTACATATAGATTCGTTCAATTTGTGACAATAAATGCAGCAAAAGGTCACTGACAATAATTTAGATGTACACTGTTACTATAAGTAACATGAGGCATTTCTAAATTGTAACAGAAATAAAACCATACCAACCATGGTAAGAACAAGAATACCAGCAATGGTAGGGAAACATAAGCATAAAGTAGAACCAACAGTGATACAGAGAAAGTGCAGTATGACTTCATATTTAAATTGGTCTCTTTCTGTATTCAGACCAGACCATGTCTTTATATAAAAACTTAAATTAATGAATACTTTGGCATTGCTTTTGTTTTAAATCCAGAGGATTCCTTCTGTCATTATTTTGGCATTTAGCGAATAGAAATAATTTTGGTAATCCTAATTGACCTAAAAAGTTTACTCTGATTTCAGTGAGAAAAAAAAGCATATGTGTCTTTTTATATAGTGTATGTAAACCTCTGATTTCAACTGTATATTGTATGTGCCTCTTCTTCTGTATTTTGTGTATTTATTTTTGTTTGATCAAAGCAGAAGTTTGAACTCGAAAACTTTAGTCAGGATGTTACCACAAACATGGCAAAAATAACCTCTCAAATCATATGACAAGTGCTTTTACTTTTCAGTCCGCTTAAAAAAATATAGTGGTGTAGAAAAAACAAATACCTTCTCTCAAATGTTGTGAAGTACAAGTAAAAAGAATCCACAATAAAATCTGTGCTTAGGTATCTGTACTTCAGACTGTTACAGTAGGTATCCAGCTCGAGTAGACTGCTGTTCTTTTATAATGATCAGTTGGAGTTGTTAATTAATACTAACCATTGCATGGACCTGATTTGTGTATGAGTGAGTTGGGGAAAGAGGAGTCTCAAATGTTGTGAAGTACAAGTAAAAAGAATCCACAGTAAAATCTGTGCTTAGGTATCTGTACTTCAGTAAAGTACAGACACCTAAAAATTGTATTTACCTTTCACCACTGAGATTAACTGCTTGTGTAATTGAAGTTATGGGTTTGTGACATACTGTATTTAGATCACCTGAGTCTGTAGACCAACAATGGTTCCTTTGAGTGAAGGACTGTTACAGTAGGTATCCAGCTCGAGTAGACTGCTGTTCTTTTATAATGATCAATTGCAGTTGTTAATTAATACTAACCATTGCATGGGCCTGATTTGTGTATGAGTGAGTTGGGGAAAGAGGAGTCTCACCCTAGGGGCAGCTCGTTGGCCCACCCAGGCTAAGTTCACCCCTTTGTTATCTGATTGTAAAGCTCTCTTATTAGCATCGGATGGGTTAGTTTCTCAGCCTTTGTCTGGCTGGCTATGCTTCATACACACCGGTGAATGCTGTGAGGAAAGAGAAGTAGAAAAAGACAAGAGCACAGGAGATTAACCAGAGACTTGTGTAAGGACTGTGAAAGGAAGGGGTTAATGTTTGTGTCTGTGTATCAATAGGCCACACAGATTTGGAGGCTTTGGAATGCGTCTCCACCAGAGACCCCAAGAGGGGAAGTGAAATGTAGAAGGGCCTCCCGTTTGTCTCTGCTCTACTGCATACTTGCACTAAGATGAAAAAAAATGGCAACTGCAGTTATTGCACATTTTCTTATATTTTGACTAAAACTATAAAAGTAAAATTGGTAGCAGGTTTGAAAATGTGGAGCTGCAGAGAAAAACCACATATGTAATTGAGCCATCTGTAGCTTGGTAAACAATTATCAAACCGCAATTAATGCCAGATCCTCTTTTTGTGTTTTTGAATATTATAATGTCTTAGAGTAGTACATTACTGAATAAGAATCACAGAATGAAGCAATTAATCAAAAAATATATTTGCTGGTGATGGCAATGGAATAATCTTAAGTGTGTTAGAATTAACAATATGTTTAGTAAACATTGAAGTTTGGACTTCAATGTTTGGACTTCAAACCTGTCTTCTCCCTTAGGATAGACAAATGCTTTACCACTGAATGCTTTGATGTGTTATATCTATCCCTACAATGATCCTCTTGCTGTATTTCCCCTGTTGATCCTGAAGTGCTTTCAGGTCAGTGTCCCCGTCCAGATAGGGTAACAGGCACGCACACACCGATGATTTAGACACTACACTATTGCAGCAGAAACGCTGGTTCCCACGCACCAGACTACTGGGGAAGTGAAAACAAGAGCAACAGGAACTGCCACACCGTGTGAGGGAGGGGTTCGAGAGACTGGGGGGAGTGGAGGGAGTGAGTGTGGTGACAGGAGAACTGAGCTCAGAGGTGATAGTATGGACAGCAGTAACAAATTAAGCTGAAGAATATAGAATTGGGGAAAAACACTTGGTTTAATAATAAGACATCAAATATTGTAATGTAACCTATGAGATATATGTTGAGGGAAAGTACGCGACTGTGAAAAGTGGCACCAAAGGAGGATGAGCAGGGCAAGGAGGGTGAGGCAACAGAATAGACTTGTTGTCTATATGCTTTCAACTTCAAAGGAGCCTGCAGGCTGAGAACAAGAGGAATGCAAGGGGTTGAGACACGTTTAAAGTTACCCTTCATCAGCTATGTGTATCTGTGCTTGTGAGACGACCTATATTTATGTTTGTCAACCATTGCATTGCCAGATGACAATGTTGATGTTTTGTTTTGTTTTTTATTGAGCTAAATAAACATAAGTCTGATTTTATCCATTTGCTAGTTATGAGATGATGTCTATTGAAAAAAAAAAAAAAACATCTATAAATAAATCAAATATTTGTAAATTTGTTTTCATTTTATTTTGATTTCAATATTGTGCCATTACAGCCTGCCACTCATACTATACAATTCACTCTGATAAATAAAGAGTCCTCTTTGTGTATCCTGCTGTTTCCCTTTCTCTCCGCGGTCCACAGATATGACTAGAAGCGACACAGAGAAACGGGAAAGGGGGACATGGCGGGGAGGGGGGCATTCCTCAGGCACGCCAAGACATTCCGAGGAAAACCATCCCAAATATTTCCCACTGTGTGCGGTGAGGGTTATGTGTCTCTGTTATGCTTACAAAGCTGGCTTGAGAAAGTGAACTTACTGCTTTACATATTGTTAATTTTGGATGGTCATAAGCATCCACAGATATGTATAGAAGCTCTGTGTGTCCAGAGGGTTGCTTGGGCATCTTCCTGCTTGTTTTCGATTGGTCGCCGACTTGCTGTCTCTGTGTTTGTCTGCATAGGGAGCCCCATCAGGAAGGGCCATTGTCATACTTTTCACACCACTGTGCATGTTTATGAATGAGTCTACAAGCACATCATGACCATGATGTTTTCTGGCTATAGTCAGGGATTTCCTGCTCCAAAAACAGAAAATATCAAGGTAAAATCAGAACAGAAAACAGACAGGCACGATAAACTCATTTCATAAAACAGTAGATTGCCATCAGGGATTTTTCTAGACTAGTGTTTCTCAAAGGAGACACATTTACAAAAATAAAATATTTAAAGTTAGATCAGGACACATACAAGCCCTCACTCAGAGCATCTGGTTTTGAAATATCGTTCTTACTCTTTTCCCACGATCGCTTTGGCCCCAGGACAACATTGCAGTGCAGTGACACCTGCACTGTGCACACATGATGCATATCTGTGTGTGTGGTGCAATGTATAGTTCTGAGAAAGAGCTGAGGTTCAAGTGGAGGGTCTAAGAAGTTGAAGAATGTTTGTGTGAGCTTTTGTGGGTCCCTCTTGTGAGAACTGTGTGAGCAAGTTTAGACCTAGTTGTCTGGAAATGATATAAAGCTGCTGTCTTTTATGATCGTCTGTATTTTCAGACTTCAAAATCATACTTCTTTGGATGTTGAACACAGCCAATTTCAGTAACACTAGTGTGTTTTAAGATGCATCTGCATCAGACAGTGAATTATCTATGCTTTGTAAACCTGTTCCTTTAATCAGATGATCATTTTATATTCTGATGCCTCAGACAAAAATATTATTATAACAAAGTGTGTTGTACGGTCTCCAAAGTGAAATCAAGATGCTGAGATTTTGACTGAATGCATGTTGTATTTCATCACTTCCTCTAAACATATATTTTGTACCTCTGTTTATCCCGCTTCCCACTTTCCCCTTCCTGCTTCCTGTCCAGTTGGAGCTCTCTAGATCCTAGTATCAGTATCCTGCTCACCCTCAGTGTGACTCCCCACATCTCCCTCTCTCTCCCCCGGTTGCCCCGCTCCACTCCACTCCCAGTCTCACTCTCCGTTTCAGATTAGCCAAGGCGAGGAATCCGGTGCAGCCGGCAGCTGGAATGTCCTGTTTGTCTTGCTCTGTGTGTGTGAAGCTGGTGAGGCTGGTGCTGCTTTTTGATGTGTTCCATTGTCTGGGAGCCAAGCTGCTTCCTGTCCCCGGCTCCATTCCCCAACAGGCCCAAGAGAAATACTAGCCAGAGGAGAGGACTGACAGAAAATGCACTGACGGGTTGTGATGGAGCAAAGCATGACATAAACTAAAGGAGGAAGAGCCTGTGATTAAGATGGCTCTGATAATCCTGGGTGTGATGGAGGGATGAAAACAGGATGAGAGAGTTGTGAGAAGGAAGGAGAGAGCGCTTCAATAGGGCTTTTCCGACAAACACCAATACAATGCACTAGTGCGTAATTTCCCATGTCTCCACACCCATCAACACAAACGTTTCTCATAGGTGATCCAAGTTTAGGTTCAGCTGGTTCTCCTCACACGCTTGTCCTCACTGCTCTGTGTGGTCTGACTATGTGGATGGCCCGGGGCAGAGGAGATGCGTGCGCATGAGAAATGATGGGAGAAAACTGACCTAAACATGCTGCTAGAGATAAGGGTTGCAGAACAAGTAAGCAAAGCAGAAGGCAGATGATGACAATCAGTACACTGTGTGACTTTAGAGAAAATTAATTTGTTATGTCTGACAGTAATTGCACTAAATCACATTTGTCAGTGCTGTGCAAATATCTAATGTCAGTACAAGCTTAATTTCACATGTGAATCATGGTGTATCTTGGTTTGATCTCATCATTAGTGTTATACAGAGAACTGCTAGTCTAAATCTAATTAGGTTATGTCAAAATTTAAGTGACACTTAATTCACTTGCCACTTAATTCAATTAAGTGACACTTAATTCTCTTGCCAAAATTCATCAGTTAGGACTGAAACAAGGTAATCAGCTGAGTGCAACTAACTGATTATTGCAATAATCTTCATCTAATGTGGTAATCAAATAATCCTTATCTAAACTACAAAACATGCAGTGTGAGCTGAGAAGGGGTTTTATGACTCAAAGACATAATTACGTCATAAGAGCACAGAAACATGTACATTTAGTGTTTTTTCATGAAAAACCTTCTTTAATATCTTACTCAGGGTTTGCAATCTAAACAGCTAATCAGTTAATCAAAATCATAATTACTAGATTAATAGGTTAGTAAAACAATCCAATAAGTCACTATCTTTGCTATAAAACTTGCATGTGCAGAAATCACTCAGCATGTGTTTTGCAGTGATATGTGAGTTCCAGGCCGCTGGACAGGGTTTTGATGGGGCAGAGTGCTGCATTCCTGCTGGGTGGTGATGTCATGAGAACTAACTGTGTGCTCGCAGACAGACAGCCCTGTTTATGTTCCCCTCCAGAGAAGAAACCGCACTGTGTGTATGTGTGCCTCGCTCACCGTGCATTATTGGCTGGTGGGGGAGGTGGGGGATGTAGAGAGGCACTTGAGAGGGTCTACTTTCCCCTGCTGCAAAGGGAACTACTTACCGATGCCTTCCTCTCCAGTGTGCGCACAAGAAAGAGGAAGTTTCTCATGTTTAGCAGAGCACAGTAGCTGCATGGTCAGGCTGCACTGCTGTGAGTGATTGCCCCAAGCTTCTAAATAGGATCCTATGGGAAATGAAATCCTTTGCATTATAATAACAAAGCATAGCTCAAATAATGACAACAGTATCACACTGCAATATGCCAAGGCAATGCATGGCTTAATCTTAAAAAAATAGAGACTGAATGCAACCAGACTTAAAATAGGTCAAACATTAATGAGGAAGTAAAGAGTCTGCAGTATGCATCCCAATGTGCAGGATTTCCCCCACTGCTGCAATGGAAAGTAATAGGTAACTTTAGAAAAATGTTGTGAGAACCAGCACTTCCATTCGTGTTTTCATATCACAGATTGTGCTGCTATGGCTGTCTTTGTGTCAGTGGTCATGGTATAATGGTTTCCCTTGCGGTGGTGAAATGTGATCTTCAGTCTTTGCAGTTCAGTAAATCATCGCTCATTCTCCCACACTCTGTGCTATGCTACACAGAACACATCTGAGTTCACACCGCACATTACATTTTTACAGGAAGGATGATAAAGCCCTTGTCTGCTTGGATATCTCTGAAAAAGTATTGCCCAACTGTTTCAACTTTTATTAGGATTCTCCAGACACCTTCAGTCAGCCATGCAGTCCTTAAACCACTCATACTTTTTCACAAATAAAAAAAAAATTCAATAAAAACAAACCAATGTCTTGCCTCTTCTGCTTTGTATTGTTTTGTTGTGAATTGTCAGTATTTGCCAGGAATTTGAGGATTACATCATCCTTTTTGTGAGAGAAAACAACTTAACAGCCTGACATGGAGCCAATACAGCTTGAACACAGTTATTAAGCTGTAGTTATGTTTATGTCATAGAGTATTCTTAATAATACTCCGGATCTACTGTCTTGTTAACACATGTTTAGTAACTTTATTTATTTATTTGAATCCTAATACTATTTTTCTACCTGGACTTGTGACAGAGAACCAGGTAATTGCATAGTATTTAAATATTCCAATAATATTGCTAGGACTTAATCCAGGCTAGATGAGCTTAAATACTGCACTAAGCATCAATGTCTAGCCGCTCTGCTCAATGAATGACTTCATACCTGGCATTCAAGTTTGCCATTTATGAACTAAGGATGCATTTTATTACCCATCTGGACAGTATTTTCCTGGCTAAGTCACCTGTATTAAAGATGTCAGTAGAGTGGACACTTTGCCAATACTATACTATACACATTGGCACTTTTGTCATGTGAAACTGCAACTAAAGATCAGTCATCGGCTAACTTTTTTGGAAAGGCTAACTGGTAAATTGGTTCCAGAGACTTGGGAGTGTGGTTAATGAGCTGAACTGGCAGTAAACCCGGAATCACTGACCTACATAACGTCCCAACAATAACCTCATCCATTATAGGCTTGAGTTGTTGTTCTTTTTCTGCACCCCATGTGTATGTGCAAACCTGTATGTGTGTGTCTTTGTGTGTGCGTGCTTTTTTACAGAAAGAGTTGTGTCAATAATCAAATTTAAACCTCATGGAGATAGAGAAAATAGATGGAAGCCCCCCTCACAGCACTGTGGTTTATGATGCCTAGTGTTGTCTGCATGAAGAATCCTGTAAAATACCACTGTTTTTCAAAATTAGCAACTTCATTTTTACATGTGAAGTTTTAACCGTTTACATTCCATCCATACAGGCTGCAAACATTCTTCAGATTTCTGCTGTCTTGTCGGTTGACGGCGCATGCATGTGTTGGGGCTCGGGAATGTGAGAAAGCGTACAAGTCTTCCCAAAGACTGCGGTTTGCGTGATGAGATGTTATCAGGCTGCTTTGTGAACTGGCGGGCACACACGCAAACCCAAGTACTCTGTTTTGTCCTGGGCTCTTCTCCTTCATTACTCTGAGTCAGATTAAAGTAAAGTCTGTGCGGGGTGGGAATGACCATCGGCAGAATCCCCGCACCCCACTGCACCACTCCCCCACAGGGAGCAAGAGGTAGCAGGCTTCAGAGGTCAGTGTGCTTGGCCTGGGAAAAAAAGCAGTGGATGGGGCACTGCAGATAGATAAAAAGAGGTTGATGGAGATATCTTTAATGATGGAAAGGCAAGTTGAAATAAGTAGCTCAAGTGTGGTGCACAATTAAAAAGAAAATGGTTATTGTAAAGTGCACTAAAATTAATTAATTATTAAAAGGACTAGTGCAAATAATCAATGGGTTTACACTGAAACGTATGAAATAAATGGGATGGAAAATTACCAAAGTTGAGGCTAAAAAAAAATTGATGATGCTCTACTTGCGTCTTTCCTGACTTCCTCCTCCTCCCCTTTCAGGCCAAGGAACGCCAGTGTCCAGTGTTTCTCATAGGAACAGCGTCCCATTTAACTTATGCCATGTAGCCAGAGGATCATGTTTACATGTAGCTCTTTTTGTTTGTAGTCTCTGGAGAACAGGGCTGCGCAATGACAAAAAAATGGTTTGATGTATCAATTATGGAGCATCAGTATGCAGGAAGTTATGACATGGGGGGGGCACTTCTGATCATTTTTTCAAAAAAAAAAAACATTGGACATTTTTTAGATTTTACTTTTTTGTAATATACAATTGGTGGTGAGTTGAGGTTGGGTATTGAGATGTACTAAAATGTATTTCCATAAACTACACTCAAATTGATATATAGGCAACATGATTGGAAAATTGGGTGATTCTAATAAAAATTTTAGAAATTTACCACATAATTTGATGCTTGCCAAAATGTGACTGATTTGAGAAAAAGTACCCTTGAGTTAAACATCAAAAATTGTCTTAAAGCTGTTATTATGAACCTGACACTCTTTCCTGTATGCTCTGAAGTTTTTATTTTGTCTTTGTGGACCACTTTGAGTCAAAATAGAAAAATAGTCATTCTGTTTTGACAGTTTTGCTTTAATTTGTGTCACCTTTAGAGCCATGCTTGTACCCATTCTTTTCTGAATTATGCATACCTATCATTCTTGTGTTATCACTCTGGCAGATCCCAAGGTGTGACTGGGTGTGACAGGGCATGGACCTGACAAAGAGATGCCTGAGAACATAAAGCTTGGTCATGTCCCACTCCCTCCAGTAGGCATTAATGAACTCAAAGTACCCAGCATTCCCTTTTCCTTTTGTTGCAATCTAGAGGTGACTGGAGTCCTGAGTACCTGACTATCCGCTTGATCCCATAGACCTCCTACACAAACGCATACAGCCCTCCTTGGGACGCCTTTCTCTCTTTCTTTCCCTCCATTTTCCTCCTGTCTATTTTGGTCAACTGGTGGCCCGTTCCCACAGTGCTGCCGTTCCCATGGTTATCGCCGCGGAGATAGCGAAGGGGGTGGGGGGTGGCAGTGGTGATGGGGGGCTTGACAGAGAGCGGGAGGGACAGCGTTGCTCTGTTTGAGGAGATAGGGGACTGTGTGGCTGTAGCGCGGGGGGGTGGTGTAAGGGGTTGAGAGTGTTGCCGATGCGGAGCTCCCATGAACATCACAGGTGGCCCATGAGGATTGGAGCAATTTCAAAGCAGATAAAGTTAATTGAATATGCCAGTCATTCATATGTCATAGCAGGCTTTGCTCATTCATTACAGTTTTACTGTGTCGGTATATTCTAAGCCAGTGCTTAGCATTGTTACATTTTATTTTGTAATATAATTGTTCATTGCAATTATCCTTAGGTCTGTTGTATCATTTTCTTTATATTTAAACTACTTATGTGGTTCCCTACACATTTGGGAAGTGTTGTAAAAGAAATTGCCTGAGCTCTGATAATGTTTTTGTTTCCTTATTTTGAATAGTGGATTTAATAAATTGCACATTGTCATAAATTCACAGCTTGCTGAAATAAAATCTATATTTGGTCAGTCAGAATGGGCTTGTTGAATTTTGTAGATGAAGATTAGATCTTGTTGATCTTATATATTTATGTATGCATGTTAGTAGTTCCAAGCTCCAATACTTAATGGTCAGAACACTGCTTCTGCTGTACTGTATTCCTGGGGTGAAGTGCTCAAAAAGAAGGTGGCAGAGGAAGTTCAGAGGGAAAAGGTCTGGACCCCAAAGCTGCTCAGGGGGGCAAGGGCCAGCGATGGCCAGGGAGGGGAGGGGCGCGGGCTCCGAAAAAGGCACGGATTCAGTTCCCACACTTCTAATTACTGTGTCACTGGAGACTGAAAGGGGACTGCCCCTGGCCCTAGGGAATTTGCCGGCGCTGGTCGGAGAGAGGGAGCTACAGTGGAGGCAGGGGGGTGGGACAGAGGGTGAAATTAAAGACGGTGTATGCCGCAGGAACTCTCTCTTCAGAGACACTTCTTACCTCTGCTTATGCTTCAACATGTCAGAATATATATGTAATATAATTCCATAGCTTAGATAGCTCACGGTATAAGATGTTCGGTACTGCTATGCAAAAATAATTAAAGAGCAATTGTACCATATAATACATTTACGGTGCATTATGAGAGAATTTTACATTTACAACAGATTTATTTGAGAAGATCCGGCATGTGAAATGTAAAATTACTAAACCTTTTAAGCCTATGGGCACAAAGTTTTGTTGAGCATCATTCGGTTTCTTGGGTGATTGTAAATACTGCGCATGGTCAAATGTCATTAGTGATGTGCAAAAAGAGAAATATGTCTGATGACAATTCCTACTTCATGAAAATCATCTTTTCTTTTGTAAGATTAATTAATTTGTCCATGGTCTCTGACAAATAAAGGATTAACTAAACTAAATTAAACTATTATGAGAGACCTTAAATTATTATGCCAGAAATATGCTCCCGAAAGTTCACTGTTTAAAGATGGACTCTCTTGGTGAACTGTTGTTGTAATTTAGTTGGAATTGGGAAACATACCCAGTGAAACCCTAGCCCGGATTAATGAACTTTGATAAACAGGAGTGGGGAGCCCCTCCAGCGAACCCCCCCCTCCAACCTCTCACCTACGACCCACTTCTCCTGCTCCCCTGCAGGCCCTCCCTCTCTTCCCTCCAGCCTTTGTTCACCATCGTGTAGCGCTTCCTTTTTACACCCACTACCCCCACTTTTCTGACCTCCCCCTGCACCTCGCTGCCGTTTCAAAGCTGTGTCCATCTCCTGCGCGTCCTGTTGACATGAACAAGACTCTCTGAAAAACTTTGATGTAAGCTTGAACTCAGACGCACTTTAATGTCCATCCTGCATCGTTATTAGCACTTAACCCTGTGCCCTCTGCCTCTTTTATTTGCTTTTATCTCACCCTGCTGAGCCTCAGCACTTCAAGCTGTGTGTGGCTAGATTATATCCAACCTATAGTAAAAGCCGAAGTTAAATCTGTCAACTGGACAAAACGTTGTAGCGGTGAAGACGCTTTGGTGCTCGTCCAAGCCGCTTCATCAGTTCTGAAAATGTTTTGTCCAGTTGACAGATTTTACTTCGCTTTTACTATGGATCAGACCTGGACGACTGAGGGATTACACAGACATCTATATCCAACCTAATTCCACCCATTTAAAAAGGTAGGGAGTCTTGCTCTAGAGGAGCAACTGGAAAGTAATCTCAGTCTCCTGCAAATGCTATTTAGGTAAAGGTGCACTATGTAAAATTTTTTGAGGCAGGTGCGCCACTTGCTTCTGTCCATGGAGATGACATTACTTTATCTAGAATGTATTCTTCCTTTGAGTGGGGTTACCACAGATTTGACCTGTAACTTGGCCTGGTGGGATCAATTGCTAAATGTCTGTGTAATCCCTCAGTTGTCCAGTTATCATCCATAGTAAAAGAAAAATTCAATAGCATTTTTCCTTTGCGAAAATTAAGTTTAATGCCATACTGTGAAACATTCCAAGTAGAGCAACAACATCTCTATGGAGACATACAGATGGCATACCCTGCTGCAAAAAAGTTGCATACTGCACCTTTAATATAACATCAGAATATCTTGTCTCTATGGGTTTCTGTCATACAAAGCCATGCCAATCCTTTTGTTGGGATTGTTAACAGGTGTTATCATTATCATTCACGCACTATTTCAATCAACTCTCAAATGGTTAATGCTCCTGGATTGCGGTGAAAATTCTTAATTCAATTTCAAGAATTTTTCAGCCATTCCAGATATTTGAGCCCAGGATAACTTGAAGACATAGAAACAGCCCAAATCCAGATTGTAAGTAGGCCATAAAACGTGTGGGAGTAATGTGACCACCATGTACAGATCCTCTCTCCATTGTCCCATAAAGCTGAGGGGCTTTTGCGATCCTATTACAATTACAGTTTACATCTTAATAGCACTCACTGTCATTTGTCCTGGATTCGCTTAAGATTGTTTAGTTACTGGACCACTAACTGCCTGCTCACATGATCAATTCAGTTGGTGATTTACGCAACTTGTAAAATTGTAATGCACTCAGATCTTATCTATTTCATTATATTCATCTGTAAAACACTTAATTTTAATCATGTGACTTTCTGCTGCTCTAGATGCTATTTTGAAGACTTCACAGACCATGTATGTGAGAGAAAGGCATGGTCTAAATTTTAATCCCAGCCTCCCCAATAACACCTATTATAGGAATTAAAGGTACACTGCATTACTTTTCTGGAGGACATCGCCAGAAATGTTTCTGCTTTTGCATGTTATGTTCTATAGTATGGCATTCAACATAACTTTTTGATTATTTTTTTTTTTTTTTTATTATTATTATTGATTTATTTTATTAAATGTATTTTATTGCTGAAAAATACAGAGTAGCCACTCCACAGGTATGACCTGTAATTTTGCCTGTGATGTCTTGTCTCTGTGGATATAGATAAAAAAATAACATTTGTAACGGCTCTTTGAAGTGCCATGTAAATACCATGCATTATTATTAGCAGTAGAAGTTGTAGACTAGTAGTATTTGAAAGTTGTATCAATCATTGTATGTTGTGCTATGTCATGTTATTTGATATTTTAACATTGTATTGTTTAATTTGCTTGTAAACTCTTGCCAGTCTTCTGTCCTTGCTCTAAAGAAAACATTTTGGCAGGCAGTCCATCCGGTCCTTTAACTTGTAGCTCCGGGACTGCACAGCCTGGAGCAGCCACCACTGGCACTGTCAATATTTACAGTCGTGGATGAATCACTCTGCACTACAATAACATTCCCTGCATGCCTGCGAGCCTCTGCATCAGGAGCAGATGAGAACAGAGAGAAGAGCGCAGGGGAGGGAGGGGGATGGGAAGCTGGGGGAATGGGGGTGGAGTTATGTGCCAGCAGCGATAAGCATTGAGCACACAGATCGGCTGGTGGCTCTCCCATAACAGTGGAGATGTGGTGATGGAGGTTCAGTTTGAGTGTGTGGGCGTAGCGGCAGTTTGGACGGTGGAGGATGTCGTAACACCAGGTTGAATGGGTTTGGAGGAAGGAGTGCACACAGTTTACAGCTTTAGTGTCACATGTAGATAGACAAACAGCACTTGGGTGCGATTTGGAGCCACTGGTCTTAATAAAGACAAATGTGAAACTGACAGTTGTGCCTACAGTGGTAAAGCAGTTGTTGTAATAAGTGACATGTGACTAAGCACAACAGACACCATTTGCTTCAGTAGGGTTTTCCCACTCCACATCCCAAGTGACTTGTGCTCGTTTTTGATCTGACATAAATGTTCTGTTATAAATGAACTGTATGTTATGGTTTTAAAATTTACTTTTACCTACTGGACCTGTTTTACATAGAGAGGACATCCACAAGCATTTCTCATTCTCAGTGAGAGAATGTGACCTCAGAACTTGTAGAATTCACTCCCTGAGCTGTAGACGCTGCACTAACACTGATTCATGATTGGCTGCTGAGGATTCAGATCAGAGAATCAATTTAGGTTTAAACCAACTGGATTTAGATATTGGCAACCCAAAAGAGAGACTCATTTGAAGCTCATTCTGGTTTCTGATTGGATAATCGTCTTGTGATCCAAAACACCACATTATAATAACTTGCCCATGTTTTTGTAATCAAAAGTTAATAAGCATTACAGTTGTTATCAGTAAGAGCTATGTTTATGGAATTTAAAATCAAAATCTTACATACGATTCCTTCAAATACGTTGATGGTCATTAGTATTCAGACCTTCCCAGACTACAGAGGCCATCAGCCTTGTAGAGATCATAGTCTGGTTTTCACTCATGCATGTAACCTACACAGTCACAACTCAAGCTGTGAGCTTAATCCAGTCGGATCATATTTATCATGCAGCTATGACAGATGCATCTTAATTTTGAGTTCAGCCACCAAACTGATATTGTTGCAGTATAAATGGAATGATTATGTAGTTTGTATTTGTCTATCTTAGTTTTCTTTTTTCTTTAGCTTTGCCTCTGCCACTGTTGTGCAAAAATCAGATACTTTGACCGTTCCAACTTTGAAAAGCAGCTAAGTTATTATGGTTTAAAGCCACAGTGGAGGTTGTCTAGAGGCTTAATCCAGCTTTTTTATATCAGCGAGATGAGCTGTTTTTATCCCTCTTCAAGACCCATTGCCTGGCGAGCCGCATTGTCAACAGACCTTTTCAGCTCGTTGTTTTCCTGAGCTGTTTGGCTTAGAGCGGCCCCAGCTATCCAGCATCTGAAGAGACAAGGGTGCAAAAAGAAGTACTTGGAGAAGCAGAGGAATAAAGAGAGGTTAGAGGTGAGACACAAGAGACTGAAGGGGGGGGACTGTGGAAAGGGGTGGTCGGCATTGGATAGGAGAACACATAGGTTGGACAGCGGGAAGCTATGGAGGATCGGGTTGAAGGTTGAGTGGGTAACAGACAGAATGAAGTGACAGTGCCAACCCGGAGGGAAGGCATAAGGGTTGTTTGTGCGATGGCAGGAAGTGTTATTTGCTATTATCTTCCTCATTACCTCTTTTAGGTGAACAGGGGCTGACAGGGTAAAGGAGAGAATGGGGGGAGAGGCAGTCAAGCAGAGGGCAAGTTGTGGGTGAGAAAATAGTCAAAAACAAAGTTGACTTAGACAAACAGATTGAGTTAACACACTGCACTCAAGCTTGTCTGTCCACATATCAATATTTAACATTATAATATTTCACCTGTGCTAGCACGCAACTGTGTTCAAAACAACATGCACTTTGCAGAAAATTTGAACTGATTTGGGTGCAGTGTGCCTCAGGTATGTTAAAGCCAATGAACAATTATGCTATAAATTTTTGTCTCAGATTTGTTTGGCAGGTCTGACATTGATGGATTTCACTTTAAATTAGCATGTGAATTTAATGGTGTTTAAAAGTTATGATGGTTTGTAACAGTTGGGAGTCAAGGATGTAATCCTAGGGACAGACCTCTAAGCCTTGCAATGGCTCTATATTTTTATAATAGACATGACATAGTATTGTACGGGCTGGGATATGGCAAAAAGAAAAAAAGTAGTTCTACTGTTTGCTGTGGTCCAAAGTAACGCCTTACTTATTTTTTGCATTCTGAGCATCCTAATTATTCACCTTGAAGAGTTTATAAGAACTTTTCACAACTCTTAGAGGCCAGATGTGGAGTTTTGCCATCATGGTAATCCTAACAACAACTAGCATGCTAACAGGTCACTTTCTGATTATCAGATAATAAAAAGTTTTTTTTTTACATTAAGAGGTGCTTATACAATATATCTGTACTGGAGCAAGGCAAATTTCTCTCCAATACATGGAAAGAAAAAAGATAAGGTAAGATGATGAAAATATCAACACAACAAGCCAAAATACTGTACATAAACATCTACAGTGGTGACTGGTAACAACAGGTTTTCACATTCAACCTTGTGCCTCTTAAAACTCAAGTATAGGTTTGGCTTGACAGGCCTGGGAAAACGAGGAAGCATATAATAGAGCATGTCCCGTGTGATTTGTGTTCCTTGCAGGTGAAATGAGTGGGTGCAAGGTGACTCAGGGAGGGTGTGTGTGTGCTCCGCGTACATCTTTTGCATGCCTGATGCACTGTGGGCGCTTATATGTGTGTGTGTGTGTGTACACGCTTGTGAGTCAGAGGGAAGGTGTGAGTGGTGTCAAGCCCCGACAGGCTCTGCTGCGGTCCAAGTTCAGGCTGCTGTCAGGTGGTAGTGGTTAGTTAACAGACCCGGTAATCACCTCTGGCTCCTTGGCAGGTGACAGTGGCCAGATACCCCCAGGACGCGGTGGGAAAGTACAGGCAGTTACGGTGGTGCGTATAAGGCTTTCTCTACAAAAAAAAACAAAACAGTTACATACCAAATACAAAGTTAGATTAACTTTGACTGCATATTTTTAATTGTAATAAAATGTGATAAATCAGTGTTGCACAAGTTTAATGAAAACTTGATGTCTTTTCAAACATATCCAACATTTTTTTTTTTTTCCAGTATGAACCAAAACAAGAGAAATGTTCTCTCTGAGATTACACATATTCTCCCAGTGTTATAAAACAGTAAGAATGAGAATAAGTGGTATTATTATATAAATTATTTTAATGAATGATGATGAATGAATTTATGAATGATTGTGAAAATTGATTAACTATAATCATATTGAATATATATAACTAACATTAGTGCACATAATTTGATTTACTAATCTTCTAGCTTGTGAGTTTGTGCATATTTTTCCGCTGAAACCTGGCTGAATTATGTAGGCTGTTTCTACTCCCTTCTCCACTTCTTGCTGTCCAAAGAAAATAAATCAGGTGCATGGTCCACAGGTTGTTTCCATGAGTGAGAATGTGCAGTGTGAGATTCAGATCAGTGTTGGGAAAAGTCTGCATCACCCAGACTGACCTTGGGCCTCTGTGGGAAAACAGAGCAAACTCCACTGTTTTGGAGCTCCACATCATCTCAGCACAGATCATTGTGACAGGCTCATGAAGCAGTATTTTCCAGTGCAGCTTGCCATGGTTTCAAATGCTTTATGCAGGCAGAATTTGACATCTGCTCAAACACAATCATAGGGAACCAGAGACGAGGCTGCCGTCATGGGATGGTGGTAGCAGACAAAGGGTTTGTAGGATGTATGCTCTCTTTTCTTCGGAAGCTCTCTTATATTCTTATAGACTGTATATATGTCTTAGACCACAGTCACGTCAGACGGTTACACAAATAAGCTCAGAGTTCAGATTAGCAACAAAAAGACACTTTTGGAGGGAAAACATGGGGCTTTCTTTCTCCTCTATTGCACACATCCCATAGTTCCCACGCTGCCCTTTACCTGGCTTACCACAATTTGAACCACATCACTAGTGCTCAATTGGCTGGTTTGACCATGTGACCTAGTGCCGTCCGAAAAGCCCCGCCTTTTTTAGACTGGACCAGGATTTTCCCATGGGAGCTGCCTACAGAGCGCTGCACTGTATGCGTCTATGTGTGTGAGTGTTTGAGCATGTTACCCCCCCAATCCTCTCTGTGTCCCCTCCCTCTTTTTCTTAGCTCCTCTCAACTATCCCCTTTCTCTCCTCTTTCCACCACCTCCCATCCTTTGAAACGCAGTATCACACTTTAGATAGTCTTTGTTGTCACGGCAAGGAGCATTCTTTCTGTGGCACGGCCACACGGAGTGTGAGAATGCAGGAGTTCCCTGAAAAGCACAAAGGACAATGGGCAGAAAGAGTGAGAGAATGCAGATGTAACAAATGCACAAAGCCATGTATAGTTAAAACCCAATAGAATGCATTTATGTGGATGATTTGATCTTGGTAACCCTTTAACTGAATGGAGACATGTGAGCCAAAGGGATCAGTAGAGAAACTGCCTGCCTATTTTTACAAGTACAGTAGAAAAGGACTGTTGGAGGCATGTGTTTAACAGTAACTTATCCGAATGGAGTACAGATCATTTAGAGGAAATAAATCTGTGAAGTGCAAGTTGTGTAGTTGCCTTGTGCTGCTCTCCTCTTAAATAATTGTGCACTCACCATATATGAGTTAGTTTGACTTCACTGTCAGTTTGATACTTTTCCTGTGAAGAGATGTGCTGATAATCCACCTGTGTATAAAGGAGCTGCCACTTCTCATATTGCCTGGCGTCTGAGCCCTTCTTAAACCACAGTGGGTTAGCAGTAATGTATCTTACAGTGGACATATTTACTTGCAATATTTGAACGGCCAAGGCTCTTACTTCTGTACACATGTAACTGGTTGTGTTTTGATTAATCAAGACACTAAATTGTTTCCATCCAGGTTGCGTGCATTGGAGACAGTGTGCGTGTGTGCTTGCCTCTGCGCTGCTAAGCCTTGGGAGTTCAGAGCAGGTTCTGGCTTGCTCGGCTCTGGGAAAAGTTTGAGCTGAGCAAATAGCTGGGTCTGTTTTCTTGGCTGTTCCTATGTGTGAGAGCCATGTGTGCGCACCAGGAGCATTTGTATTCACAGCGCAGAGGGCATACAGTAGTCTAGTCGAGACGTGTGAGCTGTTTTGTCTGCCTGGTCATCTCTCTGGGTGCGTCTTCTGTCATGCTAGCTTGCCTGAGGTACTGCACACGAGGAGAGACGACAAAGAGCTTTTTCAGGCAGAAAGATGGGCTTCATTCCCAGACAAGACAGGAGATGACACCTCTGCTATTCCCACACCTTCTCTGTCTAGCCATGCGCTCCCGTCTTGACCTCACAAGCCACATGCAAACACGTAGGGACCAGGGATACTGTGCAGATGTATGTATGCTCACCAGTAGGGCTGTAGTCCTTTAATCGTTTAGCCGATTAATTGGTCGATGGTGTCAACTAATTGATTTATTTAGATTATAAAGATTTATATGGACAGCTGCAGAAAGGAGAAGTTGGTGAGCGAGTGAGTTAGCTAAATATTTGGTATTTTTTGGTATTTATTAAAAAAAAAGGCATGATTCACAAGTTTAATCTGTCTTTATATAAATAGATTGTTTCCTAGTACTTTGTTCTGCATAAATATTTATTTTTACTTGAACTCCTGTGCAGTTGTAGTTTTGTAAGTGCAATTTGGGTCAGATACATAAAGATATGTAATAGTTTTGTGAGCTTTTGCCACGCCCTCTTTTTAGTCGACTAATTGATTGGCAGGGCATGTTTTTGGTCGACCAAGAATTTCTTTAGTCGACTACAGCCCTAATCACCAGTACAGGAGGACTGAGTAATACAGAAGTGAGTCAATTGTTAATTCAAGAGACAAGTATAAAGCTACTACCCACTTACTTCCCACCAAACATGGTTTAGTTGAAATGTATGTAAAATATTATACAAAAATACAGTTGAAAAAGTGTTCCAAACAGGAAAAAGTAAAATCAAAAGCAGGACCCAAATACACAAAAAAGTTCTTCTAAATATTTAATCTTGTGGGAATGTTTTGAATTCAATTATGTCCTAAGTTAGTCATGTAATTTTGTGTATGAATTGTTAAAATTGTTACTAAGTAGAAGTACTATGTTGAAAGTCACCATTCTAACCCATTTTTAGGTAAAGCATTTGTACTGGTAAAGCATGAAATCACCTACAATAATCTTTCCTGGACAGATGACAGATTTTTGAGATAAGGATTCTAATGTGCCGTTTGATTTACGAGTTAGCTTTAAGTGGAGCTCTGTTTGCTGGGTGGGTCTCAGGTGACTACAGCAAGGCTGACAAGGCTTTTGGCGCCAACATGTTGCAGGACGGGGGTATGTGCACTTCAGGGGCCAGCAAACAAGGGCCCACTAATGTCTTCCTAGCCAGACTTTTACCATGGAGAGGGACCAGCCTGCATTGACATGTGAACGCCACTGAGGTGTGAATGCTGTCTCCACATACACACACTCATCTGTGTCATTCTGCAACACTTAAACCCTTTCACAGCACAGCAACAACCTGGAAACTGCACGTTTGTCATTAGAGTGCGAAGAGATGCATAGTAAGTAGTACAGGAGCCTTATCCCAGTGCTGGAGAGTTTAGGATTTTTATTTACTTACTTTAGGGTTAAGTAATATTAATCTGAAAAAGTGTTAAATAAGCAGTGATGGGAAATAACTAAATAAATGTGCTGGAAATCAGAATCAGACGAAGTTTTACTGCCACTGTCAGTGAGCAAGCTCACAGACTAGGAACTTACTTACGGTGATAATACGTATTTAGTATACACTTTTTCAGTTACTGGTTTTCATTTGGTGGTATTCAGAATACAGTTACTTCCCTAACATCAAAGGAATACATTGCAGTACTTGATCATAGAATTTTGTTTTCAAACTGCTCAGTATTAGTGCAAAAAACACCTGTCTTGCTGTGCATGCACCGGTGACTTTTTCATTCAGTCTCACTCTGTGGTGGCATCAGCCATCCTGTACGGTGTGGTCAGCTGGAACAGCAGCATCACAGAGACAGGGAGAAGCTGGACAAGGTCATCAAGAAGTCCAGCTCCGTCCTGGGCTGTCCTCTGGACTCAGTGCAGGAGGTGGGGGACAGGAGGGTCCTGGCTAAGGTCATTTCTATGCTGGACCATGAGTCTCACCCTCTGCAGGACGCTCTGTCTGCCCTGGAGAGCAGCTTCAGTGACAGACTGATTCACCCTCGCTGTGTGAAGGAGAGGGTTCGCAGATCTTTCCTTCCTGCTGCTGTCAGACTGTACAATGAACACTGTTAACACTGAACATGTGTCATTCAACCATACCTATGTGCAATACTCAAGTCACTTTACTGAGATGTTACATCAGAGTCTATTTTTAGTTTATTTTTAAGTCTATTTTTTAAAATTATTTCAAGCTATTTATTTATTATCTTGTTTTATTGCATGTACCATTTTCCTTCTGTTCTTTATCTGCACAGTGCAATACTGGAATTTCCCCACTGTGGGACTAATAAAGGCATATCTTATCTTATTCCTTATCACTGATGAATAAATGCAGAACAAATGGCTCAACAAACATAAATGATGCATTTTTGCAGTATAATTTAACAATTCAACTTTAAGTGAGTGTACTCCAGGTATTCAGAATACAGTACTCTAATTGGAATATGTGAGCAAAATACATTTTAATGCTGCTATTCATTATTCTGTAACTAAATGCATGCAAAGTAGTCTTTGCAGTCTCTGTTTTATGTAATAATTTGTGTTTTACAGGCTTGTAATAGTGATGAGTATGTGGCAGTGCCTAGAGCAGATATGATAAATATGCTCAAACAGAGAGGTTTGTCACAACACAAACACTTTATGATTTATGCAATTCTTTTGCATGGATACTGGGCTGTTTTTATATTTCTTTTGTCCATAGGCTTCCTCCAGAACCAGGACATAGACCTCATTGATGAAGTGTTGCCCCAGATGGAGGAGGAGGAGGCATCGACCTCCAGCGTGACCCCTGCCCTCCCCAGGTATACCCACCAATGCCGCTGGGCCTCTCTGTCAGGCCTGGACCCAGACAGCCTGACCTTTCCCGGTGGGGCGCCTATCCAGCTTCACACTGTGCCCCATGGCCTCCTGCCCAAGATCCCCGTCTTCTATGTGTGCACCAGATGTGGGAAGGTGTTCTGGGATGGATCACACTTTGAGCGCGTCCTGTCCATGTTTCAGGACGTTTTTCACATAACAGACAACAATGCAGTGGTCACAGCAGCTCAATAAGCTGTCTTTAAAATTACACTGAGAAGGCTTGAAACGTTTTGAGTGCATGGTAGCAAATGCACACATACTATAGCCTTTAGCCTATATTTCTGGTTATTATTATTTCTTCTTATATCAAATGTGTTGAACAGTAATGCACTGGTACTTCATCTCTGTATTCTGTATGTTGTTTTTTTTAATTACTATAAAATACAGGTTCACAAAAATGTCTATATTCACATGATCTGTGCAACTGAGATTGTCTGAAAGAGATTGTTCAGGTTTTACTTTCAAAAATAGTTCAATGTGATTTTTGCACTGTTATAGTTTACACCTTTTATATGTATATGTTAATTCTCAGTTGTTTTTTTATACAAAGCAATTGCATTAGAGTTGAGATTGCTGATATTTACTTTTAAGTGATTGTTTAATCGCAGTAAAATAAACTTTTTTTTTGTCTAACTTTAATTGTGCTTTACTGAGCAAGATAAATATTCTGTATAACAAAAGGTGTCATATCACACACAGGCTTCTGCATTTCTTAGGTTTTAGTAATGCCACACCTAAATATTTATACAGAAAAATATTTGACCTGTTGTTTGGAGTTAATTGTTAGTAACATTTCTTTAATAGCCATGATTATACAAGTACGTACAGACAAGGGTGGAAAGTAATTCATCACAAATACTCATGTTACTGTAATTGAGTAGATCTTTTGGGTAATTGTACCTTGTTAGAGTAGATTTTTAAACCTTTACTTATACTAGAGGTGTGCCAAAATATTGAAATATCAATATATTGTGATAATAAATTAGGGGATGAAGTATTGATATCATAGGCTACTGCGTCAATATATCATCAAGAGTATTTTTTGGTATGTTTTAGTAAATAATTTTGTGACAGCGATACAATTTTGTTGCTTATTTAGTGGAAGGAAACTTGTTTATCCAATACATTTGACATATTCACTGTTTTAATGATTAAAATGGGTGTATTTCATATTATGTTTGTGCCAATGAAAAGCAAAGAAATACTGTTGTTAAAACATATTTACTTCTTTAAAAATGGTGAAATATGTGTAATATGCCATTTATTGCCATATCATGATAATATTGTATCGTTAGTCCTGTATCATGTATGGCATCGGATCATGAGGGACCCTGTGATTCCCAGCCCTAACTTGTACTTGTAATTGAGCATAATTCTAGGCACGTAAATGTAATTTGTTACAATTAAAATCATATGAGTAGTAAGTACAGTACAAGTCAAAATCCACGGCTGTCCCACTATTGTATCTCCTCCTCTCTAAACCGACACGCATAACAGCTCCACATCGCCTGCTCTGATTGGACAAAGCTCAGAGAAAATGTGGATTGTGGTTTAAAATGATTGAATTCAGCTTTAAATTGTTCAATTTATATAGAATACTGATGCCAATAAAAATATGTTAAAAAGTGACTAGTAACTAGTACTCAAGTGACTAGCACTAGTACTACTGAGTAGTATTTTTCATGTGTACGTTTTACTTAAGTAAAATTTTTGAAGTACTTGTAATTGAGTACATTTTTAGCTATGAAACTGTACTTTTACCTGAGTGCATATTTGCAGTACTCTTTTCACCACTGCATACAGGCAGTATAGTACAGTCAAATACTAAAAGGAGGAGTCGTATTTACTTGATGTCAGTGTGCATTATATACATCGTGTCAGTCACTTAAACAAACTATTATATGGTAAAAAAAAAAAAAAAAAAAAACAAACCTCAAGTTGACAGGAGCTATGTGTTTTGTAGCCTACTCTTAAAAAACAAAAAAAGCATTACTGTGCAAAAGTGACAATTCAATTCAAAAGTGACAATTCAATTTATGAACTTTACTGCAATAATTTGTGGACCTTGGCTTGTGGATATCAAATCAGCTGGAAAAAATGCTTATCTGACAAATACCATAGGGTTGGTTACAAGGGCCCACAAACAATGTTGGGAAGTAACTGAATACATGTACAGAGAATGCACATTTAGAATACAAAGTCAGTATTTGCATTTTATTATTTTGTTTGATGGTATTTGGAATACTTTACTTTTCTAAAATCAGTACATGGTGGTACTTGATCACACACTTTTAGGGTCCAAACTGCACTGAATTAGTGAGAAAAAAAGAAAATACAGCTCTTATGGTGAGGGCATGTGTCATTTTTCCTTCTGCAATTTGTGACAGGAAAAGCATAACAAACACTGAAACAAATATAAAGCTGTGTTTAATATTATGTTGCCTCTTTACACTATAATTTTAATGTAACTCTGTGTCAAAGTACCCTAATTGGACCATGTATTGAAATACGCTACAAAATACTTTTTAATGGAGGTATTCAGTATTCTGTAAATAAATACATTTTCAAAGTATTCTTCCCATCACTGCCCACAAGCTATTTTTTTTTCATACTATATATTATTACAAATTTAAAATGCAAATCACTGCAATTTAGGATGCAACTTTGGATTGCCAGACAGTAAAATATAGGCACTCAACCTAACGTAGCAACCAAAATAATTAAAAAGTAAAAAAAAAAAAAAACAACAAAAAAAAACCAACTTGGTTTTCCCAGGGATACATTTGCTAATTAAATTCTCAAGATATGGAATATACCTTAGTTAGCACTGAATTTCAAGTGAACTAGCCTGAAGGACAGGTTCTAATTGTTTTAAAGGTTAAATCAAATCAAATATATCTTGATGATGCCTCAAATAGTGTTCTAGTTGGGAATGTTGAACTGCTCTCTGCACAGTTTTATGATTGGACATATTGAGTATTGCATTCCTGAAGAACCAATTGAATAAAATCAATTTAGGGTGTTAGGAGTGTCAGATTTCAGCATATAAAGTTTTGTGGGAAATCTTGAAAACTGGAGAGTGGGGAGCTACTCTCGACAGTTTGAGATTATGAGGATTACTGTCCAGATGTGACTTAAACATTCTCAGGGAGAGCGTCAAGCAGCGATATGATATGTCTATACAAGCCTATTCTTTGAGTGCTGGCTCTTGTTAAATGTATTATTTTCCCATATGTTGTAATGTCCTTATTGCAAGTACAGACATGGGAACATTTTAACTGTGGAAGAGTGGTGGTGTGTAGAGGGTTCTTTTGAATTGTCTCCCCCCTTTGCAAATAAGAGACTGTATTATCCCCAGTATATGATGGAGGCAGACAATGACATAGGAACTCAAGTATGCAGCACTTTAATGGGACCAGGAGAGGAAAAGGCGTTGCATGTTGCCCCACTCTCTTTATATTACATCACATACACCTCCTTCGTCCCATTAAATGTTTGCTTAAACATTTGTTTAAATAAGTATTAATTAATTTCTGACTATTGCAGGTACCAAACTGCACATCACTTCACTTTAAAAATACACACACACACACACACACACACACACACACACACACACACACACACATAAAACTATATAAGGCAGACTATTCCTTGCGTATATGGGCTACCGAAATAAGAAAAAGGCATTGCAATGATGTTATTTCCAGTTTAATGTAAATCGATTAATATTTATGAATATATTGGTCTAAATTTGGATCAAGTAATTCATGATCTACAGTCAATGATTTTATAAATAGGATACAGATAGTCTAATAAACTCCCACAATACGACCCAAACAGGTCTTGTTGCGCACCAGTCTGCGTCCTGGAATCTACTCGGCTTCTGCTCTAATGACTTTTAAACCACACCATGTAAAATCTACTGTATTTTTATTGCTGTTCGAGTGAGAAGACAGCAGCTCCGGGTCCAGAATAAGCCCCTTGGTGTCCCGTTCTTGTCCGGGTGGCCGCAGCAGCTTCTGCGCAAAGCGAGAGATTTCTGCAGCAGCAACGTGTTATTTGATCCTTGCTCTTTCTTTGCTGGGAAGAAAAGCTCGCCTCTTTCCCACGCTCTGTGAACACGTGGTCTCCGGAATGAATTGGACTCACATGCCCCTCCCTCGAAACGAACGTCACAGCTCTCTCTTTCTCTCTTTCTCTCTCTCTCCCCCCTCTCATACACATGCTTCTGTTCTGAAGAAGCAAAAGAGGATAACTAGCTCATATTAATAACACTCAGCACGCATTCCAATCGATAATTCTCAGTGTACGCGTTTTTGGAACACTGGGACCTCTCGTGCGCTTTGGACCAAGTTGCCCTGACGCTCGGCGCCAAAACAGGCTCTGTGTTGTCCGACTCACTTTACAGGACAGCTCCACAACTGCTGCTCCACCTATACTGCCAGTACAGTCACCAGAAATAAACATGTACTGTACGTAAAAGTGTCGCGTGCATAATTACGCTGTTTGAGTGGGGTACCTACAGTCGCACCTGACGTTATAAAAATGCGTAGTTGTGTATTGATCAGTTTGTGTTTTTTTGGGGTTTGTTTTTTGTTTTGTTTGTTTTATGTTATGTTTGTTTGTTTGTTTTTCACTTTAGACAATGCAATCCTAGTCGTTTTTTGGGGCATATGCCAATAGTGAGAGGTAAAAGATAGGTATTATTCCTCTTTATGCGCTTTTGCGCATAAACATTGCTGTGCGCGCTTGTCTGGAGTTGTCTATTTCCCACATATTCACTTTACCGGCAGCAGCGCGGAGCTGTGTGGTGGGGGCAGAGAGACCAGAGCAAATGCCACAGAGAGTTTAGTGGAGAAACTCGTCCAATCAGAGAAACTTTTGGCTCATGCTGTGGTCTCTGCAAATGTTTTCCAAGTGTCCAGACGCAGCGCAGCCAAAAGCGCAGATAGCGGACAGATGTTCCTGATTTTCCAGAAGATGTTCTGGACCATTCATTATGTACGCAAGAAAAAGACACATATGCAGCAAGTTGACGGAAATGCAGAGAAAATGTGCCGTTGTTGTCCTTCTGATGGAAATTGATCAAAGCGCGCACATCTGTGGATGCTTCGCTTACATCAAAGTTCCTGATTTTTATGAATGAGTCCAACCTGCGGTTTAAAGGCATGTACAGCTGTGCGTGACTTGGCAAACCAAAGCCAGAAATTGCACTTAGAAACCAGGAATTAATCTGGTAAAGATGCAACCCTCGCGCATTTTAACGATGAAATTCACGTGCAATGTGTTATGTTATGTAATTAATTTCACAGTTCATTTCTACTTTCGGATTTTCCAATTATAAGGCCACAGTCATGTGGGCTTCTAAGCAAGAGCTGCAATATCTTATATCTAAATGAATTGCATGAACTACATGTAGCATGACTTTATGGGGAGGGTCATTTAGCGTTATATCTACACTGTTTATTTCTTTTAGGCCTACTAAATGTAATTTGGTCTAATTTAATATTCGGATTATAAGATTTTACATGTCATTATCGCTGGTGAGCTGAACAGGTTGTGACCTTCATGCACAGACGCACAGGCAGATGCGGCCACAGACGTGCGCCAAATGTACAGTTGTGTGTGGGAAAATAAGGACAGTGTGAAACCCACCAACCATAAGAGGACAGAGTGGTTTATGAAGTGTTACACAGATGAGACGACGAGCAGACAGGCGACCAAACGGAGCAAACGGCCCGGAGATGGTTTATAGAAACGGTTGTGGCCTCCTCTATCTCCTGTTACCACTACCTCTCATTGTCACGTTCACACATTCATTTGTTACGATACATCTTCATCTCTCTATTACCAGTATTACTACCTTTCTCACAGTCTCACAGACGCCCAGTTCCCACGGTGGTGGGGGCTACTGATCGGCGTGTCAATCTGCGCACAGCGTCACCTCTTTTCACTTGCAAAAAGGAAGTAGCTCAAAGCTTTTGTTATGTCAAGTCCTAGTCTCATTTAAAAACAACTAGAATATATCCGCAGTTTATGATTCGGGCCCCTACAGCCCACAAGCTTCTGCGCCAGCAGACGCGTTTTATGTTCAGTGGCACCATTCTTTGGCACATTTTTGTATTCTTCTTCTGGGATTTGAAACTGTAAAACCTGTCTCTAAAATTACGCGTGTCATTAAACATAGACTACTGTATATTTTATTGACAAAGTAAGTAGAAAGGCTCTGCGGAAAGCTGTGCTGTGCTCATTGGCCCTGCCACGTAGTGCCAACAGCAGCGCTTAACTGTCAACTCCACCCTCTCTGGTATAAGTATGTCATTATTGGCAGTTTTAGCCCCAATCACAATTAAATAATATGGTGCTAATGAGCCGGTGACCTTGCAATAAACAAGGTCAAAATTTTACCAGTAATCATTTCAGTTTATGGTCTATGAATCTGACTTAAACAGAAAAATAAATTGGTTAAATAAATAAACTTAGTTTTGGTATTCCATTTCCCCTCCTTTTTGAAGTGTTACTTGGGACATGTAAATCACGTGAAAATTATTTGAACCTGTCTTTAATTGAGGAGATTTAGAGACCCATTCAGTAATTGTGATTATTATAAATAACTTCTTCAGTGAGCGACTTTTGCTATGAACAGTTTCTGCATGGCCCTCGTGCTAGGGTATACAGTATTATGACTGCGTCGTGCATTACAGCAGCAACATTTGGCTCCCTTTGCAGACCACGCCCCCTGCGCGCATTCACGGATGTTGGCCGCACCCCCTTCGGACCCAGCAGCCTATAACCTCTCTGAGTTTCCGCCCATTCCTCCACAGTTGATTCTTTGGAACCGCATTGTCATGCAAATAGAAGACGCGTAAAACCTTCCCCAAAGCCGAGCGCAGGGCAGAAACCCACGGAACGCACGGAGGATACGCACGGCCCACGCCTTGGATTTGTAGCGTTTCGTCGCCACGGAGCCGTCCGTCTATCATAGGTGAGCCCCAATTCTCTCATTTAGGATGTTCAGTTTGAGTGCGTAAAGGTGTGCGCTCTTGTGCCAGGTTTGTGTGTGTAAAGGAATGCGGTGTTCAGGACTCCGTTTAGCTTGTTTCTAGTCAGATCTGGTCCATGTGCAATAATGTGTATTTTGTTTGAACAGACGCCACGTGAATAGCGGCACCTGGGACCCGAAGGAACCAGGTCAAAACTAAGGAAAGCGCTTGGACACGCGGAGTGGACTATCAGAGGTGTCTTCCCCATCCCCTGCGCCAGACGACCTACTGCTCCGCGGGGAATACAGTCAACAGAGGCTGGACCGCTCTTTATGCCCTAACAGTCTTCGGATTCATTTTTTATCTTTTGCACACTGCGTGTGTTTTCCTCGTGTCCTTTTTGGGATATACTACACAGTGGTCTTTCCTCCTTGAAGAGGCTACTTGTAAGTGCCTTATCGATTGGTAGTGGCCCTCGATAGGACCTGTTTCGGCTTCAGATCCACGCAGGATTACAGTCCCGTATCGCCATCTGCAGCCATGAGCCAGGCGGACGTTTCCACATGCTCCGCGCCACAGCGTGTTTTTCAGGAGGCGGTGAAGAAGGGTAACACCAAGGAGCTGCATTCATTGCTTCAAAACATGACAAACTGCGAGTTCAACGTGAACTCGTTCGGGCCCGAGGGCCAGACAGCCCTTCATCAATCCGTTATCGATGGCAACTTGGAGCTGGTCAAATTGCTTGTCAAATTCGGGGCGGACATCCGGCTGGCCAACAGGGAAGGATGGAGCGCGTTACACATCGCCGCATTCGGGGGTCACCAGGACATTGTACTATACCTCATCACCAAGGCCAAGTACTCGTCTGGCGCCCGGTGATCTGCTGTCAGGTAATCAACTAGCAAAAGCAACAAGCAACAGTAGACCACAAACTGCAGGCGGGATGCAGAAACTGTCTTTACTTCACAGTTGTGCCAAATGATCAGAGTAAACACACAGGGCTGCGCAGTTGTCCCTCACTGTAAACCAAACGGGGTACTGCACACTCCTGGGCCAAACGCACAGCCAGCAGCGTGTTTGGTACTAAAGCTTTCCTCCTGAATGTCTCCCACATCGCGTCGTTCACTCTACAGGCTGCTGCTGCTGTGCGACTGGCCGAAGAGCCCCGCAAATGTCCCAGTTTCTCTCTCCATCCTCAGTACAGTTGAATAGTATCTTTGTGGGGACGCGGGTCTGACCTATGGCTCCTCATTGTTAAAACTTCCTAAGTTATTTTAAAGAAACACGCACTTGATGTTAAAGCTGTATGCTGGAATATCTGCAAGGGTTGACATGGAGAAGAGGCAGTGTCTCCGTGGGCTACCGGGTGTCTGCTTGTTTGAACAACTTTTACTCCAACATGTGACCACTTTCAGACGTGTAATCATGAACAATTGACTGTGGTGAAGTACTGTACACAATAGCTTTACTTTGTGCATGTTTTAAAGAGACAGTACTGCTGGCGTCCCATCTTTTCAGGCCAGTGTCAGTGTGACCCTTTTTGCCAATGGTCAATGTGTTACTAAAAACAGCTGCTTTCGCTTTGTATCATTTGGAAATTCACTTTATAATCTCCTTTCAGTATTTTATTAACATCCTAGTCATCACTGTGAAAGCAGGCTGGGTTCTATTATTTATGAAGGTACATTGAGAAGACTTTTTTTGTAATATGTCATGGTTCATCTGTAAAAAAAAAGTGAATCTTGAGTGACTCAAGCTGCTGCAGCCTTGTAATATAACTGTCCCGGGTGGAGACTCGATTTAAAGCGCTCCGTACCAACATATAGGTTACTCTATTGCTGATTCTTAACAAGTGTTTTTTTTTTTTTTTTTCTCCTTTCCCACTGTTCTTTCGGTTGCCTGTTACCAGCTACCTCGACTATATAGTGTTCCCTTCATGTCTGTCATCACAGCTTTCCATGCAAGGAATCACATAATTGCGCTTTTTAAATGGATTTTCTGCCATCTACACCCGGGACAGTTTTTTGACACTACATCCAAACAATTCTCAACATTTCATAAGCATACACTGCCATTCCCAATATGCTTACCTGTCCTCCAAGATATTTTTCAGTCAGACAAAAAGTGGAATTGTATCTTTGAAATGCAGGGAGTTTTATTGCACACAAAATGAAGCCCCTGGTGTTGGCCTGGGGTGCTGCAGGCCTTTGGAATAGTTACGACTACTGAGCAGGACCCTCATACTGTTGGACTATGAAGACAAAACAAGAATCCCACTCATGACTGTGGCGGGACTTCACTTTGGAATTTGGTAAACTTGCCTGCTGCATTTGCTGAAAAGTCATGACACCCTAACATTTGTATCAATGCTGCTTGTATGTTTGATTTTTTTGTTTTGTTTTAATGTTATATTTTAAGCCTACTGCTCAAAATGGCCAACAGTTTTATAAAGGCTGCACGGTTGCACAGGTTCACCTCATGAGAAGTGTGTGGTTTGTTTTGTGAAATACGTTAGAGTGTGTGTGACTGAATGTGTGAGTGTGGTGAAGCCCTGAGCAGCTGTGGCTCTAGCAGTCATTCTGACTGACTTTTGAAAAACCTGGAGAGGTAACAAGTGAAGTGAGATCCACAACATGGTCGAGATTGGTATCAAGCAACAAACATGAAATATGCATCACTTGTCTTAAACTTGATGTTTTTTCTTTTTGTTTGAATATTGCACTGATGACTGTTGTTGAAAAGTTGGCTTTTATGTGTCAACATTTTTTATTTTTTCTGAATAGAAAAAACAAACACAACAAGATACTATTGTATGAATATATGCTCCAGGTGATGTTGTCCTAATGTCTGTGTTACTTTGTGGAAAAACATGGTGTTTTTTAACAAAGATGTGTGTATTGGGTGTATGTATATATACATATGGATATATATATCGCTGATGATGATATCTTTGGGCACTTTCTTTTTTGAAGTGCTGTCTTCCTATTATTGTTGAAAGGGGAATAATACATTTGATGGTAAGATCATTGATTAAAAATTGCACGGTTGTGTGGTTGTTTGGCTTTTCAGGGTCATAACATTTATGACGTATGAAGAAGCCTGCCACCGGATTGGTGTACATGAGTGAGATGACTTTTTTCAAATTTTATTTTTATTTTTTATTAATGAGAAAAAGTGTGGAGTTTTTTTGTTTTGTTTTTTTTTTTGTTTTTTTTGTTTGGGGGGGTGGGGGGACCAAATTGTATTTCTGGTCTTGCTTTATTTTAAGTGAGAGGAGATCACAACTTGATCCTTATTTTCTTTTTATTTGTTTGTTTTTTTTTATAATTTTATTTTTGAACGTTTGTAACACTGTGATGATGACATCATGTCATGTGGAGATGAGTGCTGTATTATTTTTGTACGTTTGTGTACAAGCCAGTAAAGAAATCATTAAACCCATTCTTCAGTCTATGCATGCATTTTTTCATTGACAGTATCTGATTGAATGTACTCATTATTCAGAACTTGGGTATACTTGTTACTTGTCTAGTGCACTGCTCAGTGATTGGGTCTCTAGGCAGACAGGTGAACCTTTACAGAAGTAGTGTACATGCCTGTTTCTAAACTAACAAAATAGTCCTTAGCTAGGTTTTTTCCTGGTGGTGCAACTGCCTTCTCCTCTCACCCCTCCCCCTCCCTCCTGGTGCATTTTTTCATAGAATAGACTGGTTTGGGAAACACCCCCCTCTTACCCCCCTCTTTGCCTGTCTTCTTCCAAACCCGGGCCCAACCCAGATCCCCATTCTCTCCTTTTGTCATTCATCTGGCCTCATCCTTTCACTGCCCGGGATAAAAGAGTGCAGTGCATTCTGGGTAGGCTTGGTTTAAAGAAGCCTCCCTCCCTTCCCCTCCCCTGTGTGTGTTGCTGGTTTTATGTTACCCCCACAAAAAACGTTCCAACACTCTGCTCTTGTTCTCTCTTTGGAATGATGAAGGCCCAGTCTTTGCACAACTCGGCTCTCCAAAAACGTCTTAGATCCAGCACATTTCAATGCTAGAATGGTTTTATTAGACATTTGCACTTGTAACACAACACTCATTGCTCTATATTCGAGCAATTTGGTATTGGTTGGTAACTGACAATGCTTAATAGGTTAAAAATATGTGTTCTTTTAACACTGCTGCATTTTTATACCGCATTCCATTACTTTATATGCTGGTAATTTTGCTGTTTTAGTATTTCCACTCTGTCACAACAACAATTATTACATCTACTACTACTAATACTGCAATTGTAAAACCAGTGCAATGCTACAACAACTACACCACCATAATATGCATGCAGTACAACCATTTATATGTATATAGACTTGCTCGGCTAACCATAGTTTGCAGAGTAGTCAAAAATGTACAGTTTCCATTGCGATTCCACAGTTCAAAACTAAATATTCTTTTGAATGTTTTAAAGTCCTCCCCATAAACAGGAAACTAAAACATATTAATACTGCTACTAATACGATATTTCTGTCAGTGATACTACTAATTGTACTAATTGTAATACTTAACAAATGAATTGTTTATCTTAGCCAATAGTTCTAAGATTTCTTTATTTGGCAATATGTTGTGTGACCCAACTTGTGAGTTGTTTTTCTGCTCTCTTAAGGCCTTTTTGCTGACTAGAAGCCCCCGAGTCTTGGCTCTCCTCCACTTAATTCCCAGCACCTGTTTTGCGAAAGCCGACTATGTCCCTGTTTCCTGGAAGTACTGTGTTGCTACTGATATTGCATGAGTGTGGGAGGGTCGTGGGAACGCTGACACAACAATGCATCTTTCTACATGTCCGACCTGTTCATGTTGCAACAGTGGCTGGGTGTAGTACAAGTGTTAAACTGTTTAGGTGTTGCTGTCACCTCGACAATTCTATAAATATCAACTGGATAACTATCAAGACTATGCCACTACTATGTTTACTAGTACTGCACTAATCATTACTGCAACTGCTATTTATTTAATGTTGTATTTGCAGTACTCTGTGTCGTTGCTTGAAATATTCATTAAAATAGGTGGCTCAAATAGCATGAACATTTTAGTAGTGTGATTGGTGACAGCAGCTCAGTTACCAGTAATTCAAATGTTAGACATTCAATCCCCAACAGCAACACTGCATACTTGTTGTTCACTTGGGAAAGACACATTGCCAGATCTGGTTATATGAATGTGCAATGACATAGTTATTGATGTTTTAAAAATACTATTTGGGTAACCGCTTACTATTTACTTTGACATAGCTTTTCTGGTCCGCCACCTGCTTATGTCTATAGCGATGTAATTGATTTGCCAAGCATGTGCATGTGCATTGCAAGTATGGCAATAAACATACATATCTCCATGGAAACAAGCTAATTCTTAAGTCAGATCTGTGGAGAAGCAAGCCCACTCAGTCACAGTAAGAATGCTTGTATTTCAAGGTACTTTTGAGCAAACAAAAAAACACCCTTACTCAAATAAATTTCAAGGTAGATAATTCCATATACTGTGGAATATTTCTGGCAAATCAATAGAGTCTCTATGGAGACATGCAGGACTCCTAAAGTTCCACAGTGCATCTTTAAATATTTCTAATGTTACTGGATGAACAAGTTTCATTTTGTCAGAGTTAAATCATCACCTATAAATGAATGCATTTGATATTTTAATTTTTTATTATACATTTTAAACCCAGCATCAACAATATCCCTCTTCCCTCTCTCCTTTTCTTCTCTCTCCCAGCTCTCTCCCTTCGTCAGTCTCTCACTTGTGGAGGATGTTTTTGTTGAGTTGTGTTCCCATTGTTCACACACTCAGTTGGCTGGCCTCCCAGGGCTGCTGCTGCTGGCTGCTTGGCCCCTAATAGGTTCTTCATGTTCCTTGGCTTTCCTCGCTCATCTTGGTCTGGAGCTGTGCACCCAGCAACACCAGGCATTTCACGAAGGAATTCTGTCACTAAGATAGAATCCATTTTATTTGAGGATGGTGTTTTAATCTTTATTATTTGTTTAAACATGTTTTTTTTCTTGCCTGTATATGCTATGAATTTAATTATATATTTAAAGGTGTGCTAGGAAACATTTCTGGTGGCGGGTCTGCTACCTGCTTGACTTCATGGGGATGTTATTGCCTTGCCGAGAATATTCCACAGTATGGCATTAAACCCCTATTCTGCATTTGTTCAAGCTTTTTTTTTTAGTTTTTTTTTTTTTTTATGTATCTTAAACCTCTCAAAAGATGGCCAGTAACTTGGTGTTGTGACCTGCTTATCTCCATGGAGATAGATAAGTTTAATGCTATACTATAGAACATTACAGACAAAGCAAAACATGAAGATAAGGAGGTGGACGACCCTACACCAGGAGCGTTAAGTAGTGCACCTTTAACATTGCAGTAAAGGAGGATCAAAACACTATAGATCTTTTGGTAAGTGAAATAACTATAAGACTGGAACAGCTTGCACTGGTTAGCTATCACTTAGCATAGCTTTGGCCTGTAGCAGAGGTCCTAGTATGCTCCTGCAGAATACTTTCACTGTTTCTGTTGACTGTGAGAAAATGTGCTTTGCATTACTCATTTAGGTTGTCAGTTATTACTCTGCCTTGTTTCTAAAAATAAATGGCTTTACTCAACTGAAAACACAGACATCATCCGCACCATGGAAAGTGACAGTTGTAATACAAAAAGGAACCTGACCACATCGTGTCAACCTGTGACTGTGCATGACCCGAGGCTGTACACTTACACAAATGTAATGTTGTGCAATCAGTTTTCACTTCAATATGACAACCTAAGCCATACCACCCTGCTCACATTGTGTCCTTCTGATATTTTTTTCAGCTGTACTTGAAAAATATCAGAAGGATAACTTTTAATGCAAGACAAAGAATTAATTTCTCCATGGAGGTGAGCAGGTGTACTATCCATCTGAAACTGTTACTTAGTGTACCTCAATGTTGTGAGTGCACACATATATTAAAATAACAAAACCATCACAGTCATCATATGAGCCTTGACAGTGGCCTGCAATTTATGAATGGAACATAGCTTATTTAGTCAGATTTTTGTTACAAAAACAACACTCCAGTTATTGTCCATCCTTTAGTCCTTGTCTCTGCTGGGTGACAGTGAGCTTTAAATCTTGCTGATATTGCACTTTGGATTTGTCAGCCCCTGAAAACAAAAACATGTCTGTGACTGCCCCCCACCCCCACACACCCATGTGTGTATGCAGGGGAGTAAAAGTGAGAGAAAGACAGGTGGTTGGGCCGGTCCTCTCCTTGCCCTATGCTCCTTATTGAACTTTTTTTCTTTTTCATTCTCCCAGTTCATTCGTTGCTGCTTTTCCATAGCACTAGTGACAAGGCTCTCCGTTCAATGGCTCATTCTTCCAGCAGCCCCCTCCCTCACCGCTCTTCCTTTTGTCTCACACGCGGGGCCTGCTTTTGCTATTCACCAGCCAGACGGACCGCCATTGACTGGACCCCCCCTTCCCCCCTACCAGCAACACCATCCCACTCTACACCATCACACACATATGCACGAAGCAACCTGGCCGGTCCCCACCCTACACTGCTCTGTATTAGGCAGCTGCTATGCTAATGAGGAGGAAGGCATGGATGGAGCAGGCAGCCTATAGTTGCAGAGTGACCCCATGTCCATGCCAGAGCAGCAGCAGACCTCCTGTTACACAAAGGGACGGCCCCTCCCCCTTGTGCTCCTCTGCTAGGGCCTTCTCCTTTCTCATTCAAATCCATTTTATACCCCAGTGGTAAAGAGAGCACTAAGTGCAGTATGTAAAGTAAGCCTGCTCCTGCCCCACGGGCGTAGCCATTCACAGGCCCACAGACAGACACAGCCCTGTGTCCACTCTGGTTTGGGAACCATACCTTTACACACGTGACACCTGTGCAAGATAGGCAGAGCAGAGCCTTCTCTGTTCTGTGGTGTGGATCTGGGTAAACTATATGTTTTTGGTGTGTGTACACATGAACAAACTGAGATTCTATAGGCAGATCCAGATCCAAATAAAACATTCCTATATTATATATATTTAAGTCTTTATTCTCATATTCCTTAATTTCATTTTTTCCCCATTCATTTACATTCAACTTATGACTCATTGCAGACATTATACATGTGTGTCTCTAAATTGCAAGACACACTGCAACAGTAGTCATAGCTTCAACTTTCCATCATCTTTTAGAGCTAACATAATTGTAGCTGAAATTGCTCATATTTTCAGATCAATTAGACCTACCTGGCCAGAGGACACATTAGTCTTATTATGCCAACAATTGCATGCCTTGTATGGTTGAGGACTGTCTTGTGTTGCCATGTGTTGGTATGTTTGTGTTATGGAGAATGCATCCGTGCGTCTCCATGTTTTGGGGGAGGTGTTGTTGGCAGGAAGCTCTGTTCTGTTATTTAGCTGTGCTGTGCAGTGTGACCCTGTGCCCCAACAGGGAGGGACGTCCTATTTGACATCTGCCTGTTTGCAGGGGGAGAGGCTTGAGGATACGAAGGGTGGGCTGCCCATATGGACCTCCAGCCCTCTGCTTTCATCAGCCCCACCCTGGTTCACAGCAGATCTCCTGCTGCCGCCAGTTTTTGTGTCACTCTGCCATTCCAGCGCACTATATGCACAGGGATACTTTTCAAAGTGCCAGGGACAATATCAGACTTTTGCTGTCATGGTCAAAGAAGACAAACAAGTTTTCTTATAATATTATATATATTATAATATATTTTTTAAGTAAATGCTGTTGGAAATAAAGCTTTGGTTAATCGGCATATAAAATATCCCATTATTAACTAATTAATCATTTAAATGACTTGACAGATCTGGCTCAGCATCACATTATTTTGACGCTAACTCCTCAGATCTGTTGAAATATGCAAACACTTTAAAAAATATTTGCTAATAAATAAACATCAGGTGAGTAGCTATCAACCAATGTTAATCATAGAATGAAGAATGCAGATCCTTCACAGTGTAGTCACACAGGTTTGAAAACCTGCCGATGCTCTAGCCTTGCACTGAGCAGGGCAATAGGCAAAACACTCCCATATATATCTAAATCTTTTTTTCTACTTTTAAATAATGCTGTCACTCTAGACATTAGTGAATTTTTGAACTGTACTAACATAATAATATGTTTAATCATTTTAACTATTTAAATCCCATATGGCTAGTGTGTGAATGTACGTATCAAGCGGATCGTCCATCTGTACTCTATAGGCCATGTTGTGGATTAGGCTGTGCTGGTACAATGCTCCAGTGTGCACAGCATATATAGGCTAACGAGCTCGAGCTCTTTAACTTACAGTGAGTTACAGTGAGCACACAGTGGCTGATACTACTGTCTGCCCCCCTCTTCATCATAATACCACTGTTTAAGGCTTACTGTCAATTAGGTTGTTAGCACATATTGTGACACAGCTGTGCAGCTATTTTGTCTGGCTTCAGACCTGAAATTAGGTTTATATGGGATTGTAAATTAATTGTATAAAGTGACAGTTGAGGTATTTGGGCAGGTCAGCTATATAGGGCACTATTATCAGCAATGACTTGCTGAATGCATTAAGTATATTTTTGAAGCAAACTAAAGCCACAGTTAAAACAATGGTGCACTAACTGATGGAAAAACAATGACAATGAAATGGTGTCATAATCAGATTTAAATGTAGCATCACATTATGTAGCTTGTAAATGACCAGGTCAGGTTATCAGCATGTCCTGCTGTATATGCGTGTGCATGTATAGACGTGTGTGCATGTGTGTCAGGGAGTAATTATGGAGAATAAAGGCCTGGTTGTACACAGTGAAACTATGGGTTTTGAAGTGAGATGGAAGATGCTTTTCTGTTTGGCTGAGCACGCTCAATGGTCCCATTGAGGCAGCCCCTCAGCAGCCATTATCCCGCCACACTAGCCCTGCGCACACAGCTGTAGGAGCGCACAGAGCCCCGAGCACACTGGGCCTGAATGAGAATCTGAGCTGTGGGGGTGAGGTGAGGAAGAGGAGGTGATCAGCGAAAGAAAACAGCCTCAGGCTTCCAGAGGGACTTGCCACCAATATTCTCCATGGCCAAGAGAGTTTAAATGGAACCCTCCACCTCATAGACTTAGTAACGAGAAGGCCTTATTCATCTCATGAGTTGAAGTCATATAAATGTAATATACATTTAAACATTACATCTAATTGTATGCATAACACAACTACAACTTTCACATCTTTGAATAGGTATTATACCCATAGCTGAGCAGAGTTGCACTACTTGTGTTACAGTGGGTTTGTATGAGGCACGGCTGCTCTGCTCTCTATAGAAGAGTGATTGGTTACAATGGACCACTTTACTCCTCTCCGGTCAGGAAACACATGTTGTGAGCATCTCTAAGTTGCCCTGAGTTAGACCTCTGGTCCAGCGGTTAAACAGCTCCCTGGGAGACGGTGCTCTATATTGGAGGACACAAAGGCTTGTGTGCTACAAGGAGCTGACACTTGCTGGGGGTCAATGATGGCTGGTCACTGGTGCGACCCCATTAGGCCATTGATATGACCCTGGCTTCTGCCACCTGGGGAAAGGAATGTGCCCTCTCCTTTCAGAGGGCCTGTCTGCGAGTGTCACAGAGTGCTCGTATGTGTGCTGTGTGTCATCCACAGGTCAATGAGAGCTGTACGCCTGCCACACACTTTGCAGCACTGCAGAATGCCATCATGTAGACTTCAGTCTCACATGTGTGCAATCAAGAGAAACAAACTAAAGGGTATAATTTCATCTAACAACATACACATGTTTGAGTCTGTACATTATTAAATTGTAGATGCTACACAGACAGAAAGAGACACAGGGTACTGCAAAGCTCAGCACCTTTGACGGCTACGTGAGGCGAATACTTAGACTGCACTCACAAAGGGAAGAATGGAGCTGCATTCAGCACTTTCCCTTCTTCAACAATATACATTCCTTGTTAATTTTTTTTTCTTACCTAAACATAATAGATTTGTGCTAGAATGATATGTATTTCATGTTTTTCTTTCATTAAGAACAAGTTTAGTATTATCATAATTTTTCTCACACATCTGTTCTATTTCAGAGTCAGTGAAAACACTCAGATGACACAGCTGGTTTTAAAAGAAGGGCGGCGGAGGGGCGGGGGGTGATGGTGTGAGCTGCCAGTTGGTCGGTCATGTAATCAGAGTTGAACTTGGAGAAGGAAAGAAAGTGATGTCCAACACAACATGAGAGGGAGAAGGGGGTGGAGGACTTTGGGTGGGGGACACTGGGTGCATGCAGGGGGGAGGGGATGGGGGAATGATAGGACAATAGACAGTGGCAGAAGCAGCAGCAGCTGACCAGAGAATCCCTTCTTCTTTTGTCATCTCATACAATGACGTCCCAACCACACACCCTGTTTCCTTTCCTTAAGGATCCTTTAATCCTTAACCCTAAAATACCAAAAAAAATTGGTATACCTTGTCTTGAATTAAAAGATTCAGAATAGCTTCAGCAAATTGTTGCAGGGTTAATAAAAGAGCTTTAGATTCTGAGTTGACTATGTGGTTCACTGAAATTACTTTCAGCTTTGGCCTCTAGGCTTGCTTATTTTTTTTGCTCAGGAGTTGATTAGTGACATTTCCTCTCTATTTCAGCACCTATTTCAGGCTCATCTAGTCCACCACAAAGCATAGTCCCACAAAGAATAATGAAACCAATACATGTAGCCTTATTTGATCTGAAAATCTTGTTTTGGTCTGAACATTGCTGCTCATTGAGAACAAATGTGGGAACCACTGTTTGAATACTGATTCAGTTTAGGACAGTTAGATGGAGAGTGCTCTTATCTGATAGGGGGGTGAAGCTGTGTTTACCACTGCCTGTCTTCTGGAAAGGTATTGGAAAGTTTTGTGCTTTAGCAGCTCAGTTATGGCTTCCTCTGTGTCTTCATGGGAACATGCTCCCAGCTCTCCCTCCCTCTGTCTGAGGCCGGACCCAGCAGCACCAGGTGATATGGCCCGGTGCGGAAGGTCACCGCTGTGATGTCACTTCTCCTTCCTCTCCGGATATTCCCAGCATTCTCCTGCCAGCCGCCGGGAACTCTGGGAACTAAAAGCAGGAAGCCTGGCTCCTTAGCAAACCAGAGAACATGCATGTCTATTTACTGATTTTTACACTGCTATGTGAGTCATATTTCTTCTGCCCAGAAACAATTGTTTGTGGAGAAGAGAGACGACTAAAACTAACTTGCTTTTATGAATCCATCGTTAAGTGTAATTCCCATGTGTGCTTTAACTTCATGGCAGGTAATCTTAGTCCAGTAATTCTGACCAACAGCGCCCCCTTTTGGCTTCATGTGTGCCTTATGCCAAACATAGTTGTAGTTACAGTTACATGTGCAGTCATGTGCCGCTGTCATTCTTAACCTTTATTTAAGTATCCACTATTAAATGTGCAGTAAAAAGGTATAGGAAATTTGTGGGATCATGATAAACGTTATTGTTGATGTAATCTAACCAGTGCAACAGAAGAAAATACATTTAAAGGGGACATATTACACAAATATGACATGTGGTTTTATGCGCTTCCTCAAAGTTGTATTTTGATTGATTCATGGATGAGTATTCCTGTGTAGACGAGGCATAAGTATACAGAAAATTTGTTTTCACCTACCCCCTATCACCTCCCTCTGCTCTGTACTTACTCTCAATTATGAAAACAAATTCAGGTCATACATGTGTGGTTAGAAAAAAAGAAGCAATAAAATGTAAAATAATGTTATATATAAAGTCTTCTTTAAGGTCAATGTCACTGTAGCCGGTGTGCCAATATTTGAATCAGACGTCATGTTCTTGTAAATATAAACATTTTTGACATTGTCATTGTTATTAGTATCACCACCTCTTCAAATAAATATATGAAGCCATGGTGAATGACACCATGTTTATAAATATGTGTTACTCAAACCAAACTCTCTAGTTTTTGGTTTTTTTTTTATCTAAATGAGCTCTTCCCCTCTGATAATCTGTCAGTCAGGAGAGATCTTTTCAAGGTGTTTTGGTGCTTTATGGTTTGATGCCCACTCTCAAACACACAAATATGCATGTCCACTTTTTCTCATCCACTATTGGTCAGCCTCTGTCTTGTTCTGAGTAAGTGTCAGGTGAATGTAACCAATCACAATATGGAGAATAGCTCTAAGACAAAACAGCACTGTAAGAAGTTTATGAGAGCACTGCGTGGAAAATTGTGAACTGAGCTTTAAAAAAAAAATCATTAAAGTTTCACGTAATCTAGCTGAATCATCTTATCTCCAGTAAACTAGAGATAAGATACATTTGGTATGAAATATATGAAGGTGTGTTTGTGAGTGGGAAATATAAAACAATTAAACAGACAGATATGTGCAATTACAATCTGTCAAACAGAGAACGGGAAGCTAATCAAGTCAAATTTGCATAACCCAATGTTTTATATGATATTTATTTGACCCTACAGTTTAGTGTCATGTGCCCACTGTTAAAGGCATAAAGGTGTGAGAGGAGATTGGGATGGAAAGCTGCACAATGGATAATAATGTGATCCTGCCTTGCTCTGCTCCTGGACTCCACATGAGCTGTCTGGTGATGGGGACCAGGTATAGAGAGCTACAACAAAGTAAACTAACTAAAAAGAAAGATTTTAGTCATTCTTTTATATTATTTAAACATTTTGTTGAAAGTAAACATCAGATGCACTGAAGGGTAACATATTGATTTTGTCTGTAACATTTTGAATTGTTGCAATGGACATTTTTACTTAGGCCCAATGCAATATTTTTACTTTGGCTTAACAAGTGCTTTCACTGGTCAGCACTTACTTGCTTGATCATAAATTCAAATTCTTTTTGTAATCAGAAAGAGGCGATGATCCATCAACGTGCTCTTGTATAACAGTTGTTTTGGGGTAGTTTTCCTTTCTCCTGCAGTTCATGGGACGAAGTACTTGGGTTGTTGTTTGTTATTTTACTATGAAACTAAAACATCGCAATGACCATCAGCTATTGTAGTCCTGAGCAAGACAACTCAAGATCTACGGCTGGCTGCTCCATGTTGCATTGAAGAAAAACATGTCGAATTAATACAAAAATGTCTCTTGTTTTGTTTGTAAAGACTCCAGACTTCTATAAGCTCATGCCAGAGTCGGGACCTGGGCCTAGTTGTTTGGCCTACATTGCTCAATTCTTCTACAACTCCACGTCACAGGAGTGTGAAGAGTTCATTTATGGAGGCTGGGGAGACAGCCAGAACAGTTTTGATTCAAAAATAAAATGTTTGGAAACCTGCCATCTCTATTTTCAAGAGGTTAGTGTTATATTATATATATATAACACAATATATATATATATATATATATATATATATATATATATATATATTATTGTACTAGTCCCCCCCCCCCTCCCTGAACCGCCACCTTAACGTGATGGAGGGGTTTGAGTGCCCGAATGATCCTGGGAGCTATGTTGTCGGGGGCTTTACGCCCCCTGGTAGGGTCACCCATGGCAAACAGGTCCAGGGGGACGGGTCAGACCAAGAGCGGTTCAGAAGCCCTTTATGACGAATAATATTCAATGGCCAGTTACGTCGCCCGGACCGGCGTCACCGGGGCCCCACCCTGGAGCCAGGCCTGGGGTGGGTGCTCGACAGCGAGCGCCTGGTGGCCGGGCCTTTCCCCACGGGGCCCGGCCGGGCTCAGCCCGAAGGAGCGACGTGGGGCCGTCCTCACGTGGACCCACCACCCGCGGGAGGATCCATAAGGGGCCGGTGCTAAGAGATCCGGGCGGCAGTCGACGGCGGGGGCCCCGACGACCGGATCTCCGGACATGGAGACAAGCTCTGGGGACATGGAATGTCACCTCGCTGGCGGGGAAGGAGCCTGAGCTTGTGCGGGAGGTTGAGCGTTACCGACTAGATATAGTCGGCCTCGCCTCCACGCACAGTTTGGGCTCTGGAACCCAACTTCTTGAGATGGGCTGGACTCTCCATTTCTCTGGCGTTGCCTGCGGGGAGCGGCGGCGAGCTGGTGTGGGCCTGCTCATTGCCCCACAGCTCAGCCGTCACATGTTGGAGTTCTCCCCGGTGAACGAGAGGGTCGCGTCCCTGCGCCTACGGGTCGGGGACAGGTCTCTCACTGTTGTGGCAGCCTACGGGCCAAACAGCAGTGCAGAGTACCCGGCCTTCTTGGAGTGCCTGGGGGGGGGTACTAGACAGTGCACCCACCGGGGACTCAGTTGTTCTCCTGGGGGACTTCAACGCCCATGTGGGTAACAACAGTGACACCTGGAGGGGCGTGATTGGGAGGAACGGCCTCCCTGATCTGAACCCGAGCGGTTTTGTTATTGGACTTCTGTGCTAGCCACAGTTTGTCCATAACGAACACCATGTTCAAGCACAAGGGTGTCCATCAGTGCACGTGGCACCAGGACACCCTAGGTCGGAGGTCGATGATCGACTTTGTAGTTGTGTCATCTGACCTCCGGCCGCGTGTTTTGGACACTCGGGTGAAGAGAGGGGCAGAGCTGTCAACTGATCACCACCTGGTTGTGAGTTGGATCCGCTGGCGGAGGAGGAAGCCGGATAGACCTGGCAGGCCCAAGCGTATCGTGAGGGTCTGTTGGGAACGTCTGGCGGAGCCTTCTGTCAGGGGGGTCTTCAATTCGCACCTCCGGGAGAGCTTCTCTCTGATCCCGGGGGAGGTTGGAGACATGGACTCCGAGTGGGCCATGTTCTCCACCTCCATTGTTGATGCGGCTGCCCGTAGCTGTGGTCGTAAGGTCTGCGGTGCTTGTCGCGGCGGCAATCCCCGAACCCGGTGGTGGACACCGGAAGTAAGGGATGCCGTCAGGCTGAAGAAGGAGTCCTATCGGGCCTTGTTGGCTTGTGGGACTCCTGAGGCAGCTGACGGGTACCGGCGGGCCAAGCGTGCTGCGGCTCGTGCTGTCGTGGAGGCAAAAACTCGGGGTTGGGAGGAGTTCGGGGAGGCCATGGAGGAGGACTATCGGACAGCCTGAAAGAAATTCTGGCAAACCGTTCGGCGCCTCAGGAGGGGGAAGCAGTGCTTCACCAACACTGTTTACAGTGCGGGTGGAGAGCTGCTGACCTCGACTGGGGATGTTGTCGGACGGTGGAAGGAATACTTTGAGGATCTCCTCAATCCCACTGTCACGTCTTCCGAGGAGGAAGCCGAGGCCGGGGACCCGGAGGCGGACTCGCCTATCACCCTGGCCGAAGTCACTGAGGTGGTTGGCAAGCTCCTCGGTGGAAAGGCTCCGGGCGTTGATGAGATCCGTCCCGAGTACCTTAAGTCTCTGGATGTTGTGGGGCTGTCTTGGCTGACACGTCTCTACAACATCGCGTGGCGGTCGGGGACAGTACCGCTGGACTGGCAAACCGGGGTGGTGGTCCCTCTGTATAAAAAGGGGGACCGGAGGGTGTGTTCCAATTATAGGGGAATCACACTCCTCAGCCTTCCTGGTAAGGTCTATTCCAGGGTACTGGAGAGGAGAGTCCGGCAGATAGTCGAACCTCGGATCCAGGAAGAGCAGTGTGGTTTTCGTCCTGGTCGTGGAACACTGGACCAGCTCTACACTCTCCATCGGGTGCTCGAGGGTTCATGGGAGTTTGCCCAACCGGTCCACATGTGTTTTGTGGATCTGGAGAAGGCATTCGACCGTGTCCCCCATGGTGTCCTTTGGGGGGTGCTCTGGGAGTATGGGGTCCGGGGCCCTTTGCTAAGGGCTGTCCGGTCCCTGTATGACCGGAGCAGGAGCTGTGTTCGCATTGCCGGCAGTAAGTCAGACTTGTTCCCGGTGCATGTTGGACTCCGCCAGGGCTGCCCTTTGTCACCGGTTCTGTTCATTATATTTATGGACAGAATTTCTAGGCGCAGCCAGGGGCTGGAGGGGGTCTGGTTCGGGAACCACAGGATCTCATCTCTGCTGTTTGCAGATGATGTTGTCCTGATGCTTCTTCGAGCCAGGACCTGCAGCAGGCACTGGGGCGGTTTGCAGCCGAGTGTGAAGCGGCTGGGATGAGAATCAGCTCTTAAATCTGAGGCCATGGTTCTCGACCGGAAAAAGGTGGTTTGCCCTCTCCGGGTGGGTGGTGAGCCTTTGCCTCAAGTGGAGGAGTTCAAGTATCTCGGGGTCTTGTTCACGAGTGAGGGAAGGATGGAACGCGAGATTGACAGGTGGCTCGGGCATCTGCTCAGGATGCCTCCTGGACGCCTCCCTAGGGAGGTGTTCTGGGCATGTCCCACCGGGAGGAGGCCCCGAGGAAGACCCAGGACACGCTGGAGGGACTATGTCTCTCGGCTGGCCTGGGAACGCCTTGGGGTCCCACCGGAGGAGCTGGAGGACGTGTCTGGGGTGAGGGAAGTCTGGGAGTCCCTCCTTAGACTGCTGCCCCCGCGACCCGGCCCCGGATAAGCGGAAGAAAATGGATGGATGGATGGATATTGTACTAGTAAACAATTGTCTTTCTATTGTGTTTATACGTTGAATGTCTTTGTCTGTGCAAGCTTTTAGCACAGAGGAAGTCAGATCTTCTTGCTGAGGCCTGTGCTCGTACTAGAGATGATCACGATCACCGGAGTAAGATGCTTATTTACAGTGCACAATAGCTCTCTAGTTTGCCTGCCAGTGGCGGACATCACTGACCTGAGTAAAAGTGCTGAGAAACTAATGTTCTTTTTTTGCATGATTAGCCAGTACATTCCACATTCTGTTTTGAATCCAGAAGCATCTGTAGTCGGACCATAGAACGTGCAACCACAGAAGCTAATTTGTATTAGATGTCTCTCAAATTGAAAATTCTCTTATCCCCCCCCTTTAATACATGTAAGAAGCCACATTTTTAGGCTTTTTTTTTTTTTTTTTTTTTTACACAAATTGACCATGCCACACAGGCTCATCTTTGTAAAAGTTTGTCAAAGTTTGTGGTTTTGGCTGGCCAGATAAGTTCTTTCTCTGGTCTCATAGCCCACCGCATGCCTTACACTGGTATAGCTTTGTACTGGGTGCTACATGAAAACAGTGTTGTGGGTTAGTGAATATTTTTACATTTATATGAACAACTGGCTCTGTGTCAATGTTCTTACCTGCATGCCTTCTGTATGGGGAAAATAAGCCTAACAACATCCACTTGGTTGAATTTAGATCAAGTGAATTTGCTTGGGTTTGTCAAATCACTCACTCTGAACCTCCTGTTGATTTTTAGGGATCTGTAACCTACCTCCAGAGACAGGACCCTGTAAAGCCTATTTCCCAAGATATTTTTACAACACCACCTCTGGGAAATGTAAGATCTTCGTATATGGAGGCTGTCAAGGCAGCCTCAACAATTTTAAATCTTTAAGAACTTTTAGATGTATTGTAGTACTGTTCATGCACTCAATTCAACTGGTGGGCCATTATTATTATGTTTTGAATCATAATAATGGTCAAAATGTGTAACTACTCAGCAGTCCCCTGCTCTGTTCACCTGTAGAGGTGTGAAACCAGCCCCCAGAGACAGGACCATGTAAGGCGAATTCATAATTCAAATTCCAAAAGAATTCAAGAGAATTCACAAACTATTCTACAACCCACATTATCAGAGGTATGAGCCCTTTATGTATGGAGGCTGTGAAGGCAACACTAACCGCTTTCCCTCCGCTAAAGAGTGTCATGTGCCATTCTGGGGGCAGTGATGTGATAAGACTCACAACCAAATGAACTGAATATGAATGTTGTGATCTAAAACCTGTCTTACTCCATTTACCTGTGTGTGTTTTTTATGCAGATAACGTCACTTGTAACCCCCTAAGAGAGAAAACTCCAATAACCTGATAGTAGAACTTTTGGTATTTTGGTACGTGTTAGTTGTGGGTACTATACTGTACACACAACACTTGTACACATACTACAGTAGTAGGCAATAAATATTAACTGGATTTCTGAAGGATGTACATTTGCACTTGTAGTAAATGTCTTTTGACCTACTTTGTTGACAAACTAACTTTTGTAGCCTGTCATCTACCAGAGCGAGGCCTAGGTGAGGCCTACATACTATACTGTTACTACAACCATGAAGCACAGAAATGTGAAGAATTTGGCAACCAGAATAATTTCATAGATGAAAAGGAGTGCATGAACATTTTTTAAAAAGGTTTAGTAATTTAGTAAAGTAACCCAGCCCTCTCAAAGAGAACGGAATCATGGCGAAAAGGTTAGGTAAGAGAAAAAATTATTCAGAATACAAGGCATTTAACCTGAAGTGGACAAACGATTATTGATTGATGATTAGAACCTAGGGAGGGTAATTTGGTTATTATTTATTTCATGAATAGTGTTATTATCTATTTCCTGATTTTTCTTCTGTGAAGAATCCAGAAAGGGTTATTTGATTATGTGTGGCTTTCTGGAAAACCATACATTTTTACGTTTAGGCACTCGTGCAATCGTCACACTTTTTCTGTTACAAACTGACCCCGGCCCCCATCAGAGAAGCTGTCATGATCCCTTCCTGCTCCTTCCTCATGTGTGTGCCCTGCCCCTCCCTCACCTCTCTGAGCCTGGAGCTGGGAGGAGTCCTGGCTCCTCCTACGCGCACCTGGACTCTATCAGCGCAATCAACACAACCTGAACAGAATAAGAGGAGCCAGGACCCAGCACTCAGTTTGTTTGTCTCACCGTGGTGCTACCTGTGTGTCTTCGTCCTGTTCGTGTCCCCGCTCGTGCTTCCTGCCTGTAGTGATGGTCAAATGAAGCCCCATGAACCATCTGAGGCTTTAAGGCAATTGTACCGGTGTAGGAGTCAATGCCTCGCCAAGTGATTCAATATGTTCAACTACACCATCTTGTGGACAAAAAATGTAACACATGTAAAAAGAGAAACCAAATGGAATCTTGTTTCATTTAAAACATCACACTCAGTGGTTGCATTTATCAAGTAAATTCTCTAATCTTCTGCATCAATTATGTATTTTAAGCACTATCCACAACAAACACCTGAGAGAGACACAGACAGACACGACTATAAACTGTCCCAGTGCCTATCTTGCTTCTTCTGATCCACTCTCTGAACCACTTCAGCAGTGGCATGATCCATGAAATTTGCTTAAATAACACAATTATATTTTTTGAGCTGAAAGAATGTTGAACTGACTGTACATCATATTCAGTGAAAAAAAAAAAAACAAATACAAGAATATACGTAGGTTACACGGCCATATTCTGGTAGTAAAACCAAAATGCTCTATAAATAAAAAAAAGCTTCTTTTAGCATGTGAAAGTTAGACTAAAGTGAAAGTGAATTTAAAAAAAGCAGTAGCCCATGAAATGTGCCTGAGCACGTAAATGAACCAATGACATCATGTTCACCAAAGCGAGGCCTCACCTTCACAGGTCACGCGTTTTTTGGAAATCTGACGCAAGCCTCGAATCGCGGCTTCACTCGACACGTCCCTTTTACTCGGTACAAGCCTCGGTGCCTCGGCTTCAAATGACCTATCACTACCTGCCTGTGTTCCCTGCACCCCTGCACCCTAACCTGCACCCCTGCACCCAATGCTCGTATGTTCTCCCGTCACTTGTCTTGTTCTGTCAATAAACACACTAAAACTTACCCCGAGTCCCGCATCGTTTGGTCCGCCTCACACCCCACACATTACGACAGAAGCGAAAAGTTATGTGGCCCTCACAGGAAAAAGTTTGGGGACCCCTGTCCTACGTAATCAAATCTCAATTGACTAATAAAGTATGCTGAATTGCTGTTTAGTTTGCATGTTGCAATTTGAAAAAAAAAAAAAAAAAAAAGATTGTGCTAATTTTGATATTAAAAGACACATCATGGAAAATGTACTTTTTCCAGCTTTTTCACCATGTTTTCCAGTCATATAATACATATCCAAAGCTTCGTTCATGTTTAATTAATACATTAATCAAAAGTTATCTATACAAAGTTGCTCTCTTTGCATTTTGCTTGAATTATTGCATCACAGGTAAAAATCAAAAGTTATTCTAGGTAGTTTTTATGCTGTTTATTTTCCCATTGTTCATTCCCATTGTTGACAGCAGAGGGAGCTCCAAAACTAATTCAGTATGGGAGATGGAACTGTAGTTTATACAGTCTCTTTTCTAAATGTAGACATTATTCTATGTAAAATAAATAAATAAATAAATAAATAAAATGTGGAATGCTTATCCCAAGGTGTCCACAAGCATGTTCAAAAAGGGAATTAAAGTAAAATGCATAATATGTGTTCTTTAAATATGCCATGATGTGGATCCTTGTGGATCCAACAAATGCTAAGGATTTGATGGTGGTATAATAAGAAAGATAATCAATTCAACAATTAAACAAGAAAATAGTCTCTGGACATAAAATACCATTTGCTGACAGTGCTATTTGGTACTGGCATTTGCATCAGTACCCCACTACACCTTTAGATCAGTCTGAAGCAGCAGATCAGTCAAACTCCGATCAACTAATGAGTCTCACTAAACACACTTTCTGTACTCTGTTATTAATTAACTTCTCAATTACACTTGGTGGCGGATGTGGATCCTCTCAGGCAGGGGTGGGCAATTGTTTTTTAACCAAGGGCATATTTGAATCCAGGCTTGTAGCGATAATTTGTGTAATAAATGCTCATGCAAATTTCTGTACAATACAGGCTAATGCTGGAGGGGAAGGCATGGAAGTATATGGGAGAAGGTGTAAAAATGTCTAAAATGTAGGCCTAGGTTTTTTTTGCTATTCACCTGCACTGTATCATCTGAAGTTCCAGCTTCCAGCCATTGTTTGTTTCATCTGTTTCTTTTCTCCGTCGTGATTATTGCTGTCCTGATTATGTTTGAAACTACAAAGAAGTTCAGCACATTGGAGAGCATAGTTTTCTCATTGTGACAGTTCTCCTTTGCAGTATTCCTGAGGCTAGCCTCTTTTCTCTTGAGAAATTGCAAATAAGGACATGACCACTTGAAGAATTTAGGTTTGATTATTATTACTTGTTTTTCACAATGTAATTCTGTAAGTACTGTATATTCTTTCCTGAATTTTAACTCTTTTCAGTTAGGTTTCAGAAGATCTCCATCTACAAAAAGGAAAAAAAAGATTATCAAACAAAAATGCAACTGTATTTGTCAGTAAATGTAAAGAGAGGACCTCTCACCATCTTTGACCACTCCACAGTACTCCTCGCACTCGGCTTTACTGTAGAACTTGTTGCCATTGGTTTGGCAGAAACCCGTTTTGTAAGGGACACACAATCCAATGGTGGAATCAAAGGCCCAGGTGGATGAAACGTCAGTGCAGGGCACAGCCACCAGGGGAAGTCGGCACACAGCTGGATGGGAGCAGCATCCATTAAATTATGTTAAATATGTAAAATTGACTTTTTATGATCTTTTAATGATGTCACAACGGCTTTGTCTCATCATTTGCTATCCAGAGTTGTATTTTAATAATCTTGTTTTACTCTGCATTGGAGTGCTCAGAAAATATGTTTTCCTTTACCTCCATCTGCCTCTCTGTAATGACTTGTGAAATTTAAAAAAAATCTGACTGGGTCATATATGTTGGATTTATAAATGTCACATGGCAAAAAAATAATAAATAAATGAATAAATAAATATATCTTCTGCTTACTATGGTGTCATGCCAATATTAAAGTGAAAACTGTGATCTGTTCTATTTTGAAGCCATTTTAGATCAATATTGTGATTTGCACTGAACAAAATGATGTCTGAAAAACGCGTGATCTGCCTTCTTAAACAGTGATTATGACAATGACAATGACAGTTGCACTGTCATTTTTATGCTATATGCTTGATTTTAAATGTGTATATTTTAACTGTTGCTTTTAACTGTCTTAATGTGTTGTGTTGATGTATGTCCCTGCTGTGAGGTGACCTTGAGTGCCCAGAAAGGCGCCCTATAAATAAATAAAAATGTATTATTAATTAACACATTCACAAAACTGCTCAGTTACAACATGCGTCTGGTCACACAGTAGTCACACATCTCAGGTGGCCCAAACTGTGCCTCAACAACAAAAAGCCAGACCATAATAATATGATAATAATATATATCTTAACGGAAAGTTAACCAATTCAAAATAGTGATTCCTACGATCTCTGTGGCTCTTTACATTTAGGTAGTTAGTTCGTTTTCCGCCCTCTAGTGGTTATGTAGTAATATTTACAGAGTTGTATGTGAGTGTATCCTACCCTCAGTGCGACACCCCTGCAGGCAGTCTCTCTCGTTCTCAAAGTTGTTCTGATTGCCCAGACAGCCTCCGTAGTTGAAGATGTGACAAGTCATTGAAGAGGCGTTGTAAAAAAAACGCTGCTTCAATCCAAAACAGGGGCCAGTGTCCGGAGCTGCCTTACAGGCCTCTGTGAGACAATTCACAGTTTCACGCTCATACTTTATGAGTTGCTGTAAGAAAACTATGAGCATGCATTTATCAGTTTGTGGGACTTAAAATCTGATTGGGACCTGCCTCCAGGTGCCCAACTCAAATGATATAGAAAAAGAGTTGCTGACAAGAATGTGGTGGGGCATGGAGGGATGGACTCAGGAAGAGCAAGATCAGAGATAATAATTACACCATATGATTTTAAGTAATTTCTTTGGGAGTACAAAACAATATCATCACGTTTTCTATATAATTCTCACTTTTTTAAACAATGCACGTGGCATCAATGTCAAATTAAGACATTCTTTAAATAAGTGTGATGGGGAATAGGGGCTAAAATGGCTATGCAGGACAAACAGGTGCTCACCCTACCTGTCTTCCACATGGAGACAAATATCAGGTGCCCTTGATGGAAATCTTCATTCATTAGATCAACAACATGGCTTAAAGTTAAGGTAGGAGTTGAATAAGTTAAGGTTTAGATTAAGGTAGGCAAGTGACTATGACTATTGTTAACATATAGGATCTGTCTCCAGGAAATGAATGTAAGTCAATGTAATTTTCCTAAAAAGCATGGAAACCCAACATAAATAAGAGTATGTGTATGTACCAGTTCCATTGAAGAAAGGAGTGTCATCACCAGAGCCTTCAATGTCGACAGGAGGCAAAGAGGGCAGCACAGCTCTCCGCATTCTCTTTGAGGGAAATATACAAGTAATACAGTTCAAATCTAGACAATCGACACTTCATACATTCTTATAAACAACTAATAAACCATCAACAAAGACAACATTCATAATAATATAATAAATGAATTAATCAGTCAGTCCTAACTTTACTCCTACAGAGCCTTTTTATTCATTCTGAATTAAGTCTTTGCTGATTGTTTATTAAGGCTAATTAAGATACAATTATTATAAAGTGGGACGATTAATCTCTTAGTATGTGTATGACAATAAGATGACATTACCGGAAGCTCTGGTTGAAGGGATGGTGCCATCACTTGCTCCCCAGGAACACAGTCCCCTGCAGACCACTCAAACTGATAAGATTAAATCAAAGTAGCACACAATTTTCTAAGTCAGAACTGAACCAACCTTTGTTTTGCTTGATAATGAAAAACTCATCACTGATTCCTTGTTGTCTAGCTAGTGTCTTGAAGTCTTCTAAAATAGTAGGTCTTATGTCTTTGGACCGACCTGTCATTGACAAACAGTATGACAATTATAAAGTTCAGAATGTTATACAGATTTTGACATTGTACTTACTATAAAGTTTAACTGAAACACTATCGCCTGTTGGTTTCTTTTTGTTCATGATTAAAATAGCGTACTCATTGTAGTTTGTGTGGACGACATATGCATCCACGTCTGCGTTCCATTCTGGAGGGAAAAAAACATTATTTTTGAACATACCTAAAGCTTCTGCTGAAGTCTCATATTAAAAATGACATACTTGCAACATGGTAGAAAAATCTGCCTGCTGTTGAAGTCAGCTCATATTCTCCAGTTATCTCCACACAAGAGCTTTGCCTTTACAAAATCATGGATTCACATAAGCAATATGTGTATGTTTCCCCATTAAAATGTTAGTCTCTTTGACAGCAGTGTAGTGTTCAAATTTTTCATCATTCTGAAACCTCTGAAAGTTTAGTCCCAATGTCTCATGATAAGCTTATGTATCGGGTACTATAGAAGTGTTTTGCAGTACTGACTTGAGCATGGTCCGTGTCATCTTGAGCTTCTGTCCCGTCCCGCTCTGCAGCACCAGTTTGCCGATAGCTGCGTCTCCTCTGCGGTGTTGCATGTGACTGCACTTTGTGGCCACAGCCAAATCATACCAGGTTCCCAAAAACTAATGAGACATATTGCAACAGTTTGTTTAAACGGGACATATTAATGTCAGTTTTAACCATAACAGTATTCTCTAATCATTAGTTTACTCAAACTTGTATTTTAATTGATGCACACATGTTTGAGCAATCCTCTATTGTCCTGCATTTGAGGCTTGAGTGCTTAGTAAATGTATGTTTTCACCAACCCCCTTTCTCCGCCCACTGCTCTATACTCACTTGTGATTATTCAAAACAATTCAAACTCTAGGCCATGTCTTGAGGCATTTTTCAACAATAAAAATGTGTTACTTAGTATTGTGAAATGCTACTATGAAGAGGCAAGGCCTACCATTTCTGTAGTTTTAAACAGGAAATCAATTAAGCTGTTTAGTTAGTTTTAGATCAACAATTAATACAGTCAACAATAATACATGTAATATAATGATCTACATATACTACCAGTCAAACGTTTGGACATCCTCTCATTCATTGTTTTTTTTTTCTTTATGTTTACCACTTTCTGCTTTTCAGATAGAAAGATGTCAAATATATGATGCAAGATATACGAAATTATATGGTAAGGGAAAAGAATGTTACACAACTCAACTAAATACTTTATAATTTTTTATTTAAAATACTCAAAGTTCACCTTTGCTTTATTGACAGTGCTGCAAACCCTTGGCCTTCTCCCAATGAGCTTCATGATGAAGACGCCAGAAATGGCTTTTTTTAAATCTAACATCTAAAACCAGTTTTGAGTTATTTTGAATCAACTTTTTGTTTACAACATTCCATATATGTTCATTCATAGTTTAATTCTTTCAGTGAGAATCTACAATGTAAATAGTAATAAAAATAAAGAAGTAAAGTGTGTCCAAACTTTTGACTGGTAGCGTATGTTAAAGTTTCATACTAAAAAAACATAATAGCTCTGGTTTAATTTAAGGAACGTGTCTGTGTGACCATTGGAGGTCACTGAGAAGTCACTCTAACAGCACAAGAAAATGTGATTGCAACTAACCACAGTTTAACCACTCAACAGGTCTGTCAGCAGCACAGAGCAACTGACTTAAGCAAATTCAGAAAAAATTAATGAAACAAAAAAACAGAACACCAGACGCTGTAAATGGCTGCATGAATAGTAAAAAAAAAGTGTGGTCTATTGATTTTATAGTTTACATGGTTGTCAAAAAAATATAACTTCTGCCAACTTTATATTTACTTATGTATAAACTGCTGTATAAACATTGTGTTATTTTGCTCATTATCAACATTTTACCATAATTTATATTAATGATGATGAAAAAAACACAAATATTAGGTAAACTGAGGTGGGTAATCAGTTACATTTACTTGGGTAACTTTTTAAAGAAATTGTACATCTTGGGTAAAAGTTTCGATTATTCTTCCCACTGTGAGTAATATACAAAGTTGCCTACATTAACATATTTGTGCTTTTTGCACTGCATGTATGATTTGTTGTTTGTCATTTTGGTCCATCTTTTGAAACCATGGGTGTTTGTATTTTGTCATTTGTAGTTTCCCCAAACTTTTTAAATCTTACTTTAATTTGTTGGACTGCTATTTTTTTACTTGTGTAATATTATTTTCAATATTATTTTTACTTCAGTAAAATTTTTCGTTACCAGCCTCTGTACATAAATAAGATGATTACTGACCCGGCTGAGATCAAAGTTCTCCTGTGTTGTGTATAGTGGTTCTGTAGCCAGTGGGACAGCATGTAGTCCCCATGTCCACCCCAGGAGCAGCACACTCAGTAGAATCCTGCACATCCTGTCTGCTCCTTGCTTGGGCCCAATGTCTCACACAGATGAAACAGTCTTTCCTGAGGCACCGACCTTTATCATGTGTGATTTTGTGAAGTGAGCTCACTGCTGCAGGGTAAAACAAACAGCACAGACCAAAGGTCCACTGGTCTTTTCAGTGGATGTGTGCGTGGTGTTCCCATTTTTCTTGAAATCAATGCAATTCATCATTTCACAAGGTTGTTTTCAGCTATCAATGGGTTTTAGTTCAATTAAAACTGAACGTGTAATGAAAATATTATGTAGTATAAATATTACAAATGACCTTCAAAGTAACAGCTCTGACTGTACATTGTACACACTGATTAACACATTATAGTGACCAAAAAGAGCAGACACTGCTTTTCACATCACTTTCGGTATATTAATCACTTACTATAAGGAAAATCTACACATTTTATACACAAGAGTGACTAAGTTTAATATTTTGAATAAAAGGCAGACCATCATTTATTTTTCATCTCATTTTGTGAAGACCTGGCATACAGAGCCAAAAAAGTACTAGTTGTTTACTATTGGACCATTATTTTGCAGAAAAGGGAGTGCCGGAGGTTCATGGCGCAAGTCAAAGGTTCATTATGAGATTTACAGAGAAAAGATGTACAGGTACAAACACAGTTTATGTAGAACAAGGGAGAGGTATTTTTCTAACATTATTGGATGTTGTGGTAACAACTCTTGCATGCTGTTTGCAACAGTAAACAGATTAACAAACCCTCCAGCTCCGCTGCCATTAGAACTAATTTCTACATCTAAGTGCAATGAGTTTGCAGTATTCTTTAATGACAAGGTTCAGGGCATTAAAAATGCCATCAATTCCACAACTCAGATAACAACCCTGCAGCCACCTATACACTTAGAGCTGACTCACTTTACACCTGTAACTGACAAAACTGTCCCAGAGATCGTCACCAGTCTGAGTTCATCTACATGCTGCCTCGATGTGTTACACACTAAATTTCTAAAGCTTGTCCTCAACAGTTTGTTATCACCAGTCACTTGCATAGTGAACATCTCACTTCAATCTGGAGCATTCTCAAGAGCTTTGAAAACTGGTTATCTGGTTATCCGCACTAAACTGGACACTTTATAACACCGGTCAATTTAATAAGCCATGTTTGCACTGATGGTTCTGATGGTGCTGTTGTATATATTTTTCTACCTCTAAGTTTATTCAGTGTGTTTTTATGTGCACTTTATCATCAAAGTGCTCACTGACAATGGCAATAAAACTCTTCTGATTCTGATTCTGATCTTGATGCCACAATACTGAGCAGTTACTGACCCATCTCAATGCTATTTTTAGGCAAATTCCTTGAAAAAGTTGTTTAGCAACAGCTTATTAACTTTCTCCAAATAAACAACTCTGATGTTTTCCAGTCAGGTTTTAGACCCCACCACAGCACTACATCAGAATGTCTGACGTAGCACCTTACATAAAATTAAAAGAAAAAAAACTCCAAAAAACCAAGATTCATTCTGAAAGACAAATTCAATTCAAACAATTTTATTCATCCTAGAGGAACATCACACAGAGCAGAGGATGTTCACACACATTTTATTTTTTACAAAGCACATGTGCAGTAGTGGAAAGTAAGGTAGACTACGAGACCTTAATGAAGTCTCATAGTGGATATTTTTATTTCACTACATTTGAGTGTAAGGGTTTGCCTTTGACCAAATAAAAATGTCTTCAATAGTTTTAGACACAAATCGGCACTAGCATTATAAAACTCTTAACACTCTTAACAAAATCACCGTGAAATCGTTACTTGCTTATACTGTTAGTTCCTGTTCTTCTTTTTTTATTTTTGTTGTTTTTTTTTACTCTTCAGTACCTTTACTTAAGAAACAAAATTCAGTACTTCCACCCTGGCACATATGGGTACTAGGTATGAAGGTCAACTAGAACTAAAAGTGAAATTTAGAACCAAGTGGTCTCCATCACGTATTAGCACTGGCCTGATGTGGAAAAAAAACAATTAAAGTTAAAATACATCAGATATTGCATTTGTATTTGATATGCTGTGGTCAGTGTACCTCTGTCTTGATTCATAATTACTGTCTTATCAATCCCCTTTTGTCTCACGAACATTTTAAAGTTCTCCATCATGGTTTCACTCACTTCTTTACTCCGGCCTAAGGGCAACACAATTTGACTCAGACTGGTGTAACTTATAAATGATAATAATAACACAATACTTACTATAAAGTTTAACTATCCATGTTGTGTTTCCCTCTGGCAGTTCTGTGCTTAGGAGGACCATCAGTGCATATTGCACATAGTTTGTATCAGCCACATACACGTCAACGTCTGCATTGAACTCTGAGGACCAAATACAATTGTAAAACAACTTACTATTAAATATATATTACATATACATATTATGCAATTTTCTGATCTAAGTTATGTTGCTTCCTCATCAAAAACATACCCGGAGTTTTGTTTAGTTTCTTTAACACATGTTTAACACACAAACACTGCATATTTAAGCTGAGTTCTTCTCAAACAAACAAAGAAACAAACAAACAAACAAACAAACAAACAAATACTGTTCCAACTTGTGATGTCATGTGGTAATACAGGAAATTCTTCAATGTGTTTTTAAACTCCATACACCTTCACCTGAATCATTTGGAGGATTTCAGCCTAGGAATTGCCAATCTCTATTGAACTAAAGACAAAAGGTAGCTGTTAACTTGAAAACTACCACTACATGACATCACAAGGTGGAACAGCATTTTGAGCTTTGGAGATGTAGACAAACAATTAATAAATGATTACTCAAACATGCATGAATGAAACAAAATGCAACTCCAGGTATATTTTTGATGAAGTAACAACATTATAACATGGCTTGAAGCTCAAGAATCCATTCTGTGTAATATAGGACCTTTAAAGATAATGCTGAACTCATGTACTGACTGGAAACATGGTAGAAGAACTTCCCTGGAGTGTCTGTCATACTGTAGTTGGTGAAAGTTGATTTACAAGATTCATTTCTAAAAGACAGAGAAAAAAATATGTTTTAAGAATGATAACAACACATTGGGAGAATTAATTTCAGTGTACTAAACAAAACATTTTATCTTTCTATTTCCCTGGAATCATGCAGGTGACATGCTGCCTCTGGAGACTTGTGCAGTGTTTCTTTAAATGGAAAATACCATCACCAAATTTGAGGTGTTACAATTTATACTGATTTGAGTTTCCAAGTAAAACACATACTGCAAATTTCTACTGCTTGCAACACTAGGCCTATAATTCTTGGCTGTGGTCAAACTCACATATTTCCAGCTAAAATGATTGTTTATGTAAGTAAACATAAGATCAAATTTTATTAAGTTTAAGCCAGAACATGTTGGTAAATGTTTATAATTTTCCCTCCATGGAAAAAAAGAGGGCCAACCTCAAAGTAGTGGCTGCTGCACTGATGTTGCTCTCTGCGTTGCTAAGGTCTAGCTGAACAATAGCAGTGCTTCTCATCTTACGCTGCATGAAGTATGGACATGTTGAAACAACTGCCACCTCGAACCACCGTCCCAAAAACTGCAGAAAAGTGACATTATGAAAACTTATGTAAATCCTGTGTTTCAAACCACACGCACTCACTTGATCCAGATTGAAATTGTTCTGTGGTGTAATAGAAGTATCTTGAAGAGAAGTTCCAAGAGCTAGCCAAGCTCCAAAAACAAAAAAGAAACTAACAAAAGTCTTCAGCATTTTGTCACACAGAAATAGCTAGTCAGTATTTAGAGGTTGTATGCCAAAAAGCAGCGTTTTTTTCTTTTAGTGGACTTTGGTATTCAAGGCTAAATAAACAATCAATACACTCGGTAAACCTTTCAGTGTTTTCCTGGTTCTACCACTCAGTGGAGACAAATTCCATGTGTAACCTGACATGAATCCATCGTTATTTCACAATAATGGATGTTGTGATTTGAAATATGACACATTTTTCTAAAAATTAAAAAGACTCAAATTTGATTAGTGTATGTTTATTTATTTGACTTGTAAATGAAAATGCAAGTTAAGAACTGGGAACCCTGAGAAAGGAACTACACAGAAGGCACATTTTTGAAAGCATCACTTTATGCATCCATTTCATCAGTTGTGGACTCTGTCAGTATCCATTGGCTGGGCAGTTCTCTGTTGACAAAAGTATGTAAAACATAACAAACAAGAGAAACCTCATATATGAAATTGAAATAGTTGACTTGTGACTTACCTGCTGGAGGAGGTGTCATGATTGAGTCTCTGGGGAGGTGACGTGACAGGGCAAAGGCTTTGTACTTCTGATAAACTTCATTTTTCACTTTCAAACTGCGGGCTGCAAAAACACACAGATACATTTGTGACATAAAATCACTGGATATTCTGTGCTTAAAACACAACTTGGGAGGTCTTTATCCATTGTAAGAACCATTTTGAGGCCTTTTAAATGATTGCACCACCAGCCACTGCGTGTCACTGTACTTCTTGTTTGGTCTTACTAAGTATGTCCAGGTGTGCCTATTTAAGGGCTAATTAAGGACGTCTCAGTGCTACACTGAGACTGAGTAGAGTGCTAGTGTAGAAAATGTCAAGGGATTCTTCACTAAACATGTGAGTGTTGGGCTCTTTAACCACGCATTCTAACACCTGTAAACTCAGTCTAGTAGCTGGTGGCACAGGGCCGCTGGCTGAATAAAAGGGTATTTAGTTGGCTCAGCAAGTCAGCTGCTCTGTTTTAGAAATCTATGGTCTTGCTAAAGTAACATAATAAAACTTTGGTCAGCAGTTAAAATGCAAGTACAACTTTTTCACTATGGTAGCTTATTAAAAATGCATAACAAAAATGGCCAGTTTCAACATTTTAGCATTTTCATTTTCTAAATTTCCTATAGTGTGCAAGGTACATCAGCACTAACCATTCTCTTCATCTGAGCAATGACACCATTGACCTTTGGAAAGCATACAGCTACAACTGTGCTCTTACCATACAGAGCCACTTGGGTGTACTCCCGGTTGAATACTTTATTCTTCAGGACTATGGCATACTCGGTGTAATTTGTATCCACTACTGTGATGTCCTTCACTATACCATGACCTGGAAACAAACAAACTCAAAACACAACTCGTTTTTAAAGAATAAATATCAGAACTTACGTAAGCTGAAGTAGGAAAACTGTCCTGGCACACTGGTCGCTTCATAATGGTAAGTCTTTGTCAAACAGCCAGCAGGGCTAAACATAAATCATCATAAAAATGTATGTTTTTCACATATGATTTATGTGTCGATATGGTTGCTTTACTAGACATCCTCTCACCTTTGCTCCCACATGGTGAGGTTGACGTTGCCATTAGGCAGTGGAGTGACTATCCCCATAGAAGCCGTCAGTAGAGCTCTGTATGGGAGGAATCCTGGGGAATCGTACGCCAGTCCCACTCTGTACCACTTGCCTCCAAACTGCACACAAATAATGTTATGTGATGATGGACTGTTCTACTCTGGGTAATATTCCAGACAGTAATTTCTTCTCCAGTAACCAGTATACCACAACTATAAACGGCAATTCAATGGAAATCTAAGGACTGCTTAAAGGTGTATGTAACGTTTCTGGTGGAAGGTCATTTGCTTATCAGATCTGTGGAGAGGTGAGCCGCTCACCGGTTTTTCAAGGCATTTTTCCTCACCAATAAAATCATCTGTAATTTAATAAATGCAAAATATGTTTAAAATTGGAGAACCTGATTTTCAAAATGTGAAAAATGAACTAATAATTAATGATTCCCAAGCTCTCAAAAACCTCTTGGCACATTCACACGCAAAAAAATATTTGGCCCTAACCCAGCTTTAGAACAGCTTTTCCAGGCAGAAAAGTGAAACAAGGGAGGCCACACTTAGACAGCCTCTCAGCTCTTATCCCAAAGCCTCATATAGTAACTCACATGGTTTGTTTGCAAGAAATTAAAATGTTTTATAATTAGATGAAGGCAGCATCTATCCAGCTGAGTTTTGTCAGCAAGGTCTGCTTTTACAATACATTTTCTGTGGGGAAAAACAGAATATTCCAGCCAACGCAACATCTTCATGGAAACAAGCAGCTTTAACTAAAGAGCAGATGGCACCACTGTACATTCCTCATCATTTAAACTCTAAGAAGTACCATGACAAAAAGTTGGCACACCTAATATTGCATTCATTCCTGCTCAAGTTCAAGTCTGCACATGAAGACCTGCTAATACTCTTGGCTTAAACCTGCCTTATGGAGTGAGCTTTTAGACTAGGGAAAATACTGTACATGTGTAGTTTGAGAACATTTTACCCTCTGTATATTTTTAGCACTCACAAACAAGTGAGCGGTGTTAGTGCCATAATTATAACCCCCTCAGTGGCCTCAGCAAGGGTAACTGTATCTCAAACACAGAATGTATAACAAACACATAAACATTCTACTCTTTTTTTATTTTTATTTTTTTTGGCTGATTTAGTCACTATAACAGGGATGTCTTATTTCTCATTATATATCCCTTTTGGTTTCTTTTACAAAAGACAAGGACTTTCAATAGCAAATGTTATCTGTGTAAATGCTCAGTCGTCCAGGTCTGATCCATAGCAAAAGAAGTTAAATTCTGTCAACTAGACAAATCGTTGTAGGAGTGAAAACGTGACGGCTTTAAGGCAGTGGTCACCAGCAATCTGATCAGAACTGAAGAAGCAGCTTGGATGAGCAGCGACACGTTTTCACAATTTGTCCAGTTGACAGATTTTAACTTCTTATTTTGCAATAGCAAATGTTGCAAAGTTAGTCAAGTATTAACAATGGGCCCATCGTGTGTCATGAGGAGGATGGATATAATGTAAACTATTAGGATGTTTGACACTGCAGATTTGTTTTAGGTTCTTAGTTGGCCGAAAATAAAAGGGTAAGACTTACACAAATAATGAACTTCATTGGTAAATGCTGAAGATGAGAGTTATAAACTAAACAAGAACTGACACTGGATTAAACCTGGACAAAAAGAATGTCTGAACTAAAGCCACAGCTACATAAAAACAGCACCAGAGTTTGAGAACTTTGAATTAGAAAATCTAAAAGAACAACAAATCATTAAAATATAACATTATCATTTTATGAACACCCTTATTAACATGTTTAATAGCCTTAATAAAGCATTAATTCATAAAAAAAAAACCCCAAATCATGACTTAAGATTATTCAGAGAGATTCAGGTTTAGTAACTACTAAATTAATACCCTAACCCCTTGTGCAGTAACTAAGACTAAATCATTCTCAAACTATTTGTTCATAATGAATTAAGTCTTTGTTCGTGCCTTATTAAGCCTAATTAAGATGTAGCTCGTATAAAATTGTAGCATAACAAGTTACAAATATTTGCTTAGTACCATTCACAGAGCTTATATAGCTTGTTTTGGCTCTGACTCTAGCTGTTTACTTTGTACCCAAATTACACACACAACCTAATGCAATGTTCAGAAAGTAACCCGTACTTTTGTCTTTATGCGCAACAGATAATTGGTAAGAGATATTTACAGAAACACAGACATGAAAAATTTCAAGCCTACAAAAACTACATTACCCTTTGCAAGTTGAAGTCCTTCTGTGGCTTGATGTCTGCATGTACCATCATCACCATCACCATGACAACAGCAACCCTGGTGGACCCCATGTTGAAGCAAAGATGAGTGGATTTCAAATGTGTGTGTGAGTCTTGTGGCCTGATTCTAAAGCAGAAAGTGTCTAGCTCCTGGCAGGTACTAAGTGGCAAAGCAGTGGCACTGTTTATTTAATCATGATCCACCCCTCTGACAAATGGCCAATCACAGCACAGGAAAGCTAAAAGCCAAGCCATGAGCCAAGATGACTTTTGCAAATGTAAAATGGCTTGTTCTGTAGGTGTAGACAGAAGTTTGTGGTTGTAGAGATCAGCTGATGAATGAGGAGATGATCACTCAAGTGGTTTCACAAGACTAGAAGCCACAATGCTTCAGGAGGAATTTGTTGGGTTGATAATTCTCACGAGACTATAGTTCAGTCATTAATATAACAGACAGAATTATCCAAAGGTGCACTATGTAACTTCTCTGGTGTGAGGTCAGCCACCTGCTTGTCTCCATGGAGATGTTGCTGCTTCACCTGGAATAATCTTATTCCTCTATCATGCATAGGTGTACTTTTTTTTTTGCTCCAAAATATACCTTAAAAACATGCAATTTCAGTGTGAGAAAGGCTGCCTCTTCACACATCTGACCTGTAATTTGGAATGGTGGTGCTACCTACGTGGAGATAAGGGAGAACACTCCAGGCAGTAGTTACATCTCAAGTTTATCTTATTTTTCTTATTTATTTATTTAAGAAAAAGGAGGAACAGTGCATATTAATGAACATTTATACAAATGTAAATATGCCAGATTATAGCCTAGGGCTAATTTCCATCTGCAGACCCCCTGGCAGGTTGATGTTACAAAGTAAAAAGTTTAAAACATACAGATTTGACAGTGTTAGTAGGACAACAAAAAACAAGACAGCGACAACAAGAAACAGTTCACCCTTTTTGCACACAGCCCTGTGCAAGTCCAGACCATATTGCACAGGCTCCTATTTACATCACATATTACAACTCTATTGCACTTGCCCACATTGCACCAACCCCGAATTCACCCCTTTCAGATTGCACGGATTCCCTATTGCACTTTTTACACATTGCACAAACTCCCTATTGCACCATAAAGTTTATCTTTATGGTATCTCCCTAAACAAAATAGCAAAGTTAAATAATTATATAATATACAGTTACAATGCATATGCGGACCCAAATCCCAAATTGTTTACCACAATATTTGAAATTATATGTATAAATCAAAACTGTAGTCAATGATACAAGTACTGACACTGGACTAAACCAGGACAAAATATGCAAAATAAATAATAAACAAGAATGAGTTTGTGGATTTTCTATTTTGATATTTGTTTTAATCACTCATAGAGTAATGTCCCATGCCATCCATGATTTGACATCTTTTCTACAGCATGAACCCATCTTGAATATTACCAGCAGAAGTAGAATTAAAAAAAAAAAACCTAAGCACTGCCCAAATAGTCAGCAACAAACTTGTTTATCTATTTTTTGATATTAAGATTAAAAGGCTTCAGGTTAGGACAAGACAGAGGAAGTATAATATACATGGGCCAACACGGTTAAACAGTAGTACTGATTCCTGCTCAAAACAGGACCTTAACTAAATAATACTGGAGTTATAATGATTTAAACAATTTGAAAGTATCTGATGCTGATAAGGTTAAATTCTTGGAAATCGGCACGTGAAATTGTATTTATGTATCCAGTTTAAATCAGAAAAAAAGAATGATTACACAATATCAGTGGCAAAATAAATGGCCATAGATAATTAGACACTCAGCAGAGGCTGGCTTGACATTGTTGAGTTGGAAGGAATGTCTAAGGTATCCAATATGTCAGTGGATCTGTCATCATTTACAGAGTGGGATTTTGTGTGCTTTGCGTGGAATTTTTTTTTTTTATATACGTATCACTTCAAATATCCTGTGAAACATAATAGTTGCTTTTTTTTCAAAATTTATAACTAAGGTTGGCATTAAAAAAATGCCAATCAGTGAGAAGACCACTACTGTTACTATTACTTCACTCTCATTCAAATGATAATATTATAAGAGAATATCTGATTATAACTACTAACCTATAAAACGAAAGCTGGGCTGAATAATCGACTGCTGACCTGAAGCAATCCCTGGTAATGGGGAAAAGATCAAGGTCAGTGATCAGGATGAAAAACAAAATGTCAAAATTGAGTCAGAGAAAACAATTTAAATAGTTTTATTATTAATCATTTCCATTTGCAGCAGTGCTTTTTTTTCTTTTTTTCAGATGCAGGTTTATACAGCAATAGCCTTCAGTGGACACCAAGAGGACACCTCGCACTGCACTGGGACTCACTGCAACACAACTTCTCCAATGCAAGATCATATAGTTCCACGCCACACACATACACGCACGCACACACACACGCATACAGAAATGGTTCTCCTCAAGCACTGTATGATGTTCCTGAGTACCACAATAGGGAAAAGACAAATAAAAAGTGCAAAAATCTGGGTTAAAAAAAGCTATGGAAAGGATAAGCCATAATTTGTACAATGTGAAATATATTCGTTCCATTAAACTTATACACATTTTAGTAGTAAATTTGACTGAATTCAAGATAATTTCCATAACTGCCTAATGTCTGCTGGTCAGTTGTTTTTCAAAAGCTTTTACCGTTTACTTCAGTTTCAAATGCTGTAGTTGATTGTCATTGAGTCAAACATAACTCCCTCATTAACCCAAAATAATAATAAAAACAAATAGCAATAAGAATTTCACACAAAAAATCAATCAGATAAAGCATTAAAACATTCAAAGCATCGACATTTTTGTAAAATAATTTAAACTTATTACAAACATGAAAGCATCTTTTTTTCAGAGTGCTGCAATGAAGCTGTTTAGTCATGCGCCCCCTGGTGGTCCGAGTTCACGAGTGCAAATCCGGGTCAGAAGCATCATAACAGCTGCGGTATTCCCTTAAATACACACTGTACAACATCATCAATATTGGTCACTCGTTTTCTATGGACATTCATGAGAATATTTCACACTCATCATTAAAAGAATCGAGACAAAAGATCAAATTGCCATCCACTGCGGCACAGGAGGCAAGAATCAAGTCATTTCTGTGAAAACCACTTTAAGGTCCTATTTTGTCTAGGTTTTCCCCAAAGAGGGAAAGGAAGTGACAAGCAATAATAGCCATCACAGTCAACAGCTTGCACCCATCAAGATCAACTGTCAGTCAGTGCAAACTCTGAACAAAAAACACAGATTCAGTTAGCATACAAAACACTCCTTTGCCCATTTGTCTTTCAGTCTATGATACACAGAGACAGTTAGAGATGTTGTATAGATAGTTATAGAGATAGAGTGGGGGTGGAGGGGGGTCATTGTAATGTAGACAATGCAGATAGCCAGATAGTATCAAATACAAGACATGGTGTAATTATTTAGAGACATGTAGCATGATTTAGTCACACCCAAAGTACAACTACAACATACTAAATTTGAAGTCGAAAGAAATTAAGTGTTTAAAATATGCCATGATAGCCAAAAATGTAAACTTTAGGTTCTAGACTACTTGTCTCTATTAGTAAACCAGGATTGTGCAATACCAGATAAAATACAATTATCATGCTGCAAACCTGCAACTGGTTCCAAGCTTTTCCCATCTCAGGCTCATATTTGTTGCCTACAAAGCACCCGCAGTCACTAATGCAGAGAGGTGTCATTTTAGTTCAGTTATACTGACAAAGAGACATGGGAATGAAAAGTTCTCAAATGTTCTCTCAAATTTAGAGTAACCATGCCCAAGTGGCTCTTAAGGGAGGATAATGCATTACCGTACAGTACTATATTTTTACAGTAAGCATGGAGCAGGGCCTGTGGTTCTGGAGCTGAGCTCACAGTAAGGCACAGAGCTCTGTGGCTAATGACACTCACTCATACTGCTACAGTGTGTGAGAAAACTACTGCGAACACCTTACAAAGATCTAGGACTAAAACATCTCTCCTCTCAAAGGTCAAACTAATCTAACTCCAGTCTTTCAATCTTTGGATCAAAGGGCTCTCAGTCACATTGAACACATCAGGCAAATTGGTGTTTCGTTCCATCGGTCACTTGAGAAGATGTCTGTGTAATCCCTCAGTCGTCCAGGTCTGATCCATAGTAAAAGCTAAAAGTAAAATCTGTCAACTGGACAAAAAAGTTGTAAGAGTGAAGACATGTCGCTGCTCATCCAAGCTGCTTCTTCAGTTCTGGTCAAAGTTAGGGAGGAGCTAACTACACTGAAAGTGGAAACAGCTATTCTTTACAGTTTCTGTTTCTGTAGGCTAGGTAGTTTGTAGGTTTGAAACAGACCGGAAATTCATACTGGCTGAAAATTCGCTGAAGCTTTTCAGACACACCAGCTGTGTAAGGAATAGTTACACATTTCCTTCTAGGTTCAGATTCCCTGTTGTCCTGATTTTTTTTTTAGCTCTATTAGACCTATTGAATGCCCATTTTGGATATCCACAAGCCGAGAGGGCTTGATAAGTGAAAGTGAAAGCTATTTCAAACCTACAAACACTTCAAGACAGAAACTGCTTCACCCAAAGCAATGTGGTCTACTCCATTCAGTGTAGTGAAGACTGTAGTGAGCGTTACATTGTAGAAACTAAACAGCCACTCCATAAGAGAATGTAAGAGAGCCCGCAAGAGCAGAGGGGCCGTACATCTCCATCTCAAAGTCACTAACCACTCCTTTGAAGATAGTGGAGGTACAGATCTCAGCCAGGGAAAAGAAATGGTTTGAGAGGGGAGCAAAAGACTAAGTTAAAATCTGTCAAATGAACAAATCAAATTTGACCAGTTGACAGATTTAAACTTTGTTTTTTGCTATAGATCAGATGTGGATGACTGAGGGATTGCAGACACATTTGAAAGGGGAGTTAAAGATGCAATTTTTGTTAGGAAAGACAGTTGTTACTTGAACAGGAATGACCCCCCCCCCCCCCCCCCCCCCCCCCCCCCCCCCCCCCCTCCCTCAATAGACCTAGCCTACATACAGAAACTGTAAACAGTAGCTGTTTCCACTTTCAGTGTGGTTAGCTCCTCCCTTCAGATAGATATAAGGCAGTGCCCACCAGCAATTGACCAGAACTGAAGAAGCGGCTTGGATGAGCAGCAAAACATCCTCACTCCTACAACTTTTTTGTCCAGTTGACAGATTTTACTTTTGACGTTTACTATATTCCATGGGTCATTTCATCAGTTCATTCTGTGTATTTACACATCATTGTGGAGGTGCAGCTCACCATTAGGAAAAACCTGCACAACTCAAAAACATCACCAAATTCCCCATCAGTCCTTGTAAAATGAAACTGTGTCTTCATAAACATAAACTAACAACTTAAATATATTTGATGTTTTAACACACAGTTGTATTGTAGATATGCACAGGCATGGTAAAGCAGGTATTGCACTGCACATTAAAGCCCTATTGCACTTGGGATGAGCTGCTCTGGAGAAGTCCTTTGTAACCAGAAGAAAATCTGCTTTATTGAGTGAAAGAGACAATGAATTTGTAAATTGTGCAGGTTTGGCCATGGTATTTTAATAAAACACCTTGCTGACAGACTTGTTCATGAACATCCTAAACCTGACTAAATCTAAATCTCGTTCAAGTTGTCTGAAGTTTCTGTTTTCCAAATGCCCGGTAAGTTCAAACAGTGTTCCCATAACAGTACGGCTGTCCAGTTGTACCAATGGAGCTTGTAGGATTCACTTGAAGGTGCTTTTGTTCGGAGATTGTTGAAGACGTGCTGGATTCTTGTTGTAGGTTTCTACCCCGCTTGGCACAGCTGAGGTACCCGGAGAAATCCTGTTTAAAAATGTGAGGCCAGACAGGCAAAGCAGCGCCCTGTGTAGTTAAGTTTAATCAAAGAATGCAATCACGTGTTTGTGTTTCTATGGCTATTTCAGACAAGTGCAGAGGATTCTCTGTTCCATATCTGTTTTGCTGAACCAAATTGTCAAATTTCTTTTTTTCCAACAAGTTTCAATGTGCACATTACGGTTGTAGTGTAGTTCTTTTTCATCACAATTTTACTTTTCCTTCCATAATGGAGCAGTGCATTTCTTCATCCAAGGGCACATACCGCCCTCTACTGGAATCCAGGAAAACGAGCCTGTCTGATACTGTGCTAGGATCAAAGCCATCCCGACGCAGCTCTGTCTTCTGAAACTTAAATGTTCCTGAAGAAATAAATACATTTAAGTTCCAATGTCTTAATTTTTCATACTACTCAATAAGATTTACAGTATCATAGTCACATTTACCTGTCTTGTTGACCTCTGGCAGGAAGCGGAGGAAGATGGGGCGTGCATACGGAGGCAGAGCTTTCTCCATGTCCTTCACTAACTGCTCCAGGTCACTGGACTGCGAAGGATCAGCGATGGCTGCCATTCCAGCCTTTCCTTCGGCTCCTGTGATCAAAGTCACAAAAAAGAGTCACAGACTATAAGAGTCATAGAAAGTAAAGAAGGGTAAAACATACACTGCTTTCCAAATTATTATGCAAATTGTGTTTAAGTATTATAAAGGTAAATGATTTAGTTTTCCAATAAAACTCATGTATGGTATTGTGTCTCAGGGCTCTTTGGGTCAGTGATATCAATCTCAGACACCTGTGCCAATTAGTTTGCCAGGTAAATCTAATGAAAAGATAAACTACTACTACTAATAATGTTCCACATAATTAAGCAGACCACCATTTTCAAGCAATATGGGAAAGAAAAAGGATCTCTCTAGTGCCAAAAAATGTGAAATAGTTGAATACCTTGGACGAGGTATGAAAACCTTAGATATTTCACAAAAACTTAAGCATGATTATCATACTATTAAGAGATTTATAGCTGATTCAAAGCACACATTCGATTTGTACAGATAAATGCACAAGGAGGAAGGTTTCTGCTATTGTAATGCCATTACAAAGCATTACAATTACAGCTTTACATTACAAACAGGTATTTGAAGCTGCTGGTACCTCTGGAGTCCTGTGAACACCAAGGTGAAGGATCCTCCAGAGGCTTGCAGGTATGTATAAACCTTTTACACGGCAACTGTTAACCAATGCTCACAAGCAGAAACGGCTCCAGTGGGCCCAGAAATACATGAAGACTAATTCACTGATAATGCCATGCAACCCTGGATGGTCCAGATGGATAGAGTGGTGGATGGTTGGTGGACGGGCACCATGCCCCAACAAGGCTGCAATGTCAGCAAGGACGTGGCAAAGTCATGTTGTGGGCTGGAATCATGGGGAGGGAGCTGGTCGGCCCCTTTAGGGTCCCTGAAGGTGTGAAAATGAGGAGTATGTGGAGTAAGTATGTGGAGTTTCTGACTGACCACGTTCTTCCATGGTACAAAAAGAAGATCATCTTCATGCATGACAATGCACCATCTCATGCTGCAAAGAATACCTCTGCATCATTGGCTGCTATGGGCATAAAAGAAGAGAAACTCATGGTGTGGCCCCCATCCTCCCCTGACCTCAACCCTATTCAGAACCTTTGGAGCATCCTCAAGCGAAAGATTAAATAAGGGGTCTTATGTTAAAATGTAACTTGACTTGTTAAGATGTTTTGAAATAGCTTTTGATTTCAGTAATATGCTAATGCTTCTAATTGAAAAATAAACAAATGACCATTTTCAGTTCTTTACAACAATAACATGGTTTGAAATTCTGTTGTGCATTTTACAGTGTGTTTTAAGTTTTTATTTTTGAAAAAATATTGTTATCATTGGGAGGTTTATTCAATAACATTCAAATTGTACTCTACAGGTTGATACCTTGAAAATTATGATGACTGTAATTTATATTGACAATTTGGCAAAATATTTGCATAATAATTTGGAACGCAGTGTAGTTCTAATCTAGCATGAAACTGAAATAAGTCTAATACAACTGCCCCACCATAAATGAGTGCACAGCTATGTAGCATATGGTACATGTCGGTCGTTTTAGGTTGCTCTTTGTAGGTAAAGTAAACGTGAAAGTAAAAGTAAAAGTAAAGTGTTTTTACCTGGCACTTCTACTCCATAAACAACAACATCTTTCATGTCTAGCAGGCGGCTAAGAGTTCCCTCCACTTCTGTGGTAGAGACATTCTCTCCTTTCCAGCGGAACGTGTCTCCTGTCCTGTCCTTGAAATACATGTGGCCATACTTGTCCATGATGAGCACATCACCTATAGAAGAAACAGAATAGTTAAAATACTCCACATTATATTGACATACTATAGGATAGATGGCATTGGGCATTACCAGAGAGATAGGCGCTGTCTCCTTTCTTAAAAACACTATGAGCAACCTTCTTGCTGGTTGCTGATTGGTTGACATAGCCATCAAACCTTCTTAGTGGGTCATTCTGGATTATTTTTCCAACTAGTTGTCCAGGTTCACCTATAAAGTGAAATACATTTGTTTGTGCTAAATAACGATACTGATATCTTCTTTGTTTGTTTTTTTTTTTTAATCTAGAGCAGCCAATCGCCAATGAGGTCTGGTATTATTTTGATGATGACACGTAAGTCAGATTTAGATTTTTCTCCAAGAAATGGCCAAACACTGTGTATACAATGCACTGCACTATATAAGAAAATACCATATATCTATATTTTCTATTTTTAGATTTTAGACATCCACAGCCCTGCATCACTGCAAAACTAAAAGCAGTGTACTACAATGATCTCAATGATTTGATTGGCTGAAGATAATCATGCATGTATTTCATTATTCATGTATTTTATTAAGTCACGGGTTCAGCTCAAATAAAACAGTGGCCTATGCTTGTGCTGTAAGGTCAATAGCTGATATGCATTAAATTAGTCAACTGATATATCGGTCCATCTACCTAATGTAAATAACAGCAATAAACCTACCTGGTTTACAGGGGATACAGACACCATCAGGCCCTCGAATGAGCTCCATGGTTTCCTCGTCCACCCTCACCAGTCTGATCGGGTAAATGAAAGGTAATATCTGGCTGTTGAAGCCACATGCTCCAACCTAAGTCAACAATGACACGTACAAAGAATTAATGTAATATGATAACACTGAAACTGAGAATAATCTACTAAGATGTAGCACATTACACCACTTTATTACCTTATTATCAAAATTGCCCAGACTACAATTGCACTCTGTAGCTCCATAGAACTCTGCGATCTGTGGGATATTGAAGCGGTTCATGAACTCCTCCCAGATGGACTGGCGCAGGCCATTACCTAAAGCCATGCGCACTCTGTGCTGTCGCTCAGTGTCCCGCACTGGCTGGTTCAACAGGTATCTGCAGATCTCACCAATATACTGAACAATCTGCAGAGAAGACAAAAAGACACGGCTCAGTCTTCAAGGAGTATAGAGATTTCATTTCAGTTTAGTACATTTCAAAAGCAAAATACATTTACAACCAAAAAGGAGCAAAATCATGACTATAAGGCTCAGATTGCATGCACAGAAAGTGTGTACTGCTTAACAAATGTCTATGAAGCAGTCTGCATTGTACTTACTGTGCAGTTGTATTTGACGCAATCATCCCAGAAACGTGAGGCGGAAAACTTCTTTCTAATGACCACAGTCATTCCATGTATAATACACTGGCCAACTCCGACAATGTTCCCTATGATTAAACCAGATTCATATAAGTAGTTGCTTGAACAAAGAACACACTTGTGACACAAACAAATGTATTTATTTTTGCATTAATGCTATTCACTTTTCATACAAGCAGCACTTAAAGCAACAACAAAATACACTTACCCGCAGAGTGGTAGAGTGGAAGACAGTCATACAACACATCATCTGGTGACATCCTGAAGCCATAATACACCAGTGCAGCCATCCGATAGTACCTTCAGTCAGAGCAAAACGAGTCATTCAAAACCTCCATATGACCCCTCTCTATCACAGTTATGACATTCAACACCAAAGCTCCACAGATCAACAAAAAGAACAGCTGCAGTTCCTGTGTATGTCAGATAGCCACATGACTCCTTCGTACCTGCTGTGCACGACAATAGCAGCTTTAGGCATTCCAGTGGTTCCTGAAGTGTAGATGTAGAACAAGCGATCTGAAGCAGACAGTGAAACAACAATGAGAATAATACTGTTTGAATTATTATTTTGCATTTTTATTTGTATTATAGACAGTACGTTTAAACAAACATAAAACAATGTGTGCCAACAAAGTCTAGACCAATTCTATTAACAGTGTTTGATAACATGATACCTAATACTTAAATTTGACACAAATATTCAATTTATTTTTATTTGATTAAACAAAAATAATAAATAAATAATGCATATGTTTTGGGGTCATATTATGCCAATTCCAAGACATTCTCACCAATAAAGCAACGCTGGGGCTGTTTGGGCAGGTGCGTGGGGGCACTTTCCAGCAGGGTCTCCAGGCACTCAGTTCCCTCTGGGACTCGTTTGGGGTCCCATTCTCCAGAGCACAGCATCTGTACTGCTTTTCTCATTGAACTGTGGACCTCATACACAGCTAGGAGAGCAAAGGAGAAATTCATTAGGTGCACACACCAACAGGTTTTGTTTCCATGCTTTGTGGGGGCAGTATATTGACTTACTGGTTCCAACCTTAATCACAATTTACATACTTCATGCTCTATCCTAAATTAACCCTTATCCCATAAAGTGACTACTGTACAGATTTACGCTTTCAGAATGTGATACATCTCTGCCACACACTCATAAATACAATACTGTCAGTGGGATAATTATTACAAAGATTACATTATTATCCATTGATTGGTACTTGGTACTTTTTTTGTTGCCTCCTAGTACTCTAAGCCTAATTTAAAAGCCCGCTTGGCCTATCATGCTGGCACTGTAGTGACACTATGGAGTTGTCTTTTGTCTGCCCTATAGCAGTTATAATTACTTAATGGCATAATGCACATGATGATCCTAGAGACTATTGTTTACAAATGGCTTATTCAGTCTTGAGAGCTGTGGAGGTGAGAACTTTTACCATAATAGAAAGCTCACGGGGAATATTGTCCACAATGTAAACATGACACTAATATTTCAGAGTTTAAGCATGTGAGGATATCATGGTGTGTTAACAAGATAAGTTGTGCATTATGTAGCTGAACAAATGGTATGAGCATAGTCATTATTAATAACAAGAAGGATAGGATTTCCTCAAGAAGATATTTTCAAAGGTAATAAATAACAATATAAAACATTCAATAAATCAGCACTTGCTAATCTTCAATCAGATAAAATTTGCTGAAATATGTGATTTGTTATCTGAGTTTATCACTACCTTTGCCATCACATATTGATACAAAAGAGATAACAGATGTTTCCCTGACACATACTGTAAATCCATGGACTTAAGAATGACGATAAATTAGGACCATTGCTATAGCAATTAACTATTTAAAACAAAATATTACAACACAAAATATCTTTTAAATGGGAGTCCTCAAAATGTTTCATATAACAGAAGCTAAAACCCATGACTTCCATTCACTTTTTGGCTGCTTCAAATTGATATTCACCTACCTGTTTGATAACACAGAACTGCAAAGGATTATTTGGTAAAAATAAAATTTTGGCCTAAAACATTTGAATCTATCATATTATTTTTATTTAATCTATTGTCTATATTGTCTATAATTAATATGGAAACAAAAGAGATACTTTTTTAGGCACTATTTGATGGACTAGTACTAGTAGATACATTTTTTTAAATTAATTATTGATATTTATTTAATTGATATGGCAATATCACTGTCAAACTCATGAATGAGAGAGGACTGGGGTAAAAGAACTGATACATACACACACGCACGCACACACTTGTTGTAATGTTGAGCACTGTACTGGTTGTTAACTTACCCTCAGTCAGTTCAGACCCAAACACAACTGCCTTGGCATTGGAGATAGTGACACAATGAACCAATGCCTCCAGCCTTAAGTTGAAATTGATGAGCGCAGCCTCCACTCCAATCTTAGCCATTCCAAGCCACAAGCCCACATACTGTGACCTGTTCTCCATAAAGAGGGCCACCACATCCCCCTCCTACAAAACACAGCACTTATCACAATGTGTTATTTACTAGTTATATGCAACCTAGTTTGGAACATGCCTTGAAACCTCGTTGTAGCAGCAGGTTTGCAACTCGATTGGAGTATTCATCAAGTTGCCTAAAGGTCCATCTTTCTCCTGTGCCTTCAAAGATGAGAGCGGTTTTGTCACCATAACGCTGGACAGTTTCAGCAAAAATCTTGGGGATGGTGTTCTTCTCCCGCAAGTGGCGTTTCACATTCAGCTTCACTCGCAATAACACATAGGCTGCACTAAAAATAAATGAAAATAAATTCAGTTAGACAAACAAAAAAGTATTATACTATAACATGTATTGAAAACTGAATTACAAATAGTATCACAATCACAATTTGAACTGATGTGTGAAATGGATGTGTTGAAAATATGCACTGTGAACTGAATCCTGATTTGAGAAACATAAATTGCAAATCTAACAGATTCACTTGATTTATTTCCAAAAACATGCAGCTTTAAAAGAAAGTTTTAATAAATTCTCCATATACAGACCAATACATGGTTGTATTATACTTTTCTTTTATCCCATTTAAAAGGTAATAAGAGGTGCATTGTGTTAGACACATGGATATCCAGGTGCAAAGTGCCAAGTTTGTCCTAACAAGAAAACAATTGAGATCTATGTTTTGCAAGATTGAGTGGAATTAACACAGGGATCCTATTACTTATATGGCTATAGTTAAGTGATTACCCTTAAATAGATTAGATACACACACAGATTTATTGTTGTGGAATGTTGCATTATGATAACCTTTATGGAGCAACATTAGTGTTCAAATTCACTATTCAAAATTATATTCATCTGTTACTCAAGAAAGGTTTTAGTTCAATAGAAGAAATGGACCCACTAATGCAGAGATATTAGTTCCAACTCACTGTAATGTACTTTTTGTTTTATTTTTTTATTTTGGCAATAATACATGGCAAAAGCTGCAAGATGATTGACCCATAACCTGATATTCACACCTTGCATAATTGTAGAAATGTTGCAATGTATATGGTGGTGGTTTTTGAGTAACTCTTAATTCAAGTTCAGGTCAGATATGCATAAAGGTTAACCGTTATATCAGTTACCGTGGCAACCAACAGTAAATATTAGCTTAAGGTAGTAGAGGGACAATGCAATTCCCTTCCCCCACTCATTCTTTGTCCTCAAGTAGCCTATTTCAAGTAACTACTGCTCTACCACAAAATTTCACAACAGGATCTTAAAAAGAAGGCATGTTAGAAGTTTACATTCTCACAGCGACATCCTGTTGGGTGATAGTAGACCTATGGAGCGGTGTAGGTGAGCTTCCTGATTTGGTGTCTATTCATCATACCTGACTTAGGTCTACTGTAACTGAGTTTACATGAATTACTTAAATGAATTTCATTTAAGATGCTGAAGTCCATTAGGCGGAAAAAAGGAAATTGCCATTTGGCTGGATATTATTAAGAATAGTTTTTAAAGGAACTCTATGTAGGATTTTAGATTTCATAAGCTTGACCTAATATAGTTTTTACTGATATGTTGTTTTATTCGTAATTATAAAAGCAGTGGACATATGTCCCATTTATTTATGTTGTAATTTGTCAGCCTAACCAATCAAAAAACAGAATGAGACATGAGTCTCTCATTTAGCTTGCCAGTTTCAAGGCTGAAAACAAGTTGATCTGAACTTAAAATGACGCTATCTGATCTGAATCATCACCCCAGCACCTGCAGCCAATCGTTAATCAGTGTTAGTGCAGCCTCTGCAGCTCAGTGAGGTAATTCTAGAAAGTCTGAGCTTTCACATGAGGCATGGCCTGTACTTATACTGGAAAAAAGTTGTATGTGTCCTCTTTATGCAGGTTTAGAAAGTGACAGTTACTTGTAATTGTAGCACAGTAAGGGCGCAGACTACATGCAGTTCCTTTAATATGTATACATTTGTTTTTGTTATCTATGCACTTTTCTGTGCACCTTTGCTCAAATATTGTTTTATAACCAGCTATCACTCATACAGTATTAATTATTCAGTGAATAAAAGCAAGTGATTTGTAAGTTGGTACTCAATTAAACATTTTCAGGACAGCTTCTGTATTTATGGTGTACGCAAAATATGCTTACTGTAGGTCTCTGCCAACAGTTTTGGCAAATATGTGTAGAAAGCTCCATCCTCCGCTGCCCAGGTAGAAGATGAGGATGGCTGGGATGACCTGGTACCAAGGCAAGCCCACCAGCAGTCTCAGCACAAACAGCAGTGCTGTGCAACATGCCAAACGCATCATCCTGAAAGAATGACAATAGATGTAAGGAAGTGAGAGGTTGTGAGTCTATCGCAACAAATTACAGCCTAAACAGGCCAAGCAACATGTCACAGGCACAAAGGTGAAAGAAAAATGAGTACGCCGGGGGGTAAAAACTTCTTTGTAGTCCACAATCAAAAATGGCTTGACAAGTCATGTTTTAGTGGGTGTCCATGCATAGGATAAAATAATAAATGTAACAATAATAGCTGAAACTGCACGTTCTGAGCAGACAGTCTGCATAGGTCACTATACTGATGACATTAATACCATATCCTGTCTCTTTTTAGTACTGACACATGAGTTAAATAGTTCAAAATGGATAAAGTTGGAGGCTAGGGGACTTTGGGAAAACACTGACCAAAAGCCAGGAGTCCATAGTGACAGCTCAGAGCAGCATGTGTTGACACTGACAATGGTGTTCATTGCTACCTGATAGCTAGAAGCATGCTGCTAAAGAAGCAACGATAGGTTTACATACCACTTATTACCTATTTATTAGTCTGGTTAGGCCTGGTGGCCTTTAGGCAACAACACTTGCATTGTTGATGGGTAACAGCACCGTTCCCCATTTACACAATTGATGTAATGCTGACAAGGCCAACCTGCAGTGTGCTATTAAGTAGATGATGGCTTTTTTACACCCGGCTTGTGGTCTATGATTAAAAAAGACAGAGTGAGTCTAATGGATGACTATATGAACATACAGTACTGGCAAATGAAAATGATCGGATTTGACAGGACAGTGCAGCAGCACGGAAGAAAGCTTCATCATCTGCTCCTGCTGTACCCGGAAATATCAGAAGCGCGTAACGGCTACATCATATTGCGGTAGCCAAACAAGGCTCAACCCACAGCTGCCAACAGCACCTCTGTAGTCTTGCCATGTGCTTTTGTACCAGGTTTTATAATAGTAGAATTCGGGGAAGGGTTAGGCTGATGTGAGGTATTATGCGCGCAGCGCGCCTGGGAATCTGAATACGCATCAGCTTGAAGCAGGGCTGACGGTTGTGGTAGGCTTTGATGGAGGAGGAGGAGGAGCTGACATGTCAAATATGTCTTTTAGAGCTTAATACTAAGACTAAGAGTAAAGACTGAAGGAACGGGTAGCCCTATTTTGCGAATGGTTCGAAAGGTCTGGTCGCGCACAAGGAGGATAGAGGACAAGAGACTCGCCGCCCGGCTCCTTGTCTTTCTCTTGAAACACAACCCCCATTCACTAATAAAATAGTTCTATGCAATGGCAAACACGCTACATACCTTTCAACTGTATCCCTCAGTCACAACATGAAGGTTCACAGAGAAATCCTACGTGAAGCTCGTTGTCTGCGCTTCCACCTTGATCGGCTTAAAGGCCAGCCTGGTCGCCCCCTCCGTTCCTCGCGGCTCGCCTGGCTTGTCACAGAGGCTCACTGAAATGCGCAGACACACGCACCGGGATACCCTCTCTCGCTGGTAATAACACCAGGGGAAGATGCGCTTTGTGTAAGCTGCCAGCCGAGGCCACAGTCCAATTCACCTGACCGAGCACGTCGACTTTGACCCTGTATTCATCGTTCGCTCTCTGTGGCAGCCATTCATATCATTTCTTCAATTCATTGTAGCTGATAAGCTCGCTAGCCAGCGTAATTCAAATGACCTTATAATTTCCTTAGCTGTTCCCGCCCACTATCGTCAGCATCCCATCAGTGCATCAGGAATAAGAATTGACGGACGGGCGCCTCAACCAATCAATGCTTCAAATTTCGTTTACATACACCCCATCAGACAGGGGCGGGGTCTGCGGCACAGCGAGGAGTGTGAAATGCAGCAGGCCGGCGCGCGTACGCTGCACACAGTATCCAACCGGCAGGCGGCAGCAGGGCCTGGTGCGCACGGCAGCGTGGTGTGGGTCCGGCTTCTGACTTACATTCATACTGCAAGCGTGACTAGCACAGAGGTTATTGGGCATGTGTGGATGGAGGGTCACTGAATGGACTATAAAATGAATAACCAGCGGAAAGCCCAACAGCCTATAGTCAACAAGTCAAAAGCAAAACTATCGAAATACAATATAACCTAGTACTTAATGCAAAATGTGCCATTTGTCTGGAGTACACTCAATGTCCAATTGTCCCGGTCATCTTGCTGGAACACCAGTTGTTATTACATGCTTACTCACTCCAAGGTTTACTAAATGCTGTTTATTAAAGGTATAAACAAAAATACTGTATACACTATGGATTTTTATTTTTATTTTGGGACAGTGACACTACCGAATACATGAGTCAAATTCATCAAAATAAATGATCCATTGAGTTCTCTGTCCATAAAGTAGTGTCCTCATGTTCATTGTACCCTGTGACAACTGACAAGTGACGGAAAATATTACTTAATCATTTGAGATTACAACATTGCTTTGGGTAAAAAAAAAAAAAAAAAAAAAGTTGCATTCCACCATATAATGAAGTCATAGGATTTTTTTCTTTTCTTCAAAAAACACAAGGTTGTTTGGATGGTTAGATCTATTTTGTCAACACTAAGCAAATGTTAAAGAAAGCAACTGCTTAGATCAGCACTTGACATACATACATGGTCTTAATGCTCCATTGACCTCTGTCTGCGATGTGTAAGAGATAAGGGTTAGAAATTATGGCTAATGCAAAGATAAGCAAAGCGGGATGATCTTTAACCTGCAAAGAAATTGCTAGCAACTGAACATGCTTTCTCTTTTATACATTCTCCAGATAGACAGTTTCAAAGGACGAAACAGATAGGGTCAGGGTTGTCAAGTACCTTATCTTGGACAGATAAGGACACACCCAAAAATACTATGGCTTAGGCACTGTTGGCTTCTTGTGTTAAAGTCACTGGTAAATAAAGACAGAAAATGGGTAACCAGTAATGAAATGAACAATGAAATTCAAAAACTGACTACAAGAAACTACAAGAAAACACTTTTACAGTTGTTTCATATACTGTTGATGATTCACTTGTTAAGGCAACACAAACTGACCTGTCCTTTAGCTCTAATGTAACACTGACAGACATGAATTTACAATCAATAACAATTATATAGTGAATAGGACATGCAATAAAACAAACAATTAACGTTGAGCCAATGTAAACATAATGTGTAGTGTAGTGTGGATAAACTCAGCATTAGCTGATATTATAATACACACATTCATGGACTCAAAACAAGAATCCGCTTTTGTCAGTCATCTAAATCCAGTCCAAAGTGACTGTAGAGGTCCCGAGTGGTAGTTCCCCTCAAAGCAGCTACAAAGCAAAGCAATGGAAAGGTTAAAATAGTTCATAGTTTATGGAGCAATTTTAGGCATCATACATTCATACATAAATACAAGATGGATAGGTAGAAACTTCATATTGAATAATCTTGATTTTCTTTTTAAATACAAATAAAATGGCTTTCAGTATTACTGTCCTGAACAAGACACACACAAACATATTTCATCAAAGTCTAAACCTGCTCCAAACCACATGTTTTACTGACAGAGAATTGGCTGTGGACCTCTCGATTAAAAACATCCAAGTATATCACTAACAACAAGTTTTTATATTTTCAATCTCGATTACAAATAGATAAATTGCATTTGTTGACGTCTGTAACCCTGGTGGTGAGAGGTACTCTTGTGGAATAGTGACAAACAAAGACACTCTCTTCTCGGGGGGAACTAAGGGGCCTATCTTCTGAGAGCAATGGCCTGCCCACTATCTCTCAGACTAACATAGAGTTTAAGTGTCATAAAAGTGTGTGTGTTTGACGAGGCAGGAAGGGGGCACACGAGGAAGAGAGAGTTTGTATTTGACATTGTGTATGGGTCACTGTAAGTATGCATCTGTACAGCAGACAGATGCAGGGATTGTGCTGGTGTAACTGAATGGTGGCTATTGTGTTAAAGGGAAATGCCACCTCCATTCACTGTCTTCATTGGAACATTTTACCAAACTGTGAAATGAATTAGAGACAGATGAGAAGTTAATAAGGACACACATTGTAAATAATAAACTATTCATGTATTCATGGATTTCAGACAAAACAATCCCTTCCTGAATTGAAGGACTCCACATTCATTAAATATAATACTTTGATTTGAATTGCTTAATTGCTATGATCACGGAGGACAGATGCCATAGCTTAAAACCCATAATAATAAAAAGTAAAAATTAACCCAACAAAAACACAAACACCTAAATTAAGAAACATATTGAATAGAAAATATATAACATATATATATATATATAACAAAAATATGTTATTACAGAAAATTTCCATTTCATTTTAGATATGCAATCAAATCAGTACAGATCAGTACAAATCACTCACAATTTTTAGTAATTACAACTGTTTAATATAATATTTTAGGCTTGAACAGCAAGACAACTGTATATTGCCCTCTAGTGGTTGTTGCGTAGAAACACTTAAAGTGTATCAAAGTAATTTACAATGCGTTGTCAATATGTTTCAGAGTGTTTATCCCTTATTTTAGTGGCCCAGGCAAAAGTTGTAACTAACCATATGGATTGTACTAGGAATGAGAAACTGAATGTAGAATATTGCAGTGGTTTGAAATTGAACAGAAAAAAATGCACACTGTGCTGTTGTGTTCCACCATCTTACCTATACGACCAAGAAGTGACTGTCCAATGTCTTTGATATCGTTGTACTCATGCAGCTTGTCTATATGACACTCCAGCTCTTCAACATTGTACCCTCTGCAAAACAACCAAGAAATAATCACAATTTTACTTACTATAAAGTGCACAAACTTCAAGCATAAGACAGGTTTTCTTCCGCTTATCTGGAGCCGGGTCACGGGAGCAGCAGCCTAAGTAGGGACTCCCAGACTTCCCTCATACCAGACACGTCCTCTAGCTCCTCTGGTGGGACCTCAAGGTGTTCCCAGGCCAGCTGAGAGACATAGTCCCACCAGCGTGTCCTGGGTTTCCCCCGGGGGCTGCTCCCGGTAGGACATGCCTAGAACACCTCTCTAGAGAGGCATCCAGGAGGAGGAGCCACCTCAGCTGGCTCCTCTTGATATGGAGGAGCAGCGACTCCACTCTGAGCTCCTTCAGTGTGACTGAGCTCCTCACCCCATCTCTAAGGAAGTGAGGACAGGTTTTCATGTTTTCAAAATATTACTTGGATTGGTGAAATAGTACTGATAGTAAATATGTATGAGTTGTAAATTCGTTCAGGGGCAATTTGTGGAAAAAAAAACTTTGTGAGCAGAAAAGTGCAAAAATACAGAAAGGTGAGTGACAGGGGTGCATTCTAAAATGAAATACCTGCATCTATGTCATCAACACAGAAAATTCCATCCGAAATACAGAGACAATTTACACGCAAGGAACACATTTGCCTGACAGTTTAAACCTTCATTTAACAGAATAATGGTGTAGTCATGCAAGCTTTGGCCCTTGTGTATAGTATCGCTGCTATGCATGTCATATCTGCTCCATGTGTCAAACAGGAAGTAAAATGATTGGAATAGAGAAAACAAGGCACAATTATTACTAAAATCTTTAATATAATAATGATAACTAGGTTTTAATGGAAAGTCTAGTCTAACCCATCACACGCACTTTAAAGATAAAACTAAATCCCCATGTGCTTATTTTCCGATCGTTGGGAACAATTAAGTTATTACACGTATGAGTCCAACCACTCCAGAGTTTACTAAATGCTGTTTATTAAAACTTATAATGTTATAAACAAAAATATTGTATATATACTGGATTAGTTTTTTTAAAATTGATTTTGGAATAGTAACACTGCCAAAATAACATCACAGATTCCTCAAAATAAATTACCATTGAGTTCTCTGTACAAAAAAGTAGTGTCATTCATTTTTATTCACAAGTCATAGAAACATACTTCTGAATCATTTTTCTGGTGCCTATTCTTACAGCACAAACTCAACAGGCCAGCCACCGACCTCACTGACCTTTCCCCTCATCTCTGAAGGCCTTCATTTTTAATTGGACCCAAGACAAAAATACAGGCAGAATAAACAGACACAGCTGCACTCACTCAGCCTCCAGCAGAGCTATCTCAGAGTCCAGCTGCTCCCTTCTCCTCTGCAGCTCGGACACCTCCTCCTCAGGGCTCACTTTTGCACTCCCTGGTACTTGAAGCTGTGAGGTGAAGACACATAATCATCAATCAAACAAGAAGAAACGCGATGTGTATAGAATTAGAGAGTCTTGATTAAAATGACGGTACTTACGGGTGATTTAAAATTGGAGTGCACTCTCTTGAACTTGGAGCAGGGAGTTCTAAAATAAACGTCTGTATTTTATATGAATATTGAGCAACTTGGTGGTTTGTACAGGAGTTTATCCCTCCTTACTCAGATTTATAAGTAAAGTAAATCAATTCAATATATAATGTGAAAAGAACAGATGTATCAAAAAGATGCACTCTGCAGACTTACGGATAAGATCTAGGGAGCGGTAACACATATGATTTGAGAGATGCAAGATATAGATAAGTCAAAAGCCACACTGGCATATTCCAGGCAAAACGATAACATGTGCATGTGGGCAGCAGGCGGGGGGACTCTACCAGAGAAGTATCATAGTGCAACTTCATTAATACTGAGTAGCCTACCTTCCTTGGACTTGTCTCAACTCATTCCCCTCTGGTGTCGAACTGTGATTTTTAGCAATACTTAAATGATTTTCTTTGAATTGATTTGTATCCATTTTGCCTTTGAACGCGTTTTAAATGCCTTGAGTTTAAAGCATATGGAAGTTTTCAAACTGGTCAAACAATCGCTACAACAAACAGGAAGTATTCAACATTTGGCGCTTTACGTCAGAAGAGATCTCATTGGTCCTTAAGCGGAAGCTACAGCATAAGTTTAACGACTAGTCACCATGAATTTATTTACTAGTCACTAGTTACTAGTCACTAGTTCATTCAGCTTTTATATCGCTGTATAGATATTTTACTTATCTTGCTTATATATTTGACAATCCCTAAAATATTTCCTGTCCTGTGAAAAATTGGCTGGCATAGTTAGCCTGCTCATAAACACTTAAATTTATGTCCTTTCTGTAGCCTATTATAAGCGTAGGCTATATAATGAATTAACTACCCTATAGGCTATAGCCTATAAATTAGCCTATCTATAATTTATTTTTAAAACTAAATAACCACTGAAGTAGCCTGAAAAGTTTTCTGCGCCACTGTTCCTAACCACAAGGTGGCAGCAAAGTACTAAAATACTTTTTGCTACATTAGTTTATGCAATTTTATAGCACTGCCCATCCCTTTAAATTAAACAACTTGTAGGTAGGCTATAGGCTATAGTTCTAGTAATAGACTGGACCCGATTTCAGATTCAGATACAGATTTCTCCCTGACAAAATAACTGTTCAATGTTTTTCTCAACCTTGAGAGATTCTTTAAATGTATACAAATCCAAGAAGACACTTGGCTCTACAATAATATTGCACTACCTTAGACCCTTGTGGCCCCTTAATTGCAGTAGCCTTTTTTTTGTCCTCAACTGGGAATGTTGACTTTCTTTGTAAGTCTGTATTTGGATTTTTTTATTCAAACCAAACCCTGGCCTAAGGTACAGGGGTCTGAAGCTCTCACCCAAGGGCATAAAGGGTGCTGCAGAAAAAAAAAAAAAACATAAACAAAACAATAGGCTACAGCTCTAAAAGACAGTCAGCTTTAGGTCCTGATTTATTACAGGCTCAAGCAGACATGCAGAGCCATTTATAATGGAAGACCAGCCCTCTGGTTCAGTGGGCAGTGGGCACGTAGCCAAGCAAAGACAGCGCAGCAGAGAAAGGGCCTTTCTCTTAAAATAGGAGTAGAGGAAAGTGGTGAGCAAGGCAGGTAACTGTATTCAAGTGTGGTCACTGCGCTATCCAAAACAATAATTCCACTGCAAGGAATTGGTTTCTTGTTGATCAGATGCCTGGGTCCTATATGTATGTAAGACAACAGAGACAAGATAACATAAGACAGCAGACATGACCTTTTCATGTGGGGCCCATATTGTACTGATAAAATAAAATAAAAATATTACAAGTGATCTAATTTGATTTGATGGAGAATTGTGTTGAGATCAGATAAGCAATCTGTCTGATTTCAACACATTAGGACTACAAACACACAAGGGCAAAGTGCACAAGAGACTGAAGAGAATGGAGGTCACAGCAGATAGAGGGAGAGTAGGCCCATGCTGTACAGTGCAGGGCCCATGAACCAGGGCAACGATTCATAGCATGTCATAAAACAACCATACACCTCCAAAGGCCACGCTACCAGCTCTGCTTACTCTGGAAGCGATTATGGCTCTAAATAATTCACACTGCTCAGAGTTAGACAGCAACACCCCATCAAGCCATGAAAATATGAAGGTTGCTGTTTGCTACACATAATTAAGCAGTCAAGTAATGTGTAAAACCATTGAAAAGTGGCTTATATTGAGTTAATATGTTGAATGCTCTTTACATTCTTATTCATATTCATGGTATTATAATTAAAATGCTTTTGAGTGAGCCAGTATTTCTAAATTGATTTATCGGTTGTTCGCCAGATGCCCTTCCAGATGTAAACCTTATTTGCTCTGGCCTGACATAGTAAAAGAAAAATTCAAATCTGTCAACTGGACAAAAAGTTGAAGGAGTGAAGATGCTTTGCTGCTCATCCAACCCAGTTCTTCAGTTCTGGTCAGATTACTGGTGGACACTGCCTGATATCTATCTAATCTGACCAGAACTGCATAAGCGGCCTGGATGAGCAGGGAAATATCATCACTCCTACAACCTTTTGTCCAGATGATAGATTTGAATTTTTCTTTTACCATGGACCATACCTGGATGACTCACGGATTACACAGACACTGGCATGACAATTGAAGTGATGATTTTTGGGTTGTGTTCGTAGAGTAGGGTGGGTGAGGTGACAGTTTTTTGTGTGTGTGTGAATTTAATACTCACCAGTTTGTACCCAGTGACCTCTTTCTGGTTAATGACACTTTGAACATTTGTAAAGCCAAAAACTTGAGTTAGAGCCTCAACATGAAATCACCGGAAACTCAGAATTCATGGTGCTATTTATTTTTACTCCATGACTATTTAAGCAAGATCTACTCCCTATTGCAATCAACCAAACACTGTGACTGGAGGAGTTCATCTGTTTAACTGTCAATGTCATAAATCATGGTGATACTGGATTCAATGTATCTATTTATCTTAACATTTAATTTATGAAAACATCTGGCCTGTGTCAATATGTTATTGAAAGATGAAAAAGATGCACTGCGTGCAAATACCATGGACTTTTATCATGTTTTATTAGCAACAATGTGTTTGTTAGTTATACATTAAAAACAATGACAGAAAGTTTTCTGCTGCACTGAGACTGAAAACCATTTGGATAATAAAGAAATCATCTCAGATATAAGCAGTTCTGCATTTGAATACATGTATTATAATAATCATATTTAAACTCTCATAGTTAATTATGGCACTATATTTCCTGTGCAACATCACATTGTTTAATAAGGAAAGCATAGCATATAAGAACTACTGTGTATGTGGTGTGTTGTACTGTATGTGCCAATGTGTTTGCAGGAAAGCAGATATCACAATCGAAGAAACTCAACAATAAACACTTGAAAACGAATGGCTAATGGTTAATAATATATATATATATATATAAAAAAAACAATGGTGGAAAATTCCAATATAGAAACACAAGGAGCATTAATATGAACAAGGTACCAACTTCAAAATAAGGAGGAAAAAAATATCATTCATTCAAATCCAATGTTCACTATGAGGCTGTCCTAGCTGTAAGAGTACTTGAGAAATCCATCATCTGAAAACCAAGGAATACACTTATCTGGTAGTGTAAGCGTGTGCGAGTGTGAGCATGTTAAACTGAATATGAATAAATGTGAGAAAACAGGGTACAACACAAACCAAAGCATCTGAAGGTGAAACTCTTGTCAGCGATAAATTGGTGTAATTGTGATACAACATATGTAGAGAAAAAAAATTATACATATGTATGTTTATATATATATATATATAAACATACATATGTATAATCTTTTATATATATATATATATATATATATATATATATATATATATATATATATATATATATATATATATATATATATATATATATATATATATATATATATATATATATATATATGTGTGTGTGTGTGTGTATGTATGTATGTATGTATGCGTGTGTGTGTGTGTGTGTGTGTGTGTGTGTGTGTGTGTGTGTGTGTGTGTGTGTGTGTGTGTGTATATATATAGGCTTGAGGGTTCTGCGCAGTATCTTTGCTGTTCCTAGTACTGCACTTTTCTGGACTGAGATGTCTGATGTTTTTCCTGGGATCTGCTGTAGCCACTCCTCCAGTTTGGGGGTCACTGCCACGAGTGCTCCGATGACCACGGGCACCACTGAGGCCTTCTCCAGCTCTTCTTTGAGCCCCTGGTATTTCTCTATTTTCTCATGCTCCTTTTTCATGATGTTCCCATCGCTTGGTACTGCGATGTCCACCACAATGGCTTTGCTCTGTTGCTTATCCACCACCACTATGTTACAGTTATGTGCTGGCTTGTCTTAGGGGCCTCTTTGCACAGCCTACACCGTGGGTCTTGTGCTCAAAGCCTGCTCCTGTGCAGCCAGGATGAGTGCCTCTGTGCTGTCCTTCAGTCCAGCTTTCTCAAGCCATTAGGATTTCTTGATATCAGCCACTTCAGTTATGTTCCGGTGGTACATCCCATGCAGGGGCTTGTCCTTCCATGATGGTTCCTCCAGCTCCTCTTCCTCTGCACTCCATTGTCTGAGGCATTCACTGAGCATGTCATCTGTTGGGGCCTTGTCTTGGACATACTTGTGGATCTTGGATGTTTCATCCTGGCCTGTGGCTCTCACACTCACTAGTCCTCGGCCTTCTTCCTTACGGCTCGCATACAGTCTCAGGGTGCTGGATTTGGGATGGAACCCGCCATGCATGGTCAGGAGCTTTCGTGTCTTAACATCTGTGGTCTGTATCTCCTCCTTTGGCCAGCTTATGATTCCTGCTGGGTATCTGATTACTGGCAGGGCGTAGCTGTTTATTGCCTGGGTCTTATTCTTGCCATTGAGCTGACTCTCCTTAGGACTTGCCTTACTCGTCTGAGGTATTTGACCGTGGCTGCTTTCCTTGTTTCCTCTTCAAGGTTGCCATTTGCTTGTGGGATACCAAGGTACTTGTAACTGTCCTCAATTTCTCCGACCCTTTCTGTGTGGACTACCTTCCCTCTCTTTGTCACCATCTGGCTACACTTCTCAAGCCCGAATGACATTCCAATGTCTGTGCTGTAGATCCTGGTGGTGTGGATCAGTGAGTCGATGTCTCGCTCATTCTTAGCGTACAGCTTGATGTCATCCATGTAGAGGAGGTGACTGACTGAGTCCTGAGTCGGAATGGCATATACCAAGGAGATATATATATATATATATATATATATATATATATATATATATATATATATATATACATACACACATATGTGTGTGTGTGTGTGTGTGTGTAGAGAGAGAGATGAATAGAGGCGACAAAAGTAACAGGCTTAGATTGAGTTTTGCTCATGACTTTCCAACTGTAATATCACATTGTACCACTGGATGGAGTTAAGAGCAATGGTAACATTCTTACACCTGAAATGACATGGGAAATTAAAGAAAAACATAAACAAATATCATTTGTATGTCTTGTCATTGTAATATTACATGTTCAAAATGTCTACAAAATAAAACTTCATTAAAAATAAAGTTACTAAACTTTCTTTATCTTGTAAATAATTTATATGAATGGATCTTGACCATGACCATGATGAAATATGAATTGAATAGCCTCTCACTTAAAAATATAGATTATTGCAACCCACCACAGGGTTAAAAATTGATAGAAGAAAAATGAGTACTCCTAATAACAAATAAACAAATAAACACAGATACACGCATGCACACAAAACAAACATGTGAGCCCCTTTGGCAGCAAACCTCTTCCCTCCACACAGACAGGCCTTCTTATGTTCCACAGCACTCTGTGGCATTACATTAGCATCAGAAAGAGTGCTTCAAAATGAGGTGGAAAACAAGCAGGGAGTTTCATCTTCAGCAAGCCCTTCATGTCTTAAGTGTTATTGTATGGCATTGGTTCAAAACGTTCACTCAGCTTTCCCTCCCCACTGGTCTTTAATCTGCCAAGAGATCATCCAGCACACAAGAGGTTAACAGCACATCAGTCCAAATCAGATTTTAGCAGCTATAGCAGAGAAATCCCTGCTCATATTGTTTTGACATAGTGGCAATCAATCGTCTATGGGTCAGAGAAAGTAGGGTAATTAAGAATTCAGACAGATACATTTAAAAAAAAAAGAAAAAAGTTTACGGTATAACATTACTTAAACTTAAAATGAGTTTAAGGTCCGGGACCAGCGCATAGTACCATAGAATCCAGTCCTGAGAGCCCTCTGTGTCCTCCATTGTGAGGGCAGACCAGTGGACACTATATTAGCTCAGCTCCATGTCAACACACACTGTCCACACAGCTAGACATCAGTGCTGATGCTACAGCTGCGCTGGAACATGTCTCTCATGGTGACGGAGCGGGCCAACTGGGGCTTGCGGTAGTTTGTGATGTTCACAGGCACGGGCAGGTCCAGCTCTTGCTGTTGGACGCTGCGGTAGCTGATGCGCTCCCCTCCATTTCTTAGCCCGTCTGGCTGATGGTGCAGTTGTGGTGGTGGGGGCTGAGGCTGTGGGGGCTGCAGGTAAAAGGGCAGCTCATAGTGTGTACATGAGGGACAGAAGGTCTGTGAGCGTGTCAGTTTCCTGGCCATAGGGGGGGTGGAGAAGAGGGCGGGGCCATTGGGGATGGCCGAGGCAGCAGCGGTGGCCGCCACAATGTTGTGGTTAGAGTGGACTGGAGGGAGGCGGGACGTGACTGCAAAGTCTGGCTCCTCCTCCTCCGACTCGGATTCCTCCTTCTTACAACAATAATACTGTAAGAAAGAGAAAGAGAAGCAGTCAGTGAAATGTGCCATGTGAAATACAAAATTAAATAAGCAGTCATTCAGGAATACAGTGCGTCAGCTTTATCCATTCTCTGAAATAGCAATGGCCTAGCATAATGTTCTAAAATGGTGTTATTATAGAAACACAAAACACAGTTCTTTGTATGTATTGAAGAGTACACTTTCTTGGCACATGCAAGTTTTCACATGGAGCTTCCTCACCATCCAACTGTAAAAAACAGAATACTTAACTTGGGCATTACACTCTTGTCTCAGACACTGTATAGGACAGTAATAGCAGCATAATGCCTGTCTGTACAGTGTATAAAAATGGACAGAATAACTAAAAACAGCAAAACTCCATTTAGCTGCTTCATTTGTATTCGTAGGATTGTACACACACAACACATGTGTTTATAAAAGACAACAGAAGACTTTCATAAACTTAAGACCCTCTTACAGGGTTTTGTACTACTTGACCCAGGCGCCAAATGCAGCCCTCAGAACAATTTTTATTGGCCCACAGGCCTTCAGTTGAACTGGCCCAATTGATAATAATCAGTGCTTTTTACAGCAAATTTGTGTAATCCTGCCAAAATAACCTAAATATCATCATATTGGATTGTCATACAGACCTAATATTAATATTTCAAGTCTTATTTAAAGTATGAAGTCAAAACTATGTTAAATGCACCATCTGAATTATCTACTGTATTGACCACAGGTCTTTGGCCCTTTGTGTTGAATATGATTCCAGATATGTCCCTCGGTGAAAAGAGTTTGAGAACCCCTGACCTAAAGCCTTCATAGGTATCAAACCTTCCTTGATTTGTGGTAATATTCTGTCCAACAGTATAATAGCACAGATAAACTCATGTGGATTTATCACTCTATAGATCATTTAAATATTTACTTACACAATGAAATAATACATAGTGTGCTCTTCCCATAATCACATGACAGTGTGTTGTCACTGTGTACATGTAGTAAAGACTCAATCCCTTTGTCATTAGGGGATTTTGTATTCCCTGCAGTGCAGACATGGCAAGCTTACCCCCAGTTTCTCTGTTTGTGGATAACCCAGAGTATGTCCTGCTTTCTTATGATATAACATAACATAGACTGATGTCTTGGATCTTGCAGTGATGATAAATACTTAAATCACAACTCTACACAGCACTCATTTTCTTAACACTTGTGAAGGAGAATCTATTTGCCTAAGTGACAGATGGCTAAATGAATTAATAATTATTTACAGTCTTACCAAATGATCAAGAATGTATATAGCAGCTCCACAGATATTTTTGTCTGCAGAGAGTGACTCATAACTCATCCTGGCACCAAATGAAATTAGACATGGTGCTACATGCTGTTCAGAAAACCTGCAACACTAATTGAGCCATAGAGGAAAGACTTCATAACCATTTTAAGATCCAAGTTGCTTAGCTGTTCTTCCTCTGCAGAGGAAGATGTATTTATAAGAAGTAACACTGCACTCTTGGAATCTTATTCTTCTGTTTAGAAGTCTGTTGATGTTAACATATTTAGTAATTGCCTTATTTTCATTTCTCGATTCTTTAAATTACATACATTTTATATCTCAAACACAAAACAAGTTGGGATAGTGGAGGATGTGAAATAAAACTGAAAAAGATTATTATAATTGAGAACTGGTAACAAATTTTCTATTCTCTATAAGCAGTTCAATGCTCAAACACACATACTTTGTGTAGTGGTATTCCCCATGTGCTCATCATATTGGTCATCCTACATCATGCTCTGAGTGAGTGACAGGTTCAACCAAACACAGCGAACTACAAACTCTCTCTCTTTCAAAGGGTTCATGTATATATATATATATATATACACACACACACACACACACACACATATATATACACATATACATATATAAAAAAATAAAATAAACATCTCCTCCTCACCCTCCGTGGGTGGTCTTTTTATCCCCTCTTTTTGCATGCTTGGGACCTCTACCAGAGGCCTGGGACCTTGAGGGTTCTGCGCAGTATCTTTGCTGTTTCTAGTACTGCACTTTTCTGGACTGAGATGTCTGATGTTTTTCCTGGGATCTGCTATAGCCACTCCTCCAGTTTGGGGGTCACTGCCCCGAGTGCTCCGATGACCACGGGCCACTGAGGCCTTCACCTTCCAGGCCTTCTCCAGCTATATATATATCTATATCTATATCTATATCTATATCTATATCTATATCTATATCTATATCTATATCTATATCTATCTCTCTCTCTCTCTCTCTCTCTCTCTCTCTCTCTCTCTCTCTCTATATATCTATATATATATATATATATATATATATATATATATATATATATATATATATATATATATATATATACATACACACACACACACACACATATATATATATATATATATATATATATATATATATATATATATATATATATATATAGCTACTTGCATATTATAGCTTTTAATCATATTATACTGATATTCCCTTATCTCTAAAACATACCTTGAGTTGTATTTTGCTTTAATCAGGGTTGCTCATCAATACATTACTGTAATGCTAAGTCTTCTTCTCTGAGAACTCAAAAATGCTCCATTTGCACTTATTCCAATTGTTTGCATCACAGGTAAAAAAAATATGGACTTCTTTTGCAGAGTGTTTAAGTCCATAGAACATCACCAGACTCAGTGAAAATCATGGTATGATTTTTTAGGCATATGAGCCGTCCCTAGAAACCAGTGGCACTAGGACCAATCAGTGCATTTCTTACCTGCAGCCTACAGTAGCACAGTACCGCGATGATAAGGAGTAGTATTACTGTTGCTAGGATTCCACCAGTGATGACCACTGTCCCGGCTGTCATTCGAAAGGCTCTCCATCAACACCCTGCACATACAAACACACACACACACAATGGTTAGAGGGCGCCAGAGGGGAAAAGAGAGGAGGAAAGGTAGGCGATATGAAGAGGAGAGGGAGACACACATTTCATCAGTACAGTGGCGTCATTAAATTATAAATGTGTGTCATCTCCACAGTGCTTATTGAATTATCCACTAGTTATGAGAGATGTAATAGAATCAACACTGAACGCTGCTCAGATACACAGACAGGGAGTCAAGTATTTAAGAAGACGAGGAAGTTGAGAGAACAGGGATGAAGGATTAGATACAGAAAAAATGCTGACCACAATGAAAAAATGATTTAGTTTGCAAATTGATTGACAGCACCAAATAAAAAGCAATTTCTAGAAAGTGTAAAATATTCTTGCAAAATGATTAAGGTGTTACAATGTCCCCTGCAAAGAACAAAATATTAAGTCTGTTTATTGAAAAACCTTGTTGTACCTGTTGCTTAGACATCATATTCTGAGATTCATGGAATTCTTATTTTAGATTTCAGTCTTTTCTCAAATGTTATTGTTCCAGAGATTATTTGAGGTGTGCACAGAAATCTACTCGTAAAACATATACAATGCAAATCTAATCACAACTGCTATATTTGTCAGGAAAAATCGGCAGAAACAGGATGAAAGGATATGAGTAAAATAATTGAGATAATTGTTTTTTGCTGGAGGCAAGCTTGTGTTGAACAAAAAAAAAAGGGGTGACCGCCCATCACAGACAGCAGGCAGACAAAATGAACAGCAGGGGATGATAGAGAGGATAAAGATGGATTTGGGAGATAAACTGATAAAGAGCTATCACACAACTATCAGGAGAGGTGCATGAGGTTCTTCTTAACACTAAATCACTTCTATTGTGAGAGGCCACTCAAATCCACTGATAAAATCACTTTTGGACAATATGACTCATAGTGTACAATGAATAATCAGTTTTGTTCTTGTTGTTATAATTATTATTCTTATTATTGTTCAGTTCCTTTTATAGTTAGTTTTAACAAAAATCCTGCATTTACTAAGAATATTTGGAGAAACTGCCCTGACTGAACTACTGTGCATACATCCACACTTCATCTTAAAAGAAAAAAATCCAAAGAACTTTTTTTTTCTTTTCAGTACAGCTTGTATTTAATGTCTGATTTAGAAGCATAAAGCGCTATATATACTGTGTTGTCTGTCTGCTATAAGCATTTAATAATTCACAAATTCTAGTATTTCCAAAGGAAAGACACAAAGATAACAAAACAAGTCATATCTGAATCATGTAATATTCTCAGCATAAAGTTTTTAAAGCTTTTGTCACTTCTATTCACAGGGGAAAGAGTAACGAAAACATTTACACCATTAAGAGTACTCAAACTAAATATTGCTCACCTAAAAGTAAAAATATGGTGTCAAAAGGCTACTCTAGTCAGTGTAACTGAGAACTACCCAAAACAAAAAAGTCTTAAGTTAACAGCAATGAAGTGTGAGCTTGCATCTTGCTACCTGCTTAATCATGCATCACTTTTTCAAAACCTATCCCAAGATCATGGCGGAAGGACAGAGAAGGACATTGGCAAGGTTAAAGGTATATAAAGTCGCAGTGGCATTATTTCATTTGAGATTTCGCCAGCTCAGCATCAAAATCAGTTATTTCACCTGCTAGTGAACAGCTGAACCTTTGACACAGCTGAGGTCAGGGTGTGTGCAAATGGAGACATTGATATGATGCTAATGCTACGTTTGGGCTCCTGTGCTCCTGACCAGATTGTGCGCAGTCATAGCAGTCTTGCAGCGATAATGATGTGCTCCCTTTCCCTGTCCTCCTACAGTCAATACTTCAGAATATCCACAGCCAAGTGAGGGACTTGAGACTCAGCTGACCCCATTCTCAATTTATCAGATCAATGCATTGCTTTAATTATATCTTTTCAGACTGCAGCAGCTGGATTACGACTACAGCCTTTCAGCATTTGTTTTATCCCTCACAAGCGCTGCACATTAATCACAAGCTGTAAAGCCATTCAAAATGTCAAAAATAATTCTCATTGTTCAGTCTTCTCATCTCAGTGTGGAAAACGTTTATTGAGCTTTCACAGTCTGTGCCAGCTTCCAAACCCATTGAAACCAAACAAACAAGTTGCTAATAGTGATAGAGATGCTGCTGATTTTCCTTAAATTTACTGTAAAACACATAGGGTAAGCTAATCTTTAAGCTAGGCACTCCTTTCAACCACATTCTAGTGGCACATTACAATGTATTCATTGATTTATTGTTTATTTGTTTAAACACTGATACAACAAACAGATTAACATTAACAGATCTGATTGATTATAAATTACATACAAGTGATTTACGAAGATGATGATAATAGTGCCGGTCTACAGATATGACCAACATCTGTATAAACATTATAACATTTGTGTTATTCTGAGTCTTTGTATGTCACTTTACTCTCATGTGGATGTCTTTACAGAATGTCTCTGTAGATTCTATAGCATTTCATCAATCCTAATCTAAGATGACTAACTTGTTTTAGACTTTAGACGAGCCCAGCAGATCTTTGACAGATGTGAGCACTGGGCAGACACCCTTTTTCCTTCATTACATCCACAATGTGGAAGTGTCATAGGACTACAGTGCATTGTGGATAATTGCCTGGGACCAAAAATAGTCCAGCAGGCTTGTTGCTAAGCTATGACTCAATGGTGAAAGCCATTATCAGCAGCAAGCACACAGCAGCGTAGGCCTGCTTGTCAATATCCAGCTCAACTTTATGACACAGACACACCCTCCAGTAAAAATGCAGAAAAATAAGAACCCATAGTTATTATACAAGAGGGACACATGCAGTAATTATACATGAGCAGCCCAACCGGGGCAAACTGTTAGGCCCAAATGCTTTCCCACAATGCCATTTACATTGACGTTTTGGCTTATTAATACTTTCTCAACCAGTAAAAATGTGTGTGTCAGAATCCATCAGCACAGGCTGTACTGGGGGGTTAGTGGACACTATTAACTATCTGAATGACAACTCTGACCTTTTTACCCTGCAGCATTTAGCATGGGCTAAATACCTCTGTGGGCAACTTGCCTCCACTATATTACACTTTATTGTGAAGTGTCTCTCCAGAGACAATTCTGAGTCTAAGCATGGACACAAATACAAGCAACGTTCTCCCTTCAGGCTGGAGCACAGCTGGATTGTAATCCAATCTGCAGGCCAGAGTCCACCAGCACAATCAATACAACTGACAACAACAAAGAGCTGGGCTGTGTGGCTGTGGGTTAGCATATTATTCTACATTCTAGAGTGAACCCACAATACCATGTCAAACTGACAGACCTTAGATAGCATCATCCCATATTTAAATACTGATTTTTTATTTTTTTTTTAAGTTTAATTGTTCATCTTATTTATAGGTGAAGGTGACATTTCTAACAAAAAACAAACCCATTGTATAGAATTATAGGTCTAAGATAATTTCACAAATTCCTTGAAGGTAATTATGCATTAAGTACAACAGCCTATCTTCAAAATGAGTCCAGTGATTAACCCCTCGCCCATATGCATGAGCAAGAAAGCACTCTGACAAGATCTCACTTTCACATTCTACATACTAAACACCTCATTTGTAAAACATTTACATAGCACATAGCCATACACACTAAATGCCACCACTCACAGCACTGTCCCTTGTAGTTCTCCAGGCCAAAGATGAACACATTAGTGAAAATCCTTACATAGCATTAGTCACTGCACAGGGCATAGAGAAAGGCCAGTCAAGCATATCTCCTGGGGCCTCCTTAATCAGATCACCATGTGAAAGATGTTTTGCAGCATGTTTATTAATTATTTAGCTACACATGCACAAACATACAGGCGTGAAGAATAGAAGGATACAAATCTTGTCCAGTCAGCTGTTTTTACTGGTTACCAACTATAGGCCCACAAGAGCTATGGAGGCAGGTAGATGTATTTCCACTTGTGCGTAATAATTGGGGTACAAGCTAACATGACCAGACAGTTATATAAATTGTCCTGCTTTGATGGGACATGGCAGAGGTGTCAGCAGAGGGCTTGCTGTGTATAATGGGTGTTGACAGGCTCTGGGTGGAACAGTGGAAAGGAACGCGATAGGTGGTGGATCGGAATCATACTCAAGAGACAATAACGCGCTTGGAGAACAAATGGATGAGCTCACTAACTGGTGTAGCTGTCAAAGATGGATGCTTCTAAATACAGACACAGAGAAATTATCCATATCAAACCTGATTTCAGAGTCAAAGTTTGGGTAGAAGTTTTCTGTCAAAATGTGAGTAAGATTTATTTGTTGCTGTCATTTTTAAAACTGGTGTTCAAATTAAAATCTCTATCTTGGCCTGTCATTCTTAAAACTAACACACAGCCTCATAGGTGCTTTATGTTATGCATTCAAGTTGTACAAAGAACATAGATCAGTTGGAGGCCTGCAACTATGCACACTACTATAGGCCAATATGATCCAAATTTGTAGCACAAACATGTGGAGAACGTGCAAAGTCTACCAAGAACGGGCTGCTTAATTCTGGTTTTAATGCCAGCTTCTAAAAATAAACATGAACCTTCCACCTTTGTGCACTTAAAGAAACTTTGTATGACCTCAGGGTAGCCATACTGTTTTGGTTTATAGCTGTGGTCAATGTGTATTAGATATCTGTCAGACATTTTGACAACCTGGTCATTACACCTGTCTTCAGTTCGTATTCACATTGTGGAGGGCATAATGGAAAATAGAGGTGAGTGAAGCCAGGTGACTTCTCTCTCAAAATAGTGTAGCTGAAGATCTGAAGAAAGTCAAAAAGTAAAGTCAACTTGCCCAAAACAAGAAAGTACAACGTTCTATTGACTGGTTTGTGTGGAGTCTTTCTATGAGTTTGCATGTTCATCTGATCCTGGTTATGTTCGACGGTTGCGCACTTTGTCGGCTGCACACTTTGTTGGCTGCATTTGAGGGGCACTTACGCCACTTCCGGTGCGACAAAGCCTGTCCAATTTCATGCACCCCACAAATGCAGCTGACAAATGTGCCCTGCGTTTCCAGTGTTTCCATGGAGATTGGCTGTGAACAAAGCGTGCATCTGAGCACACTTCGCGCACTGCTATATCCCATCATGCACCACACGTGACTTCTTCTATGAGAGAAACATGGTATATTTTCTTAAAGTTATATAATACTAGCTACAATTGGGAAAAAATCACATTACATCACGTAGGCATTATTTTTGCCTATTGATATTCAAAGGGAAATATTAATTCCTTACTTCAATCTAAACAGAAACGCCTGTGACGATGATACCTTGAGTTTTCTGCAACAAAATAATAAAGAGTTAAAAATAAAACTGTAATTATTTTGGTGTTTTACACCCTTAGGTTATGAGTCAGCAGCTGTATAACTCATTAATCAGCAGCCATCACGGTTGCTAGGCGACGTAACGTACAGCGCACAAACAGCGGTTGATGTACGCTCTGTGAGGTAGGCCTGTCCATTTCGGCACGGCCTTTGCAGTTGACGGAGGTTACACGGAGGAGCACCCTTCGTCGGCCGGTTACTTCGAACGGTACTTCAAAGTGTGCAACCGTCGAATTGAGACGCAACTCCTGTGTCCATTCTGAAAAAGGGTTGTCGGTTTCTGTTCTGCTGCATGAAGAACAGGCGCAAAGGCACGGGAATCATTCTGTAGATGTTTATTGTTGACTACAGCAGTAGAGTCGGCTTAAAGGCAGCGTCCAGCAAAATTCGAAGCAGAGTCTAACAAAGTAAGCAGTGTCTAAAGGTTGCAGAGTCTAAAGCAGAGTCTAACAAAGTGAGATTGCACCAGTGTTTTATAATCCTGCCTTCATGGGGAATCATACATTCCTAGAAGGAGGCTACAAAGAAGAAATGTGGCCTTGACCAAAATGACTGGAATGTAGCTACTATCCTCCCTGAGTGTGATAGATGGCAACTGCTGCATGGGAAACAGAATGTTTTGCACCTTTGTGAGAAAGTAAGCAATGTATTATATTTGTATATTGTTCACAGGGTCCTCCTGACAGGTTGACAATGTTGAGAAAATGAAAGATGCCTTAAAGATGTACTGAGTAACTTTGCCACCAGCTTGGCTCCATGGAGATGAAATTGGTTTGCCTCCACAGTATGGCTTTAAACTTATCTGATTATCACCAGATCAAGTTATAGGTCAGATCTGTTTAGAAGAGACCTAGCACAGTAAGACAGCATGTTTTTCCATGGTAATTTTTGAACAATAAATTGCTTGTAAGTGAATGAATGATAGAAAGATAGAACTTAACTTAATACCGTGGAACATTCTTAGCTACCTAATGATTACTTATTATTAGTGGACAATCAAATACATATTACAGCCAATAGATGACCCATATTTTACAGTGACACTACTTTTCTGCATGTAGGAAAGTAGAAGGTATAACAAAAGGTGAGTTTCCAGATCGTAACCTAAAAAAGAATATTTCAGTGGTTCAGAGTGTGGTAGCCATTTTGAAATCCAATGTGTTTTCACCCCTAAAACAGTGCCATCTTCTCTCTTTCATCTTACAAATCCCTCTTTAACCGCAGTCACTATACTTCAGTATGGCAGGCCTGACTGCAGCAGAAGCAGAACTATCACCTCCGCGCCCCCTCACACCGCTGCATGGCTCTCCCCTATCCAGCGTGACATTTCGAGCTCCACACAATGAAATCCATTTGCCACCATTTTCTCGTTTCCCTACACCCACCAGTTGTGTCCGGGAAGAATAATGACAACAGAGAGGTGCCTCGGGTGTAGCTCGACCCCTGCCTTGACCTTGAAACCCTGAATCATGGAGACAGAAAGAACTGCAGGAACTCAGCATTGGGAGAGGGGAGAAGGCTGCAGCAAAGTGGGGACAGAAATGGGTTTAAAGCAATTATTACTATTCAACATAATTTATTAGATAAATGTGTCAGCATTGCAGTTTCACTCGTTATTTTGCATAGACTAGGACAATATTGATTATTTTTAAAATAATGGTGGATGAAGGGTTATTTGTGAATGTCTCTCTTATTGTGCTTGGATAGATCAGGCAGACTGCTTTATTTAAAGGTTCTATATTACTCAAAATTGACTCATGTGAACTTTAAGCCATGTTAGAATGTTGTTTTGTCCTCCACAAAAACATACCTGAAGTTGTGTTTTGTTTCATTCACACATGTTTGAGTAATCCTCCATTATTACATTGTCTGCATCTCCAAAGCTCAAAATGCTCTGCTCCACCTTGTGATGTCATTTAGTGGCAATCGCAATTCCAGGACTGAAAGTATCCACCTCCATACACCTTCACAATAATTCTAGTGAAGGTGTATAGAGTTTAAAAACACAGTGGAGCACTTCCTGTATGACCACAGGACATCACAAGGTGGAACCTGTTTGAGAGAAGATCCTGCATATTCAGTCTAAATATGCAGGATTTGTGTGTTAAACGTGTGAAGGAAACAAAACACAACTTCAGATATGTTGATGATCGTTGAGGAAACAACATTATAACATAGATTAGCAAATAACATATGGGTCTTTTAAGAAGAAAAAATTAATGGCGCAGAAGAATGCTGTTGTTGCTAGAATGTTCCACACTATGACATTAACCTTATTTATAATGAAGACAAGCAGGTGAGGTTACTGGTCCAATGACGCTAGTATGCACGCTTATTTATGCTTAGATAACACCGGAAATTAAATCAATGTGGAACTGTGGAACATTCCAGACTATAACATTGCAGTGGAGATAAGCAGTAGTATAGCCCCTCACCAAAAAAGGTATACTGCACCTTTACATAAGAGCACCTCACACAAGAGGGCATGCATGCACAGAGAACAGCCTACCCTATTCTATCTGTTTAATTTTCAATAATTTGTCAGTTTCATATTATGCTATTTTCTGATCTATGTTAATGTTGTTTTACCATCAAAAACATAACCGGAGTTGTGTTTTATTTCATCCACACATGTTTAACACACAAATCCTGCATATGTAGACTGAGGTCTTCCCTTAAACAGAAAACACTCTATTCCGCCTTGTGATGTCATGCAGTAATACAGGAGGTGCTCCACTGTGTGTTTAAACTCCATACACCTTCATTAGAATCATTTGAATAATTTCTGCCCTGGAATTTCCAATCTCTACCAAAAAATGTAAAAGCTACAGCTTCATGACATGACAGGGTGGAACAAAGCATTTTGAGCTTTGGAGATATGTAGACACACTAATAATAATAAAGGGTTATTCAAAACATGAGTGAATGATACAAAAAACAGCTCCAGGAATGTTTTTGATGAGGTAACAACGTTCTAACATGGCCTAAGGAGCGCACAAGAGTCAAAGAGTTGTGCAATTTAGGACCTTTAAAAACAGCAAAAGTCAAGAGGAACAATAACCAAAGTGGAAAGTGATCACTTAAATGACAAAATATAAATCAGTTTACTCTCCAAATGAAGTCTAAAAATAGCATTTATCGCTCTCCAGTTTCAGCTGTGTTATCTGGGCAGCATTTGTGTTAAGAGTGCACCCTTGTGAACATCCCATCACATATAATGGCTTTTGTGGAGATGAGAGCTGCACATGGAGGACATTTGAGATAAAAAAAAATAAAACTTTAGTGACCTGGAGCTCTCTTTATTTAATTACACAGCTCGCTAAATGTCTCATCCATCTAAATGACCTTGCTTAGTTCTCTCAGTTCAAATTGCAAATGCTGATGTAAGATGTCCACTGTAACTTTAACCACGGTGCAACGGAGCATGCATCCCATTTTAAACAGCATCCAGCACGTTAATATGTCTTTTAAAGGAACCATACATATGATTAAGTTCCATAAACATGACCTATGTCTCCAAAGAACATTGCTAACATTGCTTTTACTGATATTGTAATGTTAATTTCATTCATAATTAGTCAAATAATGGGCATGAAGACCAGGTTATAATTTGATGTTTTGGTTCTCAAAACAATTATCCAATCAGAAAGCAGAATGACCCTCGCATGAGCCATTCATTTGGAGAATTCGCACTACCTAAACCCTAAATTCAGGAGGTTCTGAGCATTTACATGTGGCATGGCCTGTCCATACTGAGAATAAAAAACTTGTATTTGCTCTCAATTTACAGGCAGCGGCAACTTAGGTTCAGCTGTGATTGTAATACCTTTTTTAAACCTGGAAGAGCATAGACTACAGTTTCTTTTAGTGTTTCTCTATTCAGTTTGGATCAATTCCGAATGTATTTGTAGGAAAAATCTTTGTGCTTGATGTGCAAGGCTAAAAGTCTGTCAAAGTTATGAAGCACCCCTGGTAATGTGCCGTCTCATCTCTGGACTCACACTAAATCTAGTTCATGACCTGAGTACCTTAGCATGCGCGATCAATAGTGGATTTACTGAGGCCTTGCTAACCTGACTCCACAGATGCAGGCACAGGAACGAACAAAGTATCCAGCAATATCAGATAATAAGACATCTACTGAGAAAACAACTGATGATGACGTGATGAAAGAAAAATTCTATAGAACAAAAACACATCTCTATAATAAAGGGGACCTTGTAAGTTGGTTATAAGAAGCAAAGCTGCATTAATCAGCTCAAAATGAATAAAGAAATTAATTAATGAATTCTGTGGAAAAAAAAGTATTTTGATATCATAAAAAATTCCAGGAGCATTAACAGTTAAGAAAAGACTGAAATATGGACCATCCATTTTTGACTGTGATTGTAGAGGTCTAAATACAGTTACAACAAGATTTTTTTTCAGTATATTTTTGCAGATAAAATATATCTAAACAACTACAGGCTTTGCAATTTCATAATTCAACTCAAATTGTAATTTCGATTTTACTTTAATTTAATGTGGAGCCATTGTAAGAGGAGTAATCTTTTTTTTCTTAGAAAATACTGGACCATAATAATATGAGCGAACTAATCACATAAGAAGTGCATTCATGAGTGTTCAGTATGGGTCACATACACATAAGAGTTGGTGTTTTGCCAGTGAACTGAGTCTCTTTGAAAATTAGAACTGGTGTGACATATTTGGGATGCTGGTTGAATGTGCATGATTGGTGTGGTTCATGGTTCTCAGTTTGGTACACAGACTCCTCTTCAGTTAGTGTTTATTAGTTAGTGTAATTTGGAGTCAATTTTTTCCACATTTTCTTTACCATTTTTCTTTTTATTTGTTTAGAACTTCTGTAGCAAATAGTACCATGTTAAACCCATTATAGTCCTACTTTAGACCAGGCATAGTCCTGCTATGCTCCTGATTTAGATTTGTTGGTATCTGTTGGTAAGACAAATATTTCCTAAGGAGTTGTTATATTTTATAACAATATATATATATATATATATATATATATATATATATATATATATATATATATATATATATATATATATATATATATATATATATATATATATATATATATATATATATATATATATATATATATATATAAAAATAAATCTCCTCCTCACCCTCCGCTGGTGGTCTTTATTCCCTCTTTTTTCCACGCTCGGGACCTCTACCAGAGGCCTGAGAGCTTGAGGGATCTGCGCAGTATCTTTGCTGTTCCTAGTACTGCACTTTTCTGGACTGAGATGTCTGGTGTTTTAACTGGGATCTGCTGTAGCAACTCCTCCAGTTTGGGGGTCACTGCCCCGAGTGCTCTCGATGACCACGGGCACCACTGAGGCCTTCACCTTCCAGGCCTTCTCCAGGTCTTCTTTGAGCCCCTGGTATTTCTGTAGTTTCTCATGCTCCTTTTTCCTGATGATCCCATCGCTTGGTACTGCAATGTCCACCACAATGGCTTTGCGCTGTTGTTTATCCACCACCACTATGTCCGGTTGGTTCGCCATCACCATTCTGTCAGTCTGTATCTGCAAGTCTCACAGGATCTTGGCTCGATCATTCTCCACTACCTTTGGAGGTGTTTCCCACCTTGACCTGGGGGTTTCCAGTCCGTACTCTGCACAGATGTTTCTGTACACTATGCCTGCCACTTGGTTATGCCGCTCAATGTATGCTTTCCCTGCCAGCATCTTACACCCTGCAGTTATGTGCTGGATTGTCTCAGGGGCCTCTTTGCACAGCTTACACCTTGGGTCTTGTCTGGTGTGGTAGATCTGGGCCTCTATCGCTCTTGTGCTCAAGGCCTGCTCCTGTGCAGCCAGGATGAGTGCCTCTGTGCTGTCCTTCAGTCCAGCTTTCTCAAGCCATTGTTAGGATTTCTTGATATCAGCAACTTCAGTTATGTTCTGGTGGTACATCCCATGCAGGGGCTTGTCCTTCCATGATGGTTCCTCCAGCTCCTCTTCCTCTGCACTCCACTGTCTGAGACATTCGCTGAGCACGTCATCTGTTGGGGCCTTGTCTTGGATATACTTGTGGATCTTGGATGTTTCATCCTGGACTGTGGCTCTCACACTCACTAGTCCTCGGCCTCCTTCCTTACGGCTCGCATACAGTCTCAGGGTGCTGGATTTGGGATGGAACCCGCCATGCATGGTCAGGAGCTTTCATGTCTTAACATCTGTGGTCTGTATCTCCTCCTTTGGCCAGCTTATGATTCCTGCTGGGTATCTGATTACTGGCAGGGCGTAGCTGTTTATTGCCTGGGTCTTATTCTTGCCATTGAGCTGACTCCTTAGAACTTACCTTACTCGTCTGAGGTATTTGGCCGTAGCTGCTTTCCTTGTTTCCTCTTCAAGGTTGCCATTTGCTTGTGGAATACCAAGGTACTTGTAACTGTCCTCAATTTCTCCGACCCTTTCTGTGTGGACTACCTTCCCTCTCTTTGTCACCATCCGGCTACACTTCTCAAGCCCGAATGACATTCCAATGTCTGTGCTGTAGATCCTGGTGGTGTGGATCAGTGAGTCGATGTCTCGCTCATTCTTAGCGTACAGCTTGATGTCATCCATGTAGAGGAGGTGACTGACGGTGGCCCCATTCCTGAGTCAGTATCCATAGCCAGTGTTATTGATGATTTGGCTGAGGGCGTTCATACACACACACACACACACACACTTTCCTTGATCTCACTGATTGAAATCAATTTTACTATCATAGTGTAATTCAATGAAACTCATGCACAGTTGCATATAGTTTTCGCAAAAATTATTTTGATTGGTAATTATTGTTCTTGACGTGTTCCTTTTATGAATTATCAAAGAAAATGATTCATCTCTTTCAAATTATGTCAAAATAACAACATATGATGGCCTGCTGCCATTTGTGTCAAAGCATGTTTTGCTTCTGCTAACCTCTGCTGTGCTAATAACACCACTCATCCGCATGTGGCAGGGCATAATCTCCACAGGAGCCCGAGACAAACTTAGCACAGACACTCAATGACCCTCATCTTTAATCAATTCAATTTCAACTACTCCCTTCATGACCACTAACAGTTATAAGACCATAACTTAACAGTACCAAACAGACAAGTGGGTCAAATCATCTCCAAAACACCAATTCAGTGTCAATATTTAAAAGGAAAATGGAGGAGTACTAGTTAGTTGTGTAAGAGAGTAACCACTTGTTATTAAAAAAAAAAATAGCTGTTGCTTAGCTGATTTGGGTTCAGATATAACACTTCAATCTCCTTTTCAGTAGAACTATTTCACACCAGACACGATTAAGTGGTGCTCAAAACCACTTGAGATTTAACAATGATAGTTTAGAATTATTCAAAGCCAATTCAACACCGTGCAGAACAGACTTGGCCAAACCAGTGTCAGCACACAGTGGCATACTCAACCACAGCTATCAGCTAATCACAGATGCTCCATAATGACCCCAAAGCACGAGACAGATGACTGACAGCACTGGGTCTCAAGGCCACATGATAAACACAGTCCAACAAAAGAACAGTTGTATAATGCAAGTTATATAGCTGCTAACTTGCACCATTTAGCCAGCCTTGCCTGTGTCTCTGAATGTACAAGTGTGAGATGTCAGTGTGTGGCAGTTGTCATTTCTATCTTGGTCATGCTTTATGAATTGCGTCGGTTGTGCTGCTTGCCTTGTGGAAATTAGCTTTGACTGCAATCCTGCATATTTACAGTTATATGCTTATATGTTTGTTTGTTTTTTAAATTATGTTTAATTATTGTCTCTTTAATAAATAAATAAATAAATACAATGGCAACATAAGTGTCTTGCCTAAAGGACACAATGACAGTATGCACTAAAGTCACTGTTGCCTATGTAGCACCTGGTTTTCCCAGCAGTTTACCATTTCAGTACTAATCAGGTCTAACCATGCCTAACTTGGAGATCAGACAAATCATATTTGAGGCATGGTCAAGGTAATGGTCAATTACAACTGCTATCGTTACGCTACATATAGGTTTATTTTATTAGTAGGATCCTGTAGCAATACTTCAACAAGGAAGATCTCAAAACATATCAAGATTCTTTTCACTAGCTCTCTGTCAGGCCTTCTTGATATAATATAAATGCACCAACCACTATACAGTGAATACAGAAACATCTTAGTGTAATTTTTTTTTTGACAAGCTAGACTAGCTAATCACACACACAAATTGTTATAGCAGTCCAACATTTCACAATACTCCAGACAAAAAATGTTTATTCTGTCTCTATTCTGTAGTGTATGTGAACACACACATCTTTGTGCCTCTGGTACAGGTTCTTCTCTGGGTGACACAGTGTTGTCTGATAGCTGTAACTCCTTGTCTTCCTTCCAAATTATGTGACACTCTTAAATTAGCTTTCTGGAACCGGACAATGAGATACTCCCAGAATTAGACTTTTTAGAAGTCCCATTACCCCAAAGCAATATCATTATGTGTGTAATTTCAACTCTCCTTCAAAACCTGCAAAAAATTATTACAAAATTACACACAATAAAGAGTTTGTAAAATTTGAACGTTACATTCCCTATCTGGTATGTTGATAAAAAATGAAAAATATGTTAGGTCTTGCATAGTTATCTCCAGTCTGGGTGCAGGACCACACCTAAAGAACCACAGGGTTGTGGTAAGAGGAGGGAGGCTGAATGCAGACAGTGTATAGATGGTCCCTGTCAAGGGCATGTGACCTAATCATTCATAATGTTCCATACAGTGTAATGGATATTTCATCTGACATGTCGTAAGCATTACAATGCAGTAGCCTTTGGAGACACGCAGACATGCACATACACCTGGACTGATGCCAGGGTAAATGTAGTGCAACAAGAGGTGCTGTCCTGAAGGTTAACTCATATTATGACATTGTAACCTGGTTATCTCAGCTCTCGGCGCTACATGAGGCCAGCTGCTGCAGTTGGTGCTGATGTGCACATATGACAGACATACGGGCCGCTGCCTGGGCCAGAGCACTCCATAAATCATGTCTACAGTCTGCCCAGAGGAGCAGCTGTGCTGGGCGGCTCAACGCTCCCTTCATTTGCCTATATGTCTTTGTGCTCTCGGCACACAGCCAGATCCTATATGCATAGCCTTTTTCTCATTTTCCTGCTTTTCTTTAGAGCCTTTCTTCCACCTGTTCTATCTTTTCCTTCTCCTCTCACTGGTTTCCTGTCTGTGTCTCCCTCTGAGTGCTCTGGGGGCCCTCTCTGCATTGCCTTAGGGAGCGTGGACAGGCTCACCCAAACACCATCCTAAAAGCACTACCACGGCTCTGCAAAGCTCCTCTGACAGCACACGAAGGGATCTCTGCACGGCTGCTGTATATTCAAAGTTCACTCATGGGATATTTAAGGATTACACAACTGTCACTACACAGTCTGAGTGTGTCACAGGGGAGAGAGGAGCTACTATCAACCACAGGCAATGACGATGACTCTACAGCTGAGAACTGCTCACTCATCTCTCTACTGTACAAGAAATCTTTTCTACTTGAGCCTTACATTGCTTACATTGTTCTGCACATTTAGTCTGTTTTTTTCCAGCTACACATCACCGACTTTTGATACAGTATATAATGTCTACGAGTGTTGTCACTATACGATACTAAAACTTTAAACTCGCTTTTGATACAAAGCAATATACTCAATGCCAATTCCAGTACCACAATGATAATTAAAAACACTCTTTCTTTGGACAATAGAATGTGATTTTCAACATGAAATCATAGCTTTCTTTTGTATTACCATGTGGCCTTATATAAGTGTAATCCCTCAGTTGTTCAGGTAGGTTCCATAGTCCAAGGCATATACTAGTCCGTGTGGTACTTGTTCTGATACAGGTCAAAACCATTCTAAAACTATCCAGGAAAGGTTCATTTCTGTCCTGTGAATCTGACTTTTTTTTTTTTTTTTTTTTTTTTACTACTGATACCTACTAAAATGAGTATTCTGATTTTCTATACTTTTGATAACCCTATTATCTACCACAGAATCTGTATTTCTCAATTGTAGAAAACTACAATTCCAGAAAATCTGGCCAGCATAATATATAGTTAAACCAAAATAAATTAAGACGCAAATACTTAAGATGACATCTTGATCCTAATCCACTGTGCAAAAGCCAGTCTCAGAAACTGTGACGATAAAGACATTAAAAAAAATGTGTTTTTTCAACGGGCTGTGATGACTACAGAGGAAAGAAGGTGATAAACATAGTGCTATTGGAGGATATGGGCACTGTGCTGAGCTATTATAATGTGTAGCTAAAGAAATTGTTCAGAAAAGGTTGATTTTCATGGTCTTAAGTGTTAATGGTCACTGCGAATGGAAGCAATTTGTGTGGTTACCATGGCAACGGGGCGATTTAAGATCAGTGTTTTACCGTTACTGGGGCTTTTCATGTGTTTTCAAGGTTATAAAATAGTTTTTTGCTTATTGTTATGTCTGTAACTTTCATGTACATTGGAATGGCCTATTGATATTATCTAATTCAGTATCACTTTATAATAATTACACCTTAACTGTCCTTAATAAAGCATGAACAAAGACTTAGTTCATAATAAATAAATAATTTATTCAGTCTTAGTACTATTTAAAGGTGTAACTTTTTCAAGGTGGCATTCCACCTGCATGATTTCATGGAAATAGATTGCTAAAACCATACTTAGGAACATTATCCATGGAGACATAAGTTTTATGCCATAGTGAGGAATATTATATCCAAAGGAACAACATTTCCATAGAAATGGGAGGAGGCTCTCCTCCAGACCAAATAAGAGGTGCGTGGAGATGCTTTTATGGCTAAAAAGTTCCATACTGTTGCTTTAATTAAAGGTTTATGGTTAGGAGTTAGTGGTGTTAAATGGTTACTAAATCTGACTCATTCTTTGTTGCCTTTCTTTTTATTACAGTATCCTGATGAGGACTAGAGAAAGTCCAAATGACTCACTTTATTGAGAGAAAATCATGTCTGAAGTGTGAAGCCTATCGCTAGACCTCAACCCCTAATGCAGCCCATGTGCAATGAAAACACATGGACAAATCAGCAAGTGCCTCCCGACCATCCAGCCTCACATTTTACAATCACTCAGTGTAATGGGGGGTGTAGCTGTGAGGGGGAGGGGCCAGGCGGGTGGTGTCTGTTTAACATGATCACTGGAGGCAGCCATTTTTCCCTTCCTCCTCCCTGGACGTTGAGTCCAGCCAATCCGTCATGATTTCACCTCCCGACAGAGCATTTTAGAAGTAATTAAGGTGATATGTAAGCTTTTTCAACAAAGAAAATATTTTGTAAGTTAATTTTATCCTTCTCATGCTGACAAATTATGCTTTGTTACAGAAAAAGCCATGCTCTAAATGGGTGGTGGTCCAGTGCATGTATGACTGATCTCCTGTGGGGCCAAGGTTGTTGCAAGGGTCACAGTGGGTGTCGTCATAGGAACGTAAACCCCTTTTGTCGTCCATTGTTGTGGCTAATAATAAAAACCACAATGAATATCATTTATATGCAGACAGATTTATTTTCAAGGATTAGCTTTCAATACTGTTTTCTTCTTGAGACTGCAAGATGTACACTGTCATGATGTGTAGTAGTGATGACTCAAGAGTGCAACCACAATAGTATCTCTCGCTCTCTCTCTCTCTCTAAAATATATATATATATATAATATATATATATATATATAATATATATATATATATATATATATATATATATATATATATATATATATATATATGTATATATGTATATATATATATATATATATATACACACACACACACACACACACACACACACACACACACACACACACACACACACATACATACATAGTACTTACCTTTTACAAATTATAAATTATGCTAATAGATTTTCATTTGTCATTCTGAAAAAAATTATAATAACAAGGAAATCACTCAAATTGAAGTCAGCATACTTTTCTGTCCACCCCAGTCTTGGTGAAATGTGTTTTACCTGTCAAATTAGAATTTCAACTTAAATTTCATTTACCAGGGATTATGTAATAAGGCTAAAGAAGAATACAATTTTAAAACAAAATTTGCGATCTTTTTTTTTTTTTCTTTAATCATATTTATGTTTATGCAGTGATGTAATATGATGGAAATGTGTTGAAAAATGTTAAATCCATCCCCAAATATATAGTCTAATGCAGTCATTCCAATATTTTCTCTTCTACATAGCTTTAATGGTGCCTTGGGTGTATTTTCACCCTTCCTAAAAAGGAGTGAGCAGTTTGGATATGACCATGGCTAACAGTTGGTGACAGTAGCTGTAACGCACAAGCCATGCTGTTTTGTCAGCATGTGGCACGCAGACCAGCCAGCCAAGCCAGTCTGCCATACAAAGCTCCTCTTTAGACTTCACACAACCTTTTCATCAACTATACCTCCAAGGCTGTCTTTGACTGTCAGCTCTTTCTACCTCCTTGTACCTGTGCTTCAAGATAGGTCTACCACCCTTATGCTGAGTATTCACTATATGGATTTCAACCAGTTATAAATAGTGGAAGTGAGAGTGGAATATGAAGAAGAGAAGCACATTTCTACTTCAAAGCAATACAATGAAAGAGCTGTGGTGCTGTCCAGAGTGCTGAAATCCAACCACATTTGAGTGATCGGGCAAGTTAAATGCAATTGCCTTTTGTCTACTGAACCATACGAATACACAGAGCTAAATACTGTTTCATTACCAATGTGATCAATTCCCTGCACTTAACTGTATTGTTTTTAAAAAATATATGAAAATACAATTAGTTAACTGGAAAGGAGAGTAAAGCATACAAGATGTTTGTGTCAACAAAAATGTTCCTTTAACATTACATGTTGCATACAGAGTGTGTTCAAGTTATTAATGATGGCCACTAACAAGTATAACAACCAAGTCAAATGAGTAGATGTTTCTAATTACCACTTCTACACACCACACAAAATTAATACCATGGTTTATAATGTAATAAAGCTGGTTTACTTAAGCGTTCAAAAGCAAATCAGTTGAAGATTTAAAGGTAAACTTACCTAACCAAGCTTACATTTGTAGGCTACATGTTACAGATTGCTCAGCGAAAATTAAGCTTCAGATTGTCCTTACCTTCAGAGACAAAATGAAAGTAGCTGGCCACATACAGTATTGGTGACTCCTGGGAGATCAGGTCTCGACCCCTCTATAATTCGGTTTCTTTCGACCTCAGTCTGTAAATACGCAACCAAAAACTCGGAAATTCAAAAAAGCTGCCCAACATCGACATGCAAACAGTGGCTGTAGTTGAATTGCCGGCCCTACTCTTCGTTCAGCTGTCGCAAATCAAATCTGCTCTGCACTTTATTTCCATAGCCCATATTCTTTGTAGTCCAACACAAGTACTTTTGAGCGCACTCAGTCGTATAGTTAGATCCACAGCGCTTGTCTGAAGTTGTTTGAACGGTAGGTGATGGAAAACCAACACCACAGCCCGCGAAATAAAGCACTCCTACGCAAATCTCATCACCATCCAAGGCAGGGTGCGCGAGGGAAGGAACAAACAAGCGAATCTCGGCATCTCATTTTCAACAAGCAGTTTCCCTTCTTCTGATTAGGCTGAGGTCAAATATTAGTCCACACGATCCGTAGCTTTGCATTCCCTCGTTCAATCCATTAACCCATTCATTGTGCTCCAGTGCGTAACGATCATCCGCACGCTGCTACGTCCGCATTGAGCTCTTTCAATTGTGCCGTCGCTTCGTCTCAGCCAAAACTGTAAAAAGGCTGAATATTTCATTGACTGTCGCTGGATCTACGTGCAGGCTCTGATTCGTGGTGTACAGCGACGCACGGATGGGACGAACGTGGCTCCCAGTTGTGCTACAGAGCCGGTGATTCAAACGCAGCTGCCTGGGGTGAACGTCCAGGGAGAGGGCGCTTTAGTCACGGGTTGAGAGGAGCTAGAGGTCCACACATCTTGTAGCATGATGTTGAATGCATGCCACTGTGCCACGGCCTATGTGCTTTAGGGAATTACAGCACTGGTGGTTTATTGCTTAGGATTAGTATTAACACAGGATGCCAAATCAGGCTGCTAAACTAGTGCCTGTTTGTAGGCTATTAAAATATGTCTCACTAAAACAACCAGAGACAGGCTATTTGTTTTTAAGCAATAGGGTTCAAACAATGGTTCGCAATGTATTAGATTTTACAATAAGAAACACAATGAAAGAACAAGAGTGAGACATATGAGACTGTTCAGCAACATCATTTTTTGTCTCAGGAAATTAAATTAGTGACACAAATCAATTTGACAACGTTCTGCAGACACACCAGAAAGGAAAAATAAATTGATAGGCTATAAAATGTAATTAATAAGTTTCATTTACAGATATCCAATAAAAATGGCTAATCAGAAATCTGCAAATTCAAAAATCTGCATGTGGGCTTTTTGCTAACTCCTCGCAGATGCATTGTTTTAAATCATACCAAACAGTTTCATTGATTTTAGCGGTTGTGCATTTACACTTGAAGCCAACACAAAAGCCATACAGATACACAGCTGCCCCTTTGTCTTTCCTGCAAACTCTGGCATGACATCTTCTCAATGTTGATACAGGATTGATTTGACACCTCACCTTTAACCTTTGTCACGTGATCTGTGTATACTCCATTCACCTATCACTGCAGATCTGTGAGTCCTGCCTATAACAGCCCAATCCCCCCTTTCATCTACTCAATCTCGTGGCTCAGATCAGATAAGGCCAGTTGGAGGTGATGCTTAGAGCGGCAGTATGGGGTTTAAAGCATTTATTATTCAAAGTCACCCAACTTGAGTGAAGATTAGTGCTCTGTGAAAGTATAAAGATTTAGGCTACTTCAGATGGAATAAGATGATGGGTTTTGTTGTTTGTTTTTCCTGTTAATAAGAATTTAAAGCAAATGCAACCTTTACAAAACATAGTTCATATACTGATATTATGGTAATCTAGTTGGATACAAGATTTGGATATTGTTATCACTGACTATTCACCAGTTTGTATTAGGGCTAGGTCATATGATATTACTCATGAATAGATTTTATTTTGCTTTGGGAAATATAAGTCTCTAGTTACTAGCGGAACTCTCCTGTATTGTTTTTTACATAATGCAACTTGAAAAAGATGAATTGATTGTACAGTGCTGAATCCAGGCTGTGTTCTCAGTTGCCTAGTATCCACCTCTTTGTTACCAAACTATTGTTTTCTGTTGAACCAGTTCTCTCTTCAGTTACTAATAAAAATGTGCAAAATATTGCTTCAAAATATTGTTCTTTTTGGTGAATTTTGTTTTTACATTTGCTTATTTACATTTACTTTTTTGTCTTGTCAATAATAACGTAAGGCTCGTAGTAATAATAAGTAATAATACAGGACTTAAATATGCTTTAAAACTGCTAAAATTCAGTAAAGATTTTTTTTTTTAAAGATTACATTGTCTGGAGTGTGCAAACAAAGTGCTTTTAACTGTGTAATGGGGTGCCACTAGAGGTGGGCACCAGTAGAAAGACTTAGGACTCCAAGGTACAGTGCTGCAGAATAAACCTTGAAGTCGTATGATGCACAAGACGAATTAGGTTGCCCATGAAAGGAAGAGTTTGAATGCTCTCATTGGGCTTTCCCTGTATATCCATCTATTCATTATCTTGTGCTTACCTGGAGCCGGGTCACAGGGGCAGCAGTCTAAGTAGGGGCTCCCAAAATTCTCCCACCCCAGACACTTTCTCTAGCTGCTCCGGTGGGACCACAGGGCGTCCCCAGGCCAGCCAAGAGTCCCTGCAGCGTGCCCTGTGTTCCCGGGGCCTCCTCCTGGGAGGGACATGCCCGTAACACCTCAATCACCTCAGCTACCTCCTCTCAATGTGGAAGAGTAGCAGCTCTACTCCAAGCTCCTCCCATGTGACTGATTTCCTCACCCAATCTCTAAGGAAACGCCCAGCCACCCTGTGAAGGAAACTCATTTTGACTGCATGTATCTGCATCATTGCAGACGTTACACCAATCTGCCTGTCAATCTCCATCCTTACCTCACTCATGAATAAGACCTTGAGATACTTGAACTCTTCAACTTGAGGCAGGGACTCTCCACCCATCTGCAGAGGACAAGCCACCTTTTTCTGGGTTAAGAATCATGACCTCGGATTTGGAGGAGCTGATTCCCACCCATTTCACACGCGGCTGCAAACTACCCCAGTGCATGCTGCAGGTCCTGGTTTGATGAAGCCATCATGACAACATCATCTGCAAACAGCATCTTGTGATCCCCAAACCAGGCACCCTCGTGCAACTGACTGCACCTAGAAATTCCCATAAGCCAACAGAACAGTGAGAGACCTGTCCCCAACCCAAAGACGCAGGGACGAAACTCTCCCGATTCTGGGGATGAACTCCAACACTTTACAGCTTAGCTGTCCAACTCGAGGAGATGGGTTCCAGATCCCAAGCTGTGCATGGAGGTGAGGCCGACCATATCTAGTTGGTAGCGCTGAACCTCCCACACAAGCTCAGGACTGTCACCCAGATCTCTCCACACTGATCCCTTATGGATCATCTCCAGGTGGTGAGATGACAGCCCCATGTTGCTCCTTTGGGCTGGGCCCCATGGGGGAAGGCCCTGCCACCAGACATTCACATTCAAGCACCCACACCAGGTCTGGCTTCAGGGTGGGGATTGGTGACACCAATCCAGGCAACATAATTGATAGTACATTCATCATACCATGGGTGACTCTACCAGGGGCATGAAGCCGATGACAACATAGCTCCCAGGATCAAACCTCTCCACCACATTTAGGTGACGGTTCAAGAAGGGGCTCTCTATGAATAAAGATTTAAAAAATACATTAAATCATCTGTCCTTTGTATTTCTTTCTCAGGTTTGTTACATGTTCTTTGTGTCACATTAAAACAGTACTGGTGTTGAGATAAAATCTTAAATTTGCATCTGTGTAAATCCAAATATTGGCAGAAGCATAGTTGCGTTTTAATATATTTTGAAGCAGTAGCTAGTGCAAGCTGAGCTAGCCCGAAGTTTTAATGTAAAAGCCATGGGGAGTTAGCGCCTCAAGTTAGTTAGTGAGTTAGTACCTCAAGTTCATTTTATTAGACACTATGTGAGTTATTCACAAATATATCTTTAGCATTAATTCTGTACACATTGTGAAACCTTAGCACAGAATGTTCCCGTTAAATTTGCAGTTCAAGTGTAATTACTGTAGGTACATAGTTACTACATAGATAATAATACAATTTTATTTTTGTTAGTAATAAATGTAAAACTTTGAATGTTCTATTAATAACCTGTGGAAATAAAATATGTAATGAAAATTTTGTACAATGAGATTATGGAACAACATGGAAATGTTTATTTGTTAAAGAAGAAGAAATTCTGCAGTCAAATGATGCACAAAAACTGTCTTTTGTATTTCTTTCTCAGGATTTACCTTCTCACAGTAGCAACACAATTGTTTTCACTTCAGGTATAGTTTTGACCTCGGAGAGGTTCAGTAGTTTAGAATCAAGTCCGAGCTTATTGGTTTCAGAGTAATGAAAAATAATTTCTTTTAAATGAAAAAAAAACAAACAAAAACAAAAAAACGAAAAAAAACCCAAAACTGTTAAATTAATTTAAAATGAAGCGGACACCCATAAATGTAGTTTTTGCCTCTGAATATTACGTGGCTATACCAAACTGAAAACATTGCATGAGGTATGCAATGCATGGGTATAGGTTATGTGGCTATATCTAGAGGGATAATGTCAGATAGAGCTGCAGGCTCTTTGCATAAACACACAGCATAGGCAATTATACCCCCCTCCACACACACATGCGCACACACACATACATACAGAACACACCATCCCTCTCGGACTGCCTCTCCTCCCTCCACTCCTCTGCTTCGCTCCTCACGGTTTACTGCCCACTTTACGGCATCTCATCTCCTCCCTGTTTGCTGACACATCAACAGCAGCTGCAGAAATATTAGTGTGCATGTACAAGCTATGGCCAAGCAACAAGGCCAGGAAACCCAATATGGTGCAAATGATCCACACTGAGATAGACCAGAGACATTAGTAACACTAGGGTACGCATATTAATATTCATCTAGCAGCTATTTTGCATATTTGTAAGTGGTTAATTTGATGTTAATTATGATTGATTCCACCCTTATTAATGTCTACATAACCTTATTCTACTGCTAATTAAACATCTACTTTCCTGTTAATACATTTGTTATTACTGTTAATTAACTAGCATGATGTTTGGACATTTTTGCACAGGGATAAGTGTAAACAGGTAAAAACTACTTGTACTCAACAACATCCTTATTACCATCACAATTTATGTACAAACATTCCTAACGCCACACTAAAATGCATTTTTTTTTTAAACTAGGAAATATGAATTAACACCAAATTAACCACTGTATGCAAATCAGCAGCTAGTTAGATGTTAATAAGTGGACCGTAAAATAAAGCTACCAAGAAACCTTATTAGAATAATGTGGATTAGTAGTTACAAGGTTCAGTGTTTACACTTAACAGAAGATCCTTTGGTGGATGTGTGTCATTTATTTGAAATGTGTCACTCAGGAAACTTTAACATCTACTGATTTTTCAGATGACTTAAAACCTAATAAATACATTAAAATAACAATAAATAAAATAAATAATACATTCTCGCATTGTCAGTAACTCCTTTTTACTGCAGGCAGAGAGTAAATACATTGTACAACAAAAAAATAATAGCTATACCAATAGGCAACTTGTTAAATAACACTGCACTTCAAGTAATGCATTATCTATTTGTAGAAGTACTAGTAGTAGTACTAGTTAAAGTATAAGAAGTAGCTGTAGTAGTTTTGGTAGTAGTAGCGTCACCATACACACAGTAAAGAGACACTGGTATGAAAGAAAGGATTAAGCTACAAAAGAGTGAGACACAAATTGCAGTGCTGTAAAGGAGGAGAAGGTTAATGAGGCTGGTGCAGTGAGACAGATCACAGGGACACACAGATCTGAGCCGCAGGGGCTAGCTCACTTTATTACATTAGCCAACATGAGAGCAGATAGCTTCTCCATGTCTGTTCTCTCTGTATCCCAAACGTTCTCCCTTATACCAGTACGAGTAACAGTTAGTGCCGGAAACATTCAGTCATCTGACGCAAAAGAAATCTTCTCCACCATGCACATGTTTGCTCAGGCTCAAGTCAGTTCATAGAGGATTTCACTTGTAAGCAATCAGTTAAGATTATCTGATTATTGTGTTTGAGACTTGGGTGGATAGATGTCTTTCCAACCCGGAAACGGAACATAAAACATTTCATTTTGGTGGTTTAAAGCATTAACTTTGGTAAATATGTAGTGTAGATGTCTATATTTAAAGTCAGCATAAGGCTATATTCCATTTTTGTTTTTATGTAATGATGATTCACTTTTTTACTGAAATTAATATATTTAACATCTTTACAGCACTGTTCCATGGAGGAGAATGCTTGGATGATGTCTCACTGCTGATTGAGGATGAAGAATGTAGAAAGGATTAATAAGCAGCTCAGTTATTAGTAACATGATGCATACTTCATTTCCCTCTAGCACTAAAACTTTTGGAACAGAATGGTTAAGAAATATTTGCCTATAGCTTCTGGATTGAATGGATTAGATGATCATATTATGTTACTTTATCCAACCCTGTGGCTATAATTGAGACATGCACAGTACGCTTTTTTAACCTTTGCAACTCAGGGGTGTCTGTCTTCCTTTTGAGGGCCATAATTGACACCTTGATTAGGTCTTTCGCAGCCTGTGGCACTGGTTTAAAACAGACCCAATGCATTAAGCGCATTTCCACTTGTTGACTGGGTGAAATCTGTCTCTTCCAAAAGTCAGCTGATGATATATAAAACTTACTCTTACACAAAAACACTCGGGAAGTAGACCGTGCTGTTTAGATGGTGGAAAGTGATGTCCCTGATAATGTCCTTGGTCAGACTTGGATCAATTAAGGCATGGCAGATGTGCAGAACCATGGCTGGCTCTAGGGCTTAAAGAATACAATTCAATTTCCCTCAACAAATGTAATAGTATTAGGGTTGGATAAAAACAGACAAGTGGAAGGGAGGAGTCTTTTAAAAGGCAAAGTCAGGCAAGGTGGACACTGCGTGGATGCTTGGTGTACAGACCAGAAGAAATTGATGGAGAGGAATATTTGTCCAAGGATTTATAAATAATTCCTTCGAAAGACAAACAACTTCTACAACTGCTATTGGCCGTTCGGTTTCCTAATAAAACGACTTCACGCGTTGAACATCACAGACCACAATGAGGATTTTCAGCAGGAACTTTCGACTGCAAGATATTACCGTCATGTACTTCACGGCTTTGGCCACTCTCATGATCATCCTCGTGGCTTCCTACCAGGCACCCACATCTGCAGTAGATATCTCCAGTCTCCAGTCCAACCAGGTCCTCCCTCCTCTGCCCATGCCCTTCCGAGTGCTCCTGGATCCAAAAGGAGAACTGCAGCTGGCCTGGAACATCAGCTACGCCAACCAAGAGGTGTACGTGGAGGTGAAGGTGGCCAAGGTGCGCCATGGGATTGTTCTGGGAATGTCTGACAGAGGTGAGCTGACCAATGCAGACCTGGTGGTGCTCTGGGACAGTGGGACGAGAAACTTCTTTGGAGTAAGTACATGTGGAATGATCAAGCTTGTATTTATAAACACAAATTGCATGAAAATGAAAATGTTTAATATGACATAATAACAATAATGAAAATATCTGATAAACCACTGCTTTCTATATTTACTCATGAAAATAAAAATCATTGAGTTACTTCATTCACAATTCAACATAGTACTAATCTAGGAAATGGAAATTGATCAAAATGTTAGTTTATATATTCATGTGATTTCTGATAAGGAATCTGTGAAGACCTTTCCCCATTTAAAAGTAATACAGTGTAACATTTTGATTTGAATTGCATTCTCACTATAACAATGGAGGATTGTTGCCATTCCAAATCATTTAAATCAAGAAGGAATCCTTATGACTGTAACGCATGAATACAATCTCATGTTATTATTTTTTATATATTGTATATTTCAGTTACAACATCTCATTTCTTGATTATTTATAGGGAATAAAATGTGGTATAATGTGGATCTACTTGGAAACCATATACACATTTAAAATTTTTAGTAATCATTTATTGCTTTCCAAATTTTAAGACAAAATTGAGAAACCTGAAATAGAAATCAGTGCTGGGGTGTGTTTGTGATCCCTGATGCATGAGATTGCTGTGTTTCGCTCTAAGTGGCAGGCAGCTTGTTTATGATGGCTTAGTCACAAGGGATTATTCTATCAGCCGCTGCTAATGAGAGAGTATTTACACCACCCCAGCAGCTCAGGTTCGCCAGGGATTCATTAGAGGACATTACCATGTTAAAAACTGCCCAAAACACTTGTCATGCCTTAATTTAGCCACAAATGCATATTAAGTCATTACTAGAAATCTGGGATTCACATAATGCGAAAAGAATACAGTATACCAAGATCTTGAAGGAGGCCCACCTCACACACACTCATACATAAAAACTATAATATGTAAATGTTATTGATTCTCAATTGCTAATTAAAAAACTTAGATTAACTTTGATTCACATAGAAAATTACGTTGACATAGTAGCTCATAATTACAATATAAAAACAATTCTTACACTATGTAACTTTCTTCCACCTGCTAGTCCCCATGGAGATGTTATTGTTTTGCCGCAATATTCTACTGTATGGCATCTAACATATCTAACTAGCATGTATTTCATTGGAGGTGTTTAATTGCTTAAAAAAATACTTTGAAGAACATGCATTACAATGTGAGGCTTGACTCTCCTCAGATCTACATGTAACTTTGCTTAGTCGCAACATTTACTTGTCTCCATTAATGCCATAATGTGGAGTATTACAGGCAAAGCAATAACAAGCAGTTAGGGAACTCGTTAGACAATGCATTTCTAATAATAAAAAACAAATGAATGAATTGATAAATGAATTAATAATAACAGAAATCTAACCAATAATAGTAACTTTGGTGTTATACTTGCTCAAGGCTAGGCTGAGGTCCCTGGTAAAACACTTTATCATTGCTAGTACTTGTTCATATTGAATAGTACTTTTGACTTCTATCTGTTTTCAGGATGCATGGAGTGACAGTGAGGGCCGCGTCTCCCTGGACCCTCAGCAGGATTATGACCTGGTCCGGGCTGAGCAGAGAGCAGACGGGTTCTACCTCCTGTTCAAGCGCCCATTTGCCACGTGTGACCCCAGAGACTACCTTATTGAGGTGCATGCAAAGTACATGGATGTCATTCTCTTGAGAAGTTTAATGAAGTTTCTCTATGCCGAAAGAGTACAGAGCATCTTCTAATTGCATAGGATATTTACAAAACAGAAACCTATATTTATTTGTTTTATTTTTCAGAAACAACCTGTTATGAGGCTTTGAAAATATCTATCTGGCTTGGTTCCAAAAGAAACTAGTGAAAAGGAGATTGCAATCTGCCTGACAGACTTCGTGTCTTAATATTCATTTCCTGTATTTAAATCCTTTCTTCAAACTAAATTTTATGTTTGGTTAACTCAGTTTGAGAGAGAATTTAATGTTTATTTATTTGTTTTTTTCAGTTATGCTTACTTTCTGCATAAAGTTGGATTACATTTACAAATGTAGAGCTATTCTTCATAATTATTTACTGAGGTTTATAAAGATTTGGAGAGATTATCTATTATTTACTCTACTTGACAAATGACAAAGAGCCTGCTCTGTAAGTGTATGAGGAGATTAAGGCTTCCTTAGTCAGCAATGATAAGGCTTTTTAGAAGCAACTAGCAATTACATATGAATTATGACTTAAGTCCAGGTTTTGTGCAAGGTATTAAAAGTCTTAACAACATATTTACGCCCTTATTGTGTTCAGTGACTAGCTTGAAATCAATAAATGAATGAATGAATGAATGAAGTTTTCAAATTAATGTACAATAATATTACCAGGTCTTATAAGGAACGTTTTTTTGTTGTTTTTTATTTTTTTTTATTTTGCTGAAATTAAAACTATAACTATCCAATACCATGTGTAATATTTTTATTGCAGTGCTGGAACAAATGGCTATGGAACTGATCACATTTTCATGGTTTTATGGGTGAATCTAAAGTACTTACAGTATTGGAGTGCTCAGCACAATTTCTACTCAGGCATTCATTATTGTGATTATGGTTTCTATGGGAGCATCCTTTCAGAGGACACAAAAAGAACAGCGCATCACTATGACAACAAAATGAAAAGTTGTCCTGGCTATCTCAAAAGCGTATGATTATAATCATTTTCATGTTGTTTAATCAGGATGGGACAGTGCACTTTATCTATGGGTTCCTGGACAAACCACTGGCGTCTCTGGAGCAGTTAAACTTGTCCCGGATACAGACTGGACTGCAGAGAGTGGTGGTGCTGCGCCCAGACACCCAGCCCCCTACCCTGCCTCCTGATGTCAGCACCTTGGATGTACTCTCCCCCAATGTTATCATCCCCAGTCAGGAGACCACCTACTGGTGCTTCATACAGAAGCTGCCCGAAAACATGCCCATGAACCACATTGTGATGGTAAAACATACTGCATGTACTAAATACTAAACATTACTACTACTACAAAGCATTATTACAACTACATTACTTGAATTCATGTGATTCAGCTTTCCTCCTATCTTGTCTGTGTCAGTACGAGCCTATGATCACCCGAGGAAATGAAGCT
>JAIEZT010000054.1:16827352-16834631 GCA_019594935.1 Periophthalmus modestus
CAACCCTTCACATGAAGCAAATAGTACAATAATCAAATGTTGCTGTCCAGTGTTGATTGTTTAACTGTCTGTGAAAGGTCATGCAATTAATACTCAGACCCTCTATTTCAATAGTGCTTTTCAACCACTACTGGGCACCCAAAGCTTTACATGAAGGAAAACATTTGCCCATTCACATATGTTGGGTTTCCATGCTTTTTCAGGACACAGCATTGATCCTAACCATAGTTATTACTAGCCTAACTTACCTATTTTCCCTCATATCGGTATTTTATTCATCTATTAATAAAAAAAAAAAAGAGTGGAGAGTTGGGTACCTAATTATGTGTGTACATACAACTTTTAGTTCATACAATGTCATAAATGCCCACCCATACACACATTCATATGCCAGTGCACACATACTCTAGAGGCAGGAATAGGTGCCTTGCCTGAGGACAAGAGCAGTATGCATTAGTAGGAGCCATGATTGAACCACAAACGATTGGGTCAGAGGGCAAACGATCTTCCACTTGAGCTACTGTCTTCCATTAACAAAAAAACATTACTAATGAAGATATTATGGATGGACTTGCACAGGTCGCAGAGACTCGTCAGGGATCAGACTACACTACACAACCCAGTCTGAGGAGGTATGACGCTGGGATCATGGAGCTAGGGCTGGTCTACACCCCCATCATGGCCGTCCCTCCCAGACAACAAGCCTTTGACTTGAATGGCTACTGCACCTCCAAATGCACCGAGACTGTGAGTTCTCTATTACAATATGTACAAGCTGAGATGTTAAAATTTTCAGGAGTGTGGTTATGTCTTTTTTTTTTGTGCCCAGGCCTTACCTAAACAAGGGATCTTCGTTTTTGCCTCTCTCAGCTGCACACACACACTTAGCAGGACGTGCAATCAGGACCGTCCTGATTCGAGGGGGCAGAGAGGTGGAGGTGCTCTCACAGGATCCACACTACAGTGCACATTACCAGGTGACTATTGGACGCTATACACCACAGGTCTGGAATGGACCTCCTGCTATCCCTGAGTTTTGTAATGATGAAGAATTAGAACCGTTGAAATGGCGATGAACAATTTCAAACTAAAACAGAGAGCTAAAACATGACTAGGGAATGTGAGGTGAAGGTTACAATGATAATATGGTTGTATGAAAAATGTTGTTGTAATGTGTAATGTGTCTTAATTATGTTAGTAGTTAATGAATTGAGAAGGTTAGATTTTAGTTCAGTGGAGAAAAAAATTGAGAAAATTCAACACATATTTGGAAAAGTTTGTGATAATACTAGTAGGATAAGATGACTAACCAAATAAAACAAGCCACAGGTGTAGAATGGAGTCCAAGTTGGCACCAACTGAGCTAGTTAGGCAGCTCACTAAAATAACTGAAATACAAAAAAGCTTTGAAAAATACAAACCTCCCTAATTAAAACAATTAGCAGGGAACATAATTATACTTGATCAGCATGCAAAATGTATGATTTTTTTTTTTTTTAAACAAACTGTTAATTTTAGTTGCTATGTCAAACCACAAACACTGCAAATTGCCTTTCCAGAACACTCTATCCTTCACCTCACATCAGTACTGCCTCAAAGTCACTTAGTAAACTTAATCATAGTCATAAGTAATGCACCACTGCACTGACTGCCATTTTGCATGCCAACACTACATACTACTACTGTCACAAGCAGCACGCAGTAGTTATACCATCATCAGGAGGACCACAACAAATCTCCTGTCGACTCTGGATCAAAACTGACAAGTGTCGTAATGTTGTTTTTAGAGGCCGCATCCAACATCTGCTATGTTTTATTTATGCACAATCACCAGAGGCTGAACCACACGCACACAACACACGCACATACACACATGCACAACTGAGAGAGACATCTGTCCTGCCGGCTGATACAATCTGTGCCACTATTGATGGCTCTCTAATGTAAGTGTACCTGGGTGGTGTGTAGCTCGCAGTCTCATCGGGCGTATAAAGATGTTATCAGCACCACCCCCCAATCCTATTAGGGCCAGTCAATAATTATGGAAGTGCCTCTGGGAAAAAAAAGCTGTTTTGTTTGGTGAAATAAACTGCAAATAATATCACTACAAGGAATAAAACACATCAAAATGAAGCCATTTTAGATTGAAATTAGCCTTTTTAGTTTTATTTTTAGGTGGAGGTGGATTTAGGAATAAGTTGATTGGTGAATAGATCATTTTTATATTTGACAACAATACCAGCTTCAAATGGTTTGGGCAAGTGGTCAATAGATGGTTATAGCTGCCAGCATATAGGAAGCCATTTTTTATTTAGTTGCATGTGTGTAAGTTGGTGTTGAAAAATGGAACAGAAAGAAGACTTAAAGCTGCACTATGTAACTTTTACAGCGGAGGGCTCGCCGTATGCTTGTTTTGTATGGAGATGTTGTTACTTTGCCAGGGATGTTCCACAGTATGATTAAACTTAAGTATCTTGCATTCGTTCAATTCAATTAAAGTGTTTTTATTGGTGAAAAAATACCTTGAAAAATGTTCTTGTGAGGGGATTGGTTCTCCACAGATATGACCTGTAACTTGGCCTGGTGACACTACCAGCTTGTCTATATGGAGACAGATAAGTTTAAAGCTATACTGTGAAACATTTCAAACAAAAGCAACAACATCCCCATGAAGACAAGCAAGTAATGCACCTTTAACATTTGCTACCATAATATGTATCTATATGCTTTTTGTTTACCAGATGATCCGTAGTCTGAGGAAGATCGTACATGTTTTACCAGTAGTAAGTAACAACTTTTCTATTTAACGAAATTAACGAAAAAAGTAAATGTGTTTTTAGGCTTTGGGAGGAGGAACAGCTTGCTGGGCCAGAGCACTTGGTCTGAGTGCTCAAATTGAGTGGAAATAGGGACAGGCTGTAAACTCAATAGTGCGGTAGGGCAGTCCCGGGAGAAAGAGCAGATGTGCCCTATTAAGACGAGCGCTGGCAATTTGAAAAGGTTCATTCATCTCTGAAAAAATGCCCAAAATGAAGACATTACTAGAGATTTGTATTTTATAATTGCACAAAAATAATCATTTCTATTTTCACAAAAGAAACTTTCATGATTGGTCTTTTTTCACCTCTTTTCTATCAATAGGGAGATGTCCTCATAACCAAGTGCACTTATAACACAGAAGATAGGACCAAGCCTACAGTGGTAAGTGTCATAGTTTATCCAGTTTTTACATAAAACTCTAATATACCTTCAACAACATGATTTCTGAGGAATATATTTAAAGTCACACTAACGCACTAGCTGTTTCTTGTATGTTGTAAGTATCTATGTTAACATCAGTCAAATATCTGCATTACTAAAGTTTAACATAACATCTTGGATTTGATTAAAATGAAACCAATGAAACAGTTAAAAGTTAAACAGTTAAACAGTTAAATTTGCTAACTTACCATTTGAACACATTACACCATTTTTAAAAAAGTGCTAAATCAAGTTTGAAAAACTATAATCTTCCCCAAACAGTTCACCAAGCATTAAAATAGTCTTCCTAAGTTTCATTTGGTATGTTGTTGCTATGATAGGCTAAAATATTTCACCGAAAAGTCTAGCAGACTTTTTGCTCCCTCATTTGTCCACTCATTCATGTTACACATTGGACTACAAATGACTTAGAATCAACTAAGGCTGCATATTACTTGAGAATGCTTTGAAAGCCATTAACATAACTAACCAATTGTTCTAGTATTCTCTTTTATAAGTAATTTTATTTTCACTTTCCTAATGGCACAATGAGTAGACTCACCAAGAAATGCTGATGTGCATGTTCCACCTTGCACCATTATAAACTTCTACTTGTGCAATAAACATGCAATTACAATATTAGACATGCGATGGCTCTAGCAATAAAAGTTCTCTGACTATTGTGTAAGCTTCTGTCTTATTTTGTTTTTAATCATATGCATTAGTTATTTAAACAGTGAAACTGGATTTGGACCATGCTAATTAATTGCACTGCAGCATCATTCTACTTATATTTCCTCTAAATATTTGCTTCTATAGGGGGGATTTGGCATTATGGACGAGATGTGCGTTAACTACATCCACTATTACCCCCGCACTCAGCTGGAACTGTGCAAAACCCACGTGGACCCCGGGTATCTGCAAAAGTACTTCAACTTCATCAACAGGTGGTTCTCTCATTCGTAGCGATTATTCACAAATGTTTCTCTAGTCTAGGCATATGTCCATTTTGCCCTTCACGCTCATTTAACTCTCAAGTCTGTCACTTGAAAACTGTGACTAAGCTTATTCGGTTTTGTGCATTCATCACTGCATTTCTTAGAAGCTTGTGATCATAAGCTTTGAAGGATAAAGTGTTTTTCAAATTGTTTTTCTCAAACACCAACTTTGCTTGTTTTTCCAATCGCTCTCGTCTCAATTTCTCTGTTAAGGAAAACAAAGAACAGGTACTAAATTGATTCAAAAAATGTAAAATGCTGATATTTTATTTTTTAATACCAAATGGCCTTCTCTGAGCCAACATGTTCATGTTTTATACAGTGCGTTGACACTGGACTTAACCAGGACTAAACCTGGACTAGAACAGGACCAAAGAGTACCCTGAAACTATTTTTCTAAACCAATGAAGTGCTTGCTATAACTGTACCCCTTTTTCACACACACCATTGCTAATTTCGTGTATTGACTATTTTTGAGTTTGGGGGACTTTGCTTTTTGTACAATAATCTTTCTTTAACCTTACCTCCCATCTCTGCCTGCAGGTTTCATGGAGATGACCACTGCGTGTGCGGAGATGTTGGCGTAACAGAACAATACGAGCAGTTGAAGTGGGACGCATTCAGTGGAGAGGTGTTGGACTCCCTGTACAACACAGCACCCATCTCAATGCACTGCAATCAGTCCACTGTTGAGCTCTTTCCGGTGAGTTTTTAAAGCAGGCACTGGCTAAAAAAAAAAGGCTTCAAATTCAGATCTCACTGGGATAGGGGGAAATGGAAATGCAATACATTGTTGAAGTGAAAGATTTAGACTAGTTAATCTTAATGTAATCTGTAAAAAGAGGGTTTAAAAAAGACAACAAAGGCCTTTTAAGATGTTTTTTTTTTTTCTTGCCTTAAGCTGACTAGGAACAGTCAACTGATTTTTTTTTTTTTAACCTTAAATACAAAAGTAGACTCAAATGAATAGTTTTAGGTTTTTGACTAACTTCAAAAGAACATAGATCACATGTCAAACCTATGTTTAGAAGTCATCACTTGACATATGAGCTACTATGACCTTCCACGAACAGTCCCTTGAGCTCTATATATTTTATTTCCCATGAAATTTCAAGGTCTAGTCAAATACAAGGCAAAATGTCATTTCTCGTGTCACCTTCATAGGCAATCATGTTAACATAACCATTAATAGCACTCACAGCTGCAAGTCAGGCAATTATTCATAATCACTACTTAAACTGTGCAAATTCAACTTGTAAGACCCTGGTTTTATAAGGTGATCAGAGCCAACACAGAAATATTTTGGCAGCATTGTCTTGGATTATGAGCAAACTCTAGAGGTTCAGTGCAACCATGTGCCTAATGGAGTACTGAATAAAATACATCTGCATAAAATCTACTTGTGCTTGAAGAAGTTTACCAAAAATAACTTTTTTTTCCCTGTAATAATTATTTTAGCCAGGTAATTGATTTAGTCCCAAATTAGACTACACTAATAGTATTTAGGGAGCCAGTATTTTAAATATGGTAATATTAATATGGGGAACGGTTTCAGTTGATTGCAAGACCTCTAGACTGAAATGTCAAAACTATTATTTTAATCTTGATTGTAATAACTTCAGCCATAATTTGCCATTTTAGCTTCAGATCATAAGTCTGATTCATGTCTGGTATTGCAGGGAGAGTGGGAGAGGCAGCCTTTACCAGTTGTGACGTCTGTCCTAGAAAAGCCTCACTACCCCTGTGAGGGCCGTGCTCCGCCCACCCTGCACCCTAGAGGAACACCCAGGGATGATGGGAAACCCAGAGAAGTCATGACCTGAAGGAGACTATATTATGACAGATGTGCTTTTTGCTTTACTGGGCCCTATATATGAAACAATCATATACAAACAGCAAAGTATCTTTGTAACAAATACTAGTAGTAAAAAGTAAACAAATACTGAAACAAAAATAGTAATAGTACTACAGACATTAGCCATTAAAATATACATTGACCACATAATGACAAAAACTCTCTACTATAAACTACTATTTTTAATAGTGCTTTATAGATGCTTTTTCTTGGCTCTGTAGTTTGTGGTCCAAAAAAAAAAAAAAAAAAAAAAAATTAGAAAGCTTGCTGTTAAAATTTATTCATAAAAATGTACATTGGGTTTCACAAAATCAATGTACTGTTACATTTTGTCTGATTGTTTTATGTTTTCTGTCAAAAGTAAAATTAACATTAAAATGACAAACTGCCTTACATATGACAGCAACAAGAACATTGATTATGGCTCACTTTAGTCACACTTCTTTAAGACTTACAGCAACAACACTTTACCATACCATTACGCATAAACAATTAAAATGGCAACGAATTGAGAGAACACCTGAAGATATGCCACCCTAAACATTTTTAATAATTGTTTATCATTTATGGATTTAAGACCTGAGGACGTGCATACTTCAGCCCTTGAAAAAAAACTGAGAAGAACATCCTCTGTTGTATAAGGGCAGTGTTTTTACCTGTTGTGTGGTGTGTGTGTGTGTGTGTGTGTGTGTGTGTGTGTGTTGTGTGTTGTTTGTGTGTGTGTGTGTGTGTGTGTTGTGTGTGTGTGTGTTGTGTGTGTGTGTGTGTGCGTGCGTGTGTGCGTGCGTGCGCAGTGCGTGCGCGTGCATATATGTGTGCTTCTGATATCAGTCTTTTTTTTTTTTGTTAACTAAATCTACTCAGGAAGCTATAATTTGTAATGATTTATGGTTTGGGGCAAAATCCATGAATCATTTCAAATTAGTAAACAGTTTGTGCTGAACAGGCAGCAGCAGCCAACGTCATGGAGAATAGAAGTGGCGGAATACAAATGGCCTGCCATGGACAGACTTTTTTGGGAAGGTGGTCCACAGCAATGGATTTGTAATTGGTATAAACTGTCTTCCAGTAAATGTAATTAATCAGGTGTCAAATGTATTAAGCACTTCATCATATTAATTTTCTCCTATGTTGTAAACCAATGATGAAACATAATTTATGATGTTAAATTAAAATGCTGTCATAA
>JAIEZT010000054.1:16834731-16864731 GCA_019594935.1 Periophthalmus modestus
TAGCACAATCTATGTAGATGGTATTAGTTTGAGGGGAAGTAGCCATGCAAAATGGTGTGTGTCGGTGTTTATTCTAAAAACCTCATGTTCATAACACTTTGGAGTAAAGTTGTGTCCTAAGCCTGCAGGCATTTGGAGTCTGATTATGGTGGTTGATTACACTCGATAAAATGGACTAAAAACAGACTTGTTCAATCTATACTATCTAGATCTCAAACAGGCAGGGTTTAGAGAGCGAAACACCTGAGAGGATCTGAACAGGAGCCAGAGACAAAAACACTGTGGGGAAGAATGACATAAAAAGGCAAGAGTTATCAGACTGCTGTTCTGTGTGTGCCCCTGCCAAAGTGCTGTAGTGATGGTCTCTTGATGACACCACTTATCAAGCAAATGTCATACTCTTTTACCCAAATACTCCCGATTCATTTTGAGTCAGTGGAACAAAATCTAGCAAACCAAAGTATCCTAATGTTACTTACTGGAGATCACTGTGAAGTTAGGCGCAGGGCAGTGACCAGTACTATGATGGTCAATGTCTCTGAACTCACAGCCAACAGCCATTTATGCTTTTCAACACTGAATAATACAACTGGAATTCAATTTTTTCTCACAAAATTTGAACATATATCCTTTCTGTTAGTCATAGCAATGTTTTAAATGTTTACTAGTTTAAAAAGCAATGGTGCCTCTAGTTTGTTTCAGCTAGAGGCAACATCCAGTTTAGCCATGTTGCATTGGTCTTTTACTTTAGTTGGTATATCTGAAACTATCTTGCCTTGCTCTTCTTATGACAGCGTTTTAATTTAACATCAATATAATTATGTTTACATCATTGTTTACAACCTAGGAGGAAAGTAATATGATGCAAGTGCTTAATACATTTGACACCTGTATTAATTACATTTACTGGAAGACAGTTTATACCCCATACAAATCCATTGCTGTGGGACCACCTTCCAAAAAAGTCTGTCCATGGCAGCCATTTGTATTCCGCCACTTCTATTCTCCATGACGTTGGCTGCTGCTGCCTGTTCAGCAACAAACTGTTTACTAATTTGAAATGATTCATGGATTTTGCCCCAAACCATGAAATCATACAAATTATAGCTCTCTGAGATAGATTTAGTTTAAAAAAAAAAAAAAGACTGATATCAGAAGCACACATATATGTGCACGCACGCACGCACGCACGCACGCACGCACGCACGCACGCACGCACACACACACACACACACACACACACACACACACACACACACCCCACACACACACACACACACACACACACACACACACACACACACACACACCACACACACACACACACACACACACACACACAACAGGTAAAAACACTGCCCTTATACAACAGAGGATGTTCTTCTCAGTTTTTTTCAAGGGCTGAAGTATGCACGTCCTCAGGTCTTAATCCATAAATGATAACAATTATTAAAAATGTTTAGGGGTTGCATATCTTCAGGTGTTCTCAATTCGTTGCCATTTTCATTTGTTTATGCTGTTATGGTATGGTAAAGTGTTGTTGCTGTAATAAGTCTTAAAGAAGTGTGACTAAAGTGAGCCATAATCAATGTTCTTGTTGCTGTCATATGTAAGGGCAGTTTGTCATTTTAATGTTAATTTTACTTTTGACAGAAACCATAAAACAATCAGACAAAATGTAACAGTACATTTATTTTGTGAAACCCAATGTACATTTTTATGAATAAATTTTAACAGCAAGCTTTCTAATTTTTTTTTTTTTTGTTTGGTTTTTTTTTTTACACACAACTACAGAGCCAAGAAAAGCATCTATAAAGCACTATTAAAATAGTAGTTTTATAGGAGAGTTTTTTCATTATGTGGTCAATGTATATTTTAATGGCTAATGTCTGTAGTACTATTACTATTTTTTGTTTCAGTATTTTGTTACTTTTTACTACTAGTATTTGTTACAAAGATACTTTGCTGTTTTTGTATATGATTGTTTCATATATAGTGCCCCAGTAAGCAAAAAGCACATTCTCTTGTCATAAATATAGTCTCCTTCAGGTCATGACTTCTCTGGGTTTCCCCATCATCCCTGGGTGTTCCTCTTAGGGTGCAGGGGTGGGCGGAGCACGGCCCTCACAGGGGGTAGTGAGGCTTTTTAGGACAGACGTCACAACTGGTAAAGGCTGCCTCTCCCACTCTCCCTGCAATACAGACATGAATCAGACTTATGATCTGAAGCTAAAATGGCAAATATATGGCTGAAGTTATTACCATCAAGATTAAAATAATAGTTTTGACATTTCAGTCTAGAGGTCTTGCAATCAACTGAAACGTTTGTTCCCCATTAAATATTACCATATTTAAAATACTTGGCTCCCTAATACTATTAGTGCTAGTCTAATTTGGACTAAATCAATTACCTGGCTAAAATAATTATTACAGGGAAAAAAAAAGTTATTTTTTGGTAAACTTCTTCAAGCACAAGCTAGATTTTATGCAGATGTATTTTATTCAGTACTCCATTATGCACATGGTTGCACTGAACTCTAGAGTTTGCTCATAATCCAAGACAATGCTGCCAAAATATTTCTGTGTTGGCTCTGATCACCTTACATAAACCAGGGTCTTACAGTTGAATTTGCACAGTTTAAGTAGTGATTATGAATAATTGCCTGACTTGCAGCTGTGAGTGCTATTAATGGTTATGTTAACATGATTGCCTATGAAGGTGACACGAGAAATGACATTTTGCCCTGTATTTGACTAGACCTTGAAATTTTCATGGGAAATAAAATATTATAGAGCTCAAGGGACTGTTCGTGAAGGGTCATAGTAGCTCATATGTCAAGTGATGACTTCTAAACATAGGTTTGACATGTGATCTATGTTCTTTTGAAGTTAGTCAAAAACCTAAAACTATTCATTTGAGTCTACTTTTGTATTTAAGGTTAAAAAAAAATCAGTTGACTGTTCCTAGTCAGCTTAAGGCAAGAAAAAAAAAACATCTTAAAAGGCCTTTGTTGTCTTTTTTAAACCTCTTTTTACAGATTACATTAAGATTAAACTAGTCTAAATCTTTCACTTCAACAATGTATTTGCATTTCCATTTCCCCCTATCCCAGTGAGATCTGAATTTGAAGCCTTTTTTTTTAGCCAGTGCCTGCTTTAAAAACTCACCGGAAAGAGCTCAACAGTGGACTGATTGCAGTGCATTGAGATGGGTGCTGTGTTGTACAGGGAGTCCAACACCTCTCCACTGAATGCGTCCCACTTCAACTGCTCGTATTGTTCTGTTACGCCAACATCTCCGCACACGCAGTGGTCATCTCCATGAAACCTGCAGGCAGAGATGGGAGGTAAGGTTAAAGAAAGATTATTGTACAAAAAGCAAAGTCCCCCAAACTCAAAATAGTCAATACACGAAATTAGCAATGGTGTGTGTGAAAAAAGGGGTACAGTTATAGCAAGCACTTCATTGGTTTAGAAAAATAGTTTCAGGGTACTCTTTGGTCCTGTTCTAGTCCAGGTTTAGTCCTGGTTAAGTCCAGTGTCAAACGCACTGTATAAAACATGAACATGTTGGCTCAGAGAGGCCATTTGGTATTATAAAAATAAATATCAGCATTTTTACATTTTTTGAATCAATTTAGTACCTGTTCTTTGTTTTTCCTTAACAGAGAGAATTGAGACGAGAGCGATTGAAAAAAACAAGCAAAGTTGGTGTGTTTGAGAAAAACAATTTGAAAAACACTTTATCCTTCAAAGCTTATGATCACAAGCTTCTAAGAAATGCAGTGATGAATGCACAAAACCGAATAAGCTTAGTCACAGTTTTCAAGTGACAGACTTGAGAGTTAAATGAGCGTGAAAGGGCAAAATGGACATATGCCTAGACTAGAGAAACATTTGTGAATAATCGCTACGAATGAGAGAACCACCTGTTGATGAGTTGAAGTACTTTTGCAGATACCCGGGGTCCACGTGGGTTTTGCACAGTTTTCCAGCTGAGTGCGGGGGTAATAGTGGATGTAGTTAACGCACATCTCGTCCAAAATGCCAAATCCCCCCTATAGAAGCAAATATTTAGAGGAAAATATAAGTAGAAATGATGCTGCAGTGCAATTAATCGCATGGTCCAAATCCAGTTTCACTGTTTAAATAACTAATGCATATGATTAAAAACAAAATAAGACAGAAGCTTACACAATAGTCAGAGAACTTTTATTGCTAGAGCCATCGCATGTCTAATATTGTAATTGCATGTTTATTGCACAAGTAGAAGTTTATAATGGTGCAAGGTGGAACATGCACATCAGCATTTCTTGGTGAGTCTACTCATTGTGCCCATTAGGAAAAGTGAAAATAAAATTACTTATAAAAGAGAATACTAGAACAATTGGTTAGTTATGTTAATGGCTTTCAAAGCATTCTCAAGTAATATGCAGCCTTAGTTGATTCTAAGTCATTGTAGTCCAATGTGTAACATGAATGAGTGGACAAATGAGGGGAGCTCCAAAAGTCTGCTAGACTTTTCGGGTGAAATGCAGACGCTATCATAGCAACAACATACCAAATGAAACTTAGGAAGACTATTTTAATGCTTGGTGAAATGTTTGGGGAAGATGATAGTTTTCAAACTTGATTTAGCACTTTTTTAAAATGGTGTAATGTTTCAAATGGTAAGTTAGCAAGTTAACTGTTTAAACTGTTTAACTTAACTGTTTCATTGGTTTCATTTTAATCAAAATCCAAGATGTGTATGTTAAACTTTAGTAATGCAGATATTTGACTGATGTTAACATAGATACTTTACAACATACAAGAAAACAGCTAGTGCGTTAGTGTGACTTTAAATATATTTCCTCAGAAATCATGTTGTTGAAGGTATATTAGAGTTTTATGTAAAAACTGGATAAACTATGACACTTACCACTGTAGGCTTGGTCCTATCTTCTGTGTTATAAGTGCACTTGGTTATGAGGACATCTCCTATTGATAGAAAAGGGTGAAAAAAGACCAATCATGAAAGTTTCTTTTGTGAAAATAGAAAATGATTTTTTTGTGCAATTATAAAATACAAATCTCTAGTAATGTCTTCATTTTGGGCATTTTTTCAGAGATGAATGAACCTTTTCAAATTGCCAGCGCTCGTTCTTAATAGGGCACATCTCTGCTCTTTCTCCCGGGACTGCCCTACCGCACTATTGAGTTTACAGCCTGTCCCTATTTCCACTCAATTTGAGCACTCAGACCAAGTGCTCTGGCCCAGCAAGCTGTTCCCTCCTCCCAAAGCCTAAAAACACATTTACTTTTTTCGTTTATTTCGTTAAATAGAAAAGTTGTTACTTACTGGTAAAACATGTACGATCTTCCTCAGACTACGGATCATCTGGTAAACAAAAAGCATATAGATACATATTATGGTAGCAAATGTTAAAGGTGCATTACTTGCTTGTCTTCATGGGGATGTTGTTGCTTTTGTTTGAAATGTTTCACAGTATAGCTTTAAACTTATCTGTCTCCATATAGACAAGCTGGTAGTGTCACCAGGCCAAGTTACAGGTCATATCTGTGGAGAACCAATCCCTCACACAGTTTTCCAAGGTATTTTTCACCAATAAAAACACTTTAATTGAATTGAAACGAATGCAAGATACTTAAGTTTTAATCATACTGTGGAACATCCCTGGCAAAGTAACAATCTCTCCATACAAAAACAAGCATACGGCGAGCCCTCCGCTGTAAAAGTTACATAGTGCAGCTTTAAGTCTTCTTTCTGTTCCATTTTTCAACACCAACTTACACACATGCAACTAAATAAAAAATGGCTTCCTATATGCTGGCAGCTATAACCATCTATTGACCACTTGCCCAAACCATTTGAAGCTGGTATTGTTGTCAAATATAAAAATGATCTATTCACCAATCAACTTATTCTAAATCACCTCCACCTAAAAAATAAAACTAAAAAGGCTAATTTCAATCCGAAAATGGCTTCATTTTGATGTGGTTTATTCCTTGTAGTGATATTATTTGCAGTTTATTTCACCAAACAAAACAGCTTTTTTTTCCCAGAGGCACTTCCATAATTATTGGACTGCCCTAATAGGATTGGGGGGGTGGTGCTGATAACATCTTTATACGCCGATGAGACTGCGAGCTACACACCACCCAGGTACACTTACATTAGAGAGCCATCAATAGTGGCACAGATTGTATCAGCCGGCAGGACAGATGTCTTCTCTCAGTTGTGCATGTGTGTATGTGTGCGTGTGTTGTGGTGCGTGTGGTTCAGCCTCTGGTGAGTGTGCATAATAAAACATAGCAGATGTTGGATGCGGCCTCTAAAACAAACATTACGACACTGTCAGTTTTGATCCAGAGTCGACAGGAGATTTGTTGTGGTCCTCCTGATGATGGTATAACTACTGCGTGCTGCTTGTGACAGTAGTAGTATGTAGTGTTGGCATGCAAAATGGCAGTCAGTGCAGTGGTGCATTACTTATGACTATGATTAAGTTTACTAAGTGACTTTGAGGCAGTACTGATGTGAGGTGAAGGATAGAGTGTTCTGGAAAGGCAATTTGCAGTGTTTGTGGTTTGACATAGCAACTAAAATTAACAGTTTTGTTTAAAAAAAAAAAATCATACATTTTGCATGCTGATCAAGTATAATTATGTTTCCCTGCTAATTGTTTTATTTAGGGAGGTTTGTATTTTCAAAGCTTTTTTGTATTTCAGTTATTTTAGTGAGCTGCCTAACTAGCTCAGTTGGTGCCAACTTGGACTCCAATTCTACACCTGTGGCTTGTTTTATTTGGTTAGTCATCTATATACTAGTATTATCACAAACTTTTCCAAATATGTGTTGAATTTTCTCAATTTTTTTCTCCACTGAACTAAAATCTAACCTTCTCAATTCATTAACTACTAATATAACTAAGACACATTACACATTACAACAACATTTTTCATACAACCATATTATCATTGTAACCTTCACCTAACATTCCCTAGTCATGTTTTAGCTCCCTGTTTTAGTTTGAAATTTTTCATCGCCATTTCAACGGTTCCTAAATCTTCATCATTACAAAAACTCAGGGATAGCAGAAGGTCCATTCCAGACCTGTGGTGTATAGCGTCCAATAGTCACCTGGTAATGTGCACTGTAGTGTGGATCCTGTGAGAGCACCTCCACCTCTCTGCCCCCTCGAATCAGGACGGTCCTGATTGCACGTCCCTGCTAAGTGTGTGTGCAGCTGAGAGGCAAAAACGAAGATCCCTTGTTTAGGTAAGGCCTGGCACAAAAAAAAAAGACATAACCACACTCCTGAAAATTTTAACATCTCAGCTTGTACATATTGTAATAGAGAAACTCACAGGTCTCGGTGCATTTGGATTTGGTAGTTGCAGTAGCCATTCAAGTCAAAGGCTTGTTGTCTGGGAGGGACGGCCATGATGGGGGTGGTAGACCAGCCCTAGCTCCATGATCCCAGCGTCATACCTCCTCAGACTGGGAGTGTAGTGTAGTCTGATCCCTGACGAGTCTCTGCGACCTGTGCAAGTCCATCCATAATATCTTCATTAGTAATGGTTTTTTTGTTAATGGAAGACAGTAGCTCAAGTGGAAGATCGTTTGCCCTCTGACCCAATCGTTTGTGGTTCAATCATGGCTCCTACTAATGCATACTGCTCTTGTCCTCAGGCAAGGCACTATTCCTGCCTCTAGAGTATGTGTGCACTGGCATATGAATGTGTGTATGGGTGGGCATTTATGACATTGTATGAACTACAAGTTGTATGTACCACACATAATTAGGTACCCAACTCTCCACTCTTTTTTTTTTATTAATAGATGAATAAAATACCGATATGAGGGAAAATAGGTAAGTTAGGCTAGTAAATAACTATGGTTAGGATCAATGCTGTGTCCTGAAAAAGCATGGAAACCCAACATATGTGAATGGGCAATGTTTTCCTTCATGTAAAGCTTTGGTGCCCAGTAGTGGTTGAAAAAGCACTACTGAAAAAGAGGTCTCTGAGTATTATTGCATGACCTTTCACAGACAGTTAAACAATCAACACTGGACAGCAACATTTGATTTGTACTATTTGCTCATGTGAAGGGTTGGTAAAGAAGGGCTCTGCGTTTGGGTCACTTCAGGATAAGTAAACTTTGTAAAATGCTGATGAAAAGCCATTATAGATGAAATAATCTTGTGAAGTTACGCCCAAGGCTACGGAAGCGTATTGCATTCACTTCTAAATAATAAAAGTTTCTTTTTATGGGAGAAGTTCCAGTTTTTATGAGAAAAGTTTCTGTTTCATGAGAAAAGTAACTTATACAACAACCATCAATGGCTCTATGGACACACACGGAAGAGCATGTCCCGATGATAAGTTGTATTGTATTGTATGCAGGCATGGGACGGTATTGAAATTTGGTGTCATGTTTATCATGGCCAACGTGTTAATTGTGATTAAACAATTTATCATGATAATTATTGTTGCTGGCAGTTTAAAAATGTTCTAGATATGAGACTATTCATAATATTACAATTTTAATATTACTGAATAGGTTCGATATTTAACAAATGTTAAAGTATTGTACACTGTTATAAGTGAAAACAACAGGGATCTAGAGGAAAATTTTTTCTGCACCCTGGTGACACAAATGGCAATTATCTCTTTATCGGTGATTATTACAATTATATCCAAAAAAGTGACACAAACCATTATTGTTAACCCTTTTTTATCATGATAAATATTATTGTTTATCATCCCATTCCTAATTATATAGGCATGTATTTTATATCCTAAGGCCTGAGGTGCTAGAAACAATTGCAAAAATTGGGCATTTATGGTAGATTTCCACTGTTCATGACCTGCTGCACTTGCTGGAGTTGGGTTTGATTTGTGCAGATGTAGTGCAGGTATCTGACTCGCTCCAGTTACTCCCAAACATGGATATATACAAATGGACATTTGTATTTTTGTAATTTTCTGCTAAAGGAGTAGCGTAACTGCATTTGATTATGGGACACACAAGAAAGTATTTGATTACAAAATAAATAGATTACACCAAACATTAAAGAAGAACCTATGGATGCTCTGGGATGGCTTCTTTGGACAGCTCAGGTCCAACATAATGTTCGACCTAACTTTTCTCATAAATACAGAAACTTTTTTCTCATTAAAAACAAACACCTTTACTCATTAAAATAGAAACTTTTTTATTCAAGCAAATGCAATAAGCAGAAAAGCATGTAGGGTGTTCAGAGGGTAGTTAACTTGAAACATGGCTGCCTGTGTGTGTGAGATTGTATGTACCAGAGATGATGAGAGGGTTGTGATAGTGAACTTCAAGGCGGAGAAACCTGGAACCCTTTGGTCCACCAATGGGCAGGCCTGCGTCGGGGGGTAGTAGAAAGGCTGTGGGGACAAAACGCATAATTGGTGTAATCTGATTTCAGTTTCTATGTGTCATGGTTTATTAGTACTGTATATTGTATTTTGAAATGCTTCAGAAGAATAAAAAAGTTATGTTGCAGTCTGCCTGCATCTTCTGATGATCTTGTTTTTCAGTTAGACTTTGAGAACTAACTTAAAGTTGTATTTTAAACACATAAATTCACAACCACATTTCAAATTGAGCTGGTAAAGGTACATAAAATTACCAGCATTCTCTTTATAACATGCTTTGCCCTGCAGCAAGCCATTTAAGATGTACCCAATTTCTTCATCTATTCCAGATGTAAGCCTATAACCCTACTGAAGCCCTGTGCCCCAAAACAGAAGACGGTAGTCTTTTGCTCTACTGCTGCACTCTGGAGTTTTGGACGATTGGATTCTAAAAATAAAGGAAAGTCTTTTTGCAAACTCTCCACCACCCACAGAGCCGAGAACTGTGAAAACTGAAAAAAGATTATTACAGCAAACAGTAACTTGTACATGGCACTCACATAGAGACAACACGTCAATGTTGTTATATGAGCCTTTAAATGTATTTTAAGTCTACGGGGTTTCAGGGGCTGGCTTGGAACATATCTAGGTGATTGGCTCTATACCAAGGAGAAAGATTTTCTTTACAGTTGTTTTGACATTGATGGTCCCCTATATCCAATGCTAGAATTGTTTGTATTGATCTATATCTTCTATATATCTATATATATCTATCTATATATTATCTATATATTATCTATATATATATATATTAATATATATATATATAGATATATATATATCTATATATATATATATATATATACTATATATATATATATATATATATATATATATATAATAATATATATATATATATATATATACTATATCCTAATATATATATATATATATATATAGATATTATAGATAGATAAGATATGATATAGATATCTCAATACAAACAATTCTAGCATTGGATATAGGGGACCATCAATGTCAAAAACAACTGTAAAGAAAAAATCTTTCTCCTTGGTATGGATCCAATCAATAGATATGTTCCAAGCCAGCCCCTGGAAACCCGTAGACTTAAAATACATTTAAAGGCTCATATAACAACATTGACGTTGTTGTCTCTATGTGAGTGCCATGTACAAGTTACTGTTTGCTGTAATAATCCTTTTTTTTCAGTTTCACAGTTCTCGGCTCTGTGGGTGGTGGAGAGTTTGCAAAAAGACTTTCCTTTATTTTAGAATCCAATCGTCCAAAACTCCAGAGCATGCAGCAGTAGAGCAAAAGACTACCAGTCTTCTGTGTTGGGGCACAGGGCTTCAGTAGGGTTATAGGCTTACATCTGGAATAATGAAGAAATTGGGTACATCTTAAATGGCTTGCTGCAGGGCAAAGCATGTTATAAAGAGAATGCTGGTAATTTTATGTACCTTTACCAGCTCAATTTGAAATGTGGTTGTGAATTTATGTGTTTAATACAACTTTTAAGTTAGTTCTCAAATTCTAACTGAAAAACAAGATCATCAGAAGATGCAGGCAAACTGCAACATAACTTTTTTATTCCTCTGAAGCATTTCAAAAATACAATATACAGTACTATAAACCATGACACATAGAAACTGAAATCAGATTACACCAATTATGCGTTTGTCCCCACAGCCTTTCTACTACCCCCCGGACGCAGGCCTGCCCATTGGTGGACCAAAGGGTTTCCAGGTTTCTCCGCTTGAAGTTCACTATCACAAACCCCTCATCATCTCTGGTACATACAATCTCACACACAGGCAGCCATGTTTCAAGTTAACTACCCTCTGAACACCCTACATGCTTTTCTGCTTATTGCATTTGCTTGAATAAAAAAGTTTATATTTTAATGAGTAAAGGTTTTGTTTTAATGAGAAAAAAAGTTCTGTATTTATGAGAAAAGTTAGGCGAACATTATGTTGGACCTGAGCTGTCCAAAGAAGCCATCCCAGAGCATCCATAGGTTCTTCTTTAATGTGTTTGGTGTAATCTATTTATTTTGTAATCAAATACTTTCTTGTGTGTCCCATAATCAAATGCAGTTACCTACTCTTTAGCAGAAAATTACAAAATACAAATGTCCATTTGTATATATCCATGTTTGGGAGTAACTGGAGGGAGTCAGATACCTGCACTACATCTGCACAAATCAAACCCAACTACAGCAAGTGCAGCAGGTCATGAACAGTGGAATCTACCATAAATGCCCAATTTTGCAATTGTTTCTAGCACCTCAGGCCTTAGGATATAAAATACATGCCTATAATTAGGAATGGGACGATAAACCATAATATTTATCATGATAAAAAAGGGTTAACAATAATCGTTTGTGTCACTTTTTATATAATTGTAATAATCACCAATAAAGATAATTGCCATTGTGTCACCAGAGGGTGCAGAAAAATGTTTCCTCTAGATCCCTGTTGTTTTCACTTATAACAGTGTACAATACTTTAACAGTTGTTTAAATATCGAACCTATTCATAATATTAAATTGTAATATTATGAATAGTCTCATATCTAGAACATTTTTAAACTGCCAGCAACAATAATTATCATGATATAATTGTTAATCACAATTAACACCGTGGCCATGATAAACATGACACCAAATTTCAATACTGTCCCATGCCTGCATACAATACAATACAACTTATCATCGGGACATGCTCTTCCGTGTGTGTCCATAGAGAGCCATTGATGGTTGTTGTATAAGTTACTTTTCTCATGAAACAGAAACTTTTCTCATAAAAACTGGAACTTCTCCCATAAAAAGAAACTTTATTATTTAGAAGTGAATGCAATACGCTTCCGTAGCCTTGGGCGTAACTTCACAAGATTATTTCATCTATAATAGCCTTTTCATCAGCATTTTACAAAGTTTACTTATCCTGAAGTGACCCAAACGCAGAGCCCCTTTACCAACCCTTCACATGAAGCAAATAGTACAATAATCAAATGTTGCTGTCCAGTGTTGATTGTTTAACTGTCTGTGAAAGGTCATGCGATTAATACTCAGAGACCTCTATTTCAATAGTGCTTTTCAACCACTACTGGGCACCCAAAGCTTTACATGAAGGAAAACATTTGCCCATTCACATATGTTGGGTTTCCATGCTTTTTCAGGACACAGCATTGATCCTAACCATAGTTATTACTAGCCTAACTTACCTATTTTCCCTCATATCGGTATTTTATTCATCTATTAATAAAAAAAAAAAAGAGTGGAGAGTTGGGTACCTAATTATGTGTGTACATACAACTTTTAGTTCATACAATGTCATAAATGCCCACCCATACACACATTCATACGCCAGTGCACACATACTCTAGAGGCAGGAATAGGTGCCTTGCCTGAGGACAAGAGCAGTATGCATTAGTAGGAGCCGTGATTGAACCACAAACGATTGGGTCAGAGGGCAAACGATCTTCCACTTGAGCTACTGTCTTCCATTAACAAAAAAACATTACTAATGAAGATATTATGGATGGACTTGCACAGGTCGCAGAGACTCGTCAGGGATCAGACTACACTACACTCCCAGTCTGAGGAGGTATGACGCTGGGATCATGGAGCTAGGGCTGGTCTACACCCCCATCATGGCCGTCCCTCCCAGACAACAAGCCTTTGACTTGAATGGCTACTGCACCTCCAAATGCACCGAGACTGTGAGTTCTCTATTACAATATGTACAAGCTGAGATGTTAAAATTTTCAGGAGTGTGGTTATGTCTTTTTTTTTGTGTCCAGGCCTTACCTAAACAAGGGATCTTCGTTTTTGCCTCTCAGCTGCACACACACTTAGCAGGACGTGCAATCAGGACCGTCCTGATTCGAGGGGGCAGAGAGGTGGAGGTGCTCTCACAGGATCCACACTACAGTGCACATTACCAGGTGACTATTGGACGCTATACACCACAGGTCTGGAATGGACCTTCTGCTATCCCCGAGTTTTGTAATGATGAAGAATTAGGACCGTTGAAATGGCGATGAAAAATTTCAAACTAAAACAGGGAGCTAAAACATGACTAGGGAATGTGAGGTGAAGGTTACAATGATAATATGGTTGTATGAAAAATGTTGTTGTAATGTGTAATGTGTCTTAATTATGTTAGTAGTTAATGAATTGAGAAGGTTAGATTTTAGTTCAGTGGAGAAAAAAATTGAGAAAATTCAACACATATTTGGAAAAGTTTGTGATAATACTAGTAGGATAAGATGACTAACCAAATAAAACAAGCCACAGGTGTAGAATGGAGTCCAAGTTGGCACCAACTGAGCTAGTTAGGCAGCTCACTAAAATAACTGAAATACAAAAAAAGCTTTGAAAAATACAAACCTCCCTAAATTAAAACAATTAGCAGGGAACATAATTATACTTGATCAGCATGCAAAATGTATGATTTTTTTTTTTTTTTAAACAAACTGTTAATTTTAGTTGCTATGTCAAACCACAAACACTGCAAATTGCCTTTCCAGAACACTCTATCCTTCACCTCACATCAGTACTGCCTCAAAGTCACTAGTAAACTTAATCATAGTCATAAGTAATGCACCACTGCACTGACTGCCATTTTGCATGCCAACACTACATACTACTACTGTCACAAGCAGCACGCAGTAGTTATACCATCATCAGGAGGACCACAACAAATCTCCTGTCGACTCTGGATCAAAACTGACAAGTGTCGTAATGTTGTTTAGAGGCCGCATCCAACATCTGCTATGTTTTATTTATGCACAATCACCAGAGGCTGAACCACACGCACACAACACACGCACATACACACATGCACAACTGAGAGAGACATCTGTCCTGCCGGCTGATACAATCTGTGCCACTATTGATGGCTCTCTAATGTAAGTGTACCTGGGTGGTGTGTAGCTCGCAGTCTCATCGGGCGTATAAAGATGTTATCAGCACCACCCCCCAATCCTATTAGGGCCAGTCAATAATTATGGAAGTGCCTCTGGGAAAAAAAAGCTGTTTTGTTTGGTGAAATAAACTGCAAATAATATCACTACAAGGAATAAAACACATCAAAATGAAGCCATTTTAGATTGAAATTAGCCTTTTTAGTTTTATTTTTAGGTGGAGGTGGATTTAGGAATAAGTTGATTGGTGAATAGATCATTTTTATATTTGACAACAATACCAGCTTCAAATGGTTTGGGCAAGTGGTCAATAGATGGTTATAGCTGCCAGCATATAGGAAGCCATTTTTTATTTAGTTGCATGTGTGTAAGTTGTGTTGTTGAAAATGGAACAGAAAGAAGACTTAAAGCTGCACTATGTAACTTTTACAGCGGAGGGCTCGCCGTATGCTTGTTTTGTATGGAGATGTTGTTACTTTGCCAGGGATGTTCCACAGTATGATTAAACTTAAGTATCTTGCATTCGTTCAATTCAATTAAAGTGTTTTTATTGGTGAAAAATACCTTGAAAAATGTTCTTACTGTGAGGGATTGGTTCTCCACAGATATGACCTGTAACTTGGCCTGGTGACACTACCAGCTTGTCTATATGGAGACAGATAAGTTTAAAGCTATACTGTGAAACATTCAAACAAAAGCAACAACATCCCCATGAAGACAAGCAAGTAATGCACCTTTAACATTTGCTACCATAATATGTATCTATATGCTTTTTGTTTACCAGATGATCCGTAGTCTGAGGAAGATCGTACATGTTTTACCAGTAAGTAACAACTTTTCTATTTAACGAAATTAACGAAAAAAGTAAATGTGTTTTTAGGCTTTGGGAGGAGGAACAGCTTGCTGGGCCAGAGCACTTGGTCTGAGTGCTCAAATTGAGTGGAAATAGGGACAGGCTGTAAACTCAATAGTGCGGTAGGGCAGTCCCGGGAGAGAAAGAGCAGATGTGCCCTATTAAGACGAGCGCTGGCAATTTGAAAAGGTTCATTCATCTCTGAAAAAATGCCCAAAATGAAGACATTACTAGAGATTTGTATTTTATAATTGCACAAAAATAATCATTTCTATTTTCACAAAAGAAACTTTCATGATTGGTCTTTTTTCACCCTTTTCTATCAATAGGGAGATGTCCTCATAACCAAGTGCACTTATAACACAGAAGATAGGACCAAGCCTACAGTGGTAAGTGTCATAGTTTATCCAGTTTTTACATAAAACTCTAATATACCTTCAACAACATGATTTCTGAGGAATATATTTAAAGTCACACTAACGCACTAGCTGTTTCTTGTATGTTGTAAGTATCTATGTTAACATCAGTCAAATATCTGCATTACTAAAGTTTAACATAACATCTTGGATTTGATTAAAATGAAACCAATGAAACAGTTAAAGTTAAACAGTTAAACAGTTAACTTGCTAACTTACCATTTGAACAATTACACCATTTTAAAAAAGTGCTAAATCAAGTTTGAAAACTATAATCTTCCCCAAACAGTTCACCAAGCATTAAAATAGTCTTCCTAAGTTTCATTTGGTATGTTGTTGCTATGATAGCTAAAATATTTCACCGAAAAGTCTAGCAGACTTTTTGCTCCCTCATTTGTCCACTCATTCATGTTACACATTGGACTACAAATGACTTAGAATCAACTAAGGCTGCATATTACTTGAGAATGCTTTGAAACCCATTAACATAACTAACCAATTGTTCTAGTATTCTCTTTTATAAGTAATTTTATTTTCACTTTCCTAATGGCACAATGAGTAGACTCACCAAGAAATGCTGATGTGCATGTTCCACCTTGCACCATTATAAACTTCTACTTGTGCAATAAACATGCAATTACAATATTAGACATGCGATGGCTCTAGCAATAAAAGTTCTCTGACTATTGTGTAAGCTTCTGTCTTATTTTGTTTTTAATCATATGCATTAAGTTATTTAAACAGTGAAACTGGATTTGGACCATGCTAATTAATTGCACTGCAGCATCATTCTACTTATATTTTCCTCTAAATATTTGCTTCTATAGGGGGGATTTGGTATTATGGATGAGATGTGCGTTAACTACATCCACTATTACCCCCGCACTCAGCTGGAACTGTGCAAAACCCACGTGGACCCCGGGTATCTGCAAAAGTACTTCAACTTCATCAACAGGTGGTTCTCTCATTCGTAGCGATTATTCACAAATGTTTCTCTAGTCTAGGCATATGTCCATTTTGCCCTTCACGCTCATTTAACTCTCAAGTCTGTCGCTTGAAAACTGTGACTAAACTTATTCGGTTTTGTGCATTCATCACTGCATTTCTTAGAAGCTTGTGATCATAAGCTTTGAAAGATAAAGTGTTTTTCAAATTGTTTTTCTCAAACACCAACTTTGCTTGTTTTTCCAATTGCTCTTGTCTCAATTTCTCTTAAGGAAAACAAAGAACAGGTACTAAATTGATTCAAAAAATGTAAAATGCAGATATTTTATTTTTTTAATACCAAATGGCCTTCTCTGAGCCAACATGTTCATGTTTTATACAGTGCGTTGACACTGGACTTAACCAGGACTAAACCTGGACTAGAGAACAGGACCAAAGAGTACCCTGAAACACTTTTTTTTTAAACCAATGAAGTGCTTGCTATAACTTTCCCCCTTTTTCACACACACCATTGCTAATTTCGTGTATTGACTATTTTTGAGTTTGGGGGACTTTGCTTTTTGTACAATAATCTTTCTTTAACCTTACCTCCCATCTCTGCCTGCAGGTTTCATGGAGATGACCACTGCGTGTGCGGAGATGTTGGCGTAACAGAACAATACGAGCAGTTGAAGTGGGACGCATTCAGTGGAGAGGTGTTGGACTCCCTGTACAACACAGCACCCATCTCAATGCACTGCAATCAGTCCACTGTTGAGCTCTTTCCGGTGAGTTTTTAAAGCAGGCACTGGCTAAAAAAAAAAGGCTTCAAATTCAGATCTCACTGGGATAGGGGGAAATGGAAATGCAAATACATTGTTGAAGTGAAAGATTTAGACTAGTTAATCTTAATGTAATCTGTAAAAAGAGGGTTTAAAAAAGACAACAAAGGCCTTTTAAGATGTTTTTTTTTTCTTGCCTTAAGCTGACTAGGAACAGTCAACTGATTTTTTTTAACCTTAAATACAAAAGTAGACTCAAATGAATAGTTTTAGGTTTTTGACTAACTTCAAAAGAACATAGATCACATGTCAAACCTATGTTTAGAAGTCATCACTTGACATATGAGCTACTATGACCTTCACGAACAGTCCCTTGAGCTCTATATATTTTATTTCCCATGAAATTTCAAGGTCTAGTCAAATACAAGGCAAAATGTCATTTCTCGTGTCACCTTCATAGGCAATCATGTTAACATAACCATTAATAGCACTCACAGCTGCAAGTCAGGCAATTATTCATAATCACTACTTAAACTGTGCAAATTCAACTTGTAAGACCCTGGTTTATGTAAGGTGATCAGAGCCAACACAGAAATATTTTGGCAGCATTGTCTTGGATTATGAGCAAACTCTAGAGGTTCAGTGCAACCATGTGCATAATGGAGTACTGAATAAAATACATCTGCATAAAATCTAGCTTGTGCTTGAAGAAGTTTACCAAAAAATAACTTTTTTTTCCCTGTAATAATTATTTTAGCCAGGTAATTGATTTAGTCCAAATTAGACTAGCACTAATAGTATTTAGGGAGCCAAGTATTTTAAATATGGTAATATTTAATGGGGAACGGTTTCAGTTGATTGCAAGACCTCTAGACTGAAATGTCAAAACTATTATTTTAATCTTGATGGTAATAACTACAGCCATAATTTGCCATTTTAGCTTCAGATCATAAGTCTGATTCATGTCTGTATTGCAGGGAGAGTGGGAGAGGCAGCCTTTACCAGTTGTGACGTCTGTCCTAGAAAAGCCTCACTACCCCTGTGAGGGCCGTGCTCCGCCCACCCCTGCACCCTAAGAGGAACACCCAGGGATGATGGGAAACCCAGAGAAGTCATGACCTGAAGGAGACTATATTTATGACAAGAATGTGCTTTTGCTTTACTGGGCACTATATATGAAACAATCATATACAAAACAGCAAAGTATCTTTGTAACAAATACTAGTAGTAAAAAGTAACAAAATACTGAAACAAAAATAGTAATAGTACTACAGACATTAGCCATTAAAATATACATTGACCACATAATGACAAAAAACTCTACTATAAAACTACTATTTTAATAGTGCTTTATAGATGCTTTCTTGGCTCTGTAGTTGTGTGTAAAAAAAAAAAAAAAAAAAAAAAAAAAAAAATTAGAAAGCTTGCTGTTAAAATTTATTCATAAAAATGTACATTGGGTTTCACAAAATAAATGTACTGTTACATTTTGTCTGATTGTTTTATGGTTTCTGTCAAAAGTAAAATTAACATTAAAATGACAAACTGCCTTACATATGACAGCAACAAGAACATTGATTATGGCTCACTTTAGTCACACTTCTTTAAGACTTACAGCAACAACACTTTACCATACCATTACAGCATAAACAAATTAAAATGGCAACGAATTGAGAACACCTGAAGATATGCAACCCTAAACATTTTTAATAATTGTTATCATTTATGGATTTAAGACCTGAGGACGTGCATACTTCAGCCCTTGAAAAAAACTGAGAAGAACATCCTCTGTTGTATAAGGGCAGTGTTTTACCTGTGTGTGTGTGTGTGTGTGTGTGTGTGTGTGTGTGTGTGTGTGTGTGTGTGTGTGTGTGTGTGTGTGTGTGTGTGTGTGTGTGTGTGTGTGTGTGTGTGTGTGTGTGTGTGTGTGTGTGTGCGTGCGTGCGTGCGTGCGTGCGTGCGTGCGTGCGTGCGTGCACATATATGTGTGCTTCTGATATCAGTTTTTTTTTTTTTTTAACTAAATCTACTCAGGAGAGCTATAATTTGTATGATTTATGGTTTGGGGCAAAATCCATGAATCATTTCAAATTAGTAAACAGTTTGTGCTGAACAGGCAGCAGCAGCCAACGTCATGGAGAATAGAAGTGGCGGAATACAAATGGCTGCCATGGACAGACTTTTTTGGAAGGTGGTCCACAGCAATGGATTTGTATTGGGTATAAACTGTCTTCCAGTAAATGTAATTAATACAGGTGTCAAATGTATTAAGCACTTCATCATATTAATTTCCTCCTAGGTTGTAAACAATGATGTAAACATAATTATATTGATGTTAAATTAAAATGCTGTCATAAGAAGAGCAAGGCAAGAGATAGTTTCAGATATACCAACTAAAGTAAAAGACCAATGCAACATGGCTAAACTGGATGTTGCCTCTAGCTGAAGCAAACTAGAGGCACCATTGCTTTTTAAACTAGTAAACATTTAAAACATAGCTATGACTAACAGAAAGGATATATGTTCAAATTTGTGAGAAAAAAAATTGAATTCCAGTTGTATTATTCAGTGTTGAAAAGCATAAATGGCTGTTGGCTGTGAGTTCAGACATTGACCATCATAGTACTGGTCACTGCCCTGCGCCTAACTTCACAGTGATCTCCAGTAAGTAACATTAGGATACTTTGGTTTGCTAGATTTTGTTCCACTGACTCAAAATGAATCGGGAGTATTTGGGTAAAAGAGTATGACATTTGCTTGATAAGTGGTGTCATCAAGAGACCATCACTACAGCACTTTGGCAGGGGCACACACAGAACAGCAGTCTGATAACTCTTGCCTTTTTATGTCATTCTTCCCCACAGTGTTTTGTCTCTGGCTCCTGTTCAGATCCTCAGGGTGTTTCGCTCTCTAAACCCTGCCTGTTTGAGATCTAGATAGTATAGATTGAACAAGTCTGTTTTTAGTCCATTTTATCGATGTAAATCAACCACCATAATCAGACTCCAAATGCCTGCAGGCTTAGGACACAACTTTACTCCAAAGTGTTATGAACATGAGGTTTTTAGAATTAAACACCGACACACACCATTTTGCATGGCTACTTCCCTCAAACTAATACCATCTACATAGATTGTGCTACTTATCTAGTGTTATATTTGAAAACTCTTGCATAGCCCACATTTAAAATAACAGAACATAAATGTATTTCAGTAAAGATTAAAAAAAAATATATATATATATTAATAAAAAATCTTTAGGGGATTTTAAGATTTTGAGCTTATCTGAGAGATTTTTTTTGTCATGTATTTATAGTCACATGGCTGCCAGGTAAAACTACTAAAAATCTTATTATCAAAGATTTTGAATCATTTACTGGCCATTTCCTGGATTACGCACAGTTTACTATGTGTTTCTCACTCATCAAAATAAAATGAGTCATGCGTGTTTGTGAGACTGATGAAACCAGAATTGACTTGTCTTATTTTGAGATGACTTATTTAAAATGGTAGGCCACACTGATTTGAACAGTAGAGAAGGGGATTTGAGGTAACATGCACAGTCCGCCTATAATGCATTTCTTTAACAACATCAGCCGCCCACATAAATTATTTAGATACAGCAGATACTGAGTTCCAGTCTAAAAAGCTTAGGGTGAGCTACATAATGTGAAATTAAGTAGTTGGCAAGAAAGCCTCACTGTTTGGGTCCTAAAAGCCAATTTCAGGCTCCAGTATGTTGTGTATATACATTTTTCAGAAGACTTGATTTTTCTATATTTTCTACATTGTTTCTATTGTAAATTTGTGTTCTGGCCCTCAGCAACAGCACTATTATCACATAAAACTGTCTACACCTCTTTATTTTAGAATATTCATTGTTTAATAACTTAAAATGGCTGTGTTAATATGTAAAGATGATAATAACAGATACTTCTTAATATCTGGAAAACCCTTCAATTTAAATAATGTAAACTTGACACTTCAGTCAAGCCAGCTCCAGGAACACTTTATTGTCTGAGCTCTATGGAAATGATGACAAGACATATGTTTGGGCTGAAATAAAATCCAAAGGCTAATCTAACACAAAGGCTACAGAAATGCTCTAAAATGGGTTACTATGCCTACAAATTGATAGATCTGCTTAGAGTGCACACTTGCAAATCCAGCTATTTCATGTAAGAGGAATCTTTTTTTTTTTATTTGACTCAAGTGTGGTCCTTGTTCAATCATAAATACCCTTGACGCGTTTGTTCTCGGGGTCAAATGGAGTCTTGATGTGGGCTTTAGCCTTGTATGTCACTCCCATCCTCTCCAGAGTGAACTCACCACTTTTTATGTATTCAGCATTCACCTGAAATAAATAAACAAATAAGATACACAGTAGAGGCATATCATGACGATCAGCTATATGGCCAGTGATATGACCAAAAGTATATCACGACAGAAAGAAAAGAGAAGATTTGTAATATACTGTAACATGAACAATATTAGACAAAACCATTTATAACCATGGTCTTTATCTTATAACAGTTAACCTTTTTTATTTAGGTATTAAGCTAAACGGTACCGTTAATAAGATATAGCCTAGGACTACTGTGTAAATCCAATAATAGAGCTAATATTTATTATTATTACTTCTGCAGTGGGTGCCACTGCTCCTGAAAGGTTGCCCCAGCTCCAGATGCAGTGAAGGACAAAGGTCAAATTCAAAGGACAAATTTCCCTATGGGGACAATAAAGTATACCTATCCTTAACCTATAATATTGAGCTGATTGCAAACATTCACGTCATTTTTCTAAGCCAATATCTTCACTGGTCAATAATGACTAAAAGGAAAAGTAATGAATTGGTGGCAGAGTACATGATAGTTTATTGCTTATCGAATATTACAGCCAGCGACATAGGGCCTGGTTGGTATATGAATTGGTAAATACTGAAACTGTGAAAATTACATGACCATTTTATCCATTACCTTTTTTCCCAAATGACCAAACACTTCAGAACACACAATTTGGCAAAGTTCATATTTGACAGTGGGGAACATTAGAGTGAAGTGCGAGTTATAAAAGGCTGACAGCTATTCTTTGGCTCATAACTCAATGTCAGCTCCAGAAACAGAAGGAGCTAATTTCCTCCGAGTATGTTCCTGCCTTCAGCCCCTGCACTGTTCTGTCAGTCTCTCCAAGTCTGCCAAACAAAGCTCAAAGTGATCAATGTTTTTACAATACAATGTCTTAAACCAAATATTACTGCACACTAACAATTCCACTTCACAAAACAACTTCTAATATGGATTTGGTTTTAAGCTTTTGTTTTGTAGTTATCATCTTTGGAAATTTGGTAATCACTTTTTTTGTGGCTTCCATCTTTCATCCACAGAATAGAATATAAATAAAAAAAAAAAAGCTGCGCACCCAAAAAAGTCATTTTCTAAAGAAAACAAAAAAAGTGCTTGATATGCACCACTGATTCCAGCACTTAGCCAGAGAGAAAATGAAATGAAATGGTAGGAACAGTAATAATAGTCTACTCGTTTTTACCCTGCATGACACATAGTGAAGGAGTGGTAGCTTTCTGTGTGATGTTATAATTATTAAACAATCCGGTGGAAAAAGTAAAGGAAACATACAATCAGGATCCAAGTATCAAGGCTTTTTTGTTTTTTTTAACCAATTATTCATATTGATATAAACTGGAGTAACGTAAAGTGGCATAAACAATGACAATTTCATATCTCGCAACAACAGTAAAAATATATGACCCTGACATTACACAGACTTTACAAGAGAATTTAACAGCATAAGTGATACAGACTGTGATAAAGCGTGTGCGTTCTTACCACTCCATTAGGGTTGCGGATATATCCATAACCAATAGTTTTGTCGATAAAGAAGCCGTAGTCAGAACGTCTCAGATGACCTACAGGGATGCCATTTCTGAAGATGGCCTCTAGACCAAACATGGGCACTTTCCTGTTTCAAAAGCAATGTGAAACTTAAAAAAATATGGTATGATACAACAAACATTACTTCTCGCACATATTGAAACGCATACTCATCAATGGTAAAGCAAACTATTTTCCTCTTCAGGCCATCCTTCTTCTGCTTCTCCAGAATATCCCGCCCCTGGAATGGGATGGAGCTCTTGAGTTTGCAAGTGAAGGCCAGACCTGCCTCTAGAGGGGTGTCATCTGGACGAAGGTCAGCATGCCAGTGTCTATACCCTAAAAGACACAGGAATTAATACAACAAAATACATATATATTATATAGCTAGCATAAAAACGTAAAAAATAAAATTTATTTTCAACCCTTTATTATAATTCTAAAAACGTATTGAATTAGTCATTATTGGTTGTGCACGCTACAATACAATTAATTAATTAATCAAATGTTAATAAAAACTGAGATTCAGTTATGTCTAAATGTCAGTGATATGCTAAGGTTTGATCTTTTTAATCAAGAGTTCAGTCAATCCTCTTTCACTCAAAGCATGTGGTTTGGAGCAGAGCTCAGGTGTAACAATAAATTGCTCTATTTTTACATTAAATGTTCATAAAATCAATACTTTATTTTATTTTTGAAAAGCTGAATAAAAAAAAAATAATCCCGATTGATCAATATGAGATTTTTTTTTTTTTTTTTGTCATACACCCAGCCCTAATTAGTGTACTGTTTAAAATAATTACCTTTCTCTATGCTGAGGGAGTCAATGGCCCGATAGCCTGAGTTGATGATGCCATGTTTAGCCCCGGCAGCCATGACAGCATTATAGACTGGAATACAGGAGTCTTTGGGAATATGCAGCTCCCAGCCCATCTCACCCACAAACGACAGGCGCATGGCTCTCACCTGCCGACAGTAGAGGGTTACAGATAAGAGGACATGGCTTTGGATCTCCTTTTGAGCCCATATCACACAAATACCTTATCCTCAAGGACTCACTATACTTGCCGTGAATCCCAATGCTGCCCACTTTGGTGTGCAGCGAGTGTGCAAGCCTGTGTGCAGTTAGGAATAACAATGCAAGAGATGCAAGAGCCAGATAAAGTGTACAAAAGAGAAACATGAAAATGCAATCTAGCCTTAGGAATCTACTCTGAAATCTAAGAGGGAATATGAGGAGGCAATATGAGACTTTTCATTAATAGTAGAAATAAGAAAAAATAATGTAACATTCACTTGAATAAGCTTAAAATCGTCCATTCATCTTCCTCTTGTCTGGTTGGTGTGTGCTTGTGGTTTCTATGTATTTCGAGTCGATTTGTGCATCAAAGGCAGTACATTTTGGACACAGTAGCATTAAGAAAAAGAGGAGTTTGTAGTTTTGTTTATATTTGTTTTCAAAAATTTGACAGAATCTTTGAGTGCTTTCCATTTTGAAAGGACTTCTGAGGGCAGGGCATGTAATTATGAGCAAAAAAATCCACAAAAAAATTCTGAAGTAAACATGCTCTCCACCAGCGGGAGTTGTGAGTGTGGAGAGCCATCCTGCCAGGCCTGGTTCACTCTAGGCCTTGTGTTAATGCCAACTAACAGTGGCAGTGCATACGGGCTTATGATTATTCACAACACTCACTTGAACCACGAACACAAATGCAAGCAGACAAGACAGAGACAAGTACGTCGAGAAATACTTTAACACAGACATTCATAACCAAGCAAACATGGCACCAACAACTGTTCCAAGTTTGAAACATGTGGAACCGAGGAGGAGCGGGGCTAATGAGCTGTGAGGAGAGTCAGGGGCAGGGAGACAGAGGGGGCGCTCTGTTCTCGCAGCGGCGCAGCCATTAAAATGTCACCCAGACAAGGCCAGAAAGCCAGCAGGAACACATGCGTGCAAACACAATCCGAAGATACACTCCACAATCACCACACTGTGCATAATTCATGCAACAGTGACTAAGAAGGAACAAGTGTGCATGAGGACATATGTGTCTCTGCATGCGCCTGGACATAGAGGACAACATGCACGCTTTGATGTACAGCCAGGAGCAGTGTGAAGGTCAGGGGCTGTTACAACAAACATTGACTTTGGCTGAGGCAGTGAGCTTGCGATAAACCTCAGTTAAACCCAAACTGTTGCAAAAACACACTAGGATTTTGGTTAACTCATAAAACAATAAATCAATGAATATAGGAAGTACCCAACATGTTTCTTTCAATGGTTCATCTATTAAACTCAATGCAAGTTCAACACTGTTTAAGAAACTTCCCGTTAGTAAGTACAGTGTTGCCTCACCTGATGCCCAGCTGCATTGACTACTTTATGAGAAGAGAAAGGGAAGGCTTCATTGCTGAGGTCTGTGTCCAACACATCTTGAAGCACAGCTCGACTGCAACAAAATAAATGATGGCATTAATATTAAATGCAGTGTGTGATATTGCAATGAATGTGAATGTGTACTTTTATAAATACGTAGCTCCATGAAGCAGCTTTCTCTAGTCCAACCACCATCATTACATAATGATGAGTCAAAAAATAAGCCTATGTATAGCACCATTATCTACTGTCTGTGAGAGTGGGCAGGGATTACAATGCGTGATGTCTTTCATGGGATATTTTTCGCATCCTAAGGCTCTCAGCTAAAAAGGGGTATATTTGAAGAAAGGTAAAGTTATGCTTTGAATAGAGGCTGCAAATGTCTGTGTAGGTGTTAAATCAATAGGAAAGTAGGTACTATAAATGCCAATGTTAGAAAAGTATCAAAAGATTACACATTCTTTTATTACTGTAATTTAAGCAAGATAGTGAGAAAAAATGTTTTTTGGCAGATTTTACATGTGAGTGAAATAGGCGCTTTGGGCAAAGGTATACAGTAGCATGATTCTTCCCTCATAAATTAAATGGATGTCTCAATGTTTTTCTCCAGACTGGCTTCCAATCTCTCTCTCCACTGCTTTGTTTGCTCAACTCAAAAGCCTGAAAGCAAGGCCAATTAGCTAAATATAATCATGGAACAGCACTGCACTGTGTATGCATTCTGCCTGCATGTGAGTCTGTGGTGAGAGGCTTGCAACCGCCAATTTGTTTTTCTAACATGCCACTTAGCAGAGGTTCTCATCCCTATCCATGCACGCTCAAGAGGGGCTCGCTCAGAATATATCACACAGTCTCATGTTTTATAAATAAGGTGTGTAATTAAAACGCAGACAGCTCTCAACCGACTGAAGTGACTGGCAAGCTTAGTGTGAGACAAAGCCAGTTCTAATGTCTCCTGAGAATTTGAATGAGACATATCTGCGAGGAAAAAACCAGACAGTAAGATTTTTCATAAACATGGTAATTTCTGCTGTGCTTGAGCTGGAAGGAGATTAAATTACTTTATGAAAACATACAAATAATGCTAACTTGGCTTAGTGTAATCCTCAGAGATGACAGAGACCAAATGTGACGTTCAAACCAATATTTAAAATGCTTGTCAGCTAAAAGGAACACAATTCAAAAGAGGTTATGATACTCAATAAGCACTGGTCTACACAAAAATATATAACAATAATGATTTTCTATTTATTGGGAAAGTATGTGAACATGTAATCATCATGTTCAATTTAAATGGCGTTTTGTTTTTATATCATTTATAATACACACTATGCTATCAATGTATGAGTATACATGCTATAAAATGCTCAAAAGAAGCTTTAGGAAGTTTGCCTAAATTGAATAATAGAAATATTGAAATAGTAAAACCAATTACCACTTCTGCTACTATTCTAGGTTCATATTCTCTACTCACACTCTAGTTAAAATTTTCAATGTCGTTATTGTATATTGCATGGCTTTTCTCCCCCAATAAGCAACATGCTTTCTATAGTTGTTCTTTGCAAGGTACAGTTACAGTATAACAAAATCTATACATGTATGTTGCAAATACTCACACATCGATTTTAGCTTTGACGTAAGCAGCTTTATGAAAAAAAACCCTGTTAAATCCAAAAAAGGAAAGAATACATGGGCTAGAGATTGTAAAGCGGAAGGAGTGGGGAGAAGGAACTCAATAGTACAAACACAGAAGTTCAGAAGAGCCCGGAAGGAGCAGATATCGACCCAGCCCACACAGAGAGGAGATTGGCCTAACCCTGGAACTATTGAGGGGGAGAACAAAGACAGAGGAGGCGATAGAGAAGGACAGGAGGTGAAAGGGGAGGAACAGAGAGAGAAATGAGGACTGTACAGTCAGATCGGTGCCAGGTAAAGGTGGCCCACACTGTGCTTTACGGAAAGAACAAAAGAAATAGTGTAAGGGGAGCAAGAAAGTGACAAGCATTAGCTACCTATGCTACTCTTATCAGATCAGTAGTTTTTCCATCAGTGTTTACTGTATTGTACTATAATGTATACAAGTTAAATCAACCAATACATGTTTTCCAATCCCAAGTCCAAATCCAGAAAATAATTACCTGAATCTACACCGTATGCCTGCTGTTATAGCAAGACTAGGAGTATTCTGTAATATATTATTATTATTTGATGGTATGTGCTGCCACAAAAGTACAGAGTCTAATGGGTAATATTTAAAAGCTTCATTAAAATATATGCAATTTGTTTGATACCTTTTCACATTTATTTGGCAACAAAACCATTCACACTTTGTTCTTTGTGTGTCTGCTTTTAAATTATTCTGAGTTGGAGGAACCTGTGAGAATTAGGGCAAGGCAAGTTTATTAGTATAGCCCAATTTGGGTTTTGTAATAATGACAACAAAATATTCTGTTCTACTCTCTGACTATCTAGCATACAGTCACTGTGGTCTATAAGAAAACAATAAGATCAGGGGTTGCTTTTGCAGCCAGCAACCAAACCACAAGTTTTTGTCTCAATGTCCCTTTAGTGATAAACTTTACATTTCGTATGTCATTTAGGCCCTATTACATGCCTACCTTTTGGGCCCCTGGATGCTGATCATGCCCATGTCTTCAGAGTGGTCTAAGAGCTGGCAGCGAAATCCTTGGTCTTGGAGAACGGTAGAGATATGGTTCCAGTTGTGTTCCGCCACACCGCCTCCAATTGCAAGGTAGTAAGCATCACCTAGAGAGAGAAACACCAAAAAATGTTATTCCAAATAGACTGTGTAAAGAATAATAATACTAAATAGAATTCTTAAACTGACATGGAATTTACTATTTAGTTGTGATAAAAAGACGTGATTCCTCAGTATGAATAATTTTACATGTATATTATACACAAAATGAGACAAAAACTATGAGTGTTTCTCACCATTGGCTTCAGGTGCCAGAGGAAGGTTGGCAGCACCAGGTTCAAGTCTGCTCACAGTCAGGTCAGCCTCAGATCCCCCTCTCTTGTTCAGCATGCAGGTGTACACAGTGGACCCTGAAGTACACATAGGCCATTAGTGCTGCCGACATCTTAAGTAATTAAGTGTATTTGGTGTCTAGTCCCTAAAACCCAAACTAAAATGTATTCTGACAACAAACAAGAACATCTTGATTTAGTCCCTATGTTATGAAAAATGTAAATGTGAATGCTGTCCTAAATTCTAGTTAGAGGTCCACTATATAACTTATCTCTATGGAGATGTTATTGCTTTCCCAGGAATGTTCCACAGTATAACAGTATAGCTGTCAGTCTCTCTACAGGTCTGACCAGTAATTAGGTCTGCCTGCTGGCACTATCTGCAAGTCTCCATGGACATAGATACATTTTAATGCCATACTGTAGAACATTTCAGGCAAAGTAATAACATGCATGCAACAGGCAGGTGACAAGCAAGTGAACCCTCCATCAGAAGAGTTGCATTTAAAAACATTTTCAGTAAAGACACACCAATGCATCTTCAAAAATTCCAAATAGACTGTGACTTCTCCCACCAAGTACAAAAAGGAATGTTTAATAGACATAGCTTACATCCAATAAAATAATATGGACAATATCATGGTCTGCACTGGCCTGAGATTGAAATGCTTCTTGTTAAGCGTAATTATTAAGTACAATTCAGGAAGGAAAGTTAATATTCACTTTGATGTAATATTACTGATAGAAAAGAAGACTGCAAGATCTGTATCATTGGTATTCAGTATCAGCTTAATAGTTCAAGATTTAAATGACACTTGCTGAACTAAATACGAATAAGTGTGCTTCAACATGCCATTGTACTTTATTTTAAAAAAGACAAGATTTTGTTTCTGTCTGAAAAACTGAGAGGAGAAGTCACTCAGGTTACAACTAAAGCTGGGCCCTTCAGTACTGCAGTCTGATTCAGTTCACACTCCTACTGCCTCAATTCCTGCCAACTCAGGTGAGACTGCCAATCATAGCCTGGAGTGGGTCTGGCTGTCAATATCACAGTGATTCACAAGGTAAGCATTGTAGAGTAGGAACTGTTATGTATTCGTGCCTTCAGAGTGCACTCCACCTGTTTATCTTTCCCTGACAAAATTTTCAGGCTGCAACCGGACCTACCTGGCTTTTTGTTGACATCAGCAGTAAATAACCAATCTGCTGCTTTTTTGGCATCTGGCCCAGTGAGATAGAACTTCCCAAAATAGGACATGTTGAACACAGCCACACCATTTCTACATGTAAGGCACTCGCTTTTTATCTAAAAATAAATAACAATTACACACTTTTATTAAGGTGGCCCTAAAATACAATGATTTACAATTTGGTAATAGTGTTTTTTTTGTTTTGTTTTTTTCATCTTACCACGTTATGATGTG
>JAIEZT010000054.1:16869731-16882231 GCA_019594935.1 Periophthalmus modestus
ATTTAACAATGTATTCTACAAGTAAAACTCTCCAACCTACTGCACTCACTAACACCACACAACTAAACTAGAAGACCAACGGAATAACAGTCTCCTTAAACCCGTAGGAGACAGTGATCCCTGCTAAAGTGTCTTGTCTACCTGATGGAAAGGGTCTCTCCTCATGTTGCGACTGGCCAATGGCTCATCAAAGGGGAACACCACCGAGTAGTTTTTGGCGTAGGACTCGTGACTGCGCTCTCGAATCCACCGGTTGTTATCTGTCAGGGAGTGATGGAATCGCCTGCATAAAGGAAGAAGTGAGATTCATTATAGCAATTGAAAGTACAGTAAGTAGAGAAAACTTACAATTTCAGAGGCTATGGAAACTTTACATTACCTAATGGTCGAACTACTTGTAAAAGTTTTTGTGTGACTGTACGTGAGGTGAAACTGTGGAATGCTCTGGATTGAAAACAAAAGCAATGCCAAAGTATTCATAAATTTAAGTTTTTATATAAAGACATGGTCTGGTCTGTATGCAGAGAGAGGCCAGTTCAAATATAAAGTCACATCAGTGTTGGGTCTACTTTATGCTTATTATTTTCTTATCATTGCTGTATTATTGTTCTTACCATTGTTGGTATGTTTTTTTCTTTCTGTTGCAATTTAGAAATGCCTCATGGTACAGTAACACTGTACATCTAAATTATTGTCAGTGACCTTTTGCTGCATTTGAATTGAATGAGTATGAATATGTATGCGTATGTGTGTGTGTGTATATGTGTCTATATCAATGTGTGTGTGTGTGTGTGTGTGTATATGCATATGTGTAGAAGTATATATATGTATATATGAATTCTTTTTTTTTTTTTTTTTTTTTTTTTTTTTTTTTCTTTTTCAACTGATTCGGAAGCTTAAACAAAGCATCTAATTTATGTGGGAGGGGTGGGATTTAATAAGTTTTCTTCTTCCCAATCCTTTTCGTGCTTATATAAGGACTTGAAATGTGCTTTAAGTGTACCTGATACATATGTTCAAAATAAATAACAACATGAAAATGAAAGTTCACAAAAGCAAATTTTAACATCTACGTTTCCTTGCTCATGCTGTTTTGAGTTTGAGGGGACTAACCTGATGTCATATCCGTACATGTCCTTCTCAGGGCGCCCGTGAATGATCCAGTGAGCCAGCTCTCTCCCACAGCCACCACCCAGCATCATGCCTGCAATCATAACATGAGGATAAAGCTGAGTGGACTATAAACTGATTTTCTTTGTAAGAAAACATTAAGAAAATTAGTCAACTACCGGTTTAAAAAAATATAATATATATATATATATATATATATAAAGCCATAAGAACCATCTCACCTCTAAGGACTTAAGAAACCAGCCTCCTGCTGGTGCCCAGGGTCTGGACTAAACATGGGTAATCAATGTTTCAGTTTTATGCAGCTAAAACCTGGAACAATCTTCCTGAGGATGTGAGACAAGCCTCTACTTTGACAATGTTTAAATCCAGGCTTAAAATAGTTCTGTTTAGCTGTGCAAATGACTGAAAGGTTTTTTATTATGCACTCTTCTCTTTTAATGTTCATTTTATGATAATTATTTATGTTTTGGTTTGTTTGTATTGTGATTTTTATTTATTTTTTTATTCTGCAAAGCATGCTGAATTAAACCTGCCTAGCCTAAACTACAAAAATTCACCATTTAGATTTAAAAAAATAAATAAATGTTGCCTTGTCTTTTAATAATAAATAATGAGTTATGAGTTTGAGGATGAGTTTAAGATTATAACATTTTTTGGGAGAAATAATACCTTTTCCACTTTTTTACAAAATTTTACAAAAACTAATGTATTATTACAGTCAATCCACAGTCAGCAGTGTTTTAAGTTATATTCTGTTCTATTTCTGGCACTGTATGTCACAGAATGTACAGATGAGTGTTTTGACCTCTGTTCCATCATTTTAACATAACTTACAGCTGCCCTTGAGGAAGATGACCTCATCCAAGGCAATCCAAGCCTTATTTATTCCATACACGTTCTCACAAGGCTTGTCTTCTTATGTCGTAATGCAAACTTTTTTTTTTTTTTTTTATATTTCCGCTATGTGAGCAGATGCAAACAGACTGTTCTAGGGTTAAGAGCAGAACATTACTATTGACAGACATGACAGCTGTGTCCTTGCATTCATTTTTCTTCTTCATCCTCCTTAGCTCACTTCACCTGTGCCAGAGAGGACATTTAAATGCTGTATGGCCTGGCAATGGGGGTGGCGGTGGGCTGGGAAAAACAGGCTGTAGATAAGGTGGGAGTGGGTGATGGAACTGTCCAGAGATGTGGTGAAAACACTTGGCGAGGCAGAGGTGGCACTGATAAATGTCAGGGGAGATAACGGCTGCGATGTAGGAGTGCAGATGTGCGTGTGAACCTCTTGTTTCATTTTGTCACTCTTCTTGTACAGGCTGTGTAAATACTGCTCTATTGTGGTTGGTTTATGCTCTGCAAACACTTGTACCATCTCAGCCACTATCCATCACATTTACATTGGCATAAAAAATTTATACCACTTTAAGGTCCACAAATGCACATAAGCAACAAGGGATTTGTCAACAGAAATGCATAAACAATTCAGTATACGAGGTCCAACGAAGTGTACCCAAACTGAGAAACTGAGGACAAAAACATTCTATGAAATTAATTTTTAAAGTGACATTTATAAAACTGTTGATTAAGTCTGAAGATGTTGCAGTTCTTGTCTACTAATGTGAAGGTCAACAGTTCAAACCCCATACTGTCATTGTCTCCTCGCACAAGACACCTCATTGAGCTTGCCTAGTTTGAATGGGGTATGTGTGTGGGGAAGCTGGCAAACTCGCGTAAGTCAGTCCACCCCACAGTGGAGCGAAACATGATTGTAATTGTATTATTATCATGTGATAGTTCATACTTTTACTTGCTAAATTGACAAATTTAATATATTAAATATTTTATAAGACGTATTAAAACTACACATGATGTCAACTATTAAAACAGACATACAACCACCATTTTAAATAGTACACACAAGATGCATCTTTACCAACTCTTTTTGTGCCATAGACTTGTATGAGGAGGAATACAAGTTTTAATAGCTTGACTGAAAGAATAATAGCCCTCCTTACCAAAGCCCAGTTCAGCTCTAACTTAAATTTTTGTCCTATATAGAGTAGTAAGTAGAGGCTACACAGACGATGAAGCTGACATAAGGTGCAGATGTTAAGTGTAATTAGAGAATTTTCAAAATACATAAATAACTGCACTTCACCTGTTGCTAGGCTACAAAAATCTGGTTGTGTCTGTGCTTGGCAACTAAAATGAAACACCAAAATGTGAAAAGAGTTTGCATACCCAAAACCTTAATTACAAATATGTTTTTAAATATGCCATGAATAATTATCCATATGAATCAACTTATACTAAGAAATTATATTGTTAAATTAATAGAAATGTATCCATACAGCAAGTATCATTAGTCAAGAGCGCAAATGTCTGCATTACAGTCTTTTGTAAACCTTTAATCAATTTATTCTTAGAGACAGGAAAAAGTATGCAGTTATCCAAGAAAAATAAGAGCAGGGTAAAACTGAAGACATTTTTTGATTACATAACACAAAAGACTTGGCGAGGCTGGTGGACAATAGATCTGTCGGCTGGCCTTTGACAGACTTACAATAACAGACAAATGGTGGGAGACATAAATTGGGAGGACCTGTGCTGAGGAGAAATCATTAGCACTGCAGCTCTCTGTGCCCACTGAGACTCCACATACAACACTTAAACCTGACCTTCAAGTCTATATACAGTTCTGCAGTTGAAATCCCACAACTATCCATTAACATCCATTTACTTTGCCATTTATGCCACCACTGGACCTTGGAGATAATCACCTTTTCACTATGTAACATTAGCGGTGACAGTTTACAGTTTTCTGTATGTCTCTCTGTTATGTCTCTTATGTCTCTAAGGAGCAAAATAAGGAGTAGTTCATTAGTTATTGTGCCTCCAAAGAGAAGACAGGACAAAACACACTTGGACCATCACTCAGGGCTTGTTCTGCAACATCACTCTTTTGACTCAATCCTCAAATTTCTCTCCCAGAGAAATACTTTGAAGTGTGTACAAGGAAGCAATTGTATGTTACAAATTGAAGGATTTGGCATTAACTCCACAGTTTACAGACACCCTTTGTCCCTCTCATTGACTGATTGATATCTAACACTATATTGAACTTACCGGCACTGTTGAAACCGCAACCCAAGAAGTACCCTCTGACCTCTGGAGCCTCTCCCATTAAAGGCTTGTGGTCAGCTGTGAAGGACTCTACCAAACACACATGAAGTATGTGATTAATAAAAATGGCAGCAAACACTGTCTTTCTTGGCACATAAATGCCACTACTGGCATATAATCAGATGTTGGTAAGCACCATCTGATTAATTTTACATGGTCTCTTCCTCTATGAAATCAAAATACTATAAGCTCAATATTAAATCATCAATTTGCACATCCCAACAACAATGAAACAATTTCAAAACACTTGGCAGGTCTTTGAATTTCTAAGCTTACATTTCATTGTAACTGCTTACGAACTACCGACTACCCAGTATGCTACAATATCTGTTTGTCCAACTGCTGTATTTAGGTCTTATTTTATCTAGTTTCGCTGTCTGCTACTTTTGTGCTACTCGATTTGTGTAATTTAACCCACATCATACATGGATACATTTTCCATTTCTTCATAAATTATTCTTTCGATCTGTACAGTAGTGATTTGAAAACGGCCAACATTTTGTCAGCTACTCTTGCATTTGAGCCATGTATTGCTGACAGATTTGTTGCAATCACATTATTTTAAAATTACTAATTATATTTATGTATAGATAGAGTAGCATATCACTTTTAAAATCAAATAGATTGTCATATCTGCTTAGTGTAATCCTTGGTTAAGTAGTATGCAACAGCTCACAGTGTAAAATCCTTGGTTAAGTAGTATGCAACAGCTCACACCCTGTCAAAAGTGATGCCATGTGTGTGTGTGTACCTGGTCCACACACTGTGGACTTGATGCCAGTCTGCTCCAGAACAGGGACTCTGTTGATCGCGCCCTCAATGTGTTGCATAAAAACATCCCAGTCCAGGTCAAATAAACTGAAGGCGAATTTATCGGAAACCTGAAAAATGTAAAACATAAAAGAACATGCATGATTAACAACGGTTTTCCAAAAGTATGATGTTGGTTAACTGACAAAACAATGTTAGAATAAAGATAGATGTTATTAAATAGGAACATGGAGGGAGATTACTACACAGTCACCTGCTGCTTGACTTCAACATAATTTGGTAGATACTCACCAATGCAAACTGAAAAATGTTTTAGTGATGGTCTGACTCCATCCTTCACAATTGAGTCTTACTATACTTGCTTACATGATTACATGTCATTAGTAATCATGTTGTTATATGTGTTTTCCAATCTGTAAATGATTTCAATTACTAATTAGGAGAGACTTATCTTAATAAACTAGGAGAGACTTATCTTAATAATTATGACAAGAACATGATGGTTATGACTAAAAGTGGGTATTAAAACACAAGTGAGGATTAATGCTGGTACAGTTCTATGGCAGCTGCAGAATGGCCCCTTGTTCACTAGGGAATAAACATCTGTCAAAGAGGGCCAGCCCTCTCTGTTCCGTGTCCAAGCTTTAATGTGCTCCCATCTGGATTGCTTCCTGGTCAGCTGGGCCAAAATGCAGTCTTTAGCTCCTTCATCTCCTGCTGTGGAGTGTGGTCCGCCTTGCTCTAAAGCACTCTCCTCCTCCTACACTAATCTAAGTGACTCAGCAAGCTCAGATTAAAAAAAAAAAAAATCCTCCGCTCACCACCTTGTGCTCTTTGCAGGATTTGGTAAGTCACGTACTTCTCCCATTCTTGGCAGCGCTATGGTCCCTGCTCCTCTTGACACCCTCCTCCTGCCCAGCTCCTACATTTTTCTTTCTTTAAAGAGGTTTTCTTTCTGAGTCATGCCATACCTAAGTATCCACAGCCTGCCAACTTAGTGGTTAAAAATACTTGCACAATACAAAGTTCACTTCTTTGTTTATGATAGCCACTCATCAAAATACACAAGCAATATTTCTATTACGTATTAACAGCATAATTCATACAGTAAATATTGCTATTGCTAGCCAGGATCATTGTTTGTCATTTTGTCATTTAGTTTATGAACCAATTTTCATCAAGAATGCATTCAGAGTAGCCCAATACCTCCTCAAACTTGTGTTATATAATCATAAGACTTCAGAAAACGCAGTTATATTTTGAGAACAGAATAACTGTTAATACTTCTCCAATACTCACGTACATCAATGCAAAACTATCACCGGTGCTTATCCTTACTCAATACAATCTTCTGCTCTTTTATTCTCTTTGAGCTAATACTCTTTTCAGTATCTCCTCTCTTTTGCACCACATTCACTTGAGGACATCAAAGCAACACTCTGCTGCAATACAAGAACAAAAGAAGCTACTTCCACACAAAGAACTATGGTACACTCACCAAAGAATATGAAGACCAGCAGAATGAGGAGAAAGATGGTGAAAGCCACTCACTCAAACACTGTGTCTCTAATTTGGGTCATCAAGGAGATTATTCATGTTCATATTTTCACATTAGATGATCACACAGGGTAGGAGGCTGAGCATAGATTATATTGTATACAGTCAAAACAGTTCACGCAGCGGCAACTATTGAACTGCATTAAACCAAAGCATTATTACTGTTACAAAACATCACCTAAACTAATCTGGTAAGTAAATTCAAGTATCTTGTGTTGTAATTTGAAGAGAAATCTGACTCAAAGAGGCAAAAATAACTTCAGACTACACAGACTAGTAACTGTCAAAGATCTCTTACCTCTTCCCAGAAAATTGGGTTTTGCTCATAGCCACCCACAGACAGGGCATCACCTTGGAGACGGAGATAGACTGATGCATCATGGTCTCTGACATTTGGCATGTTCTGCAAGTAAAGGGTGCATACATTATCTGAAAATATGTAGTATTGGTTATAATTCCATTGCGAGGACACAAAATTGTCTTCATGTCATACCAGATTAGTACACTTTGTTTATATACAATCACTAATGACATAACTATGTCAATCAGCTATGGGGCTGGGACTGTTTTGCATACCCTGTCATGTAAGGTTGGCCAACCAAGAGGTTTGCATATCAGGTCATAGGTAGAATGACAATCAATGACACTGGTGACTCATACAGTAAAATGGCTCATCTGTGTGTTTGATTTACTATGGATACAATTGTATTTTGTAGAAAGATAACTGTTCCTAATAGTTCCTAATTGTAGGGAACTATATATATAATTTACATATAATTTATTCAGTTTGTAATAAAGTTGTTTTTTTTTTCCAAACTGGGCCTGCAGTGCTTTCTGAGAACAAAAGAAAGCAGCATAGATTAGATTCAGATTGGAAACCTACTTGCTACACAATAAACTTGTATTTGCTTGTTTTGCTGTTGAGTGCTGACTACAGACTAAGCACTCTAAATGACAATGTCCTTCACTCAGTCCTACAGATGAGAAGACACGCCAAATACTATCAGGAATCTTGGATATTTGAATCACAAATCTCCCCATACATTTTTCACCACTACTGGGCTGAAATTAAAATATCTTCAATCTAGCATTCAGCTAGAAACAAAGCAAAAGCCACTTGCTGCAAGATCATAGGCTAACTCCTAAACCCCCAATAGCCAAAAAGTCTGACTGCAAAAGAGCACTGATGTGTCACTGCAGTCTAGGAACAGATTTCCCACATTTTCTTCTTCAGATTTCTGACATTTTCTTTTAATGTGAGTTTGTGTCCGTATAAATGACGTAATCGTAAACCTTGTTAAGCTGCTCTTAAACTGACAGCACAGCTTTGGTAGTGCAGCTAAATTGCAGTTCTCTAGAGCAGTGGTCCCCAACCACCGGGCCGGGGACCGGTACCGGGTCCGTTATGCATTTGCTACCAAGCCACACAAAAACAGTAAATAATTTATCAGTGACCACATCTTCTTCGATGTAACTTTCACCCGTCCCTCATGACACATAATAAGCTTGTCTGTAGATATATAATGACAATCCTGATAGGAAATCACCTCAGAAATCCATTTGATATAACAGCGAGTATATTATATCTGTGCTAGATTTGCTCTTGTCCTCTGCGATGACGTATAACGCGTCAGACATGTCACCCAAACACAGACCCACAAGCTCGTGAAAATGAGCCAAAACAAAAGTCTTTGGAGAGCTTTTTTGCAAAGGGAAAATGGCCAAACTGAGGAGCCAGAAGAGGAGCCTACAACCTCCAAGAAAAAGAAAGATCAATTTAACAGACAACACCAGGAGTCTTACTTAAAATATGAGTTTGTCGCTACAGGTGAGTCTCACGCAGCGAGTCCGCTCTGCATAATGTGCGGGGTAAAAGAAAACGAGGCAATGAAACCTTCAAAACTGCTTTGGCACATGGACACTATGCACCCTGGATTAAAAGTTTAAAGTTAAGTTTTTTAAAGAAACAAAAGTGAACAAGAAGGAAAGAAGAAACAAGATCATTGCTCCCACTGATTCAGAGGTGTAGTGAGTTGTATTTTTATGCGCTTAACCCCCAACCTTGATAAAAAGGTTGGGGACCACTGCTCTAGAGGATGATGACTGTTATGAAAGAGTGAGTGAAAGCTGTAGTTTGTACAAAGATGTGGCAAATAACCTGACACACATAATCGACACAGTAATGAATAGTATCAATCTCACACAAGCAAGTAACATCTCAGCCATATTAAAGGTTCACTTATAGAGGAGGTAATTCAGTGTTTGCTGATACTGCCACCTGTTGGCTATATAACATAGTACACACTAGGAAAACAGCTTTGTGCATGAACACTACTACTATTTTACTGTGAAAGCACAGATGAACCATTCCTAACTTGCATGCACAAAGTAACAATTTTACTCTCTTTAATGAAAATATGAAAATTACTACACTTACTTGAATTCCTTCTATTCTCTCTGTGACCACATAGGCATGATGCATAGCAATAAGAGGCACCTTAACCCCAGCCATCTCTCCAAGCTTAGTAGCCCATACACCTGAATATAAAAGGATAGTTAGAGAAGTAGGGAGAGCTCAAAGGTTGTTGCAATTTGAAAAAAAAAAACATTGTACCTGCACAATTTACAACACATGGGGTTTCTATGGTTCCATGTGCGGTCTCCACAGCTTTCACTCTCTTCACTCCTAGATCATCAGACTTGACTTGGATACCAGTTACAGGGCAGTTCTCAATCACCTATAAACATGACTAAAGATTATTGAAAACAAATGTGGCACGTGGATAATTTAGCACAAAATCCAAGATTAAATGTTTTTAAAATTTCCATCAAAAATAATATTGCACAGTTTAAGCAGCGGTTAATACAGTGAAGTAGACAAACGTAGTTAATGCGTATTTCAGATTAATGCCTGTCCCATTGGAACTGAACCATAAGAAACTTTACCGTGGCTCCTCGGGCTGAGGCTGCCCTGGTCAGGGTGGTGCAGGTGCCTGCAGGGTCCATGGTTCCATCTTTGGGCACATACAAAGTTCCATACAGATCGTCCACATTCATTAGAGGGTACAGGTCCTTCGTCTCGGCAGGTGACAAAACGTGGGACTCAATGCCATAAACTTTACCCAGCTACAGAAAAGAGAGGCAACCAAATGTGTTTATTTGAGTGTCTTTAATAATTTGCCTTTCAGATTTCATGTCAAGTATTTTTTTTGTTGTGCATTTGTTGTTTAAAAGATAATAACATTTTTTTGAAAACTGTTATTGAAGACATATAGCAATCTGTTTTAACCCTCAGTAAATAGACCCTCATAAGCAGTACCCTGGCACTCTGTAAACAACTTATTATGTGCAGTCAACATATGATTTTGGCAATTAAAAAAAAATCCTCACCGACATGAGGCGCTTGTACTCATCCAGCCTCTGTTTATTAGAGGCAATAAATAGGCCCCCATTTTGGATCCAGCCAGTGTGGAGGCCAGTCTCTTCCTCCAAGTCCCTGCTTATTACATTTCTAGTGTGCGCCAGCAGCTCAACTTCAACATCACTGGGGCGGAGCTGCCATAGTAGACCTTAGAATAGGATAAGAAAAAGATGATCAGCTGCATTGTTTGGATACTGTAATATTCTAGAAAAAAAGGTCACAGCAAAAATAAACTGATGATGAGTAAACAATTTTATACTTTCTTTATAACTTCAGAAATGCAGCAAATTCAAAAAATACTGAGGATGGGGAAAAGGAAATGATTAGGATAAACGAGAGATACTGACCAATACTAACAAACTGTGAAATAACTAATTACATATTATAATATTGAGACACACCTACTCAAACAGCACTGTTCATTACCTGCAGTGTGCCAGGTGGTACCAGCGGTTAGTCTGTCCCTCTCCAACAAAACCACATTGGTCATGCCCATTTTAGCCAGGTGGTAGATCGTCTGACAGCCCAGACTTCCTCCTCCAATTACCACTGCATCTGCCGACCTTCAGCAGTGTGGTGGTAAGCAAACAGCAGAAGATATTTGGGTTTGAACAGAATCACCGTATGCCAGATATTAATTATCATAATAGTCTTATATGATGATCTGCGACTGGAGGAGAAATACTGGGTTGATCATAAGTAGCAGCTCACCTGGGGAGAGGTTTGGTGGGCCCAGAGGAAGTCCCATCCTCCTGTTTGAGGGTTGTCTCATACGGAACACTTTTTTCTTTGGTGGGTTCTGAGCTGTAGGCCCGGGATGTAGTCCGGCACAGAGGAGACAGTGGTGGCCGGAGTGATGATATTCGACGAACTGCATTTCCTAATAAGGCCATGGACTGGACAGATAATCAGAAAATAAATATTACATGACGCCACTTAGTATATTGTAGCAAGTACAGTAAGGTGTGAATAAATACCAATACCTGTGGTTATGTGTAAGGTAATCTGACCGTTTGGTCAAAGTTGAGACAATGTTGCAATGTTTAGGGGGGGGGGGGGGGGGGGGGGGGGGGGGGGGGGGTTTAGTTAGTTTAGCTGGCCATGTTATCTAAGGGTAATGGTAATAATAGTTTTAAATAGTCAACTGTCAATTTGTGCTCCCTATATTTGTGCTTCTGAAGCATTCATTCCACAACAGACCAACTACCAATTGGTCATATTTGCTTTTTGTGTAGGACCTCCCTATTTCTGAGGGACAGTTTGAACCGAATTAAAGCATTTCTAAAAAACTAAAGCGGTAGGCTACCAAAAGTGATAAGATTAGGTGGCTCAGTGGTGGTTGTCAGAGGACTTGTAGAACTTGACTTTAGCTGCTAGGTGAAAGGAGTCAGTGTTGGATATCGCCACATCAGTGGAGTTCTGCATGACTATAACGTGCAGAATACTTACGCAACCAACTCGCCACGATTTCGTCAACTTGACTAATAATGAATGTATGGGTTTGCATGAAGTGTCACTGTGTGTAGGCTAAATATATTAGGCTACATAAGTAAACTTAAGCTGTAGCAAAAGACGCACGGTGGAAAGCTTAGCAGCGTGAGTGTGCAGCACGTTCCTCGCAGTTGTGCAGTTGTTTTGCGCATACCTACGGTTGATCCAATCGCTGTGATCCCAAAAACACACAGCCGAAGAAGTGTCTAAAGAAATGGCTGCGTTTTTAAGAGCTCAATGTGTTCCCAAAGAGTGGCTCGACTGGAGCAGCAGCACGACTGTGTTTGCGACGAGTTCCTTCGTTTGGCCCTCCCACTACGGCTATTACTGCTACTATTACCACTACTATTACTACTACTACTACTACTACTACTACCTTCAAGCTCCCACCCGGCGACCTCCGTTACACATGGGTAGGTTACATCAGAAAGTGGGAGATTTATATCAACCTTCATATTTCTGTCAGCTGTATCATTGCGCTTTAGAACAGTTTGTATACTAAAACTATGTGTGTGCTGTTCATTTTGTCCTCTAGTAAAACTGCAGTAGAGCCATAGACTGTAAAAAGATTTATATATACAGTGTATGAGTAGATCACAGACTACATATTACGATATGATTTTGATATTGTAAATGTTAAACAATCCAATCAAAAACATTTCTCAAGAGTAGTGGAAGTGTTCGTAAATGGGACAGACAGCTGCACATGTCTGCAGGCCCGTGTCATATCATGCAGAAGTAGAGCAGCTCACGTTTTACGCACAGAAGCGGCACATACTGAGGCTAATGTGGGCCTGTCTGTGCAGTTCCTGCTTTGTCAAGTTCACCTCAGACCAGACCTCCAGTAACAGCCACTCACAGGCCGAGTTAGGTGAGGAGGAGTTCATTCCGGTTCGTACAGCCCTGGCTAAAGGAAAGTTGGATGAAGGCCTCCAACATG
>JAIEZT010000054.1:16887231-16967231 GCA_019594935.1 Periophthalmus modestus
TAGACAGAATATAGCGATGCTGTTTTTATCTTAAGGATCCTGTAATTTGCTATTAACTTTTATTGAGCTGGAGTTGTGGTTTGTTTCTTTTATTTAACCTGCATATTTAGTTTGTTTCTTGTTCCCCCTCACAAATATCTGGGCCCAGTTTATTTCAAACTGATAAACCTTCAAACACTTTGACACAGAAACTAATTTGACCAAAGGACAAAACCCCGAGACACAAACAAAGCAATGTGGTCTACGCCATTCAGTGTAGAGAAGACTGCAGTGAGCATTATACTGGAGAAACAAAACAGCCACTCCATATGAGAATGTACCAGCACCATTGCGAAAGCAGCTTGGGACCCCAATCAGCTGTTAATCTCCTTCTCAAAGCCACTAACCACTCCTTAGAGAGGTACACATCTTAGCTAAAGAAAATAAATAGAGTTAAGAGGTGTTAAAGAGAGAGGAGTTAAAGAAGGGAAAAACAATCCATATCTGAACAGGTATGGGGGTTTAGACATCATGTATCTCCTAGATATAACTTTATCCTCAGACCTAAATAAAAACAAGGAAAACAACAGTGATGACCAGTATGCTAATGGTTGTGAGAGCACCCGTTAGGGGCCTGAATGATTATGCAAAACATGAGTCGGGCACAGCTCAAACTTAGTGCAGTGCAATAAACCTAGCTAACAAACAGAAACTGTAAATAGGAGTGTTAGCTCCTCCCTTCAGATAGATAAAAGGCAGTGTCCACAAGCAATCCTCTGTGCACCAGCAGATGCAACCTGATATTCTACAGGTGTTTAGTTTTATTACATTTCATAGCAACTAAGATTGGGGGGTATATTTCTGTAGTTACCAGTAAAACCAAAGCTATGGTGTCTAAAGAGCCTGAAGCCTGAATAATGTAAAACTTAGAAATACAGTGTTTTAGGTTGGGTTAATATAGCTTGCTGTGTTGTGTTTTTATTTACCTGTGGAGTAATGCCACACCAGAAGTTAGAGTACGCTCCCTGTGAGTCCAGCATAGGAGCGATAACTGACTTGTTCTCAGCTATCATCAAGTTGAGTGTCTCTGGGTTGGTGAGGATATTGTCTGTGTCAGCATACTGAAGAGAATTTTTAAAAAGAAAATGTTAAACGATGTAAATAGGTAGACGGATATGATCCTGTGCCTAGAATGTGGCATTGTTACCAATATGTAGTCAGCCCAGTGTTTCCTCGCAAAGTTCAGTGCTGCCTGCTTCAGTTTCATCACATACTCATATCTGCTGATTGGCCAGTGTTTAGGACCTAATTCACCTGCATAAGACCTGGAGAAGAAATCAAAACTCTGGTAGTAACTATACTACTAACAACCTCATAAAACACTCTGATAATGTTTGTGAAATATGAACTGAATGTTTATTTTAATACGTTTATACTAAACTTGGAAATGCAATTTAGAACAATGTATGTTTTACACATGCCACACTATGAGTCAGCCTCTTAGAATGCCATAGAAAGTCAACATAAAGGTATTTAGAGGGGCATAATTTGAGGTTGAAAGAACATGATCAGCCCTCATTGACTAACTTTACACGTGATGAATGCGGACAGTTGACTTACGTGGGCTGGTCCATCGGTCTCCATTCCACATAATGGTAATACTTCTGCATAACAGTCAGCCATTCTTTAAGTATAGCAGTGGTGTTGTCAGAGTTGTGGTCTGTGGCTGCCCTGTTAAAGAAATAAAAGAACAGACAGACAATATTAGGATTGCATTTAAATAGGTGGCAAGTGTGGTCATAGCTGCATGCATCAGTCTTTTATAAGAATTAATAACATTATTGTTAAATCTCTTGACACTGAATAGTTTTGTATAATTCAGCCAAATATCATAATTAGACAAAAATGCATACATACATACATACATACATACATACATACATACATACATACATACATACATACATACATACATACATACATACATACATACACGAGCAGAGTCATTTCAGTTGCCTTAAAATTAATGGCAGTGAACTTTGGCCTAAGACTGAGAGAAAAGGCACAAATGTTACAATACTCGCTCCCATGAACAGAAGGAAGGCTGCTAAATTGTCTAACTGTAAGACCCCAGACAAAAACTCACATTTATCTACTATTACAGTGCGTAGATCCCGCCAATGTCAACAAGTCTAATGAATATAAAGAATCGTAGCTCTAACTTCAGCCCTCAATAGGAAGTGACTGGGGTGCGTGAAAGGCTGAGAGGGAGCAGCTGGGGAGGGCTGGATCCGTATTCACAAACTAATTTAAATACCATTGACCTTTTGAACGGCTACTAAAGTCGGATGAAAAGAAGACCCCTCCACTTCCATAGAAACAGAAGGAAATGGGCTATAGTGCGCGCAGCTACCCACCATATTGAGATGCGTTCTTTAGGATAGGTCAGTCTTTCCAGAGCTCCGAGGTAGTAAGGCAGTGAGTAAGCAGTGTTTCGGGCTATGATAGCGATGACCACGGTGGGAGGCTGCATTTTAGACTCCTCTGGGAACTTTTCCTCCGAGAAGTAGCCATGAGTTTTAGTCAAAAGAGTCCAGATCATCAGACAGTGAAGTAGCATGGCTAAAGTAGACCAACGAAGCTTGAGACTCTATTGCACGTTCCCCCTGTACGCGTCAGCACTTGAAGAAGGGCTTTCCCAAAACTTCAGCCCCCCCTCTTTAGCGTTCTGCCTACACCGAAAAGTCATCTAAAATCTGAAGCCTCAACTTCCGCTCCAAGAAAAGTTATGCATTAAAGTATCCATAGAACGAGATCTTTTTAATCTTCATAGTTCCAGTGCTTGCAAAATGCTAACTGTGATGTGTGCAATGGTAAAATCCATTTAAACTACATCCTACTTACCGTTGTACGGTTTTAAGCAGCTATAGCAGCCTATAGATCAGTAACCAATGACATGCGTTAAATTGGTGCGTAATAGTGGGATTAGGATACAACATTGCAAGAACAATTAACACACACTTGGTATCTATTTATTTTTGTGTACAAAAAAAGCAATTAAAAAAACAGCTATCTATCATGCAAACTCCGGTCCCAGTCACTGCATCTCACGTCAGTGTATTTCTATGTAATGGCGCATTGTATCCAGCAGAGGGAGAATTTGATCCAAAGGGGCGGAGAGAGTCCAGCTGTTTCAGAGATGAGATGAATGAACTCAAATTTTTGCCACTTCTTACTTTGATGCAAAATATTAATTAAATTGTATACCAATATAATAATAACAATAATACATATTTTTTATTTATTCATTTGATGCTATTGAATTATTTATTATTATTATAAGAACCGACTCAAATAGATTATTTGCAAATACACATAATGTCATCTTTAGAAGATGTCCATACAAATTCTGTTAGCAACAGCATATGAACAATAGCCTCCTTTACGCAGGATCAGAGTGCTCTCATGAGGCTTCTTGTATTCTATGTATTATGCATCTTTATTCTGCTTTAACGGTCTCATATAGGACATTGGGAAATGTAGCTGTTTGTTTATGGTCTGCACAATGTGGTAAACATGCTTTATGACAGTGTCCTTGTGTGAAAGTTATTGTATACATTTTATTCATTTCAATACAAGACAACAAAACACTAGTATACCAGTTGTACATCCTGTATAATACTGCAGCTGCTACTACAGCCACTACTAGCTTACTATAACTAATACTAAGGCTGTGTAAGGCCGTGATTTAACATTTGAAGATCTGGTTACAAAACAACATTCTTTTCCACATTTTCAATATTCGCTTACTGTTAGTTGTGTTGTAGTTGTACAGTTTTTGAGAGCTCTGTATGTTTGCGTGTTTTATTTTTATGTATTTATTATTTCCTTTCATGTTGTCCAAATACACAATAAGCTACAATTTATTTGTGCATTCAGATATCTTTGGTTGTTATCTATATCATTCTTTATATTTAGAGTCAGATTCAAATAGGAGGTCATCAAGAATTATTGACAATCAAATGATCAGGATTTGAAGGTGTCAAAGGTGGTCCAGCAGTTGTAGAAGTGTATCATGGGAACAACTCCAGCAGTGGTGGTTGTGGGAGACAAGCAGAAATAAAGCTTAGCATATCTGTGGGCGTAAAAATAATACGCAAATGACCTAAAATGAAATTCAACTGTTTTGGCGGGCTGCACGAATAAGCTGAGGCAGCCATGGGTGACAAAGGCCATGTCAGGTTAAAGGGGTCATTTCTGTGGACAGGTCATAGGTCGAGGGTCAGATCTGGCCTATTCATGTCTCCCAAAGTGTCGCCACAGTCACACAAATATATACGCTGGCTCGCAAACTTATTAATATGTAAGGGCCACTTTCCCAGCATTTGTGACTGCAGGGTTCAACCTCGGGTGCTCCAACTTTTCACAGAGAGGTCAAGGGTGGGGCTGGCGTCTGTGTGCGAGGGTGTATGAACGAACGACAGTGGAACAGACGGAGGGATGAGGAAGACGGGTAACATCCAAAAGTGCAGCTCCAGAGGGTAAATGGATCAGCTCTTTATGTTGAGAGGCGGAATGTTGTCCAATGCTCTTAACTAGGGCACTTGGTGAAACTCTAGCTACTAATATCAACTACAAGGTCAGGAGAGTGATATATTGTTTGAATTAGTTTGGATTTTAGATGTCAGATTTTACAAGGGGGATAATATAGTAGTTTCTGGTAAAAAAAAAAAAAAAAATACATAGAATTGACAGCAGTAGTACGGTCAGGCACAGAAGCAGAATAAAATATAGCCTGTAACCTAAGTCACTGCACTTACTCCACAGCCTTCAAATTACAGTAGTGTACCTCTTAAAGAAGACGTATTGCCAGCCTAACTGCTTAAGTATTTTTTTCTCCAAATTGAGTTTTGTGTCTCATTCTACTCTGCAGACCTTGTTGCATCTGTCAGTGTCATTGGCTCCATCCTCGACGAATCAGAAAGATTGTTACAGCCACAAATGTTCAAAACAAGTCATTTGTTTGATTTGGGTAGTTCCATCCTCTATTTTTCTTCAAAAATGACATAGGCGATAATTATACTTGGAGGTTAATTATATTATGCTTTTTACTATTTTGCGTCACATAGATCCTGATGTAGCATTTGTGTTAATTATAAACCTCAATATTGGTCCAAAACGACAGGTGCATTGATTAGACTTTATGGTGGAATTTCAACATAACTAAACAGTGTATTTTGGTTGTACATGGTTAAAAGCTCATAAAAGACCATTTACATAATATGTCCTCGTAAAACCATCACTTATCATTTAATTAGTGGCCAAGCTATTGGGCAAACAGAAAAGCCTTGGAGGCCAGCGATATTCAATTTGTGTGTACATACAAACATGTTGCCTGATAAAACAAAAAAAGTCAAACTGCAAATAAGCATATAAGAACAGCATCGGGATTCTATTGGAGGTGGTGGTGTGACCCTTTATCTTTACACTGCCTTGGTTTCTCTTTCATCTTCAATCAGTGAGAGAATGCCTGTCTATTGGCCTCAATGTATCACCCTCACAATGTTTCTGCCTTTGTGTTTATTTGCTAGGCATTTTTAAACGCAGTGGAGAGTCGTGACATTCTCTTGAGCTTCCGGGACCTTTATTGCCGTGGCGATAATCAATAGCCTTCCCACAGAGACATCTTTTGGCTGAGAGGGTCAATACCTGTCACTCAGGGTCTGGGCAGCACCCTCTTACTCAGCACCTACTCAGGGCGCTCTGTCTGCATGTGCTGCTCCTATGTGGGCCTCTGGAGCATATGTTTATTTTACCTTACACCCCTCTAGAATGTGGGGTTTAGTGTTATTTCAGGGCACAGACAAAAACACAAAAATTAAGAGCAAATATTCTCAAAGTATGATGTCCATTCCGACTTGCACCACCAACCGGTGTTGTTCAAACTGTTAACATTGCTAATTATGTAAATATATCTCACATGAGGAGTACAACTCAATATGTATTAAAACTTCTTCCTGATCCTTTTGAGCAGTTATTCGTTTTTATCTGTTTTTATAACTGATACTCAAATAAATAAATAAATAAATAATTGGACTATTAACTATAATACATTACAGTTGTATAATAGTACAGTACAACAATGCAATACAGTTTTTTATAAACCAGATAGCAATACCAAGGCAATGAAAAGTTTGGGACTTTGCATTGACTCACATGCAGTTTACAACAATCTAGGCCCTAGAGAATTAAGTCATTATTAAATACTGTAGATCAAAGGGTTATGGTATTATAAATAATTAACATTTCATCATGTAGATTTGTGTGGCCAGAGATAAGAGAGAGGAGAACATTTTATTTTTGAATTCTTATTTTAGATGATGTGTTAAACAAGTCAGTTATAAGGCTTATTCCAAAAATTCACCATATTAAATGATTTATTGCCAAGTAAAATAGAGTCGCTAGCATAATTTTCGAGGCAGCAGTAAAGAGTTTGTTTCAGCTGCATTTTTGATTCTGTTTTCCAAGCTCCATCAAACTACAAGCACTTTTAAACTGTCATAAATGACCCACAAATTCAAATAAACAGCCTTGTAATGTGCCCTATGCTGTGGTGTGTGTCTTATACCCAGGTGGCCAATCTCCAAGCAGCACTCAGATAGGATTGCTTCAGTAAAAACAGGTCGTTCACTTGACTGTAATTTCTTAGTCAGCACAGTGGACCTATCCTGGGCTAACTGCTCTGCCAATGCCACATGTAATCGGATTATGAGGTCTGTGATAGCACTATGATTACATTATCACATCTCATGAATATTATATGGACCAGTCTTTAAGCATTTAAATCTGGAGATGGGTTCCTAAATGTTTCTGTTCAAATTCACGTCATCTGGTAAAATATTACGTAATGTGGGTTTGGTTATTATGATGCAAAAATGAGTGTGGTTTCATTGCACAGTATTAATATGTTTAAGCCACAATAACATAACAATCTGAACAATCTGGCAATCGGTCTTATCAACTTGAAAAGCATTACATCCATTAGAAAGGTTGTAGACTCTGGACAGTGATGTGCACAGACAGCCCTGGTTTTAATTGACAGTTGAAATGTCAGGTGAGCCAGATAAAGCAGGGAAAGTGAAAGGCCGGGATTGCGTGATGTGATGTTGTGGAATCGGGAGAATATTTGTGGGATGATAATAATACTTGAACATGTACAGATGTGCTGCCATCCATCTGTGTTGAGATTTAAGCAACAGTTTATTCATTGCGCGTTTGTGTGAAATGTGTGTGCAGACAGTGATCCCTGAAGCAGTGATTCCCAGTGTAGAATGATGTCAGACTCAGTACAAACCTTTGCATTAAAAACAATGTCTGTAAACCAAAATTCATGTAAAATGTTTCTCTCTTTTTCCCTGCCTCAACTAAAAATATAACTTGTTACTGTCATCCAAAGTAGTTGAGTAACTGCACTTTTTTTTTTTTTTTTTTTACAAATACAACAGATTTATAATGAACAAATTATTATGATCAATATTATGATCAATATTTATTATTTGTAAGATTTTCCAATGTGAAGTTTATTTTACAAGTCATCAGATACATTACCATTTGCACACAAAGTGTTAAATCCTATGTGTCTGTAGTGAAAGATATGATCTGAGCACTCATTGGGCCTTGTTTGTGTCATTTGCGTGCGATGCGTTTAAAGTGAGTGCAGATTATGGAGACTCCTCTGCCTCATCTTCTCACTGCTCCCTGGATGACGCTGTCCGTCGGCCCGTTGCCAGGCAACAGTGCAGCCACTCTCAAAGAATTCTGGGGGATGTTTAGGCAGGAGCAGGGCTCGGGGGGAGGACTGTGTGAGTGTGTGTGGCAGAGAGACCAGAGGAAACACTTAGTTCTGCGTTTAGGGGAGATTCCTCTTTTAATCTTTTAATCCCCACTATTATACTGGTGCGCTTTATCACTATGGGGCTCAGGAGCTGGCATTTGAGCTGCAGCCAAACCAAACTTCTGATCAATGATAGGGCAACTTTCATTTCACTTGTGGACATTTAAATACAGTGTTTTGGCAGGAATAAGGGGCCTGGACAATGAGACTTCTTGTTTTAATTGACAAAGTAAATGTCAGGAGACAACTGTGAATCAAAATGACTCAAATGATATGCAATTGTGTTGGTCATGTCTGGAAAAGACTGAAATATGCTGTACTATGAGCTCTCAATGTACATCATACTGTTAGATTGTACACTTGGAACAAACACTATTACTTTTAATTGTGTACTTTGACACAATCTCTGCTACGTTATATTGTGTATTGTACCACTACTATCTGTTCAGAAATAATTTCACTCTCTTGTAGACACATCACTGTAATAAGGTGGCCATCTTTTGCAGTGGCTTCAAACTTGGAGGTGTCAGTAGAACAAATGAGAATAATGTGCACAGGAATATTAAGTGTGCTCCTATTAGACTGGAGGCAAAATGGAAGAATCTTAATAAAAGCTAAAAAAGTGTCTATGCTGTCATGGCCTTAAGACTGGTACAGACAGTGCAGTGGTTGTGGGCACTCTGCTCTGTAATTGGTTCCTTCCATTCTCTGCTGTCTGCTTCAATGCTGCTGCTAGTGCATCACGGCTCACTTCTATCACTGATGTTCTCTCTAAATATTACAGGCTCTCACAGAAATGAACCAGGTCTACTCTGGAAGCATACTTACATGGTGTGATCAAGTTTATGATTTTATGCTCTATTACATAGTGTTTAAACAGTTGTGGTATCTAGTGGCTACTTCACAGTTGTTATTACTTCATTTTTATAGCAAGATATCCTCTCTATATATTTTTCTACTGCTACATTGTTTTGAATATTTGAGTATGGAGTTGAGTTGAGTTATTGAGTTATTGGTTTAATGTTTAATTAGCATTTTTACCTCATGTGAATCACAATGTAGAGCAGAAAATCAGAATGCCAAGTCACCCGGGCTGTAGGCTTTCAGTCGATTAATCGGTCAATGGTGTTTTAGTCAACCAAAATTTGAATTAGTCGACTAATACTTGTATTTAGTTTGTAAGGATTTATATGGGACAACAGCAGAAAGGAGAAGTGAGTGAAGGCGTGAGTTAGTTGAAGATTTGGTGTTTTTGGTATTTACATGTAGATTCACAAGTTTAATCTGTCTTCATATATAATTTCTTAGTTCATTTTTCCTGCATAAATTGTTGTTTTTACATGAAGTCCTGTGCAGGTGTAGTCTTGTGAGTACAGTTTGGATCAGATACACAGATATATGTAATAGTTTTGAGATCTTTTGGCATGCCTTTTTTTGTCGACTAAACAATTGGCGTGACGTGTCTTCAGATGACCAAGAATTTCTTTGGTCGACTACAGCCCAACAAGTCACATGCAGCAGTAAGTAATTATAATATGATCCATATGAATTATGGCAACTTACTATTCACAAATATATGCAACCGTCACCATTTTCTCCTATTTTGTATTTTTCTAACAAATAGAGTAATAACAACAAAGGTTATTGTAACTAACAATAATACTTAAAATGAATCAAAATGGAATCTGACATCTGTGATTATTTTTACATGTGGTGATGTTGTCTAAATGCTGTTTTGATGTTGTGTCTGAACTTGGATAAAGAATTATTAATCTCTGGAATATTCGTGGTAAAATATTGATTTCAAAGGATGAAATAAAACAAAACTGTAAAAAAAAAAAAAAAACTTTCACATTTAGAGAATTATTAATCTGCGGCTATTTTTTCAAGGAAGCTTATAGTTATTTGTCTCCGCTCAAATCTTCTCACCACAGTAAATAGCCTTGCACATTACTCAATAACACACCCTTTCCCTCACCTCTGTGCTTTGCCCCACATATCAGCAGGAGGACATGCTTGAACCAGCAGACCTCTGCATGCTGGCAGGATTCCCCAGCTCCTTTTGTCCTGGCTCCCCTGTGCAGTTCTAGACGGGACAGTTTCATGCAAGGCCCACCCCTCCACCCAAGCCTTCTCTCTCCCCCCTCTCTCCTCCTCTCTCCCCTGCCAGGCCCTTTTAGCAAACGGGTTAAACATTGATTTGTGAATAGGGAGAACCACAGTGGCCCCTGCTGTGTCTGTGTGTCCACTCTCCCCCCTGAGCTATACACCACCAAGAGCTGCGGCCAACATGAAAGCCACACTGCTAAGAAGGCTGCAAGGGCCCAAATGGAGATATTGTTTGTGATGGTTTGAAAATGTGCCCATGTTTACTTTGAGCTCCACAGGCCCAAATGAGGCCAATGACAATGAAGTATGATATAAGGAGTAGAAACTTATTTGAATCTCATACATAACGCCACTTCCTGCTAGCTTCTTATTCAAAGCAGGTGCAAATTAGCTTGTGTAATGCAACTGGGAGCTGTCCGAGTTTATATGAGCTGTGGTTCAGTCTGGTACAGTTACGAATAAACAGTATAGTAATGTGTGCAAAAACATATGCAGACAGAGTAATGCAGTATATGGGTTATAAAAGATATATTGCATCTATAAACTTGTCCTTTTTCTCTCTATTTTTTTCTTAATTATTTGTTTGATTATGCCTCAGATTAATGTGAAATGTTTGCAAAAAATAAATTGAATTGTTTATTGAGAGCAGGTCTATATTAAGTTATGACCACTGTAAGCCACTATTGGCCTACACTGCAAAAGCAAACAAGTTAAATTAAGTTGATATCACTATATATATATTTTTTTCTGATGGGGTCCCCAACCATAGAGATTTCATTGCTTTGCCTGGAATGTTCCTGGAGAATTCCAGCATTTCTGAAAGTATGGCATTAAATTTAGCCATCCTGTGTCTGTTTGTATTTCTTAAAAATACATTGAATGAACAAAATGCATTTTGTGAGCAGGTTGCTTTTCTACAAATTTGACCTGTAACTTGGCTTGGTACGGTTGCCTGTTGTCTCCATGGATATATGTTTAATGGCTGCCCAGGCAATGCAATAGCATCTTTATGAAGACAAGCAGACTGGTGGATCCTTTGCCAGAAAAGTTACATTGTGTACCTTTAAGTGTAGTTGCACAAAGCCATTTAGATATCTGCCATGGTAACAAGAGGTAATATGAAGTAGGAATTATTGTAGGCTATTGTATCAACTACCTTGTACACTCTTTTCACTTTTATCTGCTCATGTAGTGACAGCAGAGTCAGGTGAGAGTCTTGACTTGTGTTTCCCGCCATTGAGTAAACGAGGAGGAGCACCAAGACAGAAAGCCCGGTCCTGAGCCATCACAAAAAGAGCAGTGAATGAGTGAGAGTGGAGTGAATGAGAGGCGGGCCACGCTGAGAGGGCACCGGCCCCCGCTCCAGCAGAGGTTAACTCGGCTTCTTCACATCGATGAAAGGGGGGAAAAACGGATTGAGCTTTAAAGAGGAGGACCCCCTGTGCCTGGGGCGGGACCAGTCAGGATGATTTATTAGAGAAACACTCAGAGATCCACAGAGAGGCTGAGAAAAGCAGAGAGAGAGACTGAGAGTGAGAGAGTTGGAGAAAGAGGAGGGAATGAGAGAAGCAGAGAATCAGGAGCAGAGAGTGGTAGAGATAGAAAGAGAGGTAGAGAGAGAGAGAGAGAGAGAGAGAGAGAGAGAGAGAGAGAGAGAGATGGAGGCAGAGAGAGAGGGAGAATCAGAGAGAGGGAGTGAGCAAGAGAGGTGGTGGGGGGGTACAGAGATGGGGGAGACTTGTAACTGTTTTTGAATTTTATGTAGACATTATATATAAGTATCCTTCAAAATGAATACAGAACTTACAGTGAGTGCTGTTGTTAAAGTTGAAAAAGAAAACTGATGATAAATCTTGGGGAAACTGTGATGTAAAAATTACATTCTATTAAAATAAAAGTATACTTTATATGAATGACTCTGAACAAATGATGATTCCAGTCTCAGTGAGTTTGTAACACTGATTTGTATTTGTTTAATTTTGTTTTTGTTTTGTTTTTTTTTTGTTTTTTACTTATATATGCATATTTAAATCTTTCCAGTGAAAGCATGCCTGTTTTTTTTTTACTTTTATGGCACAGTTCTCTGCAGTGAATGCATACTTTTATTTGTGTATTTTTATGAATACATTCAATAAATATATCAATAGGTCAGAGGTTATTTGTTGATATAACATTATAACAGTGTTGCAGGATTGAAAAGGTCGCACAGTGAAGCACTGTGCTTTGCTTGTCAAAGGTCCCCGGGCCCCACTGCACTGTGCCTCGTGTCATATGTTACTTTGGAGCCACAGTCAGAGGCCTACAGTAGCTTTCTGCAGAGCGGCACACGGCGCGAATAGCACCACTTTATGCCGAGTGCTGTCACAGCGTTGCACCAGAGTTTACTCACGCCACAGAGCAACACTGCGCGTCATGCAGCGCGCACAGAGAGTAAACAGTGTGGGGATTGTAATCTCTTTTTGGGGAGAAAATGGGGCTGTTGTGTCTTTAAGAGGCGCTGCTGGTCCCCAATCGCAGCTGCTGGCGCGTGTGTATGTGCGCGCGCACGAGGCTGTGTGACACAGAGGACAGCGCAGATTCATTACTTAAGCAGTACAATGGACATTTATCACCCCGTGGTGTTATTCAAATTCAGTACCAAGCGAGGAGCGGCTCCACTCCTCTCTCGCCTTTTTGTGGAGCGACGCAAGAAAAGCAGAGCGCAGAGAGATGTGCGTCCAGTTAGCAGCCAGTCTGTCAGAGAGCGCCACGGAGCGAGGATGGCAGCAGAGGAAGAGGACCGATGTGAATGGACGGAGCATCGGTTCGGAGGGTTACAGCCCAGCTGCTCTCTCGGTCCTCAGCCTTTTTACTCGTTCCATTGCTCACTGGTGGTGCTGGGTATCGGGTCGAGCATCGGCTGAAGACCGGCGATGGAACCGAACCAAGGACGCACCAACGGAACTAATGTCTTTCCTCCTTTTCCATTACTACGGGAAAGAATATCAATGCTTTTTTAATCACGGGTTTTGTATTTACGCGCGTGGAAAGCCATTGTGTGTATCCCGAGGCATCACAAGTGAACACTGCTTTCAAGATCGATGTCACTACACACAGGTGCAGAAATGGCTTCTCTGGCATCAAGGACTTTGAAATATACCAAAGTAGTTGCGCTGTTTGGTGCTATAGCTTTCACTCATTTCCAGACACTTGAAAAGTAAACGCTCTTGAGCGAAAGAGGAGATGACATTTCATTGAAAATGCAGTGGCCATCTTAAGGGCCCAGAGTTGTGAAGAGACTCCCACTTGAAAGGCTTTAACTTTACAACTACAGGCACTGGGACAACAAAGGCCGCAGGGGACATGAGAGGCAGTTATTCGCTGTTAGTGTCCATGATATAGCAAATGTAGACTTTATGTGCGTTTATTGTGTTGGAAGTGTCCTATTTGAAGAAGTCGTTGGGATTTATTATAGGCCTACTTGGAGCCTTTATCTTGGTTTTAGTTTGTATGGCAGAGCTATTTGTTGTAATGGAAAGGGCAAGCCAATGCTGAGCAGGGTGTCAAAAATAACGCACAGTTTTGCAATAGAAAACGCCAGAAGACGTCAGGTGCTCCAGGCAAACGCTAAGGGCATTAATAGTCTCAGCAGGTGCACAGTAGGCCTATACGGTCCCTGTGCGTCTTTAAACACTTAATTTCTTCTTAAACCAACGCGCACTATGCACGAGTCTTTAGCTACTGATTGTCCAAACGCAATTCTTGTGTAAACTCAAAGTAATCCCCAAGAATTGTGTATGGACATCTGTTGCTGCAGGCTCCCATTCACCACTGTGGCTTTGGCCAAGCGCCACAGCAACAACGAGGGCCTCCACGCACAAAAGAGCCAGTCTGTGCACGGCTCTGTTACTGTTGCACTCAGGTAAGACTCAGCATAAGCCATGTTTGCATGTTGTGGACAGAATCCCGAAGGCAAGGGCCAATAAAGTCAAGTCAACCTGATCCTGCTTCATGTATGTGTTTTTCAAGCCGAGCGTTGTGGTTGGCCCGATTGGTATTTACACTTTGTCGAAGATCTAATCAAGACTGTTTGTTCTAAATGGCAAATATCGACTTAAAGCATCGATGGATCGACTGTCTTTGGCAAATAGTAGAAGCAGCAAGTTGAGTGGTCCCAGAGTGAGGCCTGCGTAAACGCGCAGCACACTCACGAGCACAGAGGAGTCCATGAGGAAAATAGGGCTAGATCTGGAGCTAACATTTAGGGATTTATTATGTAACATAAGAACATTCATCATATAAAATACAGGCAAGCAAAGATGTTGTATGAAAAAACAAACAAACAAACAAAAAAAACCCCTAACTGTTCTTAACAAGTAAAGACAAGTTGTTATTCAGAGCAAGCTCAAATGAAGGCTTCCACAAACACAGTAAGCTACCTGGAGGACAATATAGCCCACACATGTTAAATTAAGTAGAAGCTAGAATAAACTAATATTGTCAGACAAATAAAAATAAACAGCAAAACAACCTATTTGACCAAACTGTTATTATGATATATAACAGAATTAATCTAAAGAAACGAATCCAGCTGTTTCGTGTATTAATAATAAATAATAATAATAATAATAATAATAATAATAATAATAATAATAATAATAATAATAATATATTCGTTAAATTCCCGAAATAACAATGAAACAATTGTTATACAAGCATTTAAAAAAATAATAAATATATAAAGATTTAAATTCAAATTTAGCATCAAACCTACACGTGCGTAAAATTACAGTCATGTTGCTGTATTTTTGTGCGTAAATATTAAAAGCTGTGCATCGGACAGATGTAAAGTCAGCAGTGAGGGATATTATGAACACCTACATGTGTTAAATGTGTAAGAACAGAATGTGGGCCTATTGGCACGCCATGTTTTTACTCTAATGAGTCAGATTTGCAGATTTTAGTTACAATATAAATGTAAGGCCTATTAAAATACCATGGCGTAGGCAGAATTAATAACTGTAAGGCCGAAATAATTTCGTTTATTTTTAAGGATAGATTAACAGAGTTAAAAAGATGTGTGCATCTTAAAAGCATTAAAAGTCAGAAGAGCCTGGGTTAAAGAGGATTACAGCCATTAATAGTGTGTGGATTTTAGACATAATGTGATTTTTCATTTTTGTAGTAAATTATCTATACATTTTTTTTGCATCATATAAGATGTGAAATGTCTTTTTAATTAAATTTTTTTTATTTTTTTATTTTTTTATTTTTGTTTTTAATTTCCAAGCAGTATGCAGCATAAAGCAGCAGGTGGGTGCTTTGCTACAAAGAAGGTTAAGCAATAAAGCTATTTAGCCAGCATTCCATAAACCGTGCACTATGGTCCCATTTGATGCATTTTTTTTTCTTTCTTATAAACTATTACAATATTTATGTTTATCAATTAAAGCATGAAAACAACCATTTAACAAGAAATATTTAGTACCTGTGTAAATAAGAAAACTCTACATTTGATCCAAAACTTCCTTACTGGCCTCACTGTCTCTGAAATCCATGTTATTTTTATTCAGCAACTTTGGAGCGTCCTAAGACACCGCAGGCCTAATGTAGGAGCTCATTATGGGAGACGCTCCCTTTAATCACCTCTGTCATCAGCACCTTCTCAGCGCTCGTTATATGGACGCATCATGTTCAGGCCATGGATGGGCACGCAGAGAGGGACGCGTTTTGTGCTTGTTTCCATCACAAATACATGTTGGGATTGGTCTAAATACGGTTACAGGTTACACAAGCTGACTTGATGAATGGGTATGAAAGATATAATAGCAACAATTGGGCATCATTCAAAGCTACCAACCCAACAAAAGTTGAAATTGTAGATTGACTGCATGAAGAGCAGAATGATGAGGTTGAGTTCTGACCTCGCCCTCAGATGGAGAGGCCTACAGTAGGATGTGCACGCTTGGCCTGCACCAGCTGACTCACTCTGTGTATTCTCCCTCTCCCTCACACTCTCATTAGCATTTCTTTTCTAGCGCCATTATGGTTCAGTTTCCCGTTGCAAATCGGACTTCACAACCGAAAAAAGGTTTTAGGTCGCCCCGGGCGTTCAGGGGAGGGCAGCCTGGAGGCAAGACCTCGACCTCCCGCAGTGGTGCTGTAACACACACTTCACCCAGCCCATACACACGGATACACACTCCACCCCCCTCTTATGAATATTCGAGCTTGGTAAAATCTCCCTTTAGTCCGCTCTAATCAGCCTAAAACTGCGATGTGATCACAGAGCCGGCGCACATCGATCAGATACAGCCAAGGCATCACCGTGAATTATCCCGGCGTCGTGTCAGATCGTAATTGAGTCAAGCGTTTGGCTGTGGCCCTCTCAATGTTGCAGCCCAAACTGAGCTACAGCTGTTCTAGTTACAGACATTGCGGCCTCTCAATGGACCACCATGTTTAATATGGGGAGATCTTCTACAAGTTACAACATCCTTACATGAAGACATGTGATTAAAGTTCAGTTATTCTTTTATTTTTATCATTGATACATAAAAATAGAGTAGAATCAGTCAACCAAGCAAGATTACAAAGTAAACATTTAGAATACAAATTGTGATAATTTTATTTATGTATTTTATATGAGTGTGTGTGTATGTGTATATACAGTATATATATACACACACACACAGTATGTATATATATACACAGTATATATATATATATATATATATATTATATATATATATATATATACATACATATATATATTATATGTACTTATACTAATTACATTAAAATTATTAAACAAAGCTAAACAATAACCCAGTCTCGTTTTCATTTATAGAGTATTTGACCAAAACAGAAACAAAGTCATGCCTCTGCAGCTAGGTCACCCTTTAGGAAAAAGCTCTTTAGTCCAACATCAGCATGTCTCACAAAGTGCATGCCTTTCACGGTAACCGTGGCCGAAGTCATTCCTGTAGACAAACATCTATTAGCTCAGTGGCCATAGTGAGGCCTGGCACTCCACCGCGTCCAATCAGGAGGCATGTTGTTGGGATGTCACAAAGAGGAAGTGAACAAAGACTCGAGTCCATATTATATACATCTTAATGCACTCATTTCTTGTCCATCTATCCTCCGTGAAGTGTTGAAATGAACACCACGTTGTCCTGGTCTTGGAGCTGGTACTTTAGCTCCCCCTGAAAACAAAATATTATATATTTAGAATAGGGAAAATGCATATTATATTTTTACCAGTACTGTGAAAATGTGTGGATCTCACAAGAACTCAAAGGGGATCTAATAAATGACAAGCATTCCATTTAATTTGCATGAGGTGTGGAATATAGTAATTGAATCAGGGGATGTGAAGCTTGGAGTGTGTATTCAGTGATCAAACCCTAAGGACATGTTACTCTGAGGAACACAGCAGACAAGAAGAACTAAATAATGACCACAAGAATCACTTTCCTTCAATTTATATCAGTCAAGAGAGAGAGATTTGTGTACAATCAAGCTCTTCTGTATACTGTGCAATAAATCACATTACATTTATGATTTGTGGGCACCTGAACTAAAAACCTTTCTTATGCCATCATACAGGTGACAGCAAACATGGCGTAGATGCTCACCATTAGCTCCCAGTCTGCATCATTGATAAGTACCAGTATTCCTGGCCTCCTGTGGAAAAGACAACAGCATCATTGACACACTGTTACAATTAAATTTACCCAAAAAATAAAAGTTTCTGAAAAAAAGTAAAAAAGTATACAACACAGTCTGTTATTTAAGAAAAAAAAAAAGGCTTTAAAAAAAGGTTCATTTATGTATCAACACGTTTTTCCCATCAGTTATTCAAAATTGGTTACATACATAAGATAATTACATAAATATTTAGGTTTGAAGAATAATAACCTATTTAATATAGAGAATAAGGAAATGTCTATGTAATAAAAATATTAACATTTATTAGTTTCACAAGAAACTGTATAGGTTATGTTAACTTCTACAAAAATAATTCTAATAAAATCAATTAAACAGTTTTAACGTAATTTTGATACATTACGTTAGAAATAGAAACACTGCAAAACTAATAAAAAAAGGCTTGATATGTATAGAAACAGTAGCTTTTCATAGAGCACATTTGTCATTACTGTTGAATTCAGTGTGCATAATTCTTTTATATAGCCCAAAACTAGAGATGAAGATAATTTTGTAATAAACTAGCAATAAGGTATAATAAGGTAAAACTGTCAGTGGAAATTAATGAGGGTCCAAAAATATCTCTCGTTTGCAAAAAAAAAAAGTCATCTAAGAGCATAATGGGGTAATGGGGGAGGGTGAGAACATGGACCCTACCAGTGCACACTTTTAAAAGGTTGTTACATTTGTCTTGAGGATAAATAAACTATATATGAAACTGCATTAATGCTAATATACATCAACATACAAAGCAGATCTGGTAAAAATCAGTTTTGAACAATCATTTGCTATTGCACCTTGTAGATGAAGTCAGTGAAAATGAGCATTGCAAACAGCCAAGATGACAAAAAAGAGGAAAAGATACGAAATAATGTACAAAATGCAGCTGTTAGTGATGGTGTTGATTCTATTGTTTTAAAGACAGCGCTGGCTCTCAGTGCAGCACACACCCAATGCACATCTAATCTATAGGGTTTATAGGTAGCCCTGCTTTTTCTCCATTCATTGGTGGGGTGGTGCTATAAATAGTCGTGCACAAAGGCAGCTGTAAAAGTCAGCCAGTCCTATAAGGCTGTCCCGGACGCACACAAACACACATGTGAGGACTAAAGCACACTAGCACACGGGTAATCATCGCACTCAAACCTATCAGCTGAAGGTTAGCCCTTTTTTCAGCAAGCCCAGAGAAGCGCAGAAAGAGAAGGTAGAGAAATGCAGCTTGACCTATAGCCTACACCGCTGATAAAAAGTACAATTATTTTTTTACATTATTACTAATGTTGGGTGTAAACAAGCGATTATTAGTCTTTGCGTTTTACAAATTTTTGCCGTAGGGAGTAGTTTTATAGCCTTTTCCAACATAGTCAAAACTTGCCCAATAATGGCAAGGCAAGCACAGTTCATACACACAGTAATTCAAAGTGCTTTATTAATAAACAAATATTCAACACAAAATTTTGCTGAGCCAGCAATGTATTCTACAGCATCATAAACACATATATTTGTTTAATTTTATATACTATGCTTACTATATACAAAACTTTACATTGGATGAAAATGCTTGACAAGTTAAAGGGTTGGTTTGACTATTATGTGCAAAATATGCTTGTGTATTAAAACTTTTAAATTAAGACCAGTTCAAAAGAATGTTTGTATCACTGCAATATACTCTCAAATTACATATGCTGTGATTCTGTGATTATCAACAATTATCAAGTAATTGCTGACCACTGACTTTAACATTGTATATTACATTTCAGATAAATAAGCATTTTTTTTTCTCGAATAAATCTTTATCACCCAAACAGGCATTATAACAATTATAGACCTGTATTATAGACCTATAAGTTTTGTTTTTTCCTTTTCTATACAGCACAACAAGTTTCAGTATTAAAGATTAAACCAAAAATGGCAATTCACTAACCAATTAATCACAAGCAACCTAACCTCAACCATTTATTTTACACTATTTGTTTATCATCTTCCATGTAAAACTATCATTTGATTCAGTGCAATATACGTGTGATTCCATTTTTTATAACAAGCTCTAAACCTGAGTATATGTCAAACTTTCCTTCAGAGATAACATGCATGTAATGTATTAGTATATGAGATCAAGTGTGTGTCAAGTGCAGGTTCCTCACTTACACAGAGTCTCCCTGGACAAAGAGTTCGGGACGCTCCTTCAGCAGGTTCTGTTTGATCCACACCAGCAGCTGCTTCACGTCCCCTGCAAACACACAGGCACAAAGCCGGGGCAGACAACAGAGTGCAAAGGTCAGAGGTCAGGGGTCAAGGTGCGCAGTTCCAGCCTCCTGGTCGATGTGACGCGCCAGAAGCGCCAGGCGGGACGAGGCTGGATATACATGCATCTATACTGTGTGTGCGTGAGGAGATGCATGTATATGGATGAGTATACGTTTGGGGGGGGGGGCTGAAAAAAAAAAAAGGGGGGAGGGTCGACCGATGTCACATCCAAGACCGCCAACATTCACCTTGGATGGAGAGAGACCAGTCCAAGGATTCAGAATACTTCGTTTCATACTTTATTATCATTTAGAATTTGTCATATTCATTCGCTTTAGATTCTTGTTGCATGCAATATTTGGAAATTTTTCCCATTCAAAAATATAAATTTTGTGTTCTTAATTATCAGTTGCTAAGGCAAAATATCTATGGCTTTCATCATTCTGAAACCCATACATAGATTTTAAAACCTACAATGCAGCATTCTTCAGTAAAACACACATAGGCAGGTGGTAAAATTATTCAGTTTTGACTCATCCCAATAAGAAGCTAAATGAAAAGTCCAAGAATAATATCCTTTGTCCAAGTCAAACCCTAATGTGTCCAACCTGCTTGTGGATATCTGCGATGCTTGAATTTTCTATGAGTCTGACCCTTGAACAATCAGATTGACCCCGTCTCAACAATGGCTTGAGCCTCGCCACATCAGACTGACAGCCACAAAGGCAATGACAATGAGAGGTTTTAGGATAAATCCCCACTAAACATCTAACAATGAATATATTAAAGTTATGGTGCACATTAACTCTAAAGATTCGAGCTGTCGGTGTGTGAGCGTGTGTGTGGCCTTATGGCGTTTTTGTTCTAGCATAGACCAGAGAGCTATGTATAGACTTCGAGGCGTATATAGGTGGAACATTTTCCCTCGGTCATTGCTATACGTGTTCACATGTGCAGTACATGTCTGGAATCACAGGTGTGAAATATATAGAGGGGGGACGACTTGAAATCGTGACTCGAGCACGGCAACTTGGCACATACATATACCTTTGAATAACTGAACAATATGCTATAACAACAGATGACTAACATTAAAAGTCAAACACAATTGCAACGGCAGATGGAGTAGAATCAAGGGGAATCATTGGAATCAGGTGTATGGAGAGAGCAGAAGTCTGTGGGCGTACTACATCACATACACTCAGGAGTTCAGCAGTATCAAACAAAAAGCTAATATCACATTAGCTGAGCACGCTGCCGTTTGACCCCCTGGATAAAGCTGCAGACATGCCAGTCATTACAATTCACAATTTTGTAACATATTGACTGCTGGATGACTTGGGATATCCATTGTGACACAATGTATAAAATTATCACTACTGTCTGTACTACTATACTGTATACTGTATTGTTATGGTATTAGATATTTATGTTTTTATTTATCTTTTGGTTTAGAAAGAACTCTGCAGTTTCTCAACTAATATTGGCAATCATCTACCCATTATGAAAATAAACAGATGTTACTTAAAATTGAAGTACATTTACCTCAAATACAGTATGTTTTGCACCAGTTTAAAAAAATCTACATCAGACACCAGACGAGCTTAAAATGCTGGTTAAGATGCCTGCACTTTCATCATTCCAACTCTGCATGTCATTGGATGGCAAACAGACCTTAGGAGACATCTGCTTTGTCATTGTGGGAAACATAACATTGGATCATATAGTGTGTATGTATACACATTTGACTTTGTATGTAATACATGTGTGTTGCCTCGCTGCATCCTGGCCAGGTTAATTGCATGGCTGTCTGAAGGTTTTGTAGTATAATGATAGCGCCAGGTATCTGGAGGGCTTCTGAATGAAAAAAAATATATATATACAAAAAAGAAGATGAACAATTTGCTTTAAAAGACATGCACACAAAAAAAACGACAAAGCTGTGAATATTGACCCGTCCCTCTGCAGGGCTAAAAACAGAACTAATCACTAGTGCAGTCATAACTCCTTCTTTGCGGAGACTCCTTTCTGCCTCGGACTATTGGTATTTTTCTCCACCATTACCCCTTATTCGCTCTTTCATCCCGCTGCCCATTTACTTTTTCATTTGCTCGGGCTCTCTTCCTTTCACACACACACTCATAAAACCAGCCCCCCTCGAGTTTCTCTCCATGCTTCTACCTTTTGCCCTCCTGATTTTATATCCTTCTTCCAACATGCTTGGCCGTCAAGCATGTAAAAAGTTGCATGGTTAAAATAAACTGGTAGCCTTAATCTGAAGATTAATTATTACTTAAGATTAACTTGGCAAATAGAGGAAGCAAACCACTGAGAGCATTCCCTGCATAATGGCATACACCTGCTAATGTTTTAAGTGAAAAATTGAATTCTATCGCAAATTGACTAATTAAATAGTGTATGGCTCAGAGAGTGATGTTAGATGAAAATACAGGGTAGATCACAATAAGGTACAGATGGAGGGGCAAAAGGATGAGGGTGCATAGAAGAAAGAGTGAAAATGCGTCACAGGCTCCAAGTGCATTCTGGGAACGCCTGCGATGCGTGGGTGGGAAAGGAGAAACCAACGAGGGGAGGGAAAGGGCGCCATTTTGACGCAATTTAAAACCCTAGCCGCTTTGCAGTGTGGTTAAAAAAAATTACAAAACAACTGGCTAGTTTCTCCTTTTGGATTTGGAGTGCGTGCATAATTATGACGGTTGCTTTGAGATGGGAGAGGGGACCGGCTAAGTGATCCATCTTGCTGGTGATGCGTGGGGCGAACAGTGTGCGTGGCGTACAGACCAGGGGGTTTTGTTGTGGATATGAGTGTCTGTGTGGGGGTGGGGGCTTTCAGTCGAGGGTCATCAATCACCGGGCTGGGGTCAAAGCGAAATGCGAAGGATTGAGAACCAATTATATCTGCCTGCTCTGCACCCGCCGATCTCTATGGTCAGACATTTACGCTCCTATTGGAAACAAATATATATATGTATTTTTTTATCAACATTTCACATAAGAATAAACAAGAGTTAAGCTAGTAGTGAACAGGAAATAAGAATAACAGAATCAAGCCTTTAGTAATCATCAAGTACGGATAATGATTGACACAGCTCAGCTAAATAATAAAAATTTGCTATAAAATTTAGCTTATGAATATGAATTAAACAGAAGACTAAATGGAAATATTTTTATATTATTCAAAATTTGCTAATACTGTTAAACAGAATGAAATCACTGGTACTCAACAGGGGCAAAGCATTCTCCTTTTCTAGACCCCATAAGTGGTCATATATTTGACTGAGGCTGGTGAAGCAAGGTCATTTGTTCCTTACATTCTTTTTTCTGCTAACTTTTGTCATTTTGTTGTCCTGGTAACAGAGCATAGCATCATAGACGAAATCCTTTTGTTTGTTCAAATAACAAAGACACATATTTTACTTTTTGCAGGGACAAGCAAGACTGCTAAAACACATTAGCTTGAGGCAGTTCCAACTTTTGAAATGTATAGCATCTACAAATATCGGCAAACAAACAACTATCAAACTACCAATTTTCAACCCAGTCGTTTGCTGAGGTTAGGAAATGAAAAGAGCTGCAGGCAGGTCTCCCTTGGCACCGCTATGACTTGTTAGTGACCCGTGATAGAAGAAGCCTGGGTTCACAGTCACATAAAATAGAATCAATATGGATCCAGGGGTGAAGAAGTTTTATGTATTGACGAGTAAGCAGACATCACGCAGGAAGTGAGCTGGAAAAGTCCTGGACAAGCATTTGGCTTGGATATTATATATTTTTTCTCTTAATAGGTGTCTTGTTGTTCCTCTAAAAATCAAACATCACTAGTATTATTCCCATGGACATTCTGTGAAGACATGTTGCAACATTTACTTTCTACTTTAGTACCAAAAGTAAATACTTCATACATTGATTCAAGAAAGACTCTTGACCATGTTGGGTAGCTCACTCCCCCTCACACCAGAATGTCAGTTTTTGGACTCTGAGACTATGAGACTAGCATTGAATTTGTTCCCCTGTGTATGGGCAGGCTGGGCATCAATCAAAAGCCCTATACATGCAACAGCTAATCCTGGTGCTAGGTACTTCAGATTAGCAGCAGTGTGCTTACATACTTTTAGCCCAGGTGCAATCGTCACATAATTTAATTAGTTTTGGGGGCTTTTTTTAAAGGTTATTTTAATCATTTCTGCCAAAGAAAACTCCTTATAATAGTGCTAAATGGTCTGGCTAGCCAATGGATGTCGTGTTGTTTAATTATATGTTAGCTTTCAAATATTGAAAAAAAAAAAAAAATATTGCATTTTATTGTTGATTTAGAAACAATATTTTTGACAATCAGTTTATCAAACCATATTCTCCTCTCTGGTTATTTGATTGCAGGAAAGAAAAACTATGAGGAAGAGCAAAAACATTCATCTGACATAATCAAACTGAAAATAAAATGTATGATATTAAAGAAGAATGTAAACAAATGCATCTATTTAAACTGTGTACTCACATGGTTCTGATTGGCTTGGAAGAGTCACAGTATGTTTCTTTACTCCATCAAAGAGCAGTTCTGCGCCTCCCCTAAGAGACTCAAACAATGATTATGGCAGTAGTTCACAGATCTTACAGAAAATGCAGGCAACATACTAAATATAAATACAAATATTTTTGTGTAAATTATTCTTTCATCAGGTTAGAGTTATTGAATGCTCTCACGGACTGTTTGTCCTCCACGAAAATCGATGTCACAATCCTTGTTAAAAATAAGCTTAACTGATTAAAAATAAGCTTAATTGCAATAAAGCTTAATGCAGCTTAATTTTTTTAATGCTTAACTGCATTTTAAAAATACCAATTTGCATAGGCTAGCTTTTAACGTAGCCCATTCTGACAAATAATCTCGTATTTTAGGACGCAGAAGCTCGACATATATATTTTAAACGTGTATGTGTATTGTTAAAGTTGTCACCGTAAATCGGTTTTAAGTCTACAATGACACTAAGGCAACAAAATCCTTAAAAATCTAATTACACCTACCCAAACTCCAGGTTTATAGATAAGGGCGCTGCCATGTTGTTAGCACATGTGAGGGGAGACGGAACCGGAAGTGACGTCAAAGGTGAACTTTTCACAGTACACTCCTGCTGAAGATGATGGTAAGGTTTTGCGTGTTCTTGTTAATATATTATATCTTATATATTTACACTTTTAATATGGCAAATGCATGCCTCAAGTATATATTTAAAAATAGTAAAATATATCTGTGATCTATCTGCGCAGCTCTAAATAGTTACTTAGCTTACAGTTAAATGACAAAAAAACAATAATTTTAGTAGATTAGTTACTTCTGTCTCACATTTGATCTCTAATAGGAGCATAGAAATACAGAAAGCATGTCATGAAGTGTGTGTGAATGCACATCTGTCTGTCTCTCTCTCCTTTCTCCACATGTATAGATCCTCAATCATAGCAGTGACAGGTCCAGTCCCAGTATACATGGCTGGGAGGATATGGGGTGGGGGGTAAAAAGGGGGTCGGTCAGAGGTTTGAATTGCAAATCTCCTGCCTTCTGTTGGCGTCCAAGCCATAGCAGGCCTTTGCCTGTCTGCATTCATGTGGTAATGAGGAGTCAGTGCAGGGGCACATAGACAGATCGACCAGGGGCCTGGCAGGGGCCAGTGTGATGCGTGGGTGAGTGAGACAGGCGGGAAAATCTCAAGTCTCACAACGGTGCACATGGCCGATGAAAGTTTGAACCATAATAAAGACATGCTGACATGTTCATTTGGAGTGACTTAAGTAGAAAAAGACATAAACAGAAAACTGAAAAATGCAAATGTTTATAGGAGAATGTCAAGAGCCATATGTTTCATGGTTGTGGAGTGACATACTCAGGATAACTGTATCTGGACTGTCAGCTGTTATTTGGTGAACTCTACTAGAACTAGACAAGAACATGCACACAGCAATGTTTAGAGGTGCTCATGATATATTTTATTTGTATTTGTAAATAAAAAAGAGTGCTACCATTATTGATATATGTATGCCTGTGATTTATTGTTTATAAAACATAAGAATTGTGTTTAATACAATTGTATCACATATCTAGTTAAATAAATGATATTCACACATTCCGTCTTGTTGTCTTCCTCAGCACAGTACCTCTGAATAGTTTTATGTGCTGAAAGTCAGAAGTGTCTGCTGCGCTGCCAATCACTGACTCCAGAGTTTAGTGTCACATATGACAGGTAACAATGACCCGCACTAGCTAGGGATAAGCTGGCACTGGGATGGATTAGGGCTAAATGATGAGGCTTGGATAGCTGCTTGAATGGCTGCTTGGCTGGCCTGCAGGCCTGAGAGGTTTTTGGGTCTGTTTCAATAAGGAACATAAAGCATTGAAATTAACATGTACCATGATACCAAGCAGAGAGAATCCCCTTAGAGATTACATGCATTACATGTTACGCCTATGGAACTGTATGGAGAGAGGAGACAAAGAGCAGTGGGGATGATAATTTACCATTGTAGCCCCATCCTATTCTTTCTTCTTTGTCCATTGTCCGCTGACGCGCTTTGGTTGCCTCTCTCTGTTCTGTATCAAAGCCTTTTCATATTCTTTTACTTTCTATTTTAGGTATCACCTGGAAAACACAGTGTAACAGCTGCCAGGCCGCACTACTGCATGAAGAGGGTCTAAGCAACAGCAGCACTCCAACATCTGTGTAGTGGCTCTCATATACACACACATGGTGACAAAAGCACAGGAACACACTCCATCTGTCTCTGTCTGCCTCCCGCTGCCATCGCCATAGACCTGTCTGCACAACAATGTCAGATGCTTTTTGCACTAGCACGCATGCCCAGTGCACCTCACGCTGGGTACTTCTTCACAAGGTAGCACTCGTAAACTGTCACCTATTGGAGGTATAAAACATTGTCAGGAAAGAGTGCTGCTGGAGAAGATGATAAAAGAGGAACAAAGAACTGTGGAACAGTGCAATACAAGTCGAGAATACTGCAGACACCTTACACGCATATACACATATACACTGGAGCAGAATCCTCAGGCCTGATGCTCAGGATTTGTACGGGGGTTTGGGATTAATGCTGCCCCTGCTGGCTAATATGACACACTGGATATTGTATGACTATTTGGCAATTTTTTTTAATCTATTGTAATATCTATATTTATCACATTTATTCATCATGGTTAGTAGTCAGTTATACATTTTACTTATATAATAATTATGATAAATAAAGTTTATTATGTTGTTCAGTTACACAATCGTAGACTTAAGCAAACACTGAAATGTTATATAGTTTATAGTCTGCAGTCTTATTCAGTGGGAAGGCTTTCTCATTTTGTATTGTTTCTGTATTGTTCTAGTAAATACAATTACAATACTGTTTCAATGTTCATTAAACATGGAGAACTAAACAATCATCTGGGCATTCATTTTATTTAGAAAAAAGTGAACTGCTATGTACAGTACATAAAAAACATGACATACAGTATTTTATCATCTGTCTTTTTTGCTTTTTAGGTTTCCATCAATCAGTCCTGTCTGAGCACTTCTGAGCAAACAGCATTCAAAGAACAAATAAAACTTCTCAGCATCAAATACATTATTACCATTGTCATAACAAAGTCAAAATTTTTTCCCACCTAAAAAAGAACGCATTGTGCAGCCACCACTCTATTACAATTGTGGGCTTACAGTTTTCTAACTACAGGGCGACCTCTATTGGGGAGAAATGGGAATGACACCATTTCTACTTGCTTTTTGCAGAAACCGAATTCAATAGGATAAGTGAATGACAAACTACCATATCGAGAAATCCGTTTAACATTGACTGTATAAAATTGGGCCTTGTTTTTAAATGATTGATAGGCTTACCATTACAAATAAATTTGAAAAAAGTATATAAAGCACATTAATTTCCTAAGCTAATGGGGATTGCATGTGGTCTTCAGGGGTCGGAGCCCTTTGGTTAAAGTGATTGTACAGTGTTGGCTATTTTCAAACAAATACTAAAACCGAACAGTGCAGTCAAACAATGACAAATGAGTGGGATCAGATCAGAATCAAGTATAAAATAATTGAACATTTTGGAAAGCTTTAAATTAAAATACAAAAGGCTAGAAATGTTCAAAATGAACACACAAAATATTACTTTAAAGCAACATTCCACCTGAAAACAAACAGTAGTCCTCAACTTAACCATACCCTTGTCTTGAGACAAACCTGTTTCATACTGTCTGCAAGTTGTGTGGGATCATACATTTTCTTTTATACTTTCATAATCAGTGAATAAAAGGTTGTACACTGAAATATTGCTTTAGCCACAAGCTGAAGAAAATGCAATGTGTTTGTGTTAGTAAGAAAAGTTTCTTTGTCTTAATATTTTTAACAGCTTGCAAAGCCCTCATAACCATGTTGCTGCATTAGTAGTATAAATGCTTCATTTCTGATACATTTATTAATGCATGCCTAATACATTTTTGATGATATTCAATGGGACTGTCTGATACATATTTAATATGGTTTTTTGAAGTCGATTCAGTCTGAATGAGCACTGACAGATGAGGCAGCTGTGTAAATGTCCAAATTGTTTAGTTAATTTCATAGAAAAACTATATAAATAAGACTAAAAAGCACATAGAGAATTGATGAGAAAAAGTAGGAATGTAAACATACATAAAACACATCCACGCACATTCACACTCACAAAACATCTTATGAGCTATGTACGTTATTGTCATATCTGCTACGTGACAGCAGTGGGTTCAAATAACAGCATTCTGTGCTGCTTTTGGAGCATCATTCCAACACATGTAACAGTTTGTACCAAGCACAAAAGACTGTCTCCTCCTCTCACTCTGTCCATCATCCCTGCTGTGTTTCATTATTTTGCACTAAGTGAAGAAGTCCACAGAGAGAAACAGATCTGTGCCTTAAAGGAGAGCACAGTGAGTGCAACACAATTATTATGAATCCATCTCCTCAGGGTCTATTGCTCACACCACAAGCTCTAGCTGCCTCTTAACTTACTCCTCTCTAAATGTCTCCTCAGGTGTTCGCTCTTTGCAGTTGCAAAGCAGAAACCAGTCCAGTGTTGAGTGTCCATAGGGTCACACAGGGTCACACAGGGTGCAGAGGTGACAGTATGGAAAGGAAGGGCAGGTGCTATAGCTCGCTGTGACGGACAGGAGGCTCCAGCTTGTGTGACAGCGCGGTCAGGACTTTGTCAAACTTCTCATAGCGCTCTGACTGACTGCCCTCAGAGCCACGGCTTCCCCACAGAAGACGCATCTGAAACTCGGTTTGAAAGATTTCACCAATCTCTGCTCGCTCCTGGAACTCTGTGAAGGCCGAAATGAGAAAATGAAGTCATTATTATCACAAGTCTTCAGTACGGTTTGAAACATACACAGTAATAACGTTAATAACACGTTAGTCTACTGTGCATTGTTATCATTATCAAGGACATGTTGCTGAGCCATATCTTTGTCCTTCATCCAGTCCAAATGTTAGTGGTAAACAATGTGTAAAGGCATAGCTACAGGCTTGTAAAAACTGGCTGAAGTAAAAATTATTTTGAGTCACACAGTCTACTGCTGCCCTCCAGGTAATGTGCATTCATGTGTAAACATTAATATTACAGTTCCATGCAAAGTAAAGGAACTACAGAGAAATATTCATAAGGACTTCAATAATATTGTCGCCCACAGTCATTTAAATAATCTAAATACCATATCTAATCTAATCTGAATAATAAAAGACAAAATATGAAGCTGAACACATCTGAGCATGTTTAAACAAGGCAAGGGGAGTAATCTCAGGTCAGCTGTTCAATGCAAACTGAATATAAAGATGTGAGCTGATAGATATTGACAGGCTGTTCAATAAAGCAGTAATGGGCTAAAACTGAGAACCGATCGGGGAAGGTTAGGAATCAATACAGTAAACACAGTGGCCACAGGAAAACATGATCCTTACACAGCCCTGACACTAATCACATCCGGCGCTATTACACATATCACATTGGTCAAGGAAGAGTTAAAAGTTGGTTGAAGTCAAATAAAAAAAAGTGCACATGATGGTACCTTGCAGTATGGTGTCAGTGTTGCTTGTGTAGATGCCTCCGTGATGAGCGATGGTCCGAGCTGCTTCCAGGTGATGCATGACCACGTCGACTCCCACCTCTGCACTCTCCCAGGCCTCCAGCCCGTCCCCGAGAGCCACACCCCTCTCCAGTAAAGAGAGGACAGGGATAATGTGTGGGAACGTGGTGTTGGACAGGACACTGGACTCTGGAGACAGAGAAGATTCTTCAGTATTCTTCAGCAATAATAGAATATAGTAATGTAGTCCTGATGCCTGCTTTGACAGATACAATAGACAGGCACTTAATTACATTTAGCATATCTTGGCTATTTTTCACATCTGCAAACTTTAATATTAATAGTCTGCATGGGTTTTTATTTATTTTTATTTATTTGCAGACACACCACACTAAACCAAACCTGATGAAGGCCAGGACTATGTATGATCCAGTGAATTGCAGTCAGGGGAGGCAGGTGAGGCCGTGCCTCACCTGTCATCACAGAGAAAAAATAAATGAAATGGTTATATTTATCCAATGATTTGTACTATAAAGTTATTTTCTATTTAACTTAGCAATTTTATTCTTATTCAAAATCACTGAATTTATATGTTTACCGTTTACTAAGGAGACGTGCAGAGCCGTTCGTGCCTCACCTTGGACTGACTGTGCTGTAGCTCAGCAGTAACAGCTGCTGGTTTAAGTAGCTGTGAAAATGTGCTGGGTGAGGCACGTAGTTACCTGGCCTCATGGTAGGGGGCACTCATGAGCCCAGGGATTCTTGCAACTCCTGGGGCCGAAGAATAGTGACAGCAAACTACAATTTAGAGTTAGCAAGTTGGGTTTAGCAATCCGTTCACTTTTTTCTTCTTCTCTGCCCCTACTTTTTAAATGGAGGAAGATTACATATTAAAACTCAAGCAGTTTTCTAAACTGGACTTATGGTTTAAGCAGGAGGTTATAATTAAAGGAAGACCAACACCAGAGCTAAATGGTGTGCTCCAGACGACGGGACGAAAGACTCACTCTTTTCAAACAGAGTGGTACGAAATGGTAAGAAATTTAATGACTTCAGTCCATTGAAAATTGGGGAACCAGAATTAGGATAAAAAACAATACAAAACCAGCTTGCTTTTTATTTCATACTATTAGAGCTATTTCATATGGACTTTGGAACTTTTATTTTGATTTTTTTTTAAAATATTCTGGCCCCAAGTCGCTTACTGGGAGAGAAATTGTCCCAGGGCCAAATGTACTGACACCTGGTTTACAGGTTTGTAAATCTGATTGTGACTACATCAGTGCCTCACCAGCCATGAACCTCACCGCACGTCACTGGTATGGTCTAGAACCGGTCCAAACCAAGTCTTAGGACCAAGCACCGCTAAGTTTGAGAATGCACCATTAATCTACCAATTTGCTGCATTTTTCATGAGGTATTTCATCTGTATTTTATCTTGTGAAACTCTTTGATCAACTCTTTGATTTTATTTTTTTATGTGCCATACACAAATACAATTTCAGTGACTTGAAATAAGAGAACATTTTCCCTGGTCTACCTAATCTATCATCTACCTATACCAAGATCAAAACGTAGAAAAGTTTCCTTCGAACATGACAAAAGTTTGGTGAAAGGTGTGGTGAAAAGTAATATAAAAACTTCAACATAAGTATGTTGTGTTCTGGTTGGTTGTCTTTATGAATAATCATCAAAAGTGGCGTGTGATATGAAGTATCTCCACCAACCTTTGCCATCGTTGATATTCTTTAGGAAAGGCTTGAGTTTCTTCTCATACAAAATGGCTCCTTCTGTGTGTCTCTGTCTTAATGTCATCCATGTCTGCTCTAAACGTGAAATCTGAAATGAGACAACAAAAAACAACACATCTCAGTGAACCTCTAGCTGTAAAATGATGATTTGTAAGTGTATTGCTGCAGTTTTACCTGTGGAAGCTCCAGGGCTCTCATTACTGCTGCAAACCCAAACATGTTCCCCATGTTGCTCTTGAGCTCAGCTGCTAATTGGATGGTTTTATGAAGCAGTGCAGCCCGCTCTTCTGTGCTTCCCGTACAGCCCAGCAGATCCACCGCCATCATTATGGACATGGTGTAGAATCTGTTGTGAGAATGGAAATAGTAAATAAAGAAATGCTATTGCAACAGAAAAAAACAGTGACTATCCACAGTACAAGCACTTCTGCTTCTGCTGCTTCTACTGCTTCTACAGAGCAGTACCAAACTAGCAGACAATAAAAGTAGCAAAAATTCTTATATTTTTTGCACATTCATAAATTTTCAAATTTTCATTTTCATGTATTTCTGGAGTTCACAGGGGTGTGTGTCAACATAATGTTTTGACACAGTAAGTAAATTAACCAAAAGTTTCTAGTGGTGGCATGTCACCTGCATGATTCCATGAAAATAGAAAGTTAAAACCATAATTCGGAACATTCTCCGTGGAGATAGATACTACTTATTCTGTAAAATATTACAGGATGCATGTTTTTCTATGTTTTCAGTGCAAAAAAAAAAAAAAAATCTTCAAAAATGAGTAAACATACTTTTATTTTAGTCTGTTTATTTGGTTAAAAAGTTACATGGTGGGGGTTTAAGTAAGAGTGGGCCTATTGTTTATACTAATATTATTTATGTAGAAGTATGATGAGAAGTATTCCTGCAAAAGGTTACTCAAGAAAAATGTTGTTAAGTGTATACAACTACATACAATACACTACCCAAATATGGCCAGTGATAACTTAAAAAGCAGTAGGAATAGAGAGCAAAAGAGGACAGAGGCATACTGAGAAGACTAAAAGGAGGATCAATAGCTGCATTAATGAACCAGCTCCTGAATGATGCATTAAAAGAGGCTGCACGACAGACTGTGTACCTCTCCAGCAGGTCCAATCTGAGTTGGTGTCCATGAGGCAGGGTCAGTAACTCCAGCCCCGAGGACACTCCCATCATCCTTTGCTGCTCTGCGGTGACTCCTAATATTCTAGCAACCTATAATGAAACTAGTTGTTAGTTTTGTCTGTCTACCAAATGAATAATGTTTGATACATATAGATTAATTGTAGAGGAGATCTACCTTGCAGTCCACCATAGTGATGTGTTTAGCTGTAGTCCGAGCATCCACCTCAGCCAGAAGCTCTTTGACTTTCTTCAGCACCGTCATTTCCAGAGGTTTATTCTCAACTGGTAAAAGGCATGAATCAAACCTATAAACAAGCAGAGGTTTCAGTTGGGAATGCTAACTTAAGTTGTTCACCATTGTTGTCTATATAAAGAATTGACATTTTGTTAATATGGTTGATTGCATTGAATAATCGAATAAAATAGGTGAATCCTGAGATCATCATCTCTAGCTTATGATCTTTGTAATAATAACAATACTGTTTTATGTGTTTTCAGCTGTGCCATTACTTGCTTGCATAATATCTTCTCTGTCCCAAAGAATACATAATTGTTCAAAATGTCTAGCAAAAGAACAAACTAGCAAAAAAACTAAAATTACCTAGAAATAAACAACTGCCTCTAAAACAAATTGAAAGCAATAAGTCACATCACTCTCTCATCAGTACAGTGTGTATTCACAGTGAAAAGCTGCCCCCATGCCTCCTCCCACAGGACGGCTAACTCTATGCTCCACTCTGTTTGACAGTCCGGGGTGCATTTGTACTGTAAAAGCATTGCTCTCTAAGCTTCCTCACCCCTGTGCCCAAAGAATGTGAGCAATTACCTTTGAAAATAACTATATTATTCTGAACGTGATACACAAGCAACTGTCAGGTACAGTCAATCTAAACAGATGTAAGGTATCACCAACAAATGTGAAACCAAAGCAGAAATCTGTGATATGACACCAATATTTCTAATGGGATTTGGCTGGTGACCACATGACTAAATGTTCACAAAGTATAAATGGTGACACTGGATTACTGAATGCACTCTCTTTTATTACTGGTGACTCAACACTTGAAAGTTGTGTTTGCTTTGATTTTGAGGATGTAAAACACTGGGATTGACACTACAGACAAATTAAGTGGTCACATTTTGTTCTAATAGTATATGTGCTTGTTTGCCATACCTGGACGGCCTGAATGAAGAAACTTTCTCCACCTGTGGTGCACTGAACAGCCCCTCTCCATCTGCCCTCAATCCCTCCTCCCTTCCTTCCTCCACTCGTAGCCTCTCCACGTAGCTCTTGGTGGGGGGCTTGGGTGGGGCGCATGGTCTGAGGTCGCAGTAACTGCCAACCGTCTCGGAGGAATGCGATTGGTAATTGGCGTGGTGGGCGGGCGAGGAGTGGGCGGAGTGAGAGGTATGGGCGGGGTGTTCAGGTGGGTTGTTGCAGGCAGTGGGACTAAGCTGTGGATCACTGGAACGCCGTAGTACAGGAGAAGGTGGGACTACTGCAAGGGCACGCCCTCCTGAATGACATCTCTGCCTGGTTACTAAGAGAAGAAAACAAAACTCAAAAGCATCAATGAATATATAACTAACATGATTTTAAGTGGTTTATAACATACTGGCTGTGTAGGCTGGAGACATGGGGGTTTCTCCGACTGGTGACAGTGGGCAGCGGTACTCCTGGATCTGGTCCATGCTCATGGCACAGTTGCGCATTGCGTCTTTATGGTGGTGGATAGTGGACGGGCTGCAAACAAAATAGTAAGTTTGTTCAAATGTATTCAAAATCTAACCAGAGAAAGCTGTCAGTACAGTGCAATGAACCTTATAGGGTTCACAGGGTTCACCATGGAAGGAACAGGTGGTTAAGGGTATGAATGCTAATTACTGTGAGGTTAGAGAATAAGGTTCTTTTAAAGGTTTCTAAGCATCATAAGTAACACGTTAGATTGTGTTATTTATGAATTAACAGTTTAAAAGCTAATATGGAAGGAGCAGAAAAAAGTAGAAGATAAACAGCCAAATGAGCATTGATTGTTTTAATTAGATGGGTCACAGTGTACCAAGTGGATCAACAACCAGACTCTACAAACAAACAAGACTACAGGTTTCTGCTTTAAATATCGTCATAAAATATTTAATCATATAGGCTCTGTATTGTTGTATATTTATATGTAGAATATTATTGTGACTTTATCTAGATTCATTTTGTATTGCCTTCATCAGACAGAACAACGTGCTATTAACTTAAAACTATTTTGCAGAATTTATATATTATAATCAATACTAGCTGTATATGGTCATATTTTGTAAGTATTGAGAAACCTGAGAAATTTCCGTTGTCTGTAATCCTGTTATATTTATATCATGTCTGCAGAGAGACATTACATTAATGATTAAATAAGCTCACTACTACTACTATTCTAATCTACCATTGTCTATCTGTGAGTTTGGTAGGATTTACACTTTGTCTGCTCTTCTGGTCTGGACAGTACCTTCTAACAGAATGATGGATTAAGTGCACAAGTGGAAGAGTCAGTGTCAAGCGCTGCTGTGAGGGGACTGTGAGGGGATTGATGTTCACTACACTAGAGGAAGTGCTGATGGGGCTGCAGAGTGAGGGGTCGCCAGTGCACTTTATAAGGCCTAAACAACAACACTACCACAACACCACCTGCAGCTGGGCACAGGCTCTGGCTCGGGGTCCACTGGAGGGGCCAATGGAAAGGCCACTGGGATCTCAATTGGACTGGGAGTAGTGGAGCTGTCACTGATTTTGTAATAAAAAACATAAATTAAAATTGCTAAAAGAAATTAGAAAAAAATTAAGTTGGAAATGACAAAAAATATAATACTTTCTACAGTTAGCAATTAAAGTAAATATAACAAATCAAAAATATAAACTGAGCTGGGTTAGTCAAGTTTGCTCCTTAAGTCACTATAAAACCTACCAACAGTGTATAAACCTATAGAAGAAATAACAATTGACAAAAAAAGGTAACATGCATAGCTTCCAAGTGTAGACCCTTTCAATAGTTGTATGCCATTTATACCTAAGTCATAAGAAATAAATGCTAACAGAGTACAAAATATGGCCTGAAATTAACAAATTATATTTAATATTTTGGTTGGCAAAATAAACTGAATAAAATGTCCACAAACTGTATACTGTATACAAAATTGTAGCACAAACACAAACATCTAAGTACAACACAGGAGTTGACCAGATTACACTCGTCTCACCTGTGAGGTATCATTTTTTCTGTGGTCAGCCCATCGGTCATGGTCACACTCCTTCTCTTGATGTAGGAGCCTCTCTGGCTGGAGGGGGAGTAGGCAGAGCCCTGCTTATTGGACAGGGTGAAGGTGGCTTCCAAGTACCTCAGAGGGAGAGTCCGGCTGACAGGACAGTAGATGTGGGCCCCGCTGGACTGGGACACCACTTTACGCTGACCAATATAATATCTGACCAGCTCCTGGACTGAGTCAAAGCTGTCTGACTCCAACACATACTGCACCTAGAGATGAACAATGTGTGATTCTCATAGATTTCATTAATGCTGTATATAGCTCAGGACTCGATCAAAGACCTTTACAAAAGTAAATTGCAATTTCAGTCACAACTCTCAAAAGGTAGTATAATATTATATGTTGCCTATTTGTTACCTTTGTTTCAGTAGATTTGACAAGGACTTTGCTGATTTTGAAGTGAAGAACCTCATTGTCCCATCTACATGTCAGGACATAGTCTCCTACACTGGTCAGGGAGTCCCGCACCAGGAAGTCCCCATTCCTCACAACCAGTGTCTCCGATACCTGCCACAGAAAGAGACAAATATTAAATAGGTGCATTAATTTTATTATTTTATTACTTCTCTATTATTTCTTTTCTATAGGACCTTTCATTTTGACTCCACAGTGCATGAACTAGGTACTATTTAAAGTATATCTATAGAGCCTTGGGGGCAATAACGAATACAATTACAGGACCACTGGCATGACTGTATGACTATGGCAAATATGAAAGTTATTTTAAATGTATTGACAAAATGAGCAATGCAGAAAACAATCTCCCGTTCATGGTCAATAGATCCGCCTGAGGGAGTGCATCCTGCTGATACCAACCGCTGCGCTGTCTCTGGTTTCTTTATGAGAAGAGATCACAAATATTGATTGTTACAAAGAAGCTTCACACAAGACAGATATCCTCTAAAACATACCAATGGAGTTAAAAACAAGAGAAACATTCAGAAAGGATTGAATTTACCATACAGTGTGAAAATTAAACAATGCTACTGTACTGCATTATGCTATCCACCAGCAGGTGGCAGCACTTGCACACTTCAAAGCTCTGAGATCACGTGCCAGTGGTAAATATTATAACACGTTTTGCCTGTCACTCTGAATCTTGTCATTATGATGACCTGTACACAGTGCAAAAAATGCTCATAATTTAGTTAATTAAGAACCAAAAGTATTACTTGGTGCCTTGAATATATTCTCTGCAATCATGACTTTAGGAAATAGCATGTTTACATTAAGCCATTACAAATTAGCTAACACACAACAACTACAGGGGGTGACAGCACTCAAACATGCATTCATCAGTGCATCAGGTAAGGTAAAAGGTAAAACCTTGTCCAAAATAATATCCAAAAAATAAGAGGAGCAAACCTAATATGGTTTTCAATAAGTGTACGATGAAGTCCATAATCATTGTTGTGGTAGCTGAGGGGCTGCGGGTTCCCCCAAAGTTTACACTGAAGCACACACATGAATACATGAATATTTTATGTAAATTAAATGAGGAAAGCCTCCCAGATGGTTTTTGTTGTGAGCTTGCGAGAACACAGAGCCTGATCAAGTGTTGGGGGGCTGGCTGTGTTTTGGGGAACAAGGGCCCTCCACATGTGCACCTAGAGGAGGGAGGGGCTCAGGTCTGCCCCTCTCCCTCTAGTGCATATCTGTGGTTTAGTCACCAGCTGTGAAATCCAATTGCGCACAGGGGGCAACACACGCAGCTGTCTGTTTGGCACGCTCTCCCACCTCCACAACGCTAAAGCAATTTCTACTGAGCTGTGACAGATGATGGGATTCATTAATCAGTGTCATTCTGTGTGTAAAGTATTTAAATGTTGCTCGCAGAATCCACACATCTTGGCACAAGTCACAATGGCTGGGTGACAATCATATCAACTATAACGGAAGGAAAAAGTAGACTTGAAGTAGATTCTATGGTTAAATATATGGCATGGGTAAGCTTTAAAGGTTCAATATGTAACTTTATAGTTGAAGAGCTTCTAAAGCATTAAACATATCTATCTTCATGGAGACAAGCATGTGACTCAACCAGGCAGAGTTACAAGTCAAATCTGTGGAGCAACAACCCACTCATAGTAATGCATGCTTAATTTTTTTTTTTTTTACAATAGCAATAAAAGACCCTGTAATTGAATAAAGGCTAGAATTTATTGGAATACTGTAGAGAGTTCAGGCAAAGTTAAAACATCTCTATGGAGACAAGCAGGTGGGGGACGTGTCTCCAAGTTACATACTACACCTTTAATTAGACATGGATAAGGATAAGGAGGATAAGCAAAAATATGTGAAAAACTCAATGTATGAAATTAAATAAATATTTGGACAAGAAGTACTTCAGTTTAGCGATAATTTGTCTCATATTCAGTAACAACGATTTACAATGAAACGTTGTAGTTAAATATATTACTTCCATTCCTCACTTTTCTATGTTACTAAATCTAAGGAGTATGGCCTTCAAACATTCAATCTAAAATGTCCTCCTATTACATGGACTTCTAAATTTATATTGTCTGCCCTTGACCTGTGCTCTACTACACTATAAAAATCTGTGAGTGATGTCATTTCATTTCTTAAAGTTACTGTCTATTACCATAAGTAGTAATTTTAGACTTCATATACATCAGCTTATGTTCTTATAAATCATTCATTGCAATAAGATGAAGCTTTCAAGTTACGTTGCAAATCATTTTTTACAATGTAGTGTTTACTGCAACCCGGGAAGTCGGTGTGGGTGGACAGCAGGACATGCATGCATTTAGGCGATGTAATAAATGTATATAGGTGTGTTTTCAGGGTTAGGGATAGCTTCATTGCAACTGAATCACATTAAGCTAGAATTAGGAAACAATTGATAGATCAAGCATTTAACACTGATTATCTTTTATACTAACTTCTGTTATAGACAATGACACTATTTTGTCCAATTTTGCATGTGCAAGGATTTATGCAAGTTCAGTAGGGTTTAAAATAAGTTGAGATGACAAGATTAAAGGGTCATCTCTAGTAGCAGCAAATTACAGACCACCGTAGATGTTCCAGTTTGCAGTGTGTATATCAACACTGGAGAACCAATAATGACCTACAATGGAGAGGAAGTTAAATCTAAAATATGATTATCAAAATACAAGGCTTATATGGTTGAAGACATTTGTAAGACCAACAAGGCATGTATATTAATGTGTTATGTTTTTTATGTATAGGTTCAGAAGTCCTCTGTCATGCCTCGCACCTCCTGCAGAGTAATGTTCCACACTGTTCTCTGTTCTGTGGCATACATACCTCTCTGGGTATGTGTCCATGGTACCAGCCATGGCTCCGGATGTCAGCAGGACTCAGCTTAAGTTCCTCCTCCAGCTCTTTGCGCAGTTTCTCAGGGGGAGACTCCAGCAGGTACTTCTCCTTTGAGAACTGGAGAGAAGAAACATAACAGAAACAGGAAGAAAGGGGATTAAAAGAATGTAAGCACAGCAAATTCACCTAGAAACCTACTTTACAAAAGACTAAATATAACTTTAACTCATTCAAATACAGTAAATCCCATGGAGATTTGAATGTAATTTTCAAAGCAAATCTGACGACATAAAAGCTATTAGTAGATTTCACGAAAAACTGTAAAAGAAACAAGATTGTGAGATATATTATTTTGTGTAGCACTGCACAAAGTAACACACCTGTGCTACAGATGCCAGCACTGCAGGATGCATTGCCACACAAATACTGCATGTTCACATGAAGTACACATACACAAGTACTGCATGCTCTCAGAAAGAAGAAGCAATTCAATCGACCCTGACCTGATTACTAAGAGCCAGAAATCACCGGGAGCAATCTCTTATTGTGCCCAACTGCACTGGAGACTGGACTTAAGCCCTGAGAGCGGCTACTCAACATGTTTACAATCACAGGCCACACAAACAAGCCACACACTGGCAGATTTAGACTGGACTATTTCTACTTATATTGATCTTTCAATGAATAACCAGACTCATGGAAATTGTGTGTGTGTGTATGTATGTATGTATGTGTGTGTGTGTGTGTGTGTGTGTGTGTGTGTGTGTGTGTGTGTATGTATACATATATATATATATATATATATATATATATATATATATCAATATATATATGTATATATATGTGTATATATATATGTATATGTATATATGTATATATATACATATATATATATATATATATATATATATATATATATATATATATATATATATATATATATATATATATATATATATATATATATATATATATATAATTTGTTAATTAATTAATTAATTACATTTATTATTAATTTATTATTAATAAGGCCATATCAGGGTTAGGGAATGCTGATGTTAACCTGATATCGCTGTAATACAGGTCAGAGATGAAGGCCTGCTCATTGAAATGTTTATATGATCTTCTCACCTTTACACCTAGATGTGTCTTTTTACTTAACTTTTTGTAATTTAAATACACCCAACTGGACAGTGGTCGTTAAAATTCAGTGGGAAAACACCATTTTCCTTCCTTCCTCCTAATGGGATTTGTTTGATCAGATTACATCAAGAAATTTGTCTTTATTTACATTTCTAGGGTCTAGAGACCCTAGATTCAGGCCATTGCATTAGTCTTTCAAAGTTTCAGACTCCTTCTCCAGTCAGTTAATATTTATATCGCTCATTATTAGGACCTCGTAATTTTCCAGTTCAGAAAGCATCATGAAAAGATCATTATGAGCATTTTTGGGTTCTGAAGGTGCACAATAAATATCAGCAATAGCCATTTCTTTATGAGGATCGTTTACACAGCTAACAGATAGATAGATATTCAAAACATCTAGGATTTGAGCAGGAGAATAAACGTTTACAGACAGGTGATCTTTAACATAAATGGCAAAATATCTCCTTTAGATTGCCTGTAACAAGAACATTTCAATATTGATTTCCTTATCACTCATTTTATTTGCTAGCCACGTTTCAGAAAATACAAATATATATGGATCTGTTTGATTTATCCAGACTTTAATGTAATCTAATTATTAATTCCCAGTTCCTTCCTTGTTTTGAAGTTTTGCATATCAAATAGGACTGACTATTTAGGGATACTATGCTTATTTGAGTTGGACCGGGATCGATTAGATGCTTGGAAATTAGGCTTGTTAGCAATATTGATATCAACCAAGTTACACAATCTCCAAGAATTTCTTGCATATCTATGAGATATTCTATGTAATATCTGCACATTAATTTGTTTTAATGTGGAATCCAAGCCAGTGGGCCCTGATTTTGTCAGTCACTTGAGATGCTGTTTATGCTATGTATAAGGAGTCACTCAGTAGGCCTATTAGGTGCACATAGAAAGCTCAGCAGAAATATCAACACGAAATAAACAGAGAAAGGGAATCATCTTCTGCTCTGCCAATATGAAGAGTAATGAGACCTGAGACGGGAATAAACAGCTAACAGTGGTATGGCTAAGGCTGGCCTGTCAGTGTAGCTAACACGGCCGCTTCATCTCATCCAGGACTCTCACACTTCTATTCATCCAGGCTCCCCTTGTGTCAGACAATCATCACTATTTTCACATTTCCATCCATCAATCCACTTGGGTTTGTGACAGCTGCTGAATGTAGTGCAAGACTGTATCCTCAGTTCAGCTTAAAGGATGGTAGGTGTCTGGTATGTACAGAAAACTTTTCATTGCATAACTTAAAAAAGTGTGTTATATATTTCCACCAACTCTATAAGCTTTATAAAAAAAAATCTTAAAAGTGTGCAATGTTTTGATAGAGGCCCACTATTTGCTCGTGCATGTTACTACTTTGCCTGGAATATTCCACAGTATACCATTTATTCAATCACAGATGTATTTATTGCTCAAATTTACCTTAAATAACATGCATTCTTACTATGAGCAGGGTTGCCTTTCCACAGATCAGATATGACCTGTGTTGGCCTGGTGTCAGGACAAGCAGACAAGACAAGCAGGTAGCCAACCCTTCTGACAGTCTGATGGTTCCGTCCCCATTTTTTTCTCACTTTCTGTTGCTTCGTCTCAACTACTGACTTAGTGATTATATCACTAAACAACAAATTCCAAGTTGGCTTAATAGTAGGTCTGTCACAATAACTACTATATCAACTTGTTGTTTAATATATGATAGATGGAACAATAGCATTTGGGGGTTAATATTTAATATTTTTTTCTTTGTATTAGTGGGGAACCTTGCTATTTTTCTGTTCTTCAACTAGATTTGAGCTGGTAGGTTGAATAAATAACTTCAATGACTCATTATAGATAACTGCTGAAATTTTAAATTCTGCTATTTATTTAGTGTAGTTCCTGTTTTAAACGATATTATACAAGTGATCTAATAATCTTGCCAGGACACTGCCAGATGAAATTATTGACTCCTACCCCTCCCGGCATCCCTCGCCCTGCATTTTTTTTCGTCCTGCTTTGCTGAATCCTCTGGGGCAGATGGGTAGATATCACTTGGCGGCCTACTCTCCCAGATTAGATTTGAGGTGCGAGTGTGCGAAGAGGCCGCCAAAAGAACACCGGGGTCAAGTGTGCCGTTATTGCTTTCTGCCCTGTCGCTATGGAAACCAAGCAAAGACCTGTCCCTGATCCCCAACAATGAACTTTTTTCATATATATATATATATATATTATATATATATATATATATATATATATATATATATATATATATATATATATATATATATATATATATATATATATATATATGACGGGTTACAGGGCAAATTGAAATGTCAGTGGGTCTATTTATGATACGCTGTGTAGAATGGGCTGACAGTGACAGACAATAAAGAAATAATGAAAAGAAAAGAAAAAGGGGGGAAAATAATCATGCCATTTGTCAAACTGAGCACAACAATCTACATCAAAACCAATGTAATATTTGCTCTTCTAGATATAATTCAAAAGTCAAAGTAACGGCAGACATTGTGTGAAATAAGAACTTGATGTAATGTGTGAATTAAACAGCACCTAGGTCTATTCAGAATAATACAAAGGAGGGGCCGTACAATGGAAATGGTTGCAAAGGGAATTCCTTCATAACACACTAACATTCAAGGATAGATGGAATAATAGCTGTATTGTTAGTGTCAAGGTCTTGGTTGCCATGACAACATTTTAGTGTATTTAAGAAACCATGAGCAGTCACGATGCAAACACAAATATATTAATACAAAGGTCAAAGAGCGATTGCATGTGTCTGTAAAATAATGACTTTCCTTTTGTCCACAATATACCATAGGGCTATTAAGGATAAGAGCAAAAAATATCAATACAGCAATAGCATTTCCTCTAGACATACATTAACAATATCTATACCTCCTACTGATGTCTTGGTATCGGCCCCAGCTGGTTTGACTAACTACTTGGAGGTTTTCTGTAATTGGTTGCATTTATCATAGAAATGGGCATTTGGTGAAGAGAATCAACTCAACTGGAAAAAGGGCTGCACAGTTAGTCTTAATATGCTATTTGTGCATCAGTAACTTTAACATCAATATAAGGGGGTGTTTTAAATTTCTTCTGGGTATTTTTTCAGGCTTATCAGGCTTAGTGGTTATAATAAAATGTACAATTACTTACATCTATTCATTACTATTTGTCATTTCTGGGTCACTTAGGGTGAGAGGTGAACCCCGCCATTCTTCGGTTGGAATGGGGTCACTTCTGGACAATAGAAGCAGGCTTTGAGGTCAATGGAAACAATTATAGGCAATGGTATACATAATCATCCACCACTAGACGTTAGAAATGAAGGATACTCCAATCATGAATGAATGGACAGTTGAGGGAGGGCATCTGGTAATACTCTATGCCAAAATAGCAAAGTGCTATGATTTTCTGACAATTTGTAGTTGAGATAAAATTTGTGATTAATGTTTAAAAAGTAAAATTACAAGTGCAACAAGATTTTTCTATAAAAGGATGGGAATTCATTCATTTCATGCACATTATTTTATTTAAATAACTGCAGTCTTTGTGCTTTGATAATTGCGATTTTGATTATGATTTGATATTGCAATATTTTGCAAGCAGCCCAATAACTGTGAATGCCAAAGCCTTTTTTGTTTCACCTTAATATGCATGCAACCAAGTACCTGGAGGCAAGCTACAATAACAAATACAAGGGCAAGCAGACTCCACAATATGGTCGTGCAAAGTCACTGTTAATATTTTATGATGCAATATTCCATAAATTCACTGAAAACTCCTCATGTATAAAGAGCGTGTGAGCAATTTGGGAATCACAAACAACTCCAGCCAGATGGACAGACATGAAAAAGCAGACCTGGAGTAGTTTGAGCCAAAGATATATCTAACTGTAGACATCTGACATCACAGTGAAAAAACAGGAACTCGTTAAAGTCAAGAGAGAAGCCGACATGCTGGAAGACAGGTAGCCCATTAGCCGATGAGGGAGTTTAGGCAATTTAGCAGCTGAGGCCGGACTTGGTTCCCAAGGGAGGTTAGGAGAGGCGAGCAGTATGCATCCCCGTGTGCGTATGTTGGGCTTGTAATTGGATTGGGTTCTATTTTGACGATAGCCAAGCCAGACAGACTGAAGCAAGGGGTCAAAATATGGGCATAGGAGAGATATGGAGAATGATAGTGGGGATAGCATGTGTGAAAACCTGCTATAGATATCAGCTCGGTGTGATTCATCACCTAATTTACACTAACATGCATCTGATCCTGTTAGCTTACACAAAACCAATTAGACACTCCCATGCTGCGACATTCATGGTGCCCTCCCAGCCCCCACTGAAAAGAGTGGACATCAGACAAGTACAGCATCTGAAGTACGAAAATATATGAAAAGGATGATAATGGGCAGACAGCAAATATATGCACATATTTGGATTAGGCACACACCAAAAGAAAGTGTTTGATGCTGGTTCCTTTGTTCAGATAGACAGCACAACATCAATTTGAATATTGGAAAAGTACTTTTATTTCAAGAAATTCAAAATGAAACAATGCCCATGGCTGACAACCACAAGATTCTGCACATAAATCAATATGGAAAAAAATAAGCTTGTGAAATGAACATTTTTCACTGTAAATATTTCACTGAAAATTTTACTTTTTAAATTTTCCACAATATTCTTAACCACTGTGTTTGAATTTTGTGCATCTTCAAGACACCCAATATAATTATGAATGTATTAATAATAAATGTAATAAATGCATTATACCCAAGACATTCCCAACTCATTAAGTAAGCAGCACATTGAATGACTAACTACTGAGCATAGACATTTTTCATGCCATTGCCTGTATTGTTTGGCTGTCTCAAAATGCGTATGTTTTAATCCTCTTAAAATTATGCTGTATTGTATTCAGTGTCTGTCTAAAAATGTAATTTCTTACTTTGCTTCACTGTTCACACTGACTAATGATAATGATAAATGAATGGTTAATGTGACTCTGAAACAAAGCTAAATCAATTTGTGCCTTTAACAGAACCCACTGAATACTAATGACATAAGTGTGGTTCACACAGGCTGTTGTGTGATGGAGTTGAAATAGGTTATATGAAAAAGGTAACCCGAAGTAACAAGAGCTTACAATTACTCCACCAATATTTATTCTAAAGCAATTCTTAAGAGACTCAATGTGTCTATTATATATGACTTATTGAATTTAAATTAAAACTTGACCAATGCCCTGAAGTTTCTTCGGACAACTGACATCAGGTATCCAAGATTTATAATTGTATTTATCAGTCTATTGTGGTACCAAACAAGGAGCTCAAAATGCAATTACTATCAGGCAGGACAAAACTTGAGCGCCTTTGACCTGGCTCGGGCATTCTGTATAAGCACATTCAAAAAGATTTGGCATGACACAAAACCGGCTCCCATTTTTACAGTTACTGCACAGCACATCCACAGAGCAACTAATAGTAGTTTGTTTATTGTAGCACACTGAGGACTAAGCTCTTAACCAGAAACACCACACAGTCTAAATGGAACAGCCGGGAGAACCTTAACTCTGGCATGAATCAGTATGTTGTTGTTTAGACTACAGCTCTGCCTATCTGCACCTTAAGCCACTTTAGCACATACAAACAAACACAGGAAGAAAACAAGGGTGGAATGTGAATCAGAAAATAAAAATAGAGCAGCAAGATTTTGGGGAAAAAAAATCTAAATTTTAAGTATTGCTATTTGATTTGTGATTAGTTTAGAAAATAGGATTCTCTTCAGAGTGCGCATTATAAACAACTCCAAGAAGAAAAAAATAAACGAATAAATGAATACAAGGATCCAGAGAATTTCAGAACATGGTCTAAACATAGGTCTAAACTACGGGAACAACAAGATTTTTCTATAAACTGACATGCAATTTTGTTTCCAGTCCTCCTTCCTGGAATATAAAAGGATGGGAAACTAAAAGAAATGATCAGATCAGTCTAAATTAATGCACGTTTTGAATGTTATGTTAACATTAAAAACGTTTGTAACATTTTGAATGTTGGCGTAAGACATTCTGTGTTCTCTGGGACTTCCATTGTTAAATGAATGATAAATATTGTGCCAATTAAAACAGTAATTTTGGTTTGACTGTGATATATTGTGCAGCCCTGTGGATGAGTACAACAAACTACAGGCAGGACATTTTTGTAGCACAAACGCAACTTGAAGAAAAAAGTAGCCCATTCCCAGTTGTGAAAAAAGTGTGCACAAAAGAGAGGAATGCATTTGAGCAGCACTTTGAGCTTGTGTCAGAATGCACCTTCTTTCTTCTCCAGCTGCGGGGCTAGCCTCTAACCTTGTCACCATGGTAACGTCCTAAGTGGTGGTGGCAGAAAGAGGGAGGGGCCAAGTTGGGTGTGTGTGTGTGTGTGTATATGTGTGTATGTGGAAGTTAGGTCTCATCTCTCTCACCTTCCAGTCACATACGTGCACACAAGCTCAAAGGTCAAAGGTCGAATCCTTAAAGAAAATTCCTATCCATTGATCTGGTGTCTCTTTTTCTCACCACCCTCTGACTCCATGTCCTCTTCTTTTGGACAGATAGAGAGCAGGATTATAGCATACGGGTGAGTGGATCCTGCTATCTCTTATTACACACCTCACATACGGACATGGGGATACTAGGGGCCGATGGCGGGAGGGGGTGCCCCTATCAGTCCTCTTCAGGCTGAGGTAATCCCTGCATGCCCTCCAGCATGCTTCTCATTGTTATGGAGACTCACAGGTTCACACGAGTCATTACCATTTAGACACATGTAAAGTGATAGGAGCATTAAGAGTGACAGTAATGTTAGAGCTCTTATGTCTTATGTTCTTTAAGCGAAAAGGCAATGAATGCGTCAAATGTCAAATAACATTGTTTTTTTTGTTTTTTACAGCTTTGTTTACAATGGTATTCTAATTTTGTTTTTGGTAGAATAGGTTGTAGTAAAACAGTATTTGAGGATAAAAGTGTGTATATATTTCTTCCTCTTTAGAGTGAAATATTTTTTTCCATCTCTTCTGGGAAAAAAAATTAAAATCCACATATAGCCAGATGTATACAGGACTCGTAATAAATAAAATAAATAAAATCATATGAAAAAATTCAGACAATCCAAAGTCAACCATTCTACGTCTAAGACACTTTTTTTTCATTGCTATAGGAACATATTGTTTATTTTAATTTATTTTATTTAGCATGCATAATAATAAAGTCTAATTATATCCTGTATTGAAAAAATACTTTATTTGAAACAAAAAAATTTACAAGACACAACATACAACTAATAATAACTGTGTGAATTTAAATATAATCTATTGTGTACATACCATCCTACTCATTCTGGCTGATAAGAGGATATTACATGCCAAGAATCATTACATTCAGCCTGGTATATTTATCTTCATTGTATCTGCTATTTATACATCTTCAAGACTGCATCCTGATTTGGTTTTCAAATAATTACACATGTTTAATCAAAATAAACCCAAGATTGTGGTTTCTCAAATAAATGTTGGGACAATACACTGGAAGACAGTGTAACTTTTTGAATGGGTCTCTTGCATCCAAATTAAAACTGTCATTAAAAGAAAAAGCTTAAAGTTACTCCCAACTAAGGCAAATTACCTTTAAATCTATGCAGACTTGACCTATGCTGCAGTATCTAATGAGCCCTGAGCCAATTAAAATCCTTTGAAATGACCGCATCTTGTTAAGCCTGGATCTATGCATGGAATCTCTGCAGTTTTTCTGCATTTGAAAGTCTTCCAGCATCAGGACATTTAGCAAAACGTGCGTACAGAGTAAAGAATGCATTGATGAGCAGTTTAATGAGCCTCATATCAGTAAGTGTCGACTTAATAAGTGCAATATTAATAACTGAAAAATTATCTATGCAAAATAGAGGACGCCTCGTAAGAAATGAAAGTAGAAAGTGGCAGACATTTTTGATATTCATGGGTTTCAACTTCCTGGTACTATTTTGAGGTCGCTTAACCATTTACAATATATAATATTTAATAATAATAATAATGATAATATCATTCTGGACCCATGTATTGATAAATGTTTAGGTTAGGGGTTGCAAATATTTTTTTTACAAATATGGTCCAAACTTTTTTTCCCCCCAGTCGATACCAATATTTGCTGTTATAATAGTTCTTCTGTTTTATATATTAACTCATGTCTGTTTAACATTCGATACACTGTGGACAAAATGAGAATGATACATGATAAGCACAGAAGACTGCTTATAAAAATATGGGATCCATACCATTACATGCAAAGAAAATCCCTCATTATCAAAATATATATGCACAACTCAGAAAAAATAAAGAACCTTCAAAACATGTCTAATACACATCCTCCACTATTTATACACTGTGTTAGGGGATGCAATATACCCTTGGTTGAAAACTCAAAAGAGCAACCGTAAAAACACTAGCACTGTTTTCTGACATGATCAAAGCACATCTTAGACAGGTCTCCTCTGACAGAACCAGAGAAAAGTGGTAGGAAAAAGAGAGGAAGAGAAGAAGAGAAGGAGAGAAAGAAGGAGAGGGAGAGAGAGAGAGAGAGAGAGAGCAGTGAGACTGATAGTGGTGACCTTCTCCTGTCATTAGAAATCACTGTCTCATCCAAACACACAAATACAGGGCATCCATCCATCCCTGGAGGTCGACCTGGCACAGAGGCTATATATCTAACTGCAGTGTGCATACTCCCAATAGCAGCAGTAGCAGTAGTGGTAGTAGTCATAGTAAATGTACACTATGTGATATAAACTGTCAGTCATAGATAAGACCACCTATACTGAGTGACAGGAGGTGGACAGAATGTGACATTGCACTGTCCTCCCAGAAGAACATAGCTATAAACCACAAAATAGGATTTAGAGTAAACTTGAGTGCTTGATCTATGTATGATTAAGTAACGATAGAAGAATATTTAAGTTCTAATTTCATGAAAACGGTTAAATTCTAATTTAAGTTCCATGAAAAAGGAAACAAACATTTATTAAGTCTGAAAAAGTCAGGCCTAAATACATTATTTGCTGGAAAATCAAACTGGCTGCTAACTTCATGGATAGAATAGAAGTTTGTGTATTTTGGTGCAATATATTATGCATTGGCCTATATAATCCAGCCATAGGGGGTCACCAGCCTATGCTAAATCAATATGTAAATCATCTCACACCAGGAGGCAGATTATCTGTTCCCTGTGGGGAGAAGTCAAATGAGAGAAGATAAGTTCAATTCAATTCAAGTTTATTTATATAGCACATTTAAAACTACTTCAGCTGACCAAAGTGCTTCACATAAAAGTCAATAAAAAATATATATACAGATAACAAACACACACAAAAAAAAACAATATATCCTGTCAAGCTGGTATTAAATGCCAGGGAGAAGAGGTGGGTTTTCAGCCTAGTCTTAACTGTGTCCAAGAATGAGAGGGATGCTGTTCTATGGTCTGGGCGATGCCACAGAAAAGGGTCTTTCACCTCAGGTCTTGAGCCTGGCTTTGGGCATAACCTGCAGGATCTGGTCAGCTGACCTCAGGGCTTTAGGTGGAGTATAGGACTGCAGTCACATCCTCAAATAAAGTGGACCCACAAAGTGCAGACATTTAAACACAATCAATAACATTTTGAATTGCACCTGGTATGAAATAAAGAAGTTGCACAGCACAGGCGTGATGTTATCTTGATTCTTAGTTTTGTCAGCAGACAAGCTGCAGTGCCCTGGACATTCTGTAAGCGCTGTAGGGAGCCCTGGTGCGGCATACAAAGAATTACAATAATCCAGCCCAAGATTCCTCACTGCAGGGTGACAATAAAAGGACACAGGACCAATCGTACTGTCAGGCCCAAGCAGTGAATTAGTTTGGCCAAACAGCACAATCTCAGGTTTATTTTGATTTAAGTTCAGGCAGTTTGTGCTCAGCCAAGTCTGTACATTCTTGAACAGTCTGATATATTTGTGACATATATAAGTAATATAAAAAAGTAAAAAAATAGCACATTGGCAGGTTATTTTTTAACATTTTAATCATAAAGAAAAAATTGAAAACTGCACTTTAAAGGTGCATTATGCAAGTTTCCTTACAGAGACTCCACCACCTGCTTGTCTCTAGGAGATATCTGTGCATTGCGTGGAATGAAAACTTCTGCAGGTGCAAGTGACACCACCAGGCCAGATCTTTGCAGTGGTATTTTTCAAGCAATAAAAACAAATAAATGGAAGATTGATAAGTTTAATGCTATACTGTAGAACATTCCAGTCAAACAACATCCTGATAGAAACAAGCTTATGGCTGACCCTACACCAAAAAAGTGGACCTTTGACAGTCCCAAAGCTCCAAATGTTCTTCAATGTCACTTTATGAATGAAAGAAAAATTCATTCAAAATAATGCTTTCATACCATTTCTACCCCATCACTTATTACAGCCTTATCAAGCTTAATCAAAACCTCCCAACTGTCCCAGCACATCACCATCACAGCAGGGGCTCTGTTTAATCAGGTTTCATTTTCGATCGGCAAACACTTCACCAACTGTCACTGTATTGTTCCTCAGATGTTAGCTGTTGGAACCCAGACTGTCTCATTTATGACATTCTACTTGTCATCACTATAAAATCCTGCAATATCACTTAAAACACATTGAGATTCTGTTCATAGCGACAATGACAAAGTGATTCAAAGTCTTGGGTATACTTCCTCTATAGACCGGTATTACCCTGCTGTGACTGGCACACCATTCATATTTTAATGGTCCTATTCACTCTGATGTAGTCTCTTTTAAATGTCTTTTGTCTCTGGCTCAAACACCAGTGAATCCATTTCCTCCCTGTGTCTGGCTCTCTCTAATCAACCTGGCGAACAGCATCTATCAGCGCTTTGATGAGGTGCACATTACGGAGATATACAGGCTCGGAGGTCCTCTCCGCGTGTGTGTTATTGAGGGAGTCGTGAAAGAAGAGCTTATTTACCGACGTTTATTTGGGTCTTTGAAAGCTGTGGTGCGCAAGGGCTTGGCTCATCGGAAGTGAGAACAGAAGTGTACTAGACATCACAGGAAAGCAAAGAAAAACGAAAGGGTGCAGACTTCAAAAAGTTCAAATAGGGCAGGAGACTATTCAGTTTTGGTGCATGGAGACAGGTTAACATTGTAATATAAATTGAAGTTACAATGGACTAGTTATTTAATTTCTTGCTCAAGTGTTTGGGCAGTTGTCAGTGTATAGAGCTCTCATACACTAACATGAAAGGTGGAGTTTTGCTTCCCTCTTGGACCTGATTTAGTCCATGTGGTCTTAGGCAAGACACTTCACCCACCTAGTAATGTGGTGTGTGTGAGTGAGAGATGGTGGTTAGAGGGACCGATGGCACAGATTGGCAGCCTCCACCCTGTGTGGAGTGAAGGAATAATGACTACAATGTAGCGCTTTGGGAGGCTTACTTCTTTAATAGCCTCTTAAATGAAGGAAAAACTAACAAGTACTGGAGGCCATAATATTATTCTCATGTTGTCATACCATCTCTCTTTCATTCAGATTTGGACAATGAAGAATGATACATTTTAGTGGATATCAAGTGTGACAAAAACAGTATTGACAAAAAGCTCTATTTTTAAGTTACTCTACTAAACACATCGTAGTTTACACAGTCCCTATTTTAGCACACATTCTCAGATAGGGGCAAATATGCTTTACCTGCATCTTACGAATACAAACATGCAATATTATTCCCTTTAACAAACAGACAACACTCCTAGACTCCTGAAAACAAGCCCTACACCCACACAGGAGATCAGAATGCTACTGATAACTATTCCAGTAATTAATGTAACAAGATTGAGTGTTGATTCTAGCTGGCGCGATACAGACACTGATTACCGATTACACACATTCAATTAGGCCTTCCTCGAGATGGAATCAGATAGCTTGGTTGAACCTACTCAAATCAAATTACTTTAATAATTGTGCTAATGGGAGGAATGTTGCCCCTCGCATTAAGATGTAATTGCAGAGCTAGGAGTAATTGCGCACACCGACAGCGCTCTTTGAAAAGTGGTAATTTGTGGGTTGGTTCTTGCAAGCTGCATTAGAAAATAGTGGTGAGAAGGAGCCAAAATGTGTCAAAAACAATGTCAGGTTATTTTTGACCATAGGACACCTCCATGTGACAGTTCCTTCACCCCTGTCCGGTGCTTACCAGATGGTGCCGCGCCTGGAGCATGCTGGGAAACACGGCCATTATGGTGGATATTAAGTTTGGTTAGAGTGATGCATGGAGGTCAGTGTAAATAGCTTGGCTGACTGGTTTTGTCTTTCATTTATATTTAGAGATTTTGGTTCTAATTTTTGCGGTAATGTTTACATGGCTCACAAACCACTGGTGACTAATACTAGAGTACATTTTAGGATGTGGCCCTATCTCGCAATGGTAAGGCGTTCTTTGAATTCTTTCCTAATTCATTGCAAGTGTCAACCTGTTTTCTTTTAGCTTTTCTGGACACAAATATTCAACAGCTAATCACAAAAAATTGGAAACCGGAAAAGGCCAAGCCATGGGTTGTTCATGTAGGGGTAACACATCATGTGTGAGAACTTCGTAAATATAAGATATAAAGAGTATGGTATGCATAAAGTTGCAACAATGGCTGGCAAAACAAACTGTTATAAATTATATTAGAAGACATTTGTGCACCTTAGTTATAATGAAGTAATGCACCATATCTGGTTTTATTTCTTCCCAATGACATCATGCCACATGTGAAGACAAGGCTCTGGATTAGCAGATATGGTGATTTTCTGTTCAGTGACTGCATTTGACTGCATTTCCACTGTAATAAAGTTGCTTTTTGGTGACAGTTCCCTCCTCGACATCTGTTCACATGCAGAGGAGACAGGGACTGAGCCTGCCTGAGCTGACAGCCTCTGCAGGAAGAGACATCTGACAAACAACGCTGTATAAAACTGTTCCAGGGTGGCACTAACCACACAACCACTGCGGTGAATCTATGGAGCAAGCCTGCTTAAATTACAAATATGTAAATCATAAATGTTAGTTACAATGCTGCACTAAGTGCTTCTGTCTTTGGAGATGCACATTGATTTTTATAGTTCAATAAATCATTATGATCACCAATTGCTTGAGATGCACTGCTAAATATGCAGGTAGTTTATCTGACTTTGTAACCATACAATCCCTGTTGCTGAGAGTAGCTGAATTTCTATTTGATCTTCTATATGGAATCCAAACTTTTGTTTATATAAATAAAATAAAACGAATACAACTACAGATTCAAGTTGTTTTCTGATGATTTCCTGCATCACAACAAGCTAGGGAAACAGCCTAACTGAGTGGAGTCGTGACAGCAAATTATTCATTTTTTAAAAGTCACACTCTGGTTTGGTCATGTTTTGTGGAGTTTTTCCTTGTTGAGAAAAGAGGGTCTAAGGCAGGGGTCGCCAAACTTTTTCCTGTGAGGGCCACATAACTTTTTGCTTCTCTGATGGGGGCCGGGGTCAGTTTGTAACAGAAAAAGTGTGACGATTGCAGGAGTGCCTAAACGTAAAAATGTATTGTTTTCCAGAAAGCCACACATAATCAAATAACCGTTTCTGGATTCTTCACAGAACAAAAGTCAGGAAATAAATAATAACACTATTAATGAAATAAATAATAACCAAATTACCCTCCCTGGGTTCTAATCATCAATCAATAATCGTTTGTCCACTTCAGGTTAAATGCCCTGCATTCTGAATAAATTTTTCTCTTACCTAACCTTTTTGCCATGATTGCGTTCTCTTTGAGAGGGCCGGGTTTAGGATTTTTTTTCTGGAGGTTGCCAGATAGGGGCACAGACCGCAGAAGGGTGGAACAGAATGTCACGTTATTTGCGTTTATGAAATAGTTACTAACTAATAGTTAAGAATGAAAATAGTTTATAACTAAGGAACATTTTATTGCAAAAGTCCAACTTTATTATTAAATACAAATACACATATATGGAAAAAAAAAATCAAAATGCTCTCTGGTATTGTTCAGGGGGCCGGACCAAATGTGGAGGCAGGCCGTATCCGGCCCGCGGGCTGTAGTTTGGGGACTAAGGACAGGCGATGTCTGAGATAGTTCCTGTGAATGTTATTTAATCTTTTATTGATCAATAATCATTTCACAATGTGGTTTTTTATCTTTCTGTTGGTTAAATCAACAGGTTTGTAAAGACCTGCCCTGTTTTGGGCTCTGCAAAAATAAATTGAATTGAAACCTGACCATTTTGTGCACCATTCTGCAGGCACACCAAAAACTATACCCAATGTGGATGACCTATTGCATACATCTATCTAACCTTTCTACACATTACAAGGGTACTGTGTCAGTCCACTCCTTTAATGTCAACTCAGCAATGCCACACCTATGGATGCTGTTTCCATGGTAACCGCATAGTCGGCATGCCCCAGCTGGTGTGTCCCTCAGGAGAAGTGTATGGGCGTACGTCTATGTGAGGGAGGTTAATGTGCCCCATGTGTGCTCTGCTCCATCATGTGCAACCAAGTGGACTGAGGAGGAAAACATGGCTGGTCGCGAGCAGTTATCAGAACACCATTGTCTGCCTGATATGATTGTGTGTTATCTTTGGAAGCTGATTTATACTACAAGTCGTCAATTTTCTTCTTCCACAAAGCAGCGGTTTATCCTTTGGACAGGAGATGAAGTAAAGATAGAGCTGTTTTGGGAGATAATGCAGAGCTCACCTGAGACAGTAGATTGAATGTTGTTAAATAAATTGGCTTTTTAGATTGGTTCTGAAAAATTGATAAAACAAATCAAGTGAAATATAAGAGCTCAATGGGGAGCGGTACTTACAATGGTGTGACAATGACAATGCTCATGGTTATTGTAAAGGGATTACAAATTAAATGCATTTGATTTTCTGTAAGGATTTTAGCATAACAATGATACCATCTTGGGCTGGATATTGCCAAGTACTTCACAATTTGCATCCCAACACAAGATCTAAAGTATGTATTCTTATATGTATCCCCCAAAAAGTGTGTAAAAAAGTTTAGTATATTGAGTAAAAAGAAGTTGGGGAGGACTATGTGAAGGTTTATAGAAAGCTGAATCGGTCTTGCTCTTTGGAGATGGTAGAATTACAAAATAAATGTGTTTTTTTTCTTTAGTATATTGATGTTTTTGTTATGTTGAATTAAAAATGCTTTGGAATGTCATGTCTACAATTGCCTTAATATACAATATTCATATTGCCAAGAAGTCTGTCCAGACATATTACTGTCAGTATTTTGAGTACAATGCTAGTACCATCCTAATCAAGTGAAAAGATATTTAGGAAGCATATAGCACAATAACCATGCTTAAGATTTCTTTAATTAATTGAACACAACTCTTTATGCAACTCCACAATATCTTGGCACTGCTATAGCAGCATTAGCCAGTGTGCCCTCCAACCACTACACAGCATTAAGTGCGAAAAAACCTGCCTCACAATCTGGCCATAATTTTCAAGTTCAGAAACATTTCAGCTCTCTTTATCCCTATTCTTTTCTCAATCCTAACAACAATATGCTAAAAGGTTAATGGGGTGTTGTTGGCAAATGACACCAAACAACAGTGGCGCCTGATGCTCGCATTGGAGGCTAGTCACAGCTGTAGCGGTGTAAACAAACACTTTAGCCCACTCAGTCACTGTGCACTGACTCATACTACAGCACAGCTAAGTACTGTGTCTGTGGTCAGCATGGCCCTAGGGTTTCTCCTTTCACTTTTACTTGACATTTCACATGAAAAGGACCAGGAACATGAAGTCAGTCCATAACAAAAGCACTTGGGCGCAGCGGTGACATAGCACCTCAGAGCCCAGAGGATTAAATGGTGTTCTGTCATAGGCTTTATATAGGAGATGAGCTCAGGATGGTCTTATGAATAAGTTATGGTGAGGGAGGGGCTTTACAACGCTGCTTTGCACAAAAACCTTAATGCAGTGCTGTTATGGATTACATATACAAGTCATTGCTGGTTTCTGTAGTTAAAATATAAAATGAATGTGTTGCCACTTGAGTGCAGATTTGCAGTCAATTCTGTAAGAAATCACACAAAAAGTGATATAATGTGTGTGTGTGTGTGTGTGTGTGTGTGTGTGTGTGTGTGTGTGTGTGTGTGTGTGTGTGTGTGTGTGTGTGTGTGTGTGTGTGTGTGCAGCATATACTGTGGGAGATAAACAAAAATATAAAGTTTCTCATGACTTGACATGATTTGTCAATATTGTAACAAACTCAATTCACAATAGTACTCTGGACACTGTAAAACACAAAATCCTCAAACAGAGCTCCTCAATTGAAACTATACATTTGCTACTATACTATAAAATGCTGATGTTGTTTTTGACTTCTTGAGATTTGTTTTTCTGTTTTATTCTAAGATACAGTCTATATAAGTAGTAGTAGTTCAGTGAGTCACGGCTATCTGAAGACACACACTTCCATTGTTGTATCCCACACTCAAGAGTTGAGAAAACACAGAAGGTCAACAGTGCTACTTGAGCATCATTTGACTGTGTCCATCTCCACTTACTCTGTTGCTAATGTGTCCTCCTCTCTCACTCTCTCCTTTCTCCACTTCCCTTATACCCATACTCAGCATGCTCGGCTATTATCTGTTCCCTAAGTAGTCGTCCAAATTGCTATTTCCATCTTCCCATTGCAGTCTCGTATCTCCCTCCTGCCGCTGTACGTGGACCACAGATGGTATCTCTTCCATCAGCTGGGTAGCACGCTGGCTGTGTCTGTGTGTGTATAGGTGCATGTCAGTGTCTGCTAAAATGGGAGATAGATAACAGTATCCTCTACAAGGTAGACAAAACAGCAGGGAAAATGGATGGGAAAAAATGCTTTGAAATATCAATCAAAACATACTGTAAATAAAACATGAGATGGGAAGGCTTCAAAACATAACTTACAGGTAAACTACAAGATTCTACTATGAAATTGTAATGTTAATTTAACAATTTTGCAACAACTTGAATTTGTTTGTGTTACATCAAATAGAAAATGCTGACTGGACAAATTCTGAACATAGTGGATTTAGGTTTATTAATGGAAAAAAGAATTCAAGAATATTTGTGGACCCAGGCTCAAAGTAAATGAATGGAGGTCTCAACAAACTGGTAATTCTTCAAAGTGCAATCTGCCTAAGGCCCATGTTGACCCACCTGTCTGACCCTTATAAAAGTACAATGAGAGACCACTGTTGTTATTACTTATTTACTACAGGGGAGATTGGATAACATACTTTACTGATCCCAAATTAAATTCAGCATGATACAATTAAACAAAATTTTTCCCTAGGACACAACAGGAGTATTGACCTTATTCCGCCCCGCCCACTTTTGCCTCTAAATGCTATTAGACCACACTTTCTTTGTGTCCATACATAACTTAGGCAAAGCCCCATACAAAATAAAACTCAAATTGCGATGGCAGCGACCACGGCAACTTCCAAAATAAGGTCAATACAAAGCAAGTAGCAGGATTCAAACTGCCAGTGCCAAACATTTACATGAATATCATCTAATGGTGATAAGATAGAGGTTGAATAAAAACATCATTGGCCAGTCCAACTCAAATCCCAATGACCAGAAGCTAACCACTCTTCTACTGTGTATCCCTTAGCCACAGTCTTAACTATAAATCAGTAGGAATAAAGATGCCTGTCAGTTTAAGGTAACAGCTTTTAAAAATATATACTCCTTCATAATTCCTTACCTTGTCTTTGAGTCAATTCCATTCTAATAATTTACAACACGGTTCAGGTGGGACAGTTAAATAACACCACGTGGCATTTTTTCACTGGAATCACAAATCTAACCCTTCATTCTGGCAGCCCAGTGGAGCCCATGTGATTAGCGCGGCTAAGGGCCAGGAGTAGCACTACTGTCAGCACATTTCAAAAGGCCTGCTTTAGTATATGACCTCAACTTGACGAATATGTTAATCAAGGCACGCTTAAGCCCTGCCACCTCAAAATATGCAATACCTTTTTTTTTTAGTTTAGTCTAGTTTTTTTTTTAGATAAGGCAAAAGCAGCCACACACACAAAATTATCCAATTCCCCCAAGGGCCCTGCCACTCTCTGTCACCTTTCCTTCCCCTGCCTGGAACATTAATGGCTAATTTGCTGGCTTTTTGGGGTAAAAGGTCATCGGGCTGATGGATAGGAGGTCTGAGGACTTGTCAATACTAACCCTCTTTTTAACACACATATACACAATTATAGACACATTGAAGCAGTCTAGCGTTCATGAATTTAAACAGATAAAAGCAAGCACATGTGGACATCCATTACAGGCGTGCGATATAACCGCCAGCCCCGTGCCATTACCATCCATATAGTGCCATTTATCTTTACAGTGACAGGTTTGAGGAAGAGAAACCACAATCCCACAATGCATTGCTTTAGTGTTTCAACAGGAAAGGGGACACAAAAAAGGAAGCCTGAAGGACAGACAGTAAAGAGCTACACTGGGTCGGGGGAGGCAAAGACACAAAATCTACAGCATTAGGTGCAATAATGCAGAGATTTTAATGACGCAACCAATTAATCTCCACAAAAATCCTTTGTTTTAAATTAAATGAAAGTGTGGGAGTAAACACAAATAATGCTGCCTAAGATGTTTTATCAATTAGCAACGTTACTTTCATAATAGTAATTAACTCGAATGCGGCCGGGTCAGTTGCCATGGAGACAGGCATATGGTGACACAGCATGTAATTAATTCATCAGTGAGTGACAGAGGAGGATTAATCAGCTTTGCGCACTACAAAAAGAGTAAGCGGATAAAAGCAGAAAAGGAAGAAAGTTATGGTTCTAATGAGTTTTCAACTTATGCTATGCCTGCTTTGTTCTGGTGGTGCTTTAATTGGATGTTGAGAAATATAAAAACAAAATGCGTGCTGTATATGTAATAAGGCAGCACAATTTTAGGAAAAAAAAAAAAAATATATATATATATATTGTGATTGCAATTAGACCTGTGATGTGTATAAAAAGTAGGATTTTGTTCAAGAGCCCAACATAAACAACATTTGAAAGAAGACTGATAAGTTAGTGCAAGAATCGCATGAATTTCAGAACATGTTTGGAGAGGTCAAAATCACAGGTACAACAGGATTTTTCTATAAAAAGCCAGGATATTTTGTTCTTTGCAGAGGGCCTTCTATTATCTAAATACTGCAGGTTTATTGCAATATATCGTGTAGTAATAGTATGTAATGCTTTAAATTCTGAAGAAGATCACACCACAACCTTCCTGTCACATGCATGAGGGAACCACCCGAGGCAGGAAGAACAGCAATGAGACCCATTGGGAATTCAATTGAGCAAAGCATCAATAACAACCAATATCATCAGATTGATTAGAATTAAAAACTGACACACAGGAGGAGCTATGTTTTAGGTGGGGGTAGGAGGTACAACCACTCAATAGCATCTTAATTAGGTTGGAGGGCAAATAATAAGGCACATATACCATCTAAAAATCTGGTCGCAATTTCATCACCATAGATCTAGCCAACTTTTTATAATATTTACTACAAGTAATTGCATCATCATTTTGTCAGACAGGTCTTGCTGTCCTTGCTGGTGACATCATCCTATCTACTGTACCGCGATGTTCACCACATCTTTGCCCAGTCACCGCAGCACAAACAGTGACCTATCGAGTGGCCTTGGAACATGACACACATACGCTCACACAGGCGGAGATGATGATGATGCAGCTGAAGAGGCCACTGTAGAGGGCAGGGACAACAATGCGTCAAGACAGGACACGTATGAATACATAGGGTAGTATTTATAGGTTTTGTTTCAATATATACAGTAGAGTAGGCCAAATGCATGCTGAGGTGATCGATAGGACATGTGACCCTCAGCTGGGCTTCACATTCTGAATATATTTATCAACTGGGATATGAGATTATTTGTAAAGGAGATTCAATTGAGTTCATAAACACCCAATTATATTATCATATCATTACACAGTATGCCTCCATTTTTATTAAGCTGTTTAATGTTTCATATGTAAAAAAAATACAATTTCTAATAGCGATTGAGATTCCATAATCTGCAATTGTCAATGCTATGCTTGGCTCTTTAAGAGGTCTACAGCCAAATCCCCAGTCACTTAAAAGTAGTTAGAAGCTGAATTCAGACTATGGGGGAAGACATTTTGTTTTTTTTTGGTTTTTTTGTAGGCCCTGATTAAAAGTCAGTATTGTTTATGTTCACTGAAGTCATTTTACTTGTTTTTAATGAGACAAAATAAAATACAATTATATATCGCGATCAATCAATACATTTTTGTGCATGTTGCCCAGCTCTAATTAGTATATTGAAGATGATAGAGAAAATATGATACGTAACAAATAATACTAGTTTTTGGAGGAGAAAATGAGATAAATGAGCGATCAGTCATGATTTAATGGAAATCTGTAGCTATTCTGAACCATAAGTGGACCACAGCTGCATATCAATCAGTTTTATCGCCCTATTAACAAGCATACAGACTCCTCACCCGCTTGTTTTTTTTTCCCTATCACCCCTGTTCAGCACAGTGGTAGAAAAAAAGCATACCCTACAGCTATACTGCCATTGGCCAAAAATGATGTCATCGCTTCCTGGAGGCTGAGAACCGCACAATGCTATTGGCTGGCATCAGCAGACAGTAAGAGAGCAGCGCTGAGGTATGACTTCCATTCATACACACACAGCAGGGGATGAGCGTGCACATGCGACCACTCCTCATAGGACCAGGGCTGTTGCTGTTATGTCCATCATTTGAGGCAGACACTACTTGCTGGGACCATCCCTAATGGACACAGAGACATTTTAGGATTTCACTCACGCTTGCACAAAAGAACACTATCAAATATGCAAGTAATCAAGCATGAATCCCAATGCTAACTGCTGGTGGGGGTTGGTAGGCCTGAGATGGGCGGTGCCTTCCATGTTGTTACTGGCCTGTTGTCATGGTGATGGAGTTTTAACATTAGCGTTTATGTTCACACTGCACGGCGAAATGGTCTGTTTGTGCTGCAATATATGCTCAGAGTATTATGGCTTGTAACACTCCCTAACATCATGGAAAAGTTTCCAGATGAAGTAAATGCGGAGCTAGTTTTTTTAAATTTTATTAAATTTTGATGTTCATATACAGAGATAGCAACTCTGTGGAGTCCTTAAAGACTTGAAGATTTTGAGTTTTGTGGTTTTAGACTCATGAGAAGGTTAACACATCAATGATCACTGGATTCTAAGTTATTTATCCATCCACTTCTACAGTCTTAAATCCATCTTTCGATAAAAACTATTGAAAAAACATCAAACATCATAAGTAATTCCTTGCATTTTCCTTCTGTATGTAGATGACAGACATGCACAAATTACCTTTATGTTTGGAACCATAGATTACTATTTAACCTCTTAAGACAGAGGCACAATCCACATAAATTATTTGCCAGTGCTGTCATCTATTTTTGGACCAAGTCCTATATACAGGATAGACTTGTCCGGTTCTGTTCTGATATTTATGTATAGGTCTTTTCTTCTAGTTTTTGCAGTATATTCAAAATGAAATGATAAAATATGCCAAACTCTAAAACATCTTGACACTGTTCAGCAAGACAAACTAAAACACAAAATAACAACATTTTTACTTCCATCTCAGATAGAACCTTACTTCAAGAGGATGAATTGTTCAACTTGAGACCTGCATCTTCTCAAACCATTCATTTTTTAAACAACTTAAAAAACATCTTCATAATTCCCCCGGCCCCAAAACCAAACCAGATCAGGCACTTATAAACAAAGCCACTAGCCTTTTGAACAAGCTGAATTTAACCTTTGATTGAAGTAGACACGTGCATCTTTCCCAGATTTTTGCCCTTGCCGCACCAAAAAAAAGCAAAGCGGATATTAGAATGAGTGTTGGAGTGTTTGAAGGTGTCAGCATAAACACTCCCATGAGACCTCCTCAGCTTCCAGTGATGCTCCGGGGAAATTAGCCACTGATCGCCTGTTATAAAGTCTACGCTCACTCCCCTCCATCTCTTCTCCTGCATGATTCTACCACCTGGACCTCTTTTCCCTTCTCTCACCCCTCACCTCTCTTTTGACTCATATCATCACTTTATTTTCCTGCCTGTATAGCGCTGGGTCTTTCTCTTGAGATTTCAATTGTAAAAGATGCTAAACACGCTCTGATTCTGACAGAGGTTGCATGTTTCTAAGTAGGAGAGTACAACACAAGCCACTTTGTCATAGCACAGTAGCGCACTTTGATTTTTCCAATAAGCAAATTATTGACTGTCTAGATGATGTTTATTGCCTGCGCTTTGTCCATTAGTCTTCTTCACATGGACATTTCTATTGGCTGCATATTACATAGAAGACAGGCTGCCCATCCATCTCCTTCTGTCTCTATGTCTGGCAAAAAAAAACAACAACATGGCAATAATGTATATTCATGACGTATATGTGTTAGGCGTGATATGTGTGCCCACGCTGCATGAAATCTCTCTCATTAGCACAATATTAATCTACACACATGAATTAGGTTGAACTGAGATATCCAATTTGAATCTAGTAAATCTTCAGTGTATATTGTCCCTGCTGTCAAAATGGTTGATTTAAACACATCAATGTTATTAGCCTCTTAAGATTTCCTATCAGGATTACAATGATGCAAATTAGCTAATCTACTGCGCTGTTATTTGTTGACTGAAAACCCATAGGAGCCACCATAGGATCATAGTTTCCATTAGGTCATTTTAATGTGCCTTCTCCATGGAAGGCATCTTTAACTTATATCTCCCAAGAGGCAAAGTGTAGAAAAAGACAGGCATTCTTACGAAATATGAGATATGATTCGAGGAAAGGAAAAGAAGAGATGGATTAAAAACCATTATGACCACTATGAGGAATCTTAATGGATACAGGTAATGAGAAAGAGTAACTACTGTAATCTGCAGGATGGCTATATGAGACATTTGACATTTTTTAAAGAAATATCCAAAATTCTTAAGAGCAGAAGAAACAACATTTGTTTGGGACTGGCTTGCCATATAAATCTAAAGGGCATTCACCTAACAACTATCACATATTTGGAGTTGAATAATAGCATAACTTTCTGAACCCTTTGACAAAATACAATTTAATTTAGTTATGCTGATAGCAAAGACTTTGAACTCTGTGGTAGGTAAGCTACTATTGTGGCTGCCAGCTGCCCTGGGCTAGACTGATGGAAGCAAGGCTGCCAGTCTGTGCCATCTGAATCAGCAATCACTCACTCACACACCACAATCATCGCAGGCAAAGTTGGTGAAGAACTTGGTCCAAGCAGGATTTGATCCTCTGACCTTTGGTTTGGTGGATGAGTGCTCCAGCTACAGAACTACAATGACAAAGAGCTGCTGATATGACAGAAGAAGATATCATTGTCTGAGGGATTTCACTAAGAGGTTCAGGGCAATGTGAACAAGTATTTATTTCAGTATCCCAAATTTGCAACTTCCTCATGTCTCCATTACACTCCAGTGGCCAATATTATTTGTTTTTGCAGCTCTAAAAATGACTACCCAGGCTGTTACTGTTTTATTTCTGTGTTGCTTGTTCACTTCTATTTTAATTATACCAATTGGAGTTGAATAATTTCCCTGCTGTGGGGAGAATAAAGTGTCTCTTATCTTATTCCCTATTAATTCAACAACAACACTTGCTATATCCCCATATGCCAGTGTGCGCAGTAGACCTGCACAGATGGTGACGGTAAAGGCAGCTATGATATGACACGAACAATTTACCACTCGAAAAATAAACAAGTAAATAAGCCAATATCCAATTAAGGTTCCACTTGGCTTTCAATTTTAATAACACAAGACTCCACGGCACCATTGCATGATGCTAACACAGAGCCATAGAGACAATCCTCTATAAGTCGTGGCTAATCAAGCAGTGCATGTGTAGCACTGCAGTGGAATGAACATATGTGTGAGAGGGAGGCTACAGAAATGAGAGAGAGGGCGGGAGAGAGAGAGTGCATGTGCAATTCTCAGCTGCTCTATCACCCAGAGACGCTTTAACAGCCCTAGGTCTTTTCATAAAGGAAGATGATGCATTTAGATCGGCGCAGAGGTACCAGGCCTTTTGTAACTCAAATACAAGACGTCGCCCTCTGGGATTTGTAAGAAATTAGAAAAATACAAACCTTACATGATGGGGAACTTACTACACACTTGATCCAGCCTTCTGTCTTCAAGTACAGCCATGGTACTTTAATGACTATGCATTTATCATATGTATGAAATATATATCAAGGGTTCATGGTCGTATATCAACATGTGCTATATGCATATTGCTGGCAGCTTGATTATGGTATTCCATCTCCCAGACATTCAGCACTTTGTAAGTTGTTCTACAATTTAACAAAGCATACCCAAAGCGGAAAGGCTGTTACCCTTGTTCCATTATTTTCCACTGGATGCAAAAGGCTTTGATGCACATTGCAATTGCTTTTCTTCTAATATATATATTTTTTTATCATGCACCGTTAGATTGTCTACAATGGCTTGAAAAAAGGTAGAGAGGAGAGCATTGTTACTTGAAAACAATATAGCAAAGAGCAAAACTATTCAAAACAGGTTTCACCTTTGTAATTTGAAAAAGTCTTTATTACTACCATATTTTACAAGAACTTGTGTTATTGTAACTGGTTCTACTATCGCTATTAATACTACTCTAAGACTAAGATAATTAAATGAGGTTGTAATTTAGGAGACACATTTCTAAAACAATATATATTCTCAGAATGTAATCAAATACCATACCACCACATTATTTTCAGTGGATTGAGTGGGCAATGAGCAGCTGAACGGCTGTAAGTGTTCCTAAACTCACCATGTCACTGCTTTGTTGTTGGTACTTTTGTGGTGTTGTAGCCAGAAGGTCGGTGTTTTTGTATGAGACAAAAGGCATTTGGGCCATGAGAACACACCTCTCCTCTCCGTGCTGGAGGAGCTCAGACTTTCATTTAGGAGAACTTAGCGTTTAAAGCCAGGCTGTTTCTAAAATCTCAGGGGTCAAAGATGAGGACAGAAAACAATTGGGTACCTCCTGCTCTAAATCCCACCGCTATGCCACACTGCCTCTCAGCTGTGAAAGTCCCAGCTAAGTTTATGTGCCCCTATTCTGCAGGAATTCAGAGAACACACCAAGCGCACCCAAAACGTAAAGTTAGATCCATTCTCAAGTTTGTCGATAAAACTAACAGACGGTGACACGAAGCACACTTTCATCTGAAGAAGTTATGAATAAATGCAATAGACCCAAAAAGCTGCTGAAAAGTGCATTTTTTATCCATCAATAAAAAGCTGTACATAATACTATATGAATCAGACATATAGAGACATTTAAATATCAAGAATAGACTATAGAATATAGAGAGGTCTATGTAATGATATCAACTGATGTGTGGAGGCTCGAGAAATGAAAGTCTGTTCATTTCATTATGATAAATGTAGATTGGAGAGAACATTTTGTCCTTAAAATTGATGTGTTAAAAGCAGGAAAAGTGGTTAATGATTTAAGAAGAATGTTTTAGAGTGACAAGAGCACACTGCACTAAAACAGGAGTTCTTTGGGGATCTTCCCTTTAGAAATCTATCAAAATTCAATAGAGGAAGTTAATATTGGTTGCTTATTAACAGAAGATAAAGCTTCACCATTAAACTAAAGACAAAACCCATTTGGGACTCAGTTAGGAGAACCAGATTTTAATTAGTAATAATAATAACAATGCTTTGGATTTATATAGCGCCTGCCAATCAACTCCACTGGCCCCTGCAACAAACACTCACACACCACACTCATACTAGGCACACTAGGGTGTGTTTTGCCTAAGGACACAACAGTAACCTCTAGAACCACTGCTGCCCCACTGTGGCACCCGGTATTACCAGCAGTCTCCCATCCAGTATTAACCAGGGCCGCGGGCTTATTTAGCTTCTGAGATCAATTATGTTGTTTCATTTTGATCATATGCAGTCAGTGACACAATTTCACTCAAATTTGCACAATTGTGAATTTGAAAGAGCACATTATTTTTGCTAGTCTGTTTTACTACTATATACATATCAGAAAAAATGTTGAACAATATTGCAATAACGCATTTGCAAAACACTGCAACCCTAATTAGTAAAACAATTATTCCATTTTGCATATTTAAACATAATTACAATATTCTTCTTCTCCATGACCTCGGGGTAGGATCTCCCCCCTCTCCTCTAGACTGTGAGTAAAAGCACAGCAGCCACAGCAATGTCAGGAGAGACAGAGCAGATGATTGCACGGAGCACTCATCTGGAAAGCCCTGTGATCCTGGCTCACAGCTAAACGTATGGATACAAGGTAACTGTGCATCCTCACTTGTTTAAATGGTGATCATGTTAAAAGCTGCAGTTCACCCAGCTACATGCACCGCCTCCAGACTGCATTGGCCTTTTCACCTTTGAAATGAACCAGGGCAAATATATGGGTCTAATGGTTGCATTCACTAATATCATGTACGTATTTCATGCTCACAGGACAAAAATACTGTTATATTAAAATTAAGAGAGTATGTGATCTATAGAGCTGCACAATAGTGAAATAGATTGTGATATATGATGTTGTTGTAAAGTACTGCGATGACAATAATTTCAGTTATATTGAAACTAAACTGTGCATGTGTTAGTTTACTAGTCAGACCCTGTCAAAATAAAAAAATAAAAATAAAATAAAATATATTTATACTCTGTTCCACTTTGTGATGTCATGTAGTAGTAATAAAGGTATATAGAATTTAAAAACATAGTGGTAATACCCATGGCATCACAAGGTAGAGTGTTTTCTGTTTGATAGAAGAACATAGCATATGCAGGGCCTGTGTGTTAAAAATGTGTGAATTAAACAAAACACAACTGCAGATATGTTTTTGAGGAGGAAACAACATCATAACATAGATCAGAAAACAAAAAAAGCAAAAAAAAAAAAACAACTGTACATTTCTGTCAGATGGAGAACCTTGGCATTATTAAATGGTCATGACATTGATTATTGTATGCACCACTATTGCAATATCAATATACTGTGCAGCCCTAGTGATCTGTACTGGGGGCTCTTCAGTTCTAGGACCCTCTTGCTCTGTGTGTCAAAGTATATTATACAGTGTAAGGTAAGTAAGATAAGTATTTACTACCAGGGGGGCTAAAATAACAACATGCATAAAAGTGTCAAAACAACAAAGTCTTCTCAGTGTTCAGCCTGAGTGACTAATGCAGCAGAATCACAACTCAGCGCACAAATGGATCTGTCAAACACAGCAGTCGGCACCAGACATGGTTTTAGAGTCTGGAGTCTGACAGCACCAACTGTCACTTCTTAATTGTCAAATGTATTTTCATCTATCTCAAACAGCATTATGCTAAATGTTCATCTTTGTGTTAGTTTTGCTCCAAAACGGCTTTTGGTGTGTCCAAACTAAACTGGATCCATTCATGATTTATGAATATTGAACTTATGTGCAATTGAATCAGTTCTTTGAATACATGATAAGAATGTACCAAATATTTATCAATCTATGATAAAGAAGACATATTGTTCTTTTGGCTGCTATCGAATGGACATTTTAAACTGCAATACTGATCTAAAACAGCTTTAAAGGAAGTCCACTCAACTGCAGCACTGATTTCACCATACGGTATATCGCCATAAATGTAATCAAAACAAACTTAACTTCAATACAACTTTGAAAGGGTGCTTGCTCTATGATCTACTTATGTTATGAGAATTTAAACACAATTTTAAACAAATTTTCCTCTGTAACACAACTTACACCATCATGTCTTGAAGGACTAATACAAAAATCACAAAACTGTTGGAAATTCTCCAATTCTGAGTTGCACCGTATACAGCCTGTACACAATTAATTTCGCAAACATGTCATATTTTGTAAAGGCACTCAGTCAGCCATATGTCAACACATCTGTTAATATCTCATTACTAAGACAAGCCCCATTTGTTCCTTCAAAATGAGCTTCCTAACAGTGACCTGCTGCTCAAGGACCACTCCACTTCGCTGCTGTTCTCTCCAACTTTTAGGAGCCAAGATGCAAGTGCACATAATCTATCACTGAGACAAAAGCCTGCCAGAGAATAGAGAGGGTAGTGGACTTTGGAGGACACTGTTAAAGCTACAAAAAGACTTCCTATACCGGCAACCCCTAATGCTTTCCGTCACTTTATGTTTTATAGGTTCAAAGTTGCACCCGTAGACAGCTTGACCCACAATTTCTTAATGGTTTGGTTTTGTGGAAGTTAGGACGAAGACAGCACAAGTTGGGGCAGTGCCAACCAGCTCCCAGCCAAGCAATAGAAATTCTGCTGTGTAAAATGCTGATCCCCCTGGTTTCTGTGACAGAGCCTATGGTGTTAAAGTGCTCAATTAGTGGAGTACTTCTTTGGCTAATGTCAGACGGAGACAAAGAAGTTGTTTTTTATTTTATGCTAATTGAAAAAGTGCAGATCGTTTTGTGTTGAAGGATGAAATGTACCTGTTTAGCCTTTAAGATTAGTTGCCGGCTCAATAAAGTTTTCATCAAAGGAGAGCAGAGCAGTGCAAATTCAGTTCATGATTTCACCTTGAGGTCTATGTCAGAAAGCTTATTCCATTTTCCAACTACTATTACTGAGGTAGAAATAGGTAAATCATCAAGAGAAAGTATAAGTTCTGTGCAACTGCATGGTAACAGAAAATACAGGCATCAAACTTTCTAGTCATGCCCCAAGGCATAACATCAATTTTTTCTTCATAATGCTTTGTCCATTGGCTTGTAGTTTGAGTTTATTCCAGTAACTATGGGTCTTAAGCAAGATACAGTGAACAACCATTGAGATTATGCACACACAATTATTCACTGTCCCTCGCATCAAGAAGGCTCCGGGAACTTCGCTTTCCCCCATCAACCCAAAACATGCACCTAAGGTAAAATTCTGTGATAGTCCTGACCAAGCCAAGATCAAGATCTAAAGATGGGTTCCTGGGCCCTGCACTGTGGCACCCACTGCTCCTGATAGGTTGCCCCAGCAGCATTAAAGGATGGGTCAAATGCAGACAGCAGATTTCCTTATGTGGATAATAAAGTGTACCTTAAAACAAACAGTAAAGACTTTGACATATGAAGTACATGCGAACTAGCTTCAAAATGCCTTTCAATAATAACATTTTTTTACAAACTGCTTGCCCCATCACACAGATTAACATCCATATAATAGGCCGCATACCCTGCAGTGTTGTTGTTACTTTTGCTGAGGCACAGGAAATATAGTAATAATATTTGAGCTATGAAAAAGTTGTGAAAGGAATGTGAAACAACATGTCAATCTCTCAGAGCAAGGTGGAGCAGAGATGCCAGTACTAAATGTACATGTACTTTATGTTTACCAAAGATTGAAACAAAAAATCAGATCTATATTTAAGCAAGTATGTACACTGACATTTAACAAACTTGCTTGATAAAGTTATGTTGATTTATGCATTCACATTCTGCCCAGACAGCAGTATGAGCAGGGGACCAAATGGAGCTCAATTTGTCACAATGGAAAACACACAAACACACACACACTGGTACACTGTCCTGCTTACGAACTGGCTCTTCCCTTGTTAATGCCAAAAACATCAGCGAGCTCTAATGAGGATATGGTCTCTGGAACAAGGCAATTTAACCACACACATTTACAATCTTCCACACACGCCCAGCTGCCCTTCATACTACACCAGCCCGTGGGGTGTGACAGGCGGGCATGCCAAAAGAGGATTTGCTGCAAAAGCTCTGGGGTGGAGGAGCCGAATGCGTGAGATAGCCGGAGTGAAGAAGAGGGGATTACATGGTGAATATTTCAATGCTTAAAAACATACAGCCATTGGCCTGGACTCTGCTTTTTTCCGGCACACATAATGGCATTAGTGTGGTCGTATCTTCCACAGCTAGCTAAGCACTGACTAGACACGGTCAGGGGTGATGGCTAGGGTTATAATACTGAAGCGCTGGCTGGGGGACCCCTGGGGAGAAGACTGACAAGCTGATTGCTGGTTAACCTACTGTGACTGACTGAATGGGCTAAAAGACTCCAAAGCATTTCTTATTAGTTGCGGATCGGAGCGTCGTTCTGGAAAAGCAAGCACAAAGTAAAGTCTACAGAATAACACTTATATTAGCTGGCTTGTCTGCCTGTAAAGTTAATAATAAGGCAATTGTAGACACAGACCAAAGACATTATGAATGCCACAGACTTGAGCGAAAGCAATAAAGTTGTAGTTTAATATGTATGGTGCATTGTTAGTGGAGAGGCTTTAAATAAAGCGCAGCTTGTAATAAGAGTGGTCCTTTGAAGATACAGTGTTCGCACCATGGGCCTCCACTTCCACAAGAAGTCTATTAAAAGTGCCATTTTCTTTTCAGTGAAAATGCAAAGGCAACATTTGATGAAATCGCAGCTTTACTTTTTGGTTTAATTGGAACAATACTTATTGAAATGCAGACACCCGGTGGTCTGAGCAGATCTTGTTTATCATCTATGAAGCAGAACCAGCAACTGATTAACAGAGGCTTCTTGTTTTCCTATTTTAATGTTCTTTAATGAGAAGCTATCAACTTGGCAGAGATATGGACACAGAAAGTGAGTGAAGCGCTTTGTATTTTGGGGGCATTCAGTAACTTTGAAAGGTTTTTGGAGTTCACATTTTTCTTAGATCAGTGGTTTCATAGACACTTCAAAATGAAAAATAAAAAAAGTCTAGAAATAATCTTGATTTCTAATGCTGTGGTGGAGGGCAGTTTTGTTATTAGTCTTGTCTCACAACAAGTAGGTCCCAGGTTCAATAGAGGGACTACTCTGTATGGAGTTTCGTCCGTTCCTATGTAGGTGGGTTTTCTTTGGGTGATCCAATTTCTCCATTCAACTTCATATATAAACAGTAGGCAACTTCTCCATCAAGGTACTCCTAACCAAGACCCTGGCTTAAGATCTGGACATGAAGATTATTAACATACCATTAACGATGGCATTACGGCTACTCACTGTTCCTGCCATTTGGATTAGATTTTAAAGAAGCATAGTATTGTCATAGTGTTATTATATTTTACTCTTCATCCATTAAGCCCATGTAACTGCACGGGCCTTCTTCACTCTCTTGTAACCCTGACCACAGACACTGCCCTCCATTGTTTCTTATACCTATTAATATCTTCGTGTATAACCTAAACACATGGGTTATGTGTGTATAGATACTAGCAGCACATTTTAAACACTCACATGCTGTCGTACCATACTGTGAGATCAGGGGGCTCCACATACTACAGTACAGGGATCTTCTGCCTGGACACTACAGCACAGAGGCACCAGCTGCTAGGGAAACACACAGGCGTGCTGCATGCTGCTCAGGTCAGCGGGGAGGCCGAGAGGGAGGAGACCAAGACACAAGAGATGATCACGTAGTGAATGTGCTTATTTGAATCTAACTACAACTACCGGAGTTCGGCATTTGTGTCTATCTGCAGGGGTGGTGCAGAGGGTGTAGAGGGGGATGGGGGTCTACTCTACAATGTCCCAGTTTGTGAAATGCACTGGCAGTCCTCGCTTTAATACCACTATCCTAAACAATGTTGAGCTGGACAGATGTGTGTGTTAGTAGTTAGCTTAGCGCAGTCTAGACCAGAGGATCAAGTGTAATCTCTTCACTGATACAGCTCATGAGCGGAGGTCACACCCCACTATCACTGCAACAACAGCCACTATTGTAAACAGTACAGGCCTGATACTGTATATGATGTGTGTACTAGTTACATGTATATACTTTTACATACCAACACGCACAATATGCAATTAGATTTTTCTTTTTTTGATAAACTCTATTACTGAAATCATGAAACATCAGCAGCATGAAAAACAAATGTAAACCAAAAATGCATTAATGAACTAAAAATAAATTAGATATTTGTTAGAGCCCCCCAAAACATTTTCGATGTTTCAAAGTACTGAACAATGCATAAAAATGTTATTGCTTGTCTCTATAGAAGTACTGTTTTTTCACACTGTTCCATAACTGTATAAAACGTATCTATCTAAGCAGAGTGATGTGCCACCTCCAGAATGTTATGCAGTGTTTCTTTTAAAATGTATTTGGATTCATTTTGGTTGATTTTTTTCAATATACTTTGCTTCTTACAACACTGCCCAGCTCATAAAAGTCCTCTCCCTGTACTGTATGAACATTGATCAGCAAAGTGCAACTTTTTAGTTAATTTGAAGTTACTGCGTTGAGTCGAAAACATTCAATAAATCACTCTCCCCTTGTGGCAACAAGAGGAGCATAGCTGAATATGAAGATATATTTGAACAATTATGTCCTGGCAGACTACAGTGTTTGGGTTGTGTGTGGAGCAGTAGTGTGCCTGACAGTCTATCTTTAATTGGAATGGATTGGGAAATCAATATTGTCTACAATCAAAACTGACTGTTTGTAAACAAAGCCAAGTTGCAGAAAATTAGGCAATTCATTTTTCTTTCACAGTAAAAACGCTTCCACTTAACACGAACCATGCATCGGCTAATTAATTAAGGCCTCACTCACACACCCACCGCCCCCGCAGCAAAGAATCAACCTCAAATCTGATTTCATTAAAATAACTTGATTACTCCGAGCTAAGAAGTACTTCACGCTAAACAAATGCAGATGTCAAAAATACAAAGTGGGTATTTCACTTGCAGATTTGGGACAGAATAATGATGTTGTTTTGAAAAAAGTCCTCAAAAGGTGAATATGTCATGGGAGCAACTAGAATCGGGATTAAGTCTTGTGAGATAAGAAGTATATATATTATTAACTTTTTTAATCTTTTATTTTTTGGGTGTTTTTTGCAATAGAGAACAAAGAAATTTAGCAAGTTTTTTAGGTCAGATGCTGCTGCTCTCACAACAGTTAAATGTCTTAAGGACAGAATGGCAGTATGCACTTTGAGAGCAATGGATGGAAATTGGTCATAAAATACAGACCAATTTATTGCTTTACTTGTTTGTCAATTTGGGAAAAGAATCAGCCTAGTTGAGTGGGGATTTCCTATATTTTGAAATAATATACAGTACCTGCTTTAAAACTACTCATAAGATTACACTGGGAATGTCAGGATTAGCTGCCTAAAGTGCAGTCGAAACCTCAAAGAAACAAGACAGATTACAAAGTTAAGCCCTAATTATGGCAATGTGGCAGCAGCTAGACAAGATTTTGTACACCTCAAACTCCCTTTCTCAGTATCACCACCCCGAGCGGTACCATCCCTCTGTTCCCTGGGGTATTCTGTTTGACATTGTCTCGCCTGTCATTCATATGACAGTTTAGGCATGTGCAATCCTTCAGCATGGAAGTTTTAAAATACCACCCCCTGCCCCTCATGTGATTCCTGAAAAGTCCCACAACACAACAAGCATCAAATATCAAGTGTGACAAGGCATATATGATACACAGAAAATAAGCCATCCATAGAATAAGGTCAGATATTAGGTTACGAGTGCCAGGCTAGAATTAGACATGTTAACTGATATACTAAGATACTGTAAGCACCACTGTAGTCTAAGTATACACACTTTCAGATTCACACATGCATCAGATTTTGCCAATACACTGAATCTCAAAGTATAGTACTGCATCTATGAGATCATCAGTCTCCAAGAATAAGTGGACCAAGCGAGTTGACATTACAGCTGCTGGGACAAGAGCAAAGTCAATAGTGAGAATGCCACTCGCAAAGTGCAAAAGTTGAACAAGGTGCATCTAAAAATGGCCAGTGTAAGGATAGTAAGGGCACTTAGAACACATAGTGAGAAATCCATGGAGACGTTTCCTTGTAATAGCCCATTAGTGAAAGCTTCAGGGTTACTTTTATAAGCGTACACTACATTTATGCTAATACTTTTTCAATATGACAAGTCTTGCTTCATGTTTTAAGTTGCAAATTCTACTGTGAACACAATATTAAATCAAACTATGACATGGATGTGGGACTCTGAATACTGGGCAGGTTGTAAGTTGTGACACATGATGATAATGACCTGCCACTTACATCTAGCCCATAATATGAATAGAAAGTAAAATAAAACAAAATACAAACTTTTAAAGGTACTAACACATGTCTAACTTTGAGAAATGTAATATTCAAAAACAACATGCAATTCACTTATATCTGTACATTAACAGCTTTAACCAAACTGTCCACTAAAACATATTACTATTTTTCCAAAGCAGTCAATCAGTTGATCAGCATCCAGTAACGCAAATGAGCCATGATCTCCACTCACCTGCACCTGCATGAAGGACCCCCGGTAGAAGCAGCACGCCGCAGCCGACAGGGCACTCCACAGACTACACCTCTCCGTCATGGTGCACCTTTCCCCCAAATATATCCTCTTAAAATATCCTCTTCACTCTTCCAGTCACTTCTCTGCCTTGACTAAGCTTGACCCAGCCCTGCCTTTCGTGCCTGCCTGACTCCGTGTGTGGCTGGCTGCTGCTCTCACATACTGCCACCAGCACGCCACAACCTAGTCTTAAAGCTGTGCCGCCAACATCTATTAGCTCGTAGCTCCCGGTGTGCTAACAGTGCAGTCCGATATGCGCTGCTGGTGATCTTCCGGCTCTTGACATCTCCTCTCCTGCTTCCTTCAGCCCGCAACCGGCTTCAGTGGAGCTCTCTCTCACCACCACCCGCACTTGCTGCACTTCACACAGCCGCTATAGGGATTACCTCATTGCTTGCTGCTGATGAAAGGAGGAGAGTGAGTGGGTGGGTGGGGGGAGGGGGCGGTCCAAAGGGGAGAGAGAGAGAGAGAGAGGGAGAGGGTGGAGGATGAGAAGCGAGGGGGGGTAGGAATGTTAGAAAGATTCAGAGAGAGAGAGGGAGAGAGGAGCCAAAAGAAAACCCCACCCACCAAAATCCCCCGCTACGCCAACTCTGTGCTGAGACAATGCTGACATATTGGGCTGGGGGGTGAAGCATGTAGTGGAATAAGGGGATGTGTTTTTGAAAAATGAAATAATTAAAGAGGAGCCAGCAGAAAGAGGAGGTATAGCTTGGACTTCTAAAAGGGTTGCCCCCACAACCTCACAACCTTTCATTCCAATCACTATAAGGTTAAAATGTTAGGGGTGGCACAAATTTCACAAAGCAGGGAAGTCGTGCTCTTTATTGTGTGTGTGTTTTTGTGTAGTAGAAATAATGATGCGTTTCAGAAAAAGCCATGCGGTCTGCAGCGAGACAGCTCATTATAGAAGCAGGTGCTTCACAGCTAACGCACTCCGGATTTGTGTGGCCATTCCCATACGGACACACACACACACAAAACACACACGGCAGGGACCGGCAGCACAGGGGAAAGGGGGGAGGAGAGAGGGGGGGGCTATCTCCAGAGAGGCCTGACAGTGACATCACAGAGGACGCTTCACCATGGCAACACCACAGCTAAGCCCCCTGCATGCATAGTATCCAAAAAAAATCTGACACGGCATATAATGAGGGTCCGCACCGCTGCAGCAGAAAAAGGAAAAAATAGGGTAAGAAACTAAAAATTGTTGGGTTGTGTTGTAGCTCCAGGTTCTCAGACCAATTTGGTGGTTTAAAAATGAAACCAATAAAAAGAGCAAAATATGGATTAAAACATAAAAAATGTGGTTTAAGGGACATTGTCTATTCAGAAAGCCCACAATATATCTAATTATAACAAACAAAAAGGCCAACCATGCAAAGCTTCAAAAGCAAACCCTTACAGAGAGGTTAACAAATGCAGTCCCATTCTGTAATAATAAGATCATTTACTTTTAGCTACAGTTATGTTCAGACAGAATTACATCATTATGTTTGGATAGACAGACTGATTCACAATAAGGTACTTTTAGAAGATGCCACAAAACAACAATATATGTCTTGCATTCTAAAATGTCATCTCTGTTTGGGAAAATGGACTCATGGACAATTTGATTTGTTTTCTGGAAACACAAAAAGCTTGTTTTATGCACCGACTTTTCCTGTCAAAAACGCTCTCATACACAATGTACTGGTAAATGTAATTTGTGGTTGTCTTGATGGTAATTAAATTCATATCTAGATGAAACATGAAGGCACATCTTTAACATTACAATACACAGTCTAATGTCTATTCTTATTTTATTTCAGTTTCTATAATTGCCTGCATGTGCAATGATATTCATTTACTTGTATGGTGTAGTTTTTACACCAACAATTAGTCCAAGATTAGGACTAGCCCAGAAAATGTTCAGGGATTCCGATTCCTTTGACTGTGTTTTCTACGTCATCATTGCATCTTCTATTTCACTCTCTCCAGTGTACGCCATTGGGTCAAGAGCAGAACAAAAGTGGTCTGCTAAGGTGGAACAAGACCAAGGAGGGATTAATTCAGCGTCTCCTCTTTGTCTAATCAGGGAGCATCCTTTGTGGGATTAGACAGATTATACATTTGGGACACATATAATCTCATAAGAGGGGCTCTGTGCTTCTCCAACATCAATCCTCGCTAAATCAAAGCCAAAACTATCACCGCACAGCACCGGCTACATCTGGAGCTGCCCCCCATACTTACACCCCTAAATCATATGCTCTGGAAAACACATGTGACAAAATGACGGATGCCCAAATAAAGACATAGATACAGCCAGTGACAAAGATGGCTGGGGTCAGGACAAGTAATTTCACTTGCTTAGGCTGTGGGTTTGGAGAAATTTGAGAATAGAAAATTTGTACAGTAAATTTGTTGTTGTATTTACGCAAAGTAGTACTGACCTCAAGCTTTTATGATCTAGGTCCACATTTTCTAAATGTAATAAGCAGAGGTGACCAGATGGGTTCCTACGATGCAAAACCCGCTTATTCAGTCTAGGAACAACATTCACTGCTAATGCATGCATATAACAGGGTTTGGGTCACAATATAAGCTCTTATGGTGAGGATAATAGAAACTGTTAATCATTCTAAACATCTTTTTTCAGGTGTGATTTGTTTAAGTGTACCTGGTGGAGCCATTTTGGTCATGTTCCTTCCGCTACTGCGAGGCACTACAGAAGGGGGGGACAATACTTGCTGTGTGGAGCCATTCAGTCTTTTGAAAATGGTTCATTTTGTGCTGGATTTTCTGTGTATATTTGTGGATGGCAAAACTTGGGGAACACAGAGAATACCGTGTTCCCCAAGTTTATTGGTGTACTCTTTAGAGAAGTATGGTACCCATATATTTATCACTGTAAGATAGGACCATGTCATGCAATTCAATACAAAATGTCAGCACTCCCAAATCCTTTTGTATTTTGATTTCTTGTCATTGTTTCATGTCTTTCCTTGCTCAACTATACCATTTCTTCCAGTTCATTGTATAAGTTCACTTGTATTCTGTCCATCCCGCATCTCTCCTGTATTGAATTTCTTCGCTCTATCAAATACGACCTTTCCACGACCCATATCACCTGTACCTCTCACTCCTTCATCATTCCTAGCAGCTCTCATGACTATACCTTTCATCCTTTTTCAAACGCCCCCCTCCCACTCCCCTCTTTTCTCTCCTATGACCATCCCTCCACTTTCCCCTCCTTTCCATCAGCCCATCTCCTGTTGGCTGAGATGCAGTCTTTAGTTAAATATTAATTAGCCAGCCCCATCCCGCAGGCTGATAGGGGCACACAATGGAGGATCACCGCGTGTGCCTGGAAGCACCCCGATTAATGAAAGGCACGTGTGAAGGACGACGGATAAGAGGGAGATAGAGAGAGGCTGCGGGCTGGACCAAATGTTACGTGCACATGATTGGGGCTAAAACAAAGACTAGGGCCTCCACTGGAGGTTAGGTGGAGATAGCTAATGATCTGACTGATTGAAATCGCAGAGAAGAGGCCCTTTCAACAACTGGTTAATCGGTATCGAACTAAAGAGGCTGTTTGATACAAAGACAGCACTGAAAGGATTGTATCAAAAAAAGGACTTTCAAATTTTGACAGGGGAGTGTGCAGTAAAAATGTAATGATTGATATTTTAGAACTTTTTTCATGACATTTTGTAAATACCTTTTCAGGTCTTCAATGCAGAGGAGTTAATTGTTCAAGTTTAGGCATAATCTAGAAGTCATTATGTGAAGCTTGAAAGTGAGAGAGATGCAGATACACTATGCCCAACTTTATTTTTCTTGTCTTAGGCTCAGCCACCTGTTTATTACAAGTTTTTTTTTTTTTTTTTTGCAGAAAATATACATTGAAAAACTTCCATTCTTACTAAGCAGTGGGGTCACCTCTCTACAGATCCACCTGCTTGTCTGAACAAAGACAATGTGGCCGTGTCCCCACCAATTACATATAAGACCTTTTATTACACAGGAACAAGTGGCCCAGCACAATAGGAACAACTTCCCAAATGAGTAAGGGAGTTTCAAACCAACAATTTATTGATTGGCGGCTCTACCTTTCATTCAATATTCACCACGTATCTCTTGAGGTTATCATTTCTCTTCACCTGTACCATCTGCCCTTGACCAATAACAAATCCGTGACCCTGCTTTACTGGTATTAAATTGGCTAAAGCTTGTGTAACTGTTGCTGTGGAAACTAAAAAGATTTTTAGTTCAAATAAAGTGGAGAGTAGGACCATTGTAGAAGATCAATATGTTGCTCATTATTGTGGACCTCTGGGTGTGCTTCTCTGTGGCGGTGCACAGATAACAGAGGCTGACCTTGGAAAGGGATGGGCAGGTACCAAGTGCAATTCTGTGGAATAAAAACACACTAACAAACTAAAACACAGATGGAGATGCCAGAGAGCACGAGAAACTCTGCATATTGTTCAAATGAAGCTTCTGTCCTTTGAACTTGAATAACACCAAATGGCATCTTGAGTAGAATAACAGCACAAATCATCTATATTTGCAAGGCTGTTGTCTGGCTAAATACAGTTTGTTATCAATGATAATTTTCAAATTCCACCACAAGGTGCTAATTACTTAAAACTTCACAGCTTGCTTGGTACAAAGAGCTCTTCATTCTCTGTTCCTTTCCTAATCACT
>JAIEZT010000054.1:16972231-17169731 GCA_019594935.1 Periophthalmus modestus
CAATAAATACTATATCAAATTATTGTTCAATATGTTAGAAAGGACAATGGTTTTTCAGGCTCAATAATTATCGCATGCACTTTCTTTTGCCCTCATAAGGATTTTTTTTCTTAGTTTTAAGCCCATATGATAACAGTTGAGCTGTAGCTGGTTAAACAATTAACATCTATAACAAATCATAGAGAGTAGAACTACTAGTAATTGTTCTATTCATTTATTGCTTTCATGCAGTTCTTACATGTCCCACTTAGAAAAAGACTGGGATTATCCTGTTTTAGGGGTATAAAATAGTTTCAATATTATCGTTTGTCATGCTGTTTTTCTGTGGCTATATATCGAAGTAAACTATGGTATTTTGTTGGCATACTTCATGTATCAATGGATTAAGATTTATAATTTATATGGATGTTTTTATTTATGTATGTTTTATTCAACCCAAAAACTACCAGTAAAGGGATTATAATTTTGCTTTATTCATTAATATCACGTTCACTCCTAGTACAGTAATCTGTCAAAGAAAATGAGCCATATCATATCAGTGGTGCAGAAGATAAAGTATGACTCATAGTGTGAAAACCAAATAAACCCTTAACATTACAAATTCTATTTTTAATGTTATTTGTCCTCCTTTGTTTCTGGCCAAGTTCAACATGTATTCTGCCTCATTGTGGCACTGACCTGCCACAAGAGTCTACCACTAGTATCTTCAGATGACAGAGTGTGATGCACGTAAACAATTATTCTGTAAGACCAGTGGCACTCCCTAAAACCACACACTCAGACCACACTTGCCCGTGGTATTTTGTACACTGCAAACAGAAGAAATGTTTGACTTAAATGTGATGCAATATAAAGGTTATTTTTTATTCAAATGATGTATTCATGTCTTCAATCTATTTTATATAGGCTGACATAAGCTATAGGCTACTTGTGTACAATCAGGGTATTGCTCTTTTCATACTAGTAAGGAGCTTGGAAGACTGAGCTGAATGAAGATGCACTATGCAACCATAGTGGGGATGGGGTCCACCCGCTTTCCCCTATGAAGAGGCCTGTAATTTTCCACTGTATGACTTTAAACTTCCATCTTGTTTTCATTGCAACATGAGCGGAGTCACGTCCCCAAAATGAAATGCCATACTGTGGAACACTCCAAGCAGGTGGCGGACACACACTGACACTTTTTGCCCTCAAAAACCTCCACGCCAGGCAGGGACAAAGCAGGGGCAGTTAGGGACAGTTGGTCACGGAGATGCCTGGACAGAGTGCATGATTTAAGGCACCACAGACAGAAGAAAGGGTCTCTTTGATGTCCCATACCGGGCTGAGAGTACAGTACAGAGCACTATTCCCACGGTCCATATGCTGAACTAATGCGCAGATGCACGCTCAAACACGCACGCCCGTTGTGCTGGCTTTTCTACAGCTTTCAACCGCACTTTAGGCACACTGAAAATCCCAATGTAACGCGATATGGCTACGTGGTAATGCGCCTGTTCATGTGGGAAATGGCAGAAAATTCAACACAGAAACAGAGACACTTAAAATAAAAATAAAAGAATGTTAAAGGTAAAGACTGTCGTAAGGTCACAAGGTATCCACGTCCACACTAATAGATACAAAATATTAAAAAGAAAACAAAAAATGCGCAGGAAAGTGTATTAAATCCCCCTCACCCAATCATTAGAACACGTCGCTGGCGTAAAATAATGCAAAGAAACTGTCTCACCTTACATCCCTCCGAGAGAAGACCAGACTATGACCGAGGTCCAGACAAACTGCACTGAAAACTTCAGAGCGCAGCAAGACGCGCAAGAGCCCGCCCTGTTTGTACTTAAAGGTGCTGACCCATTAACCTTATGTCCCTGGCATGAAAACTTCCGGAGAATTTAAATTGCACATGCCATCCATGGACGTACAGAAATAAGTTAAATTGAGTATTTCTTTTAAATGTAAGGGTCGCATATATTAATTGTTTATAGCTAAATATTTGTATTTTAACAGTTTTAGTTACAACCTCTGGTCTGGTTAGAGTTTACAGCACGTGGCGTTAGTCCAGTTGCTTCAGATGCCGAGTGACTTTTATTCGAAATGTGAACTTTAAAACGTTTTATAAATAGCCTACCTTGAGTCTCTTTCCCTCTCTGGTGATTGTTTAGTTTGCTCACACACAAGGACAGTCGTTTGTTCGTTGTCTTTCTCACTCATGGCAGACACGTCTGTGCCACAAGATCCAGGTGATATTTTCTTTTCAAAACCGATTTCTTCTTGCTTTTCATATTTGGTTGTTTTACATGGGTCCGGTTGCATGTCTGCGCTGGAGCCACTAGAGGGAGACAAATTTTCAGGTACAGCTTCAGGATGGTCTTGTTGAAGGTCTGTGACACTCTTTTGTCCTGTATCTTCATGTGGAATGGTTGGACTTGGATCTGGTGGAGAATCGGCTCCAGGGTCAGCTCCAGGTCTCCCCTCCTCTGGTCTGCTCTGTCTGGTTAGACTGTCCCTTGTCTTTATGCGGCAGTGGACTTGATCATGGCACTGACTTTGACTTCTGCGAAGGCTCCACTTGTCTTTAACCTTCTTACTGCTGCTAGGGCACTCTGGGGATTAGACAAGGGGAAAAATACAAAGTAGGACTGGGTGATATGCGGAAAAAATATATCAGGATTTTTTATTTGATTCGATTCTCAAACACAAACATTATAATGGCTCTTAGTATTGATTTCAAGAACATAAACAATACAGACTTTTAATCAGTGTCGTGTAACCCAAAAAATAATAAAAGAATCCATCCAGAGTTTGAACTCCGAGCTCCAAACCATATGCATACATCTAAACCATATGCTTATAGTGACAGAGGACTGGTTTTAGAGGAGACCTCTTGTTTCAAAGACCCCAACCATATAATTGGCAACTAGACCTAACTAAATCACTATCATTCAATCTTTCGATTAATTGAGAAGCCCTAATACAAAGTGTTGTCCCTTGATTTCTGGAATGAAATGTACATATGTTTGCAGTATAAAAAGCAAATCTAATACAGTCGAATAATGTGTTCTTATTGTAATTTAGAAATCTAACTTAAATCTATTTAAAAAAGTAAAAGCCTGTTGTAAATAGGTGTGTTATGAATGAGGATATGTTGTTTTTGCATACACATTTTAAGTGGTTTGGGTCCCCTGTTTTCTGACCTTGATTGTTCTTGTCCTTCTTCTTAGAGAGAAGTCGGGGCAGTGTGCCCACATGACTATAGCCCTCAGTGGACCTCACGTAGCTGGCAGTTCGAGGACGCATGGCCTCCAGGTCGTCCACTGTGGACTCCAGTACCTTGTCCAGTCCTGGTTTGTCTCCATCAAAGGACACACTGCTCCCTCCAGACATGGACTCAGTCTGCGATTTGTCAGCGGAGCGGCGGAATGTCAGGTTGGTGAGGCTCCCGAACCATTTAAATGCTTAAGAAAAAAGGACAGAGTTTCTTGGTGATAAATAAATGCATAGCAACAGTGAAATAAACATTATATTGTTTTAATTCTTTCGCATTTTTATTCTACATCAGTGACGTGTGGTCAGGTGATGCAGGTGAGGCAGTGCCTCACATGTCATCACAGAGAAAAAATAAATGGTTATATTTATCCAATTATGTGTACAATAAAGGTATTTTCTATTTAACTTTGCAATTTCATTCTCTTTTTACTCAAAAACGCAAATTTTTTACGTTTACCGTTGAAATCCTGAGAAGAGACGCGCAGTGAGGCACCGGCAGTTCATGCCTCACATGGACTGACTGTGCTGTACACTCAGCAGTGACGCTGCTGCTTTAAGCGGCTGTAAAAAGGCGCCGGGTGAGGCACGCAGTTACCCTGCCTCATGTTAGGGGGTACTCGTGAGCCCAGGGATTCTTGTCACTCCCGCAGAATAGGGGCCGCAAACTACAATTTAGAATTAGCAAGTCAACTTTAGCAATTCACTTTTTTCTTCTTGTCTGGCCCTACTTTTTATATGGAGGAAGATTACATATTAAAGCTCAAACAGTTTTCTAAACTGGACTTTCGGTCGAAGCAGGAGATTATAATTAAAGGACCGAGACCAACGCTAAAGGAGCTAAAGGGTTTGCTCCAGACGACGGGATGAAAGACTCGCTCTTTTCAAACAGAGACGTACAAAATGGTAAGAAATTTAATGACTTCAATCCATTGAAAATGAGGGAAACAGCTTTTTCTTTCATACTATTAGAGCTATTCCATACGGACTTCTGAACTTTTATTTTGAAATTATTTTTATTCTCGCCCTAAGTCACTGGAGAAAAATTGGCCCGGGGTCAGATTTACTTGCCGACACCTGGTTTATATGTTTGTAAATCTGATTGTGAAGACATCAGTGCCTCACCAGCCATGAACCTCACCGCACGTCACTGCTCTACATTATTATGCAACTCAATGTGAAAGTACTCTAAGTACTCATAATACATACATTTATATGTATGTATATGTGTGTATGTATATATATATATATATATATATATATATATATATATATATATATATATATATATATATATATATATATATATATATATATATATATATATATATATGGGTCACTTTTTACTTTGAAATGGGTGAATGTTAAAAAAAAATGAAAAAAACATTTTTGCACCTGCGGGTAGTACTCTATTTTTGGGAAATTAGCTGAAGACAGTTTCTTTTACAAAAAAATAATAATAATAATAAAAAGACCTAATTGTTACTGCCCATTATTCTAAAGGAACTCATTTAAACACATGGAGGAAATATATGTCCTTTAAATATATGTTCTTAGCAAACTTGCATTCCCATGCTTAATTCTCTTTAAGAGAATTAAGTGGCAGATGGTTGTGAATAAGCAGTAGTAGAATTAGTATCTAACATTAGGAGAGAGTGGAGCTGGTAGTACTGCAGGTAGCACAATAAATCCTACATTCTCATGTTTGTCCTGGTACTTCATACACATATACAGTACACACATAATCATAATAAATACTCACTGAACTTGCGCAGACTCATGTTGTGGCTTCAGTGTGGGGGAAATTTAAGACCGGTGAAGCCTCTGTATTTTGTTTGTAGTAAACCTAAGCAAGAGCTACAGGAACCCACACTAGTTGGCACACTGAAGTTTGACAGAAGTGAGAGATGGAGAGGAGCTACAGCTGGGCCGCTCTACTTCCTGTCACTGATGAGCGGCGCTAACAGGAAATGAAAAGATGAGATGACAAGCGCTGTCACTGTTCAACAAACTCTCACTATAGAGGAAGTCAGGGTGCCATGTTTAGGTACAAACATCAAGAGGAGAGTAGGCTTAATGTGGGGTGTAGTATTTATATATGTATGTATGTGTATGTATACACATACACACACACACACACACACACACACACACATACATACAGACATACATACATATATATAAATATCACACCCAGCAGATAGATAGATATACTTTTTTTTATACTTATTGCATTTTTTTTCAACAACTAGTATCACTTTAGTTGCCCAGCTTAAAGGTGCAATATGTAAAATTTATGCCAGGAATGTTCCACAGTCTGTGGAATTGTACTTGTTTTATTGCTAGAAATATGCATTCTCAAACATGCATTTTTACGGTGAGCGGGGTCACCTCTCCACAGATTTGATTTGTCTCAATGGAGATAGATTATCTGAGTGCAAGGAACATTTCAGTCAAAGCAATAACATTTCTTTGGAGACAAACAGAAAAGTTACACAGTATACCTTTGAATGTTTGGAATAGTGTTAATATATAGGGGAGCCTTCTTTTTTGCCCTTTGATCGTTTAGTCCAATTACGCTATTGCAGTGTAAAAAAACAGTCACATTTTATCAGCTGTCACTGATTCACTTTGCCTATTCAGTGTTTAAAAAGCCAGTGTATGCTTCTCTTTTTCAAGTTATGCCTGACAATGACTCCCAGTTTGTCTTTATTTATGGCCATAGTAATAAGTCAGTAGATGACACTGTTTTATACACTATTTCCAGTGCACTTTGCATGAAATTATTTTTTAGCATCTATCTAATCTGTTTTACATATTTAGTTCCCCTTAAAACACTTTCCCAGCACTCTGTACTTATTATATATGTATTATGTGCAAGATATTATTGACCAATGAAACCCCAAATTTATTTATGTCCATTTCTGTTATTTAGTAACATGCATGTATAAATGCATGCATGATAATGCATATAAATGTTAGTCTAAATGATATGAGTAACGTTGTCTTCAGTGTCAGTAGTTGAGCTTGTGATAGATGTGCAGTTAATTGTCCATGTAAAGGAGTAGCCTATAAGGGCTGTAACTTTCACAGAATAGACACAGAATACTAATGTGGACAAATACCCACCAGTCATTTCCATATACTGTAGCTGATCTGCATGAGTGACTCTTATATATATATATACTAAAATTGCTTTTGATGTCCATTTACCTCTTTGTTAGACATTTATCTTCAATAATAACAATGCTTTACATAGAGCAGCCTGTAAGAGTAGATAGATGTTTTTCACAGGTTTTCACTTCCTACAATTTTGGGTGCGCTCTTGTGAAGATGACTAGCTCCTTCCTGTTCACACACCACTTATGTGACTTCTGAAATTAACACCCAACTAAGTACAGATAACCGCAGAAAAAGTGAAACATTTGCAAGTACTAAAAAGAGTGAACATACTTAGCTTAGCTTAATCCTTTGAAATACAGTGATGTTCTGAAATGCTGCTTAAAATGAATGGCGCATTAAGTTACTTTTTTGCTTTTCTCCATCAAGATGTTATGACTTTGCCTGGAACGTTCCTCAGTATGGAATTAAACCTATTTTACTAATCTTTCTTTTTTTTCTTTCTTTTTTTTTTATAAAGAACAAAAACTAAAAACATGCATCTTCACAGTGAACAGAGGCGCCTCTCAATGGATCTGGCCTGTAACTTGGCCTGGAGCCACCACCTGCTTGCCTCCAGGAAAAGCAATAAAAGCAATAAATGGCTGACACTCCACCAGAAAAGTAACTTAGTGCACCTTTAAGTCAACATATCTTAATTTAAAAAAAACAACATTTAGAAGTAAAAGTATAGTATTAAAGCTACTATCACGACTACTGGTATTACTGTCACCGTACTGAACACTGTACTGCAAGATGCCATTACTACTGCAACTACAACTTGCATGCAGTAATTACATATTAACTAGATAACTATAATAAAGCATTCTTCCCACAACCTTTATATTTGATGGACTGAGCTTTAGCACTACAAAGTGATTTCCCACCCTCTTATTTCCTGCCCATTATTCTCTGTACATAGCTATTCTTTTCAAGCCTGCTTTAGCTACTGAATTGTTGATAAATTGCTTGAGCCCTTTCCCATTAAATAGTCATTACTAATATTGACATTCCACAGTGACTTTACAATTGTGGCCCTATTAGCAGCAGCATGCAGGCTCATTGCTTCTCACAATAGCATATTACCACCACACCAATCAGTGGACCACTTCTGTACTGACAATAATTACAGTGCAGTGAAAAACATAGAAAAAAATACATGTTTTTTATCTGGATTGTATGTTCCTCTGTGCTGGTTTTCATCAAGTTATTAGTTACCATAGCCACTGGGATGGTGTGTGTGTGCGTGTGTTATTTCACCTTGATGAAAAACAAGCCTTTAATAATTCAGCAGCGTGCTAGTTTCACACAATGACAAATATTGGTGACTTTGACCCAAGGCCATTGGCTATGGGAGAAGAAAATTTCCACACCATACTAAATACTAATAGAAAGTACATGGTTTGACTGGCATTGTGGATGCAACTTTTGATTACTGTGCGTACTTAGAATGTGTACTTTGCCTTAGGTTTAGGCTATACAACTCAATTCTGTATGTATGGGTAAGGGACTGGCCCATTTTGTTACTGTAATCTTTAGATTTATGTGAATTTATTCCCTACCCTCCAGCCCCAAAAGTGAGCAAACTAATGATTAATGGGATGTTTTTGTTACACTTCATGCTCATTGATCCACTATGACCAATTCTCAGTACTGATGTACCCATTTAGGCCTATGTATATCTCCTTGTAGAAGAATGATGTAGCACAACTGGAGCAAACGTCACCCTTAGTAACTGCAATGATGAATATTTATCTGCCAGTGTTTGTCTGTTTGTTCTACTTGTCATCATCCAGAATAGAGCACACTAGTTCTAAAATGTGAAAAGTTTTAAATTCACTGAAAGATAAAATGTTGAAATAAATATAAACAATATATTATGTCACCTTAGTTCCATTTAATGAAGTTACTTTGATCCAAAGCAAATAATTTAGATTTAGCATAGCATAACTGATTCTGTTTGTTTGCAAATGCATGGATTTTTTTCCCTGTAGATGTTGTAAGGCTACCTTGAGTTCCCAGAAAGGCACCTAATTTATAATAATTTACCTTGTATTGATATTATTGAATATAAATTATTTGAATGGAAAAAGGTGACATAATATGAGTTCCACATGTCATTTTTACTCAGTAAAAACATAACATATTTTATTCAATACTAAGCACAGTAACTGACTAGAGGACAATCGTCAGTTGTCAGTACTTTTTTCATACAACATAGTGCATTATAGACCGAGAGTTTACCTTTCAATACATTGCACAACCTTCACATCTACAATAGACCTTAGATATGGTAATTTAACAGTTTTCTGCCAAATGTGCTAGATCCCTATGGAACAAAATGGCTCAAACTCTATATCCAAGGAGAAAGTTGGTCACTTTAATTGGCCTCATACTTCATGTGTTCTTTAGAGACAGGGTCGTGTGTAGGACGGGACACTGCTACTGTAACATTTACCTCCTATATGTTCCCTCCCTGATGGTTTGGCCTGCTTTATTTATAGCTACTATTTTATGATGTATATCCTTATAGTGGTCCCTCTGTTCTTTAAGCTGCCTACTTCTTTTTTCTGTTTTCATCTCTTGTGTGGTGTCCAATAAGGCTGAGACCACAAACAGCGGTGATTGTAAATTGTGGTGAGAGCTGAGAGAAAGGTCACCATGACAGAAATCAGATTGTCTTGTCATCTAGGCCTGTCATTTTGTAGTGATGTGACCCTATGTGTCATAACAAGTGTGAGGTAAAATGCTGATTTATAAAAAGCATGTTAGCTGACACAGTGATAGTAAAGGTACTCACTCAGTATTTTTTGTACATTCTGGTAAAAGTGTAAAACAACTATTAAACATATTACATACAAATATTTTAGAGGATGTGGATATGGTGGCCTTGTAGGTCCCTCTCTCTGTATCGACCCCCCTCTCTCCTCTTTCACTTTACAACTGTTCCGTCTAAGTGAATATGTCAAGTCTTTTCTTGCAGACTCTAGCAATTAATGTGTACCTTTATTATTCCTCATTATAACTAGCACTAACCTCTGGACTTCTATAATGCCATTGGAAAGTAAACTTACCTACTACTAACCAGTGCAGAAGCATCCTTAATGTGACATACAGTAGAGGGCGCCATAGACTCATTATGCACAACTCATCTGGCAGTCTGTATTTATGAGACAAGTTTATTAAAGGATCAGAGAAGCCTTTCATTCATTAATTGGAGTCTCATTACCCAGAACAGGGACTTATGTATGGGTCATTAGCCCAAACACGCTCCGTCTACTCTCTGAGGAACTGCTGCCCTCATCTGTTTGTGGTGAGCTAGCATCTAGATCCTGTACTCCACAAGGGTCTGGATTGCTCAGGTATAACTCAAAAGTGATAAAGTCATTGTGATAAAATATAGGCCTTTCATAAGAGAACAATAAACGTGACAAATGTTTTCAATTTCAACACATATACCAGAAAATCTTGATTTAAAGGTTGTAGGAGCTGTAAGTTAATCTTGAAGTATATATTTTAGATGTGTATAAACACGGATCGCATTTTATATCAAGTCAAAGAACTTTAACAGTGGGATATATACTCTCAAAATCACTAGTAAATTATCTAACAAATGATTAACTAGTCTTGTGACAGTAATAAATGTAAATGCGTGCTATATTGCAAAAGAAAATATGATTGTAATGATAATGAAGACAACTTTATGCCATTATAACCCAAAAGCAGTACAGGTGTTTTCTAAATGAATCATATTGTGAATACAATTTGAGCTATAGTAAATAAAGTAGTTAGTATTAGTGATACAATCATGCTCGTGTCTCATTCATTAGCTATAACACCTTGAGAATTTTATTTATTTATTTGATTGCTACAATGCATGTTAATGAACAGACCATGAAGGTAAACACACCAGATTGTAGCCAAAGGCTAATTTCCATTCCTTGTCCTAAGGGCTGGGGTCACTAAAAAGTGCACACTACACTCATTGCACAGTTCCTATAGTTGCACATTCCACCTATTACACTTTCCACACATTGCACCTTCCACACATTGCACATTACACTCATTGCACAGTTCCCATTATAACACCATCCAAAATACTGCACATTGCACTCACTGCTCAGTTCCCATAATTGCACATTACATTCATTGCACAGTTTCCATTATTGCACCTTACAAAATATTGCACATTCCATTCATTGCACAGTCCCCATTATTTCGGTGAGTTTGGCCACCCATTCAAGACAATTACATTTTACACCCATGTCCTTCATATTTTGCCCATACATGCAAATATGTCTCTGTAAAAAAGTTACAATCACATTGTCACTATAGATGAGTGCATGTTTGGCATGACCATAATCAGTTTTTCATTTGAACATTAAAAGAACTGGACATGGGACCTTCTCTCAGGGTTACCGAGAGACTATTCCCCAGGTTCCCACCTTGGACAGATAATACATTCTGACCAAAGGTGGTCCGTTTGTGGGGGATCAGCAGGTCACCTCTGGTGGTGGCTCCTGTGGTCCTTGCTAAATTGTCTTTATATTTAATGTTCTCCTTTAATGGTGATGGTGAGAGGGAGTGTAGGACCTTATAAATTAGGCAAGCTCTTTTAAGGTTGACCGTGTGTTAAAGTCCAATAGTCTATGCTTTCTCAGAACATGACAGTGGTGGGGGGAAGAATAACCAACCTCATCTGATCTCAGAAGCTAATAGTGGGGCCTGGTTGGTACAAGGATGGGAGGCCGCTGCCAATACCAGGTGCCATGGTGGCTTTAGTGAATACTGTCTGTATTGTGTCCTTGGGAAGACACTTCACCCACCTTGTCCAGTATGAATGTGGTTTGAGTTGTGGATGGTTGGAGGGGGCAATAGTCCAGATTGGCAGCCTTAGCCTTGTTTGTCTGCCCCAGGGCCGCTGTGACCTCAGGACTAGTCTACCACTATTGAGTGACTGAATAATATGCAGATAATTGTAAAGTGATTTTTGGCATCTGGAAAAGCATTATAGCTTATAGAATAGCTTTACATAACTACAAAATGTGTGGACTTTAGCATCATTGACCTACAAAGCTATAGCAGAGTGTTACCATTAAATGTTACCATAAATATTTGCACTATTTGGCAGTCAACAGTTCAAGGCCTTCTTTAGTCATTACACTGTCAGTTACTCCGCAATGTTCTTCTATGTGTATCTCCTCTCTCTTTTGCTACTGAAGGTCAAGCACATTCATAGCATGTGCGATAGTCCTGTGTGCCTGTATACTGTTTCTGTAGGTGACTCATCTCATCCCTGGGTGTCTCAGAGTAACACCTCCAGATAATTAGCAGTAAAATACAAGCCTAAATGAAACACATAGTTTTTCTACATGATCCATTACAGCCATAGCAGCCCAAATACAGGCATAGGGAGGCAGGGTCCATTAGTTTAAGGAATTGATGAAAGGTGGTAACAGCTTGGAGGCAGGTGCATAGAAGAGAACAGGCAGTGCAGGTCTCCCTAACAGGTGCGTATCAGACAGCAAAGTTAAACAAGGTGGAAAAGTACTGAGGTGTTAGGCTGGTAAATGGAGCAAAGAGAGGATGAAAACAGGGCAGAGAAGGGCATAAATAAAAGCAAAAAAGTCAGTGGGGAATGCAGTGTTTGTACATGATTGTGTTGCAAGAGAAATAATATTTGTTCCTGGTATTTAGGGTTGCAGTGATTAATCAGAATTGTTGTGACTAATTAGCTACTAAAATAATTGCTAATCAGAAGTAGAAGTAAACACCTGTACATGTAATTTACTGCACTTGTCCAGAACACATTTCTCTCCCTTATTCATTCAGTTAATATGCCCATGAGATTTTTGCATTCTCTTGATTTTTTTTATACATATGCATATTTTTTATACAGCAGTCTTACTCTATAACTGCTGTTCTTGTGCTTAGCTTATCTTTGGCTATCATGATAATAATAAGTTTTGAATGTTGAATTGCTGAAGTAAATATAGAATGATAATAATGAAACCAAACTGTATTATTCCCAAAAAAGTAAGAGTAATAGCAGAATTAAGAATAGCACTTAAGTAATTAGTTTATAATTTTAGTTCATAATTTCACCTTCTTCAGCTCTCATCATATTGCAGGAAAAAAATGACCAAAAATCTCCCATTACTACTATTACGACATTCTTTGCCCTAAATCTTTACTTGTATTCATATGCATTATCATCTATCTGTCTGACCTAATTCCTAAATCCTTACATATGTAATATTATCTGTCTTTTTGACCTAACCTTCATGATGTTATCTGTTGTTTTACGCACGGGCATATCTCTTGTTTCTTAGCGTACAAGACGATGTGTCCAGCAGCCTGAAGTCACTTGGACTAGATTAAGACTGATAAGTTTATTTTAATGGTATAAATACACTGTATGTATGTTCATTAGGGGGTGGAGGGCGAGACGACATTATTAGGGACAACAGGTCTTTGACAATTGTGCACAATTGATTCAATAAATCTGACTTTTTGGTTCACGACAACTTCTCTATTGATTTCAAATACTTTTAAGGTTTTTTACTATTAGAAATTCCACAAAACTACAAAGAAAAGGTGCACATAATATGTTAAATAAATACAAAAATATGAGCCCACTGAAATGAAATATTATATTGCAAAACATTTTAACTGGCTTTTAGAGTGGTGTTTTAGAAGTTATTATTATTATTAATAATAAGTTGATTATTGTTATTATTATTACCAAAAGGAAAAATGTAATTCTGTCAGCGGGACAAAGATTTTAGCGTGAAGACGTTTTGCCGCTCATCCAAACGGCTTCTTCAGTTCTGGTCAGATTACTGGTGGACTCTGCCTTATATCTGTCTGAAGGGAGGAGCTAACCACACTGAAAATAACACACCTGTTTGTTTACAGTTTCTGTTTGTTAGCTGGGTCTATTGAACTACACTAAGTTTGAACTGTGCCTGAGTCATATTTATCAAAATCATTCAGGCTCCTAACGGGTGCCTGAATGATACCCATTAGCAAGCTGGTTATCACTATTGTGTTCCTTGTTTTGATTTAGGTCTGAGGATGGCATTCATATGTTTAAACCCCCACATCTGTTCAAAGATGGATTGTCTTTCCTAATAAAAATGTAAATCTTTCCTCAAAACCACTGCTTTTGATCATTATTATTAGCCTATTATTTACAAATGCATTAATGTATGGAACTGTTAAAGATGCTATAGCTCTTCTTCAGACCTCTTTGTATTTGGCATTAACAGCATTTTAATTGGGATAGCATTGTGCTGAATTACCTGCTAAGTTAGTTAGACAACAATCATTTGACCGTAAAGAAGTCAATGCTAGTGTGAGGGCAATAACTGTTGTCTTTGAGCTATGGCTGCTTACTTGTCTGATGTGAAGTATTTTCCTTCTACAGTATGCTGCATAAAACCTGTGAGATGGATTTCTCAGCTGCAGCTGGTAGACTGCACCTCGCTCTTTTTAGAGAAACAATGGCAAACAGTGCTGCAGGTCACACATGATTATTATAGACACACTCTCATTTTAGTTTAAGTCACCTTGCCTTTATCCTAACCCCTGAGGAAATCCACCACAGCAGTTTAGAATCCGGCAGCTAACTTACTGCATAGCACACTGGCTGAATATAATGTATCCAATCGTCATTCAGAACCGGTTTGCTGCATAATTGGACTTTAGCATCATGTAATTTCAGGCCCCATCCTCTAGGGGACTACATTGTGCTGGAATGAGCGCTCATAATCGTGTTAGTACAATCATGTTAGTGCACATACATGCATACCTACATGCATTTATATTTGCTTTTACTTTGCTTTACAGTGTATGTTTCTACCAGTGGTAGAGTGGTTAGTGCTGATGTTTCAGTGTAAGCAGCTTGACTTTTCCATGGGGGATATGTATATTCTGCTCTTCCCATCTTCCACACTTACGTTGATGTAATGATACCACCAAATTCCCCAAAGTGCATAGTGAATATGATTTCTTCCCCTAAATATCTCTGAGCAATAGACTGTGATTAAATTGAGATTATCCAAAATACACAGCTGGGATAGGCTTATGAACTCCATATAAATGCTTTCTTTTTTTCATTGTTTATGGAGCTATACTATGGGCTCAAAATAGATCTGCATTCACCCTGACTTCTCTTCTGGCCTCCGGCTTGATTAAAATTTTTATTTGAATAACGACAGAATATTTTTTGAAAGTGTGGGAAATATTCACCAAGTACTGTTCTTGGAAGTTTGTGATGTGACTTGTTGCCACTAGGTGGAGACATTAGTCACGCATCAATCAGACCAGTTTGTTAAAGGTGCACTATGTAACTTTTCTTGTTCAAGGCATGCTGCCTCCATGGAGGTGTTTTGCCTTAAATGTTCAGCCGTATGGCATTAAGCTTGTCTATCTCCATGGAGATAAGCAAGTAATGCTGGCCAAGTTACAGGTGAGATCTGTGAAAAGGTGACCCTGCTCACACTAACACTGCATGTGTTTTAAGGTATTTTTAAACAAATAGAATAAATTATAGATAACATTGCTGTCATACTGTGGAACATTCCAAAATAAGCTGTAATATATCCATGGAGGCATGCAGGTGACGGACCCCTAACCACAAAAGTTTCATAATATAGCTTTAAATACTAAAATATTTTCCTTTTCCATTCCATTACTGCAGTTATTGCAAAAAGCACGCCTCTTGAACTGACATTCTAAAGATAATTGAAAGCAAAAGATGGCATTTATTCCAAACCCCACATGGGTTCAGATCATGGTCAAAGCTAAACCATTATAAATTTCCACATCTGAGCTCTCGTATTTTCTTATTAAAGGAAATATTCACAAAGTTTCTGATAAAAGCCGCCCTAGAGGTTACACTTAGGCCTAATTATCCACATGAAAAACAACTTTGTGTTCTAAATCTCACACTACGCTTCAAAGAGCACAATGCAGCTTCTATATTTCATGTGCGTACTAGTGGCAGCTTAGTAATAGTCTTTTCTTATTCTCCCAGCACATACAGAGCTGGCACAGACCTTGACCCACTGCTCTTGAGATTGCCATACTAAAGAGTATCTCGCTGAAATACTGTAGCTCTATCAAGGCAAACAAGACAACAACAGTGGTATGGACTGGTAATAGAAAGTATGGTGTTTGGGTTGATATTTAAATGTTTTAATTTCAAAACTCTATACAATATACAATGATTTTAGCAGAACAAATTTTATTATGACCACTGGCTTAATTCTTGTGGCAATAATCAATGTTTTGTTATGTGAGATTGTTTTAGTACGTCTTATCTTATCGGTTGAGTCAGACGAAGCCAAACTCACTCAGTAAGTGTCTATTTTTATATCTGCTTGTCAATGCCTGATCTTGTCAGTTAGTACTTGGATTGGAGATAGCTGGGAATACCAGCTACCACAGTGGGGCAGCAGTGGCTCTAATGAAAACTGTTGTTGTGTCCTTGGGCAAGACACTTCACCTTCATCTCATGGTCCTTTTATTTTTACTTTTTACTCCTCCACATCTCTCTCCTTGTTTTAGATCTTCTCTTTCCATGTGAAATCCATATGGAAAAGCATACTGTTCAACCTTGAGTGTCCTCTGTGCAGCTGACTGAGAGGGTGTGACAGAGAGGAAGAGACACGGGCGGGGGGGCAGATGATGCAAAGTCATCAATTATTTATGGATGAAATCTAATAAGAGGTGGGAGTTTAGATGGGGAGCTGCTGTATTGATAGAAAGACAGAGTCCCCATTTGCAGCACACTCTACAAAATCATTATCTCTTGTACTCGAATAAAAAAGAAGATCTAACGCTAAAGATGCCACTCTGGCTTAGTATTTGCATCTATTTAGGATAATGTTCTCGAATGGTATTTTAATTAGATTGTATATGGCAGATGACGTAGATACTGTTCTTATAAATTGAACTTGTCCCCATGTATGTGTGCCTGCATAGTAATCCGTGTGTTGGGGGTATGCATAAATTTGCATGCAATCATGAAGTAGATGGAATTGCTCATTAATCAGAATGTTGGCTATATCGTTATATTTTTGCGATTTCAGCCATTACCGCTCCTGTATACTCACTGGACACATTATTAGGTTGGAATTCCAATTATTTCCTTTAATGAACAAAGAAACTAGCCAATGTTTTTAGTAATTCTAAAACTTCTGTTCCATGTAACTCTATGTAATGTTGTGAAAAAGTAGTCTCAGTTTTATGTATCTTTAGTTTTCCCCAAGAAAGCTGGTTTGGATGAACGTTAGATTGTGTTGTATGACATTTTATAATTGGTGTTATTAGAATATGTAAAACAGAGCTTATGTCTGTAGAAGTGATTAGCATGTGGAAAAGGTCGGGGTTGAATCATGAAGCGTGGCGGTTAGCTGTCATTCTGACGACAGGGAGAGGACAGAACTTATTGATGATAATACCATGTTGAGTAACCACAGACTAACAGCTAGTAATTTGCTTTTTATTAAAGATTCACCAGATATGTGTCTTTTTGTGACAATGGTTGGTTTTGAATATGTATAAGATTTGGTTTAAAATTACAAGATAAATGTTGATTAGGATTTTAAGTTCTTAGTATGGAGGATTGGTAACATTCTTGCAGTTGACCGTAGTCTCTCACTGTCTTTTTCTGCTGCAGGAGACAGATTTTCTACATGGATAAGCTTTGAGTGGTGACTCTCGTAGAAATTAATTGTTCTACTTAGCATTGTCAAGGGTGTATTCAATTTATGACGTATTGCTAAAAATTATTTTAAACTTTAAATGTGCTAAAATGGCCAGTAAATGTTTTGACAGAGGTTCAGATATTAAACCTGAACCAAGACATTTACACACACTTATAAAACACATAGCCCAATAGGATAGTTTCATTGCTTTCTAAAAGGTCCCATGAACAAGAAAAAGAGATAAGATCACCTGTTAGTTGTGTTTTACTAAATGGTCCTTGTATACATCCTGATATACATATAAATAAAATATGTGAATGATCTATGAAATTAAACATGATAGTGTAAAAATGTCTTTTCTTTCTGTAACCAGTAACCTTTTATATATTGGCCAACTGACAACAACTGACTTTCTATAATGTTCTCATGTGTGTTTTGGCATTCAACAGTATGTATAATGATTCTGTACAGGTAAAATCGGCCTCACAGTGGAGCATCTGGGACACAGCTTGGACTAAATGTCAGCCTTTGTGTTTGTTGTGAACTGTTGTGCTGTCCATATTTGCATACTTATTTGATTAGTGGGTGAAGTGAGTTGTGCTTCAGTTCCTCATTAGGAGAGTTTTGGTGTCTGCTCATGTGTGGATGCACTGACAGCTCGATTGCTGCTCATACTGTACAAGGCTTGAGCAAATGAATCCTCTTTCTCTCAAGCACCAATAAATTGTCTTGTAATTGGCCCTTCAAAGACAATTTTCTATGTTCAATTGGGTTGTCTCTGCAGCTTGCCTGATCTGATTGCAACAGGGTTTTGACTAGATCTTATTTGTTTATTTATTTCAAATGCATTTCACCCTGTAATTGTGCCTACGATGAACTCTCCACGGTTAGAGCCACAAAAAGATTTAGTCTTCAGACAGGAGGAGTGAGGAACTGACAGCAGAACTCATTAAAAGTCACAATATCACAACAGATGTTTCAGAATTTGTCACAATTTCAAACACAGTATATTAGTTGATTATATGTAAAGTAATTGCTTTGCATAGTGGAGCATATAGTCATGCAACACATATGATCCAGCTCTGTGGCAGACTCAGCATTGTGATGTCAATTTACAGTAGACCTATTATGATAACAAATTTTGCAGCATGATGTATTGCTACAGAGAAATACTGCAATAAATGATAATATTGAAACTACTTTATGCCACTAATTAAGATTTAAATAATGCAATCCTTCAACAGGTCAAATTTTAACATATTACAACAAAATTTTCCCACTTTTGCAAAGAAAAACAACTCACTATTGAGTTCAAAAATATATTGTCCCAGTTATCATATATTGAACGATAAGTTGTGTAATTGACAGTTTGCTGAATGTCTCTCCTCTTTCTTTAATTCCATTTTGTTTACGTCTGCCCTGACTTACATCTGTCCTTTGTGACTTAATAAATTAGACAATTTAAAATGTTCAGTCACATGAAGAACCAGGAAAATGACCAAATGGATTATCTTTGGTTTGGATGTGAAAATGTCACATACACAGTTAAGTACAAAAGCTGTGGTCCGGGTGCGCACTTGAAAGCCTATGGGGATGTGCTGATCTGTGCACTGACAGTCTCTAAATACAGGCACAACAGCAGCCTCCTGTCCTCTGTGACATGGCCTTTCTCTGTATCTGTGCACAGGCTCAGCTCCACAAATGTTAAAGCCACAGAGTCAGGGGAGATCAGACAAATGTTGGAACACATCAGGGACATTTCCTGAAAAGGACCATTCAAGGAAAGAGAGCTTATAGCCAAAAAGTTAAACAAACCCAAACCAGCGAAGCATTTTGGTCCAAAATGGCTACAAATTACAAATAATATAGTTGTACACCCAATATCAATTGAGGATTAAGCATTTTATAGATTTGGTCGAATTTCAATTTTAATTGTATACCATACTTCACTTTCTGCACTAAAAAGCTGGTCGAACACATTTTGTTTCCAATCAAGTACAAAATGTCAGTTTTGCTGTTACAATAATGAAAATCCTTGTCATTTCATGCAGCACCCTCTGTAAATGGGTGTAGTTTTAACACATCTCTGTCGGGAAGATCTACAAAACTAATCATTTGTCTCTTTTTTCCACTAACCTGCTTGTGGCCCCTTTGATCTAACCACATATAATCCAAAGCAGGTTTATAAATCCACAAACGTTTTACATAAAAAATGGCTTCTATATTTGAGACTTACATCGCCATTACCACTGCTCATTGTGTTGCAAACTGGCAAACAGCACAGATTCAGGGGTAGTTGATTTATGTGCTTTTGTCATTGGTTTGTATGTACATTTTTACAATTTTCTATGTCATAGTATCATCAGAGAGAACCTCACCTAAATTAATTTGTAGCCTATCTCTCAAAAAAATAGAGAATTACTTAAACTTTTGCACATTTAGTCATTTGAAAAGTGCTGACAGTGCATAGTTCTAAGTCACTGGATAAGATAGTCGTTCTAAAATGGCGGATCAGCAGAGGGAGCACATCTCCAACATGTTTGATCACGTATGAAGTCGCACATTGAACTCCGCACACTCCCAGAGAGACCTGCTCTGATTGGCTGAGCTGACCGCTTGCTGTGAGGTGAAAATGAAGTGTTACAGTCTTTTCTCACCTAGATTGTGATGCCTTGTAGAGACAGATACGGGTTAGTGGTCCCATTTTTGCTCAGGCCTAAGGTTACTGCCCAGCACATCTGGAGCTTACAGGGAGAAAAGAGACTAAAACGGTTTTATGTTGAGCTAGAGGTAGACAAGAAGCAAAAGGCTGAAAAGTCAGCAGCAAGGATTATAAATACATAACCTTTGTCCATGCCTCTGTCCCTTTTATAACCTTTCTTTGTGAACTACAACACAAAAGCCCTTCAAAGCATAGCACCAAGGCCTGATTCTTCCTGACAAGAACTAAATGCACAGCCTACAGATCAAGATACAGCTCTTTACCAAAATGTTTCTTTTCTTAGTGATAAGAAGTAAGTTATGTTAATAAATGTACAAAATAATTTTAAAAAATCGATATAATAACTAGCCTAACTGTAATGTCTGCATTCAAATCAAGCCTAATATATAACTGTTTCTTTATAAATTGTGTTCTGTGCTCAGTAACTATGGGAGAATTTAAATACTAGAACACCAGTGGCTATCCCAGCCCCAATCTGTGCATACTATTGTTGTGTCCTTGGGCAAGATACTTCACCTTTCTTGCCTATATACTAATGTGATGTGTATGAGTGACTGAATGACTGACTGATGGTGGTTGGAGGGGCAATTGGAGCAGTCAGGTGAGGCAGAAGTAGTCGGCTATTATGGGGGTGATTTGATGAAAAGCAACTTTGAGCATCTAAAAATGTGCTTTAAATCTAGTGCTTATTTGGTAGAGTAAGGCCTTTCACTATTATTATCATTATCTAATAGCTAGCAATAATGTTTACCCACAACTTTGAACAAAAGGTCATTTAAAACAATTTTAGAAAGGTACTCTATATGTAACATTTCTGGTGGATGGTCCAAAAATGTAACCATCACATGGACTTACAAAGACGTTTTAATTAAGTAAAATATTAGCTGTCTAACTATGCATAAAGATTATATGCATAAAGCTTTATTAGAACGCTTTAGTCCAAAGAGGGTACTGCAAAAATGTGACACAAGGTTAAACAAGATTGTAGATGAGTTTGAGCTACATTCAAATGCTATAATTTGGAGAAAATGACCAAAATCTGCCCTACGTATTGGCCCAAAATATTGACAGAGCTTATCAGCCATCTGTTTCTCTGGATTCTAAACAATTAGTATCAGCATTGGTCATGAAAATAAAACATATCAGTCTCTATCTATAAGCAGCAACAAGTTTGGAGACTTATCTGGAAGACTGAAAATGAAAGTAAAAATAAGACAAAACTGTAACTTATCAAAGCAGCTTGTCTCTGTGTCTGTTCAAGCTGTATAGCGAGACCTGAGCCATGTGGTGATCAGGTACTGTTTTTGACACACCATGAATGAACAGCTGAATGGTTCCTTACTTGACTCCTCACAGTCCGCCGCACACCGTCTGTTCTATCACTGACCAATCTGGGATTCACTGAGATATGTTCAAGCATCATTCTGTCACTCTGTCACTCACTCCAACTCACAAGAGCAACCAGCTTTACACAAAAGTCCTTCAAATCTCTGTGCTTATCTTTTTGTTAGTACACTTTTAAAGTTTGTTTCATGCATATTAATCTGAGACATAGATAGGAGCTATATTTAGCCAGGTACACTCTTTTCTACTTTTTTAAGGAAAGTATGTTTTTATGGTTTCATCTCACTGTTTTACTTGTACTTGAGTTATTTTGAAGTAACTCTACTCTAACTTGAGTATAATTATATTTGAGCAACTTTTAATAAATTAAAAATTTATTTTAAGAATGTAAAAATGTAAGTGTATATTTTATATATGTTTATTTTTCCATCAGAAGTTGCACATTATTTAATGTTTTGTTTGTCTGATCACCTCAAATAATACAAATCAACTGTGGCGCCCAAACAGTCCAAGTAGCACTTGAGTACTGTGTAAGTAATCTGTTTGTTCCATATCACTTGAATATATTAATTTGAGTGCAGTTCTTTTGAAAGTCTGGTTAATTTGACTCTTAAGCTGTTGATCATTTAACATGCCGGCAGACAGCAAAACGCAGGTAATCCACGATGCAAACCCCAGTCAGGTATAAGAGGATTACAGCCAGTGCAGGCGTGCACACACAAATGCTCGATTTTATCATCTCTGCTAAAGCTGCTATTATTTGAATGAAATAGGCCGAGCTTTGATTTGTATTTGTTTTTGTATGCAGCCACTGGTCTGTATCACATCAGACTAAGAAATGAGGACCCACCTGTCAATCTTATTGCTGCTGGTCTTTGTTACAGTACCTTAGCCTCCAGAAGGCTTCAGCAGCCTGCAGTGTGTAATGGTGAATAATGGTGAATGCCCCCATCTCAGTCTGTTGAGCTCTTTTGTATCACTTAGTGTTCATTGCTGTGTGACAGAAACATGTTGGAAGACAAATCTCCCCAAGTGTGACTGAGGGGAAAGCGCAAGCCGCATTGCAATTCTGGTACAATGTTGTTGTTCATTTCTGACACTACATGCACGTAATCTGGAGATATGATAGCTCATATCTGGAAAGGTGTATGGTAATAATAGCATCTGCTACCATTTTAAAAACACATTTTAAGTGTAATCTGGAACCCCATCGTGGCTCCCATAAAGATGGAAACAGCGCTATATAAAGTTAGAAAAATTTGCTTCAGTAATTATATGTTCACCACCAATTCTGCACAGTGTTCAATTGGCTGTAGTTGTTTAGTTGTCAATTAATCATTTGATGGTGTCTTAGTCACACAAAATTCTATTAGTTAATATTGTATTTATATTTAAGGATATACCATATATAATGGATATAAAGATTTATATAGAACAACTGCAGAAAGGAGACGTTCGTGAGTGAGTTAGCTGAAAATTGAGTATTTTTAGCCTTAGATGGTCCTGTAATTGGGACCTTCTTGTTTGTTTAATGTCACACTCTGGAACATTCAAGGGAATTCAACCCAAGGGACAATTCAAGGGACATTTCAATCCAGACAAGCTGGTGTCAGACCCTCCATCAGAAAAAAAGTTACACAGTGTATTTTTTTTTTAAACAAACCTCAATTTAAATTTCATCCTTTGGACTACATGCCATATCCTATCAAGTTTTGTGTTTTTTGTTAGTAAGGCATAAAACATGGGAATCAAATATTGGCTGTTCTCTTTTTTGACAAAATTTTCAAACAATTAGCGTCTATTATGAATCTTCTGTTATCGCCATGTCAACAGCGTGTGTAGCAGAGTGATTGTGTTAGGGAGACGGCTTCTGCTGTTGACGCTGGCAGACATTTTAATGTGCTTGTTGCCGGACTTGACATTTTTATTAGAATCATTTTTCATAACCACCCATTCTCCTCTTCACTGACAGCTGCCTCTCTTTTAGCCCTGTGATTCTTTTGCCTATGAATGTACTGCCTATAAACTGTAAAGTGATTGGTCAGCGCATTGATTTATCTATGCACACTTTTTTACAATAGGCATGGTCACAGTTCTTGCTTCAGGCCTTTGTTCAGCACAGAATGAAGAGGAAGTGACACCATATTTGGGACATTGCTGTTTTCCGTTATAAATGTGAAGTCAGCAGCTTCAGCCAGGGTCAAAGGTGAAGGTGACAGGTAAAGCGTAGGTTCTCATCCCTGATCATTTTCCCGATGCCCCCATAGATGGTTCACCTCACCTCTGACCGTTCTGTGTCTCACTCGTTGGTTTCCAGTGCGCCACGCCAATTAGTGTGAGTGTATTGATCCCAGCCAGTTACATCGATTGTCCCCCCTGACCCGCCGTTCCTTAGGGCCGACAATCAATAAACATGATCATTGATTAGGGGTTTAATGAGCATGGATTTAGTTGCAGTTCTCGGTTGGAGTAGCAAAAAAACAATTATAACATACATATAAAGAACACCTTTTTCTAGTGGCTCTCACACATGAAGAGGTAGTGCAGTAGTAGTGGAGATGAAAAACTTGAAAATAAATCCCTGCGGTTACCACAAACAAACACAATTTTGAGGAAAAGTTAATCTAACTTTGAATACAATTAAAAACAAAATAAAGTGAAATTCAACTTCAGTTCAGTAAAGAAAAGACAAATGCTGAAGTTCTGTGTGTACCATTTGTAATGTAAACATGTCATTTTGACCCAGGATGGTTATCGATAGGTACATTTACTTCAGAATCAGACAATAATCAGATAACCCAATAATTAGATCTTATGTATAAAACACCTAGTGACATGTGTCAGTTAATTAATGGATTTTTCAGAGTAGCTGGGATTACACAGACAATACATTTTGAAATAACTCTTTCAGTGTTTTAAAATTTTCTTTTTACATTTTTGCTGCATTAGTTTGGTGTGAACAGGTGTAGTTGTGAACAATCAGAAAGAAATCAGATGTAACTGTTTGCATTGATTTTCAATAATCTGACAACTCCAGAAATCAGACAATGATGAGATTTTTGGTATGCATGCAAACATAGCTTGCAGATTATAGTTATCCATTCACATGCATAAAACACACATGCATCATTGGGAAGACACTTTAAGCTGTTTACTGATCATGCACCAGCGCCACACCTCACCATTTCTCATACAGTAAAATCTTCCTCATTTAAGCTGTTAAACATCTCTTGTTTTCCAAATGCACATTCCTAAACACTCATTCCTGACCTCATTGTTCACATAGTCCTCTCTTGTCCTGACCAACAACTGTCACCATGACCATTACTACAGTACATGAACCTGCAGCCGTGCCTCCCATCCCCGTGTATGTGTGTGTGGATAATCGACCAACATGAAATAAGATCTCATTTTCTAAATTTATCGCAGCGCAGGGAGGTAATGAAGGTGCCGTATTTCTGCAGTGACAGCAGAAAGAGCCCAGGACCACACAGGAAGACAACCAGCTCTGTGTCACCCTGACCAGAGCTATGTACATATGATAACCGGATATACTCGAATATGTATGCCACTTATTCAGTTTCACCTGTTTTAGCTAAATGGACTTTTCATTGATCATCATATATCAATAGGTCATGTGTTTTCATGACTGTATTTGCTGCGTTGCTTTTCCAAATGTAGCCAAAGTACTTCTCAGGTGTATGAGTTAGGTCTGCACAATATCGAAATCATATCGAAATCACAATTTGAGTTGGTGACTTTTCATGGAAATATCTGTAGTTTAGACCTTTACATACATGTCCTGAAATTGATGAGATTCTTATATTAGTTTGTCAGTTCATATTGTAATTGGAGTTGTTTACAATAATATTTTTTAATATTACAAATCTAATCACAATACTCGTCAGAAAAGCACATTCAGAATATTTTTTTTTCCCCTAGAATCATGCAGTTCTAATATGAGTGATGTCTTCATAGTGTTTATTTTGACTGGCTCCCAAGGACACCATGGCAAGCCTCCATGTTGGATCTGAAGAGGAGTGTTGCAAGTCGTCTTGTGTTAGCTGTGCCATGGCTTCTAGCGTCAGTGTGCTGGCAAACTAACCTGTTTATAGCCACATCAGGGGAAGAGTGCTGAACAACATTAAGGTGAAAAATGGTGTGGACTTTAAAAAGTTACTGTTCCAGCTCATGAAATATGTATTGTAGTCTGGAGTGGTTCTTTTTAAAACTGTACTCTTTTTGTGTTTGGTCTAACTTAAGGCTTTCATGTTTAAGTATTCAGAGACATAATGTTTACTACTTACTTTTACATTGAACACCCTGATAGTGTGGTGTCTTTGCTTATAGAGCACTTGCCTTTGAATCAGAAGATTTCCAGTTCCAGTTCCAGTTTACATGTGTGGAATTAAATCATGCTGGAGGTTACACTAGCTCTATATTCTACAATTTGCTAATTGTGCCATTTATAGCCAGGCACCTATTAAATGTGTTGTCACTAAACATGAATTTTGGGGGAATGGCTGGCTATTCAAAAGATATAATATTTTGGATTTGAATTGTTATTTTACATTGCAATGGTTCATCATTTTGAAAACCATGGATTAGATTAACTTTTGGCTTTCTGCAAGTTTAAGCAAGTGACCAGCATATGTGGCAAAATATAGAACTACGTAGAAATATTCTCTGTGATGCTACAAGGCTTTTCAATTCTAGTTAGCATTACTGTATTATATATACCGCAGGTGTGGACTGAGAATATATAAATAATATCACTTTGACACAGTGGTAGAGGTGAGGAATGATTGTGAGATTCAAAAGAGGGCGAGGAAAAAGGAGAGGAGAATGGTGCCAGAGTTGAGTGGCCCCAGACAGACAGAAGATTTGAGGAGGTGACACATTTCTGAGAGTGTGAGGAAATGTCTGAGGCAGGTGTGAATGCAGTCGGAGTCTGTAGATCACAGGCTCACACAAACCATACACACACCTTAACATAGCCTACATGTTCTGTCAGTTCTGCTTGGCTTTGGCACAATGACAAAATTTACAACTGGCATATTTTTAAGAACTTTAAAGAATCTATTGGTCGAGTCATTTACTCATCATTACCAACGCATCTGCAAGGGGCACAGGGAAGACATGCACACTTAATAAAGGCCTTGCTTGGTGTACAGTGCGACAGTCATATATTCAGTTATGAATAATAATAGATTGGTCTTACATTTTCTAAATGGGTAAAGTCAAGGTAGGCTGTCGGAAGCGTTTCTACAAATCTGTGCTGCTGCTTATTTCTCTGCTAACCACAAACAGCAACTTACTCATCACATTTATACACAGATTAAGGGTGAATTGCCTTGCCCGATGGCAGAATAACAAAATATGCCCTGCTTCACACTGACCTCAACCTTGCAACCATTTGGTTTGTGGGTGAATGCTCTTACCACTAACCCACAGGTGCTGATTTCACCATGTCCTTAGCTAAATTTACACCTGTGCACCTTGACTGTTGGATCATGCTGCAGATATGCAGACATATAGACACCGCCCCCTCTCCCCTCTGTGCTGTCAGAGGAATAGACAGCTGTCCAACTATAACCAAACTGTAATTATTTAGCACCTTTGAACTCAGACTCATAAATAAAACAAGCCCATTATGGCCATTAGACACATTAAAAGTGGATTATCCTCAAAGACGTTCATGTTAGTCTCATTATGGATTTGGGAGCCACAGTGTGTGGCATCATTAGGAACTGGGTGGGCAGTGAAATATGCAAATGTGTCAGATGAGCCAGTGTGTCAGAGTGAGATGGCACAGAGATAAAATGACTTGAAAAACAGAGACAGTGAGGTGTCCATCACAAACAACTCCCCTGGGTTCTGAGAGCTTCTAATCATTTCACTTTCGTCATGCATTTAAAGATACTAATGGACTTATGCATATACTGTAGGTCAAGACACAAATTCATACTCAAAATGAAATTGTCCTGATTCAACAAAACCCTAACAAGACTAAAATGATTGTGGTCTAAAATCTCTGTAATATTGAGATTTTCAAATTAAGAACAGTTAAAGGACAGAGGAAACATTTGCATTTTCTTATAGATACGATCACTTTATCATCATTTTTGTAGATCTAGAAAACCAAAACTATAATGATTTTAAACCACTGTCATCAAATTCTGCTCAGAGTTAGCCTCAGTAGAAGCAGGTGGCAGCAGCTCAGTTGATTGTTTTCGCCCACTGATCAGAAGGTCAGCAGTTCAATCTTTGCACATACTGTTGTGTCCTTAGGCAAGACATTTGACTAACCTTGCCTCTAGTGTGTGTGTTTGTACACTGGTGTATTTGTGTGTGAATGACTCGTTAAGTGTCCAATGGAGGTAGAAAAGCTCTAGATGTGAACATTTATTAGTGAGATTATGATGCAATGCAAATAGCAAATCACTTTTTGAAGCACCATCATTTCCACAACAACAAAACAAAATATCCACATATTCAGCATAAAAAAAACTGCTGACTCTGTAGTTTAGATCAGTACGAACATGCTCTGAAATATATGAGTCTTGTATTAGTTTGTCGAATCATATTTCTTTCTGACAATTCTACGGGAAAAATCTAATCATGCTTGCAATGTTAAAAAAACATACTTGATATCTTGATACCTCTACTGTTGGATAACCACGGTGCTGGAATATTGGCATTCGTTGTTTTCTCCATTTAGCCTGATCTAATGCTGGGTCTGTTATTGCTTAACAGATGGAGGGATTTAGGCAGACATTCATCTTTCTCTCATAATATCACACATGCAGCGGACAAACAAGCAGATGCAAGATGTTTTGGTTGGTTATTTGGACGTAACATGCGCCGTTACGAATATAAAGCATAGGGATATTGGCTTAAGCTTGCTTGCACGCCTCAGGTAAGCATTACGAGCTTATCAGATATTAAAGAGGAGAAATGGCCTCCCCATAGACCAAATACGAGGCGTTTGTCAAGCCGTTTCCCTGACAGCATCCGTCCTCCCTCTTTTCTGCTGCGTTTGAAGTTCCTCGGGAAAATGTTGGCATAAGAGTTTGGGATAAATGTGCTCAGGAGACAGGAATTTGAATCGCAGTATGTAAAGGTGGGGAGATATAGTAAGTAATATGATTTAGATGAAAAGTGCGCACTGGAACATAATATTTTTCATACATTTGAGGTAGAAGCAAGATTGCACTTCAGTCTGTAATGTAAGGTTTACTAAATTAGGCCAGGAGTGACATTAAAGATTCAGTAGAAATATGTATAGCTTGTGCAGTAGACAGATGGTTGATAGGAGAGGAATGATATCAGCTGCATAGTCAATCAAAACAAAGTTCGATAGATCTGTGTCAGTAAGAGAGTTCAGGAGAGTTCAAGTCACAGATATAATCTACATAGCGCTCATTACAGATGTTTCTATTGCTCAACCTACCTTGAAGGGGCTTGCCTCTCCATAGATTTGACTTGTAACCAGAGATGGGTAGAGTAGCCAATAATTCTACTTAAGTGCGGGTAATGTTACTACTCAAATACAAGTGCAGTAATTGTAAAAGTAACTGTTTATATTTGAAGTTAACGCAATTGGAAGGGGAAAAAAAAAAAAAAAAATGCACAAAATCAGTTTGTTGTGTTGTGCCACCCCCTGCTTGTCTCCATGAAGATAAATATGTTTAAAGTTATACTGTGAAACATCCTAGGCAAAGCAATAATAACTCAGACAATCAAGTGGCACACTCTCCACCAGAAATGTTACGCAGTGCATGTTAAGCCTAAAACTGTATTGTAAATGATGGATTGTAAACATTTTAAATCTAAAAACGCAGACACAATGGGTAATTGCCATTTGCCATGCATGTGGTTGTTTGTGGACATACAGCGCATACTGATTTTTCATTAGGAGATCATTGATCCATGGAAAAGTCAACATATAGCATACTAAACTGAACTTCCCTTCCCTTGTCAAACTCAGATGTTGCTAAGGCTATTTTATTTGGATAAAGCTCTGTATAGCATGTTTTTGCAGCTTAAATAGGACACCTCAAGGCTGCTCCCTCTCTTCTGACTGATGTTGCAGTGACTACAGCATGATGAGTGGATGGTTTCAGAGCTTTGCATCATCACCAGCTGCCTGCTCCAGTCGCACTCACTGCTGTATGCTCCTGTCTGCTCCTGTCGATCTCTGAGTCAGGTGCACAACGAGTACACGATAAGTTATTTTATTAAGACAGGAAGATGGAGGAAGAATGGGACCTCAGTTATTTAGTGGCCTATATATGTAAAAAACTGTTTATAAAGAACATAAAACCATTGTGAGCCCAGATATTCGTATTTGTAGTTGCAGAGTTGGATAGGACTATATGTATATTTACTCAAGTCTATTTACTTGAGTGACTTTTGAATAAAATTTTACTTTTTGAAGTCGTTTTCACACACCATGCTAAACGTACGGTGCAACAATAGTTGAGTAAAGGTTTTGGTCATCCCATTGCGTAAGTCTACAAGTGACAAAGGCTTTGTGTCAATAACAAATGTTTGAAAATCAATGTGTTTCTTGCACCACTCCTTCAGATATGATTTTGTCTTTTTATCTAATGAAAATAACATAATCCATGCTCCATTTAATGTTTTGTGCTTCAAGTTACATTTACTTCACAATGACATCTCTGGGTCTTGTTTGTAACTGAAGTTGCAGTGAGTAGTTGAAATGTATGTGGTGGTTGTTGTTTATTTATTTGTTGTTTTTTCATCCTTTCCAACCAATCAGATCAGATAGCTTAACTTCGCATATATGTATTTAAATTAGTAACAATGAACCAACTATGACTTAGTGAATAAGTCTTCATTGTGGTTCACCTAGCATGACCCAGTATCACAGTTGCTATGCTATAAATCCAATAAGACCACCTACATCTCATTCGTAATCTGTCAGATTCATACATAAGCTGGTGAGAATTGTCTGCCTGTCCTGTCCAGCCGGGCCCCTGCTCATGTCATCGTTGGGTAATAAGGGAGGAGTTATTTACATGGCTGTTGTTGAAGCTGCAGAGCCTGTTGGTCATGTCAGGGAATCCTACTGTCTTTAACTAAACAAAAGAAAGTGTCAGGACTGGTGATGGATTCTTCGTCTTGTTGTCGGTGCCAGAACAGAGTCTGGCAGGGTACGGTCAGAGCCCACCTCCATAGACTCCATAGACTCCATAGACATAGTGCAGCTCTGTCATGTGTGCTGTTAGGACTGTTTTATGAGAGGCTTTTGGTTGGCTGCAGCGAGGGCTCACCTTACTGTCACCTTTTTAGCCTGACAATACATGGACTCACAGGAATGTAAGCCATCAACTTCAGAGGCAGAGACAGTGACCTGTTATTGATTCTAAATTATAGCACGTGAGAGGAGTGTAAAAGCTTAGAAATATGAGCTGTTTTTAGCAGAGTATGAGTATGTGTAAATAAATATATTTATATAACACTTTTTTCTGATGGGTGTTATATATGAATCACTGAAGATGCAGCAACATCAGTTGGTAGCAGTCGCTAGTTGTGGAATAGCATTACAGCTGTATTAAATAATATAAGTAAAAAAGTGTGAGCAGTTAGTAAATGCACAGATTGTGATCCTAGTAATAGTCCTTGTAAGTTTTGTAATTGCACTGACGAATAATATTTGTCCCGAAATCGTCATGTTGTGTAGATGTGTAGATAGCAAAATGGCCAGTAATAGTTGTTTTTTGTTGTTTTTTCCCCCTAAATTTGGTCCAAATTAAGTTGAAAGTAAAGCTTGAAGCTATCTTGAGTATATTTACAGTCAAAATTCTTTTTCATGGATAAAAACACACATTTTACACATTTATTGTGTCTTTTTGATCTGATTCTTGTTCTGGGTTATGAAACCTCTTCTCTCAGGGCATTGTTTTTGAGTCTGTGTAGTTCTAATGAGGATTTTATTTTTCATTTCTAAATTATCTGACATTTCTGTCCTAATTTGCCTGTCTAATTAAATCAACTTTTTAATGAAACTTTTATTTAAGTACAGCACTTGTGACACTAGTGGTCTACACACTTTATAGTACAATAAATGCTCGCTTCTCCATGCACTAACCTCCTTGTATATATAGCCATGTACATCATGTCAACATCAGCTCATTGTGTGTGATCCTTGCTCTAATGCGCTTGTCCTCGCCGTGTAATGAAAAGGTGAAGGACATCCCCGAAGAAGCTCCTCCTCACTCCTCCAACCTGCTCCAACTCACATTTTTCCATCAACTGCTCTAATAATGAAGGTACACGGTGTTGCAGACAGAGGAGATATTTCCCTAGTCCATAGTCTGCCAAAGGGCTGCATTTTAAGCTCCCATCTCATCCATCACACTCCAACAATAGAGATGTCGCTCCCTCCCCAGACAGCTGCTCTCTCACACCCCCAGAAAGAGTGGTTGTGGATGTGTTCCTCTTTATATAGGCAGCTATGTGCACAAGAATGCTTTATCGTCAAGAATAAGAAGCAGCATCTTTACAATGAATCAAGGCGGTATCAGTATTGTATTATGAACTGTACTCATTTGTATAGCATTGACGAGATTGATTATTGCTTTGTTGACAGTGACATGTCATCTCCTCAGTAATCTACCCAGGGAACTTTTTAATTAGAAAAGAAATTACAACCGTGGGCAGAATAATCACGAGTGGTGATAGTCAGTCAAGAAAAATCTGAGAGCCAAATAAGTGCATAAGCAGATGGGAAACTGGAGCCCTGAAACACCTACAGAAATAAGTGATATGATAATGCATCTTCTCAGGTTGTATATCTGGGAATATTTGAAATGTGATATTTTAATAAACATTGTTTAGTCTTTTACAGTGGAGTTTTCACAAAGCAAAAGCAAAACCAGAATATTAGTACATAGTACATCTATGTCACATTTCAACTTTAATTTTATTTTTGATTACTGAAGAAGCATCACAACAAACAAATTTAACAAAATTAACAAATTGTATCAAATAATAATACAATTCTTAATTCAGTGTCATGCAGATTGTCTAATAGATGACCATTCTTACAGTGGTGCCCAAATTTTTTACCCATGCTAGCCAAAGTTATTACATATGCCTGAATTGTAAACTGATTTGGTATATCATGCAACTATTTGACAGTCTTTATAGTGCCAAGTTGAATCAAAGTAGATACTTCTCGGGGGTGAAATCAGACCCCCTGGAGGACCAAGTTTGGATCACTTTGGACCCACTTTAGGCACACTTGTTATAGTATGTGATCTGCTTTAGTAAATCAAACCTTCTGAATGATACAAATTGAAATGCAATGTAAGATCTATTTAGAATATTGATGTCATGTTTCAATTCTTGTTTGAAATACTTCAGGAACAGTATCCTATATTCCTAATCCTATAGTACAATTTGCATCATAAAATCCTCATAAGACATTGCTCGTTGACATTTGAGACAGCAAAGTGATGGGTGGCTGCTAATGAGGAGGAAGTGAGCCCTGACTCTTCAAAGCTTGGTTCCTTTTATGGTTCTTGTGATAAAAATCTAATTACCATAATTGTAGCGCTAGTTCGATGTTTTTTATGTGAGCAGTTTTCACAGTTGCTCTGTTTAATGTGTTTTTAAAATGAATAACAGACCAATCACTTTACCTCATGCAGAGAGAGTTTTTACAATGAACTTTAAATACAGTTGACTGCATTAATTTTGGATCTTTCACACACTGGCAGGAGGTCTAGGCAGCCAAGTGTCATTTAGTCATACAAAACAATGTGATGCCTGGGTACAAACAGATGGACAAACTTAGAAGCCTATTTATGCTTTGCTTCTGTGCCTACCGGGAGGGTATCTGACGCAATCTTCTATCTCAATATGCACATTACTGCACAATTGTATTTGGGAGAAAATTTACTATGAAGATCTTTGGGAGTATCTTAAATAAACAAAAACAAGATTCAATAATTTCCAATTTGTTGTCATATTGCCCAGCCCTAATTACTACTGTGTTATTAATTTTACGAATCTGAATTGCTAGAACATTGTGGAAATTGCCCTAAAAGAGTAATGTACAAGCAGGAATTTTATCATTTTTTCTGGCTGCTTCATAGTACACTAAATAGAAATTGATATTTGACTAATATTTATTCATTCCCTGGTTGTCAGTAAATTGAATGTAACTTTGCTATTCTTGCAGTCTTGTTTTGGATCAATTTGTTTTGGATAAACATGACTAAATTGGACAGAGAAGACTCACATCCCGTCCATTCCCTCTCAGTGACCCTGGCTGCTCACCACAGGCACACCGGACCAGTGTGTACTTGTGTGTGTACATCTCAGAGAGGAGACCTTGCCGCGTTGCCCATTTCTCAGTGGTGCTACCATCTGCCGGCCGTCCTAGTACAGACCAGCACAGCACGACTCTTCACACACACACACACTCCCCATACCCCCTGTCCCGCCCGTGGTCTTTGGTCCAGGTGGCTTCTCACCAAATGACCAACAGAAGATGGACAAACATGCAGCAGCCTACAGTATGTCCACTCCACTGATATTTCTCCCTGCTCTACTCTTGATTATTGTGGCAGTGGGGTGTCGTCTGTCCCTCCGCCTGTTCTTGCACCAGTTTATTTTGTTGGCTTGGATTGAACATTTGTGTGAAATGTTGGATGCTGGTGAAATTATTATTATAGCCTTATATTTGTTGTTTGTTCTTTGTGTCTCCTCTGCATTTGACCCATCATTCCAATGCTGCTGGGGCAACCTGTCCAGAGCAGTGTGGGACCATAATGGAGTATCTGGGAATAAGGCTGGGCAATATGGTTTTACTGTTCTGGTTATACCACCGTCATTCATGGCATTTTATTTAATGTAGCTTTATGCTAAAATAAAGTGACACTTTTTCTTACCCACACATCTTATTGGTCAGCTTTTGTCATGTTCTGAGTGAGTGGCAGGTAGATTTAAGCAAGATGGCTTTAGTTACCTCTTAAATACTGAATAACGATATAAAGAAACAAACTAAATCATTTCAAATCATGATTTTTTTTCACATGCAATCCAGTCCTATCTGGGAATCTTCTCAAGGAATACCAGAGCACTCCCCCAGGACAGTAAAAAAATAAATAAATAAAAAAAAGTTTAAAAAAGACAAAATGCAAAATTCTACATGAACCCCATCTGTGCTGTTTGTACTGGATTGTTTTTTTCTGTGTATTCCTTTTTATATTATTTATCTAAACGTACAACGAACTCATTGTTCATGTATGCATGGTAAAAATGATGTATTGTATGTACTGTCTGCATGTGTTGCTTTTTGCCAAACAGCACTCCTCAGAGGGGTGTCATATGGCAGGCCTGCTTGTGTGAAGCAGGGGGAGGCTGTGTGCATGGGGGCGGATGAAGGCAGGGATAAAGTTAAAAACAGGAGGAGGGGAGTAAGCCTGCTCTCTTCTCTGCTTTTTGCCTTTTGTTCTGGGAGATAATAACTGTCTCCGCCCCCTGACTCTAGAGAACCTGCAGGGATAGCCCCTAGTATTGAGAAACATGAGCATCCTGCAATCCAGCTCTGCTTATGACAACAGAGGACACCAATCTAGTGGCCTGATTTCCATGGTGTCTTGGAAGCATCTGCAAGCCACATGACTCACTGCAAATTAAGAAAAAAAGTGCTTGGAACGGCAACAGTGTCAGATAACTCATTGTCAATTATGAATGCCCTAAATTTGGCCTACATTGCTTTTAATTCAGGCCAAAACTGGGAGAAAGGAAAACACACACACACTAGGACAGCCAAGAGCCCGGGGTGGTAGTTGAATGTCCTTTTCTACCCAAAACATAAAAAGACATAAGTGGCCTCGATTTTTAAAATGCATGTTATTTTAGCACGGTCTTATCACTCTGTTGTAAGGGGAGCATAAAAACGGACACAATGGATAACCATGAGAGGTGTGAAAACATTGCTCCGTTTGCTGCGACCTGCTTGTGTGGAACAGCATCTGCAACCCACATAAAATCTAAAAATAATGCACCTATCATTGACTGCTACTATGCTGTGGCCTGTACATGAATCGAAGTGTGTGATTCAGAGCATGTTTGTTAGGGATATAGTTCCACAAACATGCAACACTGAGAATGCACTGAAATAGATTGACTACATATACTTAGACATTGTTTGACATTACTTAAAATAGGCCACCTTAAATTGCGGTGGTGTAATAGACTGCAGTCTTTGCTGCTGTTAATTTTGGCTGCAAGAGCAAGATGCAGAAGACTGAACTAGTTCTTCAGTGACGAATGACTCAAAGATGCGCCAATTGTTCCTGGGACAGCGGCCTCTGAATTAAAATGGCCTGTTGTACTCTGCATGCAGTGTTAACAGTGTGTCCAGAGACTATGGTGCAGGCCAGTCTAGGCACTCAGAGGGCTTGCACTACTGTTTTAAATATGTCCACTTCATTATTTTCACCCATAGCCAAGAGTGTGCATATACAAGTTACATTAGGAGTGTGTATCAGTCCATTCTTTTGTTAAGGTAGACTTCTATAGTAATATCTCCAGAATTAACTGCCCTCAATATGTTATCTGTGAGAGATAGAATCGACTGACCTGGTGAGACCAGCCCTACTGCAACAGATGCAAATGAAAAAAATCCATGACAAATGATACTCTATGTCCCACAAGGGAAGGAGAGGACTGAGTATAAGTTAAGCGGATAAATTTCTTAGCCACTCGCGCACGTCAAAAGTGTCACCTCTTGGAGATTTGAGATGTATATATTTATTTACGCTTAGAAAACTTAGACTCGTGTCATTTTGAGGGTTCCGGTGCTTATTGGGACCTAGTTTTGACTGCACATGAGACATGGGAACATGCTAGGACATCGCATCTTGTCCTTCCCTCCCTCTATGCCTTGCTTTTACCCTCTGTACAGGTGCGGGAGCGCAGCGCCTGGATTCGCTCCTCCAATTAGGAGCACGGAGCGTGACCACGTGAACAAATCCTGTCATCTAAATTCCCGATGAGCGGAGAGGCTCGGAAGAAGCGGTAGCGCTAAGAGCCAGAGCCGAGAAGTCATAGGACAGCCCGGACATGTGCAGGTAAATCGCTTTTCTACATAGCTTCACACTAATTGTGCGCGCATCCTTTCTCTGGCTCTGCTGGGACAGTGTATGAGGGAGGGACATGCCTGCGGGACATCAGATTTGGTGGAGGGGGGTTAAGATGAGGGCTCTCGCGTCTTGTTGCGATCTGCGGACAGGACAAACGCATCACGGGCCGGTTGCTCTGCACCGTCTGCGCATAAAACTCATCCGGGCAGCTCCTCCCTGGTCTCTATCTCTCCCCACACGTCTCCCAGCGACACGAGGCTATTGATAGTTGACAGAAGCCGTGTAATCCCGGACTAATCTGGTTGACTGGCCACAGCCATTTGTGGGGAGCAAGAATGTTGCTTGAACTTTATGTTGTTTCGTTGGTTTGTTTCAGTAGTGACGCCAGCCTGCCTTGCGACGCGCATTGTATGAATAGAGGAGAGTGCGAGTGCGATGCTGCTTTGGTGCTGCATTCAGCCAGGCAGCAGAGGCAAGCTTTTATATGTGAATTATTTATAAGACTGTCTGGAGGAGAGCAATGCTTCACGGAGATGGAGAGCGACAAATGCACGAGATTCTTTATTTCTGATCAGAAAAGTGGCACATCCCAGTCCGATCTAAATAGCCCTTTTTCGCGGTTACAAGTATTTATTAAATAACACGGGCAGTCCAATGGCTGACGCACAGTCATTAAGCTTGAGAGTATTGAAGAGGGTTCTCGTTGCCATTATCAGCGGCAGATGTGTTTATGGTGTGTCCCTGAGCTCAGCCCGGGAGCCCGCTGTCACAAGAGGCTGCGGGAACTTGTGATAATGACTCTCTTCAGCGCACTGACACTGACGAGCGCTGATCTCAGATAAGGCCTTTCCCCTAAATAACCATACAAATCTTTGACTTTGAGTATACTCAAATGCAGTCTGCTCTTGTTGGCTCACATACCATCTTATTCCTTGAAGTGAGTGTTATTTATTTTCGGGAATACAGACTTTTATCAAATACGCTACGTTGTCCGTCTACAATTACATCTTTACAGAGGTCACTCTCGATTGTGAATAATAAAGCCCTGTGCAGTCAACCACACTACACCATCAAGCAGTTAGTCTTGACTTTTTACAAAAGTTATTTTAAAAGAGGTTTTCTATGGACCCCCTATATCTCTGAAAGGTTGCCTAACTACTCTTGCTCTTCAAAATTTTCTCCCCATGCTTTTATGTGTCACAGTGTGTCGCCTTAACAATCGGACATTCATTCCTGTTGCTGATTAATATAATAGGCTATACCAGTACTCTCACATCTTTTACAAATTAATAAGTAATTTGGAAGCCCTTGCACATCCATCTTGCCCCACATCCTTCTGATGTGAAGTGAATCCTCCGCGCATGCGCACTTCGTCTCGTGTCCTCCGGAGGCTCGTGTGAGAGAACCATGGCACCAGCAGGCGGCTCTCGGGCTCCCAACTCTCAGAGCCGGGTGGTTGTCAAGGCGCAGTGGCTGTAGTCTGTGACTTCACGTCAACGCGGCTGGACATTGACAGCTCTGCACTAGTTGGTTCGATAGAAGTAGTGCTTTTTCACCTACACTGGGATTTTTGTATTTCAAGGGGGAAGCTGAGGACTCTTCGCGGTGTTTCCTTGTAAGTTATTTGATATTTGACTCTGCAGCTTTGCTTTTCTCTGATTTCACTGCGCCTGTAATTGTGTAAGTTCGCGTTACAGCAAAGGCTACTATTTCAAAACTACCTGCGCTTGGTTTGTTGTGAGAAATATAGCTCTTTGGGCTGTAAGTAAGTTACTTAATTTTGTGTTCCGTGGCTGTTCATGTTTATTGGCTTGAACTACGAGCAGCTCTACACGTGAAGAAACGCTCCGCTTCAACGTGTTTTTAGTCGCTTTTTACGAAACGCGTTTTTGCAAATTTAAACGATCCCTTTGCGCACTACCTCATTGTGTCTATTTACGAAAGAGGAACTATGCAGAGGCTGCACTGCAGTTCATCTTTTCAGCAGGTGCTTGTGTTTTGCCCACTTCCGCACTGTTCCTTTAGATATAGCTAACTTTTATGTAAACAATCGTCTTTGCCCATATGAGATAGAGGATGTAGCCATTTTACGCATGGGACCTGGCACACTTTTGAACGCTGTTGAACGGCAAAATATAAATATAGGTGGGATTTCCTCACTTCCTGTCATTGTTTTCTGTTGTTTCACTTCAGAACTTTTTGCACACGTCTCATTTTTAGCTATTTAGCCTATTTTATTTATTTTATTCAATTATATACCTAAAATGTCCCTGAAAAATAAACCTCTGTATTTGCATTCTCATTCTTATATGCATAAGATTTAGCCTCTGTTTTTTCTAGTGTTTTTTATCATTCTACCAAAAGCATGTTTTCATGGTTTGTTTACATGTCTCACAAAGAAATGCTGCTCTGTGTGCTCCTCTCCCCATTCCTGCTGAACCAGCCAGTTGGCATACCAGTCTCATAGCTGTTAACCTCACGCCTTATTTCTTGTTTTAAAATAATAGCTCGCATAATTCACCTGTCGACATGACCCTTAACTCCAAATACATTAAAGGCCGTGTTTAGTTGCAAGAATTGGATTTTATCTATTTGTGTTGGAGCATGTTGTGGTTGCATTCTATTAATTGTCTGCTATGGTCCAGTGGTTTTGGCTCAACTGGTTTTACTTGGTAATCACTTGGCTGTGTCTGGTGGTCTCAGCTTGACTAGTGGAGTGTAGCCATGGGGTTATTTTGGTATTGGTCCACCCTACTCCACCCATTAGCATGGACACAAGTTTGCCCAATACCCTATCACACCTGTTATGTTTGGGCAAGAAAGTGTGTAATATTCTTCAAGCTTACTGCCTGTCTGTCTGCTTGTTGACCATATAGTGAGTGTCTGTGAGGCTTCAGGCTATGATTTTTCAACCTTTTGGTAAGCTTTGACAGTGAGCTCTCTCTCAGCTGTGAGAGATAAGCCAAAGAGAAGGCGCTACCATTAGGAAACAGGGCTGTTGTTTTGAGCAGGATGCTCACAGTTTTTACATTCTCCTTTTTTATCAACATGCCTGACTGTGCTGTCATTTCCTCATTCATTTTGCCTATCTGTGTCTTATGTCATCATTCTGTTATCATATTCTATATGGTTTTATGGTACACATTTCACAAAATATGCCATGCTACTAACAATGCACAAGTTACTGTTCTGAACATGGTTACATATTGTAGACAAATGTCCATGCCCCTCCTGACATTTTGCATGCAGATAAAACCAGACCATAGGTGCTGCAACGAGCACACAACATGCTGACAGTGTAGTTGTTTGTTGCAGACAATGATTACATTTCCCTTTTCAGCTTTTTCCTGTTCAGTGAAAAACATGAAAGTCCTATCATCCATATCTTCACAACCCTCACTGGCAACCTCCTGCTCTTGCCATGTGTGTTTTTGTTCCAAACTGTTGAGACTCCTGCTTTAGGTCTCTGGGTCAAAGCTTACCAGATTTCTAGCACCATGCCACATTTAGTCTGATGAGCAAATGTACTGCTAATCCAATTGGCGGTGGCAGTAGTAAAAGCTTTTCTAATTGGCCCGTGTGGCAACTGGCTGCCCTGGCTCCTGTAAGCACAGTGGAGGGTTAGGGGGTCCCAGAGGTGCAGTGGTGCAGCACTGAACAAAGGGAGAAGGGAGAGAGCTTCTGCTTTGAATATCATTTCACACAGTGTCATAAAAACAGCCATCTGCACCTTCCTCATGCTCTCTCCAGCTGACCACGAGCTGGTCTCTGATTATTTCTGTTGGCCACACACACAGACATGCAAATACATCACACACACACCAGCTCTCCATCTGCAGCCACATGCAGGTTTTCATCATGTCAACATATTTGAGGAAACACCTTCAAGTGGAGCAGAAACAAATGCTTCCAGAGGAATATGGATCCTCCTCTTCTTTCATATGTGCTTTTGTGTTTGTCACATAGAAGGAAGAGCAGGAAAAACTCTGCTGCTAACAGCCGCTGCAGCTAGCCTGCTTCTTCTCACCTCACTGAGGAATCCAGGAATAGCTCCCAGTCACAGAGACGAGACATATGAGAGACAGACCAAAGGACAGGATAAGGGACAACAAAGACACAGAGACATGAAGGACACAGACTGTATTATTGTGCCATGTAAAGCTCCCTCTGTTCAGACGAGACTAAATCCTTCTCAGTGCAACACAAACACTGAACCTGCACTGAACTGCTGGGGCTGCACTGGTCGACTCACTGTTAACTTGAACTTTGCCTCTGTACAGTCAGACTACAGAGCTTACATAGAGCCAGTTGTTACAAAACACTATTTGCATTGTTTGCCAGAGTTTTGCCTCTGTAGTTTATGCAAAAACACTGGGTTATTTTTCATGCAGTATAGGGACAAAATAAATTCCTCCTCATAATGAAGTGGTATTGTGTGTCAGCATAGTTTAAAAGGTCACTGCTTATGTATAATTCATTTATTACAAAATTAATGTGGTGTGCTTTGTTGATGACAGTTCCTTTCAGTTTACATTCCTTTATTCATTTAGACCAACCCTATCTGCTTTGCAAATATTGACAAGTCTTACTGCAAGATAAAATATCCCACATTTTGGTATTGACCTGAGGCTGATAAACAATTCATCTTCATGAAGGAAATATTGTTTTAATGATAATAACAGAAACCATATCATGAGCTTTAAGCTTGTGTTGCATGGCCTTCCTCCTACATTTCACCTGAGCACTTGGCCTGCTGCTGTACTCATGCCAATCATGTGTGTGATGGATGTGTACATGTAATTTGATGTGTGGTGTTAAAAGGTGCAGTCACCCAGTACCGTGTGCCAGATCTGTTACGGCAGCTGTTATTTTTAACAGCTATAACTGTAACAGAAGTCAGGGCTTTGGTTTTCAGATTCATTCAATTTATGACCCCCTCAGATTGGGACATCATTCGACAGTTAAATGCTTGATTGGGATTGCAAATAGTCTTAATATTTTCATTTCACCCTTCCTTAGCCTTCTGGTGTTTAGCTGTATAAAAGTGAGGTGTGAAAAATACTTTGAGTGTTATTATTCCAAATTTTTTTCTTGTGAAAATCAAACAGGTCAAGAACAATGGGATGCATTCTGCTGTGGATTCAGATCACAGTACCTCAATGGAAGGAACATTCACCCTCTAACACAAGGCTTTCTGAATGTGAGTAGAGGTCTGGTCACTAAGAGGTTTACCACTGCCAAAGAAGTAATTCCTTGTTACACGTCCCTGAGTGCCTAGATTTATCTTTGTATTCTGCAATACAATATATTGCCTATAGAATATATTGGGTAAACGAGAGGAGCTTATTTGTTTGACATTGAAATATGTAGGACTCTGCTCAGTCACTTCAGCACTGCAGCTCTATGGGCGTCATCACAAGCATCAACACAGTACATTGAAGATCCAGTTTACTTGTTACCTCCTCAGACCAAATATAAGCCTACTTAACCTCGATTATTTTATGTTACTAAACCTCTATATTTAGCATCACTCTAACCGTCTCATACTCCTGTTACTGATGAGTGGCCATACTAATGTCCCCCGTTATGAGTTAGAAGTCCAAACACATACATGCAGTGCTCTCCACTGCCCTCCCCTCCCTCATGAGCCAGCTCTGCTTACTGTGTCAAAAAGAGCTTAGATCAGGGAAACTGTAGCTCAGCCTGCTTCTGACTTCCCGGAAGAGATGCTACGATTTATTTAAAACACACGGCATGGTATGGCATCACAACATATTTACAGGTGCAGGCAGTTCTATAATAAATAAATACATTTATTTATTTATTTAGAGAGGGATTTGTTGATTGATTGTCCACCAGTAATCTGACCAGAACTGGAGAAGTGGGTTGCATGAGCAGTGAAATGTCTTCACTCCTACAACTTTTTGTCCAGTTGACAGATTTTATATTTTTCTTGTACTATTTATTGTTATTGTTCTGAGATATGTATAGTGCAATGCTATTATTCCGATTTAGATCAGGACTATATATAAACTCAGAACTAAAACAGAAAAAGTCATGTTTTGTAATATCAGTTCTGGCTATCAGTTTTTTTGTACAGCCTTACTACATTTTGTACTTTGATCTTATTGGTGTGGAAAAGTACACAATGGAAGAGTGACTGGCACCTTTTCGGATTCTCTTAGTTAATTGGTTGATTTTTGGCTGCACTTTCCATAAATCTTATAAGCTCTCAATGATTTCATTTTGACCATAGTGGGATAGGCAACCTTTCACCAGTGAATGCTGGGGATCTCCATACGGTTGACTGATCAAAATCCAATCATTTAAAAAACTGCTTAAACCCAGGATTGCCATTATGCTGATGCAATGGGCACACCAATTTGCAAATGACCAACCATATAGGATATAATATGGTGAGAGCATGTGGCAGCAGTATATAGCGGCATTGGTGAGTGGCCATCCAGTATGAGAAGCTTAATTGGTGCTTTCATGTTAAGCCGTGGCTTATCACCCTGTAATTGGTAATGGAGATTATCAGGGAGATGCGAGTCTTGGTGTATGCATGCATGTGTGTATGCGTGTTCGTGTGTGTGCGTGTTGGGCTGGCTGAGATTTCTTGATCTGATTACTGCGTTTATCTAATAAAGTAGGATTTATAGGATTCCACTTTCGATGCTCCGGCACATGCTGACACACACACATTAGTGCACAAACAGGAGAACTGGTTGGATAAAGTATACATAATGCAGTGCTACATTTTGTTGTGTTATGATGCATGGTTGGTGGAATGCCTATTCATTGTCTTTGATGCGTAACGTAGATGTATTAGTAATCTCTAGCCGTTACAACGCTGTCTACTTGTTGGACTAAGGGACCTATATTATGCAGAATTGTCTCTTGTGGGCTTGAAGCCATGATAAAATGTTGTTACATCATAAAAACATACCTGGAGTTGTGTTTTCTTTCACATATGTTTGAATAAGATCGGAAATTCCAGGGCTGAAATTATCCAAATGATTGTAGTAAAGGTGTGTGGGGTTTAAAATATAATGGCGCATCTGTATTACCACAAAACATTATCATTGCATAAGCAATTTGAGAGCCATAAGACAAAATGAACAAATAATCTGCTACATCGTGTTAAATGTTGATCTAATAGTTGTGAATAAATCAATACATAAATTGTTATCTTTTAAAATAAAAATTTGACTTGAACATGTTTCGAAGTACAAATATTATGAAACTTGACACTGAAAGCGTGATTGCTGTCTCCAGTGATTGTCACCTATAGTAAACTGCACCAATCTATCAAGAAAAAGTAATGGTATGTCCATTTAAATCCCCTTTCCTGAAACAAGGTAAACATTTGGCTTGGTTCCGATACCACAATCATAATAATATTCTGATACAGCTCAAGATAATTCTAAAGCTATTCAGGAAAGGTTCATTTCTATCCTGTATCAATTAGATTTTTGATACTTTAATAGTCTAGTCTATAGTACTTCATTTTAGCCTTGAGCTACTTATGCTATCAATCTGTGAACTTGAGAATGCATATAATACTAATTCAATGCTGTTCTGCTTCTACTTTGCTAACAATTACTCAATTAAAAGCTGCCAATTTTGCCATTTCATTCTTCAAGCCTGGATGGTCCTAATCATTTTTTGTCTGCAGACTTTGTTGTAGAAGACATTTAAACAGTGCCTGGAGGAAGAGCTAACATAATGCGTTGAGCTGGGGGACGGGTGCTAGTTCAACTTGTAAAATTAACCCAAAGAGACTCTCGGAGCTGTGGTTATGTACATGAACACAAGTCAGGGTTTCCAGTGAAAATCCACATCTGCTCTATTCTTTGAAATCTCTCTCGTATGCAGTGTTTAATACATCAGTAATCCCATTGACATGTACTAACACAGTCACTCTTGGATATAAATAATTCATACATGATAATGCAATATAAATAGAATTAAGCCAGTGTTTCATCAAGGTAGTGTATTGTTTGCACTTTTCACTGTTGTCGTCTTTGTAATGTGCTGAGGTGAGGACTTTACTTCAAAAAGTATTTGCTCATTTTAAAAGTGTGTGGAAGACACAACTTTGAAATCTTGTTATTATACATCACATATGTAAACATGTGTTGCTATAATCCAGCTACTACTGCTACTGCGAGAAATACAAATGCAAGTTACTGCCATATTTTGGTTGGTTTGCATTGCGGAATACTTTATATTCTGTGTTCCGAACAAAAGACTCCTGGGAGATTTTTGACACGGGCTACCGCAGTACTCTTAATCAAAAGGCAATATGCAGGCCCCTACATACAGCAGTTGTAAACAGTAAGAGAATAGAAAATGTCTTTAAAAAAACATTAAACTGACTTACTACCTAATCCAGACATGGGCAAACTAAGGTCCGGGGGCCACAGACAGCCCTTTGGGCTTATTAATCCAGCCCACCTAACTTGACCAAATTATTAAAATACGTAAGGGTAAACCTTGTTCAAAGTTTTTTGGCTGGGTTTATTTAACTGAAATTTAATAAATTAATTATGATTTAATTCATGCATTCGGAAAACAATTTGTACAATGAAACTTACATATTCATGCTTTACTACATGTTACAGGCCAAATCTCTAATGTTTTATATATATATATATATATATATATATATATATATATATATATATATATATATATATATATATATATATATATATATATATATATATATATATATATATATATATATATATATATGTATATATATATATATATATATATATGTATATATATATATGTATGTATATATATATATGTATATATATATATGTATATATATATATATGTATATATATATATGTATATATATATGTATATATATATATGTGTATATATATATGTGTGTATATATATATGTATATATATATGTGTGTATATATATATGTATATATATATATGTGTATATATATATATGTGTATATATATATATATGTGTATATATATATGTATATATATGTATATATATATATATGTATATATATATATATGTATATATATATATATATATATGTATGTATATATATATATATATGTGTATATATATATATACCTGGCCCGGCCCCCCTGTCAAATTTTAGAACCACTGTGGCCCATGTCTCAAAAAGTTTGCCCACCCCTGACCTAACCAGACATGAGTAAAAAACAAATATACTCAAAATTATATTTCTCAAGTAAAAGTGCAAATTAGTGGCTGATGAAATTACTCGGGTAAGCATAACTGTTTTGATGTAACATCTGATCATAATTGGAAGGGCAAAGTTTAGATAATGCACACAATCTACTATTTTCAAAAGATGGACCACATAAATGCAAACAACACAGATGTTGAAATTATTACTGTCACTGTTATTACTGTTAACAAAGTTTGTGTCATTTGAAGACTCACTCACAGTGGGAAGAGTAACTATAACTTTTACTCCAGTAAAAGTACCTTGTAAAATATATTACTTGGAGTACCCATCTGTGTAACTAACCAGCTAACTGTTTTGTCCATTTGAGAAACATCGCTTGTCCCTAACTTAAGTTTTCTTCCATCTACATCCCCTCCCTCGCTGTGGAACACTGAACAGCCCCGTCCAGTGGGCTCTCATATCGTGTCATAATCTTCATAGCGTAAGCTCACTTGGCAGCACACATTAGACCATGACAGCGCGGGTTAGCACACCTCGTGTTAGCTGCTCAGCTAGTGGAACCAGTGCAGGCAAAGCTCTTCTGGCCTAAGTGTATCTGAGCGCACAGGGAAGTGCTAGGAGAGGCTTGATATGTCGCTGGAGGCCATCATTGTTATCAGTAAATTTCAAATGGAATCTAATAAAAGGCAGCCAGTGAATCGCCGCTAAACAGGGCTGATATGATTCCCTCCTCGAGCTTAGAGCTTGAATAAGCCATAAGTGATAACAATAGCAGGACGTGAACTTTAATCTGTGCTCGTCCGCTTTGAGTAACAAGGCTGTAAATGCAACATAAAAGAGTCCGGCAAAACATTGCGACAAGTGGTGAGCATAGATTTGTGTAATATTTCCGTCATGATCCATTCTTGGTTCCCACCCTGCATCACCTCTTGTCCATTCTCTGCACTGTTTTTCCTTTTTTCTATCTCGCTGACGCAATGGATAATAATTTGTCTTGTTGACTAATTGCAAATATAAATATATATATTAGGTACATAAAAAATAATTATTAGTTGCAGTACAAGTCATTGAGCCACCACAACTTGGCCCTTCTCAAGATCACACTTTTATACTCACCATTTTTTCAACAAAAGTAGTCAGATTTCTTCATCTGAAATATGAACAATGCTCCAAACCACATTCTTTTACCACTCAATTAAAAAGACCCAGGCAGGTCATTGATGATAACAAACGACTGTGTGTTGATCTCTATTAAAATTCCCTCCATTACACAGCCCTATATTCTATGCATCCTTCAACTGACCAAGCGGTGTTTTTCCTTCTCTTTTGACATTGGCGTCCTCCTCTAAGTCTTATTACATCAGTTGCCTCAGTCATTGTAGCCTATATACAGCGTAGGCGTTTGGTAAATATTTGATGGATTTGCAGTGCTTGTACTTTGTTGTTCTTGCTCACTTTTCTCTCCGCTCTACTGTCATAAAATATTCCACACAGGCTTCTGACCTTAATCCATATATATCCAACCTTCAGAAAGTTATAAAGAGGTTTTGCCTGTAGTGTGTGTGTGCAGTGTAAGATACAAGTTATGGGCTGGCAAAAGGATTACAATTAGTGACGATATTGTAAAGTTAAGCTACTCTACCTAATCAAAGGTCGCTGGTTTGATTCCTGTTCCCTCGAGATCACAGTGGTTTATGCTTGCCTCCTTCTGCAGCATGGGTGGGAGGATAAGGACTACTCATTTATGCATGAAATCATATTAGTCACAATTATTTGGGTCATAATTGAAAACTGTTATTTATGTAATATCAAACGTTAACCTGTAGAGGCAGTATAGACATATTAGGATTTATTTTTGTAATGATTTTGTCAATCATGTTTTAAAAGTGACTGTAGATTAGACAAGTGGCTTTAAGAATATTTTTGTAACACATTTTTATCATTAGGTGACTGGAGTCATAATTAACATTATGTATTAATGTACAGTTTATTACGTATTAATTGTACAGGATAATTATGAACTGACAAAATGTAAGATCAGTGACCTTACAGCTGATATTGGTAACCAAGATTGGTAGTTAGTTTCTTAGTATTATTGTGTGCTTGAGCAACACACTCCACTCACCTTGCCTCCTGCTGCAGCACTGATGTGTGGATGACTTGAATGAAACTGGGTTGAGGGACCAAGGCTTTTTAAAAAGTCTTGTTTAAAAGAGTTCCTGCCTGGGGTGAAATATGGTGCGTTTTTTCGCTTTTAAACTACTTTTTAGCTTTTGATCAGACCTTGAATTTTGCAGTAATCTTTTGTTTACTGAAACCACATGAAAAGAAACACCAGCAGTTGCTGTTGTGTCTGGGAGGAAGACCATAAAACACCAGGGAACATTGTGAACATGGTGTGTGAGAATGGGCATCTAAACATGTTTTTACCACCAGCACAGTTCCAGGAGCAGACTGCAGTCAGAAAGCCCTCCTCAGAGACCTATTCTTCAGCCAGACTCAGGAATGTCTCAGGGCTAACTGGAAAGGACTGACCCAAACCAACCATACGAGCTACTGAAGTGTGTGCTCATAAAATAAGACGTTTCCGTTTAGCATCTGCATGATGTAATAATCCATCCGCTGTGCCTGTGCCGGTTTGATACTGCTTCAGCATTTTGTGAATGCTCCATAATAACTTGGGCCTGTTGTGAAGACAGAAGGAAAGCACAGAGGAATTTTTCATTGGTGAAGGCTGGGGCAGTGCAGGACTTTTCATAGAACAACATTATTTATACTAGTAAGTATGTTGACACAGGTAGAATAATCACTTGTTACAATCTGGAAAACTGTTTTTTTTGCTGTCAAGTTTTCCAGGTTAGTAAAATGACTTGTCTTTGTAAAGCTAAACAACAACAAATGTATGTATGTATAGTATATAGATATATATATATATATATATATATATATATATATATATATATATATATATATATATATATATATATGTATGTATATATATATATATGTATATATATATATGTATATATATATGTATATATATATATGTATATATATGTATATATATATATGTATATATATATATGTATATATATGTATATATATATGTATATATATATATATATAGTATATATATATATATGTATATATATATATATATAGTATATATATATATATATATATATATATATGTGTGTGTATATATATATATATATATGCTATATATATATATATATATAATATATATACACATATATATATATATATATATATATATATATATATATATATACATATACATAATAATCATAATCCTTTGTGTCATCCTTGGATTATGTAAAATACTTACACATTGACGTTCATCTGCAGAGATATCCAGTGTACAAAAGGCATTGATCAAGTATTGACTTTATGAAGTTGGAACTCTCCTAACTGCTAAAAGTTTCTAATTTTGTGAGTATGTTATTTTTGAAATGGGGTCTTCTCATGGTCCCTGAAACAGTTGGACTTTAAACCTGCGTGAGTTGTTGTGAGCTGCTGTAGGTGTTGCTAATTGCTGTGGATGTAAACCTGTTATTAGACATGCAGGGGTTGGAATGAAAGGAGACAGATCTGTCTATAGCAGCTACTGCGGTGTGTGGGCGGGCCTCGCACTCTGATATTCTAATTGATGGAAAGTGTGATGCAAAATTACACAGATTTATCACAGATCGGCACCCTCTCATAATTAGATATCATTATGTAATATTGCATGTTATCATAAGCTAATGGCAGGCCTTTTTCTGCCTCTGGCCAAAACTGTTAATAGATTTCAGTACCCTCCCTCCTTTCAAAACAAATATCACTCTCAGACACAATAGTTTTACATGCAGTGTCATTTGTGGAAGGAAATTGTATAATTTTGTTCCTCATTATATCCTACACCAAGGATAGGCAAACTTTTTGCCACACGGGCTACAGTGGGTTCTAAAAATTTGACAGAGGCCCTGGACCAGGATATATACATATATACATATACACAAATATATATATATATACACTTTACACACACACACATCATATATATATATATATATATATATATATATATATATAAGATCTATATATATATATATATATCTATATATATATATAATATATATATATATATATATTAGTGTGTCGGTGTGTATATGTATATATATATGTATAAACTGTTTTCCAAATGCATTAATTAAATTAATAATTTTTATTTTAATTTCAGTTAAATAAACACGGCAGAAAACTCACATTCAGTTTTATCAAGTGCCAAACAGATTAACAACTGTGTTGTAAAAGGTTGAACTAGTACCCTACCTCCTTTCAGTTTAAGTAGTATATCACTCTCAGACACAATAGTTTTACATGCAGTGTCATTTGTGGAAGGAAAATTGTATAATTTTGTTCCTCATTATATCCTACACCAAGGATAGGCAAACTTTTTGCCACACGGGCTACAGTGGGTTCTAAAATTTGACAGAGGCCCTGGACCAGGATATATACATATTACATATATACACACATATATATATATATACACACACACACACACACACACACACACATATATACTATATATATATATATATATATATATATATATATATATATATATATATATATAATATAGTATATATATATTATATATATATATATATATATATATATATATATATATATTATATATATATATATATGTGTGTGTGTGTGTATATGTATATATATATGTATAAACTGTTTCCAAATGCATTAATTAAATTAATGAAAATTTTTTTTAATTTCAGTTAAATAAACACGGCAGAAAACTCACATTCAGTTTTATCAAGTGCCAAAAAGATTAACAACTTGTTGAAAAGGTAAACTGAAACTAGGTTTAGCCTTACCTATTTTAAGTTTAAGTAGTTTGCCCATGTCTGTACTACACTATATGTTTATTGTATTGTATGTGTGCATGATGATGTCATGAGAAGAATATAAATTCAGAAGAATGACCCATGAAGTCCTGCAGTGTTGTTAAGTTTTTACATGCTCAACTCAGGCTAAATCTGTACCCTGCAGCCAACAGCAGTGACCACCACTCTGAGCAGGTTAATTCTGTTAGCTCCTAACTATTCTTTACTTTTAAATGTCCTCTGCTATATTTAGTGTAGACCAATGTAAGATAAGGTAAATCTGCACTATTTTTACAGCTGCATTGTTTATGTCCTATAATTCTTCAGAGACAGGACTGGGGTAAAATCTTTCCAGTGAAGACTCATTTATCTCCCAGACACACAGGTCACCCTCTCCTGTGTTACCAGTGCAGCAGGCACATAACTGTGATGAAAAGCCCCAGAATAGTTAGTATGCTCAGAGCCTTCTTCATCAATAAAACATTTAATTAGGGCTCTGAAATGCTGACTTATGCACAATGTGTGTTTATGGGTTTGTCTTCTGGATGTGGACACATAAAAGCGGAGAGCACTGTGTTATACAGTGCTCATTGTAGTGCTGGTGTTTGCATTTGAAAAATGAAAATCAAAGAAATAGCATCAAGAACCAAAATTACAATTTGATGTAAATAACTGCTTCCTCTGGGCTTGTACAGAAATGTTGCTTAAACTTACTGTAGTCCGATATAACCTGAAAAACCTGGAAAATAATGGGCCTGTTTTCCAGACATAGAAAACATATGGAAAATGAGGAAAAGGCCAAATATCCTGGAAAATATATATTCTGAACCTTTGTCCACCCTTTGCTTCATTGGATTATTGGATATCAAATTGATGGAGACTGTTACTTTCATTATCACAGTAAAAAAGCAGTTGTTTATTTTCTGAAAACCCTCATTTAAATGCAGGACATCTACACCTAATTTGTAAAAATAATAATAATAATTGTAAAAATATGTAGTATACCATTGAAATTAGAACACATACTAACTTCTGAAATGAATATACAAGTATTTTGTGTTTACTAGTAATTTTAACATCTAATTTAAATTCGCGCTCTAGCAAATATTTTGGGTTATTTATAGGGTTATGTTTAAATATACAATGCAAAGAGAATATATTATTGCTGGGTTTCAGGTGGCAACACAGCATTCTATTGGCCAATAAAACTTAATACAGATGGGGGCAGGTAAAATGTATATTGTTATGCAGATGCAGATTGTTAATGCAGATTTGTATTGTTATACAGTGAGTTCTTGGGTCTGCTCATTAGTACAAATTATCAGGTTAAATGACCTTTTGGATATTTCATGGAAAAGTAGAATGTAATCAATATGGAAATCTTTAGGAGTGTGACGTCTAGAATCTAGAATCTGAAAAGCACCGATGTTTATGTGAATATAATTAACCTGTTAAAGAGGTGACAGCCCAGCCCTGGGCCGTCCCCCATACTTTACATCTCTACAGCAATGTACATATACTTCTGCGTCACTCACACAATCTACACATCAAATGAAAGTTACAGCGCTCATCTTTTTGAATATGCAAACCATTTTCCCCTGCAATCATCACAGTGCTGATAGGAAAGCCATTTTTACATTAAAGCAAAAGCATAAGTAATAGAGCAGCTAGGTATGTAGATAAAGATTCAAGTGTACGCTTTCAGTAGAGCCTTCATTGATGTCTGTTGGTTGAGGCATTCAAAAGTTATTGCATTTTTTCCAAATGTTCTCCAAATGTCTCCATTTGGGTAGGTTTGGAGAGGTTTGGATACATTTGGATATATCAAAAATCCCTCCTTAAACACCTGCATTTACTAATAATAAATTGAGTGTAAAAATCAAATTTTTTATAGATATTATCCTCAAATTTGAAATGTGTGAGGTCAACGATATTTTCAATTGAGATGTAGTGTAGTTTTGTCCCCAGCTACCTACTGCAGCTTTCTACACCTTCATTTTAACAAAAAATGTAGGCGAGGATGAGAAAAATATTTTTTATGTGTGTTCCAAAGTGCATACGTGCTTACCAGACATACTTACAGTGACTCTGACACCTGTGGGTAAACCTATAGGGTTACAAAGACCCCAAACTTGTATATATATTTCTGAGGGTTCAATATCGGTTATCATTTTAATTTAGAGAGGTCAGAACAAAGCCAGTTTCACCAAAATGACCCAGAATTGTAAGGGGTTAAATTTAACTGTAGACGGGTACAGCCTTAGACTACATCTTCATTTAAATAAATACAAAACATGGGGTTATGGAGTTGTAGAGGACGTAATTACTTAATAAAAAATGTCCTAGAAAAGGATTTCAAGCAAAGCGTGGGAACCTTGATGCTCTGATTACACATAGTGTAACTTCAGATTGATTGATAGGTTGATTTTTCTATCGCTGCACCTAAAGAGAATAAAAGTGTGGAGAAAGCCAATAAAGCCCGGAAAGTGTTTACCAGCAGAGGGAAGGGAAATGGGTAAACAAGGAAGCTCCAAAGGAAGCAGCCGAGATGAAAGGATGCCAGGCTGTTAGAGTGAGGCTAGAGCTCTGCAGTCGGGGTGTGCATACGGTCAGAGGAGGTCCACGAGGAGACCTGAGGTGAGCGGGGGCCAGGGCTGCTCCTGCCTGATACCATGAACCCAATCACTGTGTTCCACACCCTCACCTCTCTGTACCCTCTCCTCTCTCTCACTCATCTCTCTGCGCTCTTCTCCCTCATTCACTCACTTGCTCTCCTCCTCTTCCTCCTCTTCTTCTTCTACCTCCCTCACTCTTCTTCCTCTCCCTTCCTCCTCTTCCCCCCCTAACCCCTCCCCTGTTCCTCCCACCTCATCCTCTCCCTCACTCATCTCTGCTCACTCTCTGTGGGAATTCTCTGACCCACTTAGCTCTTGCACCAGCAGCAGTAGCAGCTATTTTTACATATTAACGGGAGACAATGCTGTGTCCTCTGTTTGTCCTCTCCCCATCCAAATGCCTGTACTCTTCACTTCTGATTTCTCATCAACTCCTCTTTGTGCATCCAGCTGTCTGAATAATTTCTCTAATTTCCAATATTTTTTTCCCAAGTCTTTGAAGTGTTGTCCTCTTCTAAGACATCAGCAGCCTCCTTTGTCTGGCAGATAGCGAATCGTAATGGTTCAATAGCATAATATTTGAGCAAGTGACAGAATAAGTGTTGTTATATTTACTTTTAATCGCACACTTGGGAGCCCATTTTGCCATGCCTAGTCTTTCTGCATGGGGACTGTCACTCATTGAAAGTGCACTCTGACACTATATTCACTTTGGAGAGTTGTAAAGTCCTTTGTCGCAGTGTCATAAAACAGCTTGTGCAGACAGCGAGCATCTGATAAGCTCTGAACTGTGGGCTCGACTCAAACTGGGCGTCCTCTATTTAATTATACACTGCAATGTCCTCCTAGATCACTACCATTATGAAATGACTGGCAGTGTAATAGAATATGCTACTTATTTATCCACACGCTAGTCCATCAGTGTCAACTTCCTGGTGTCATTGATGTTTTTTGTTTGTCAATTTTTTTTCACAGCTGTTGTTTCAATCAGTGCAGCCTAAATGAGCCTTGTGACTGTAATGGTAGTGGATTTATTAAAATGGTTTTGACATTTTGGGGGTAATATTGCAAAAGGACACAGGCAGTTGATTGTGAGGGTCAATGATGTAGAAAATGACCCAAGAATAAAATGGTATTCCTCACTCGGTGCAAGTTTATGTAATATACACACATCCAAAGTCCAGTTTGGTGCTTAATGTATGATGAGGTTTGGGCCAAATCAGATTTGATTAATACAATGATTATCTAACTTATGATTATCTATCTATCAAGTGCTCCCTTTCTATTATAATTAAATCTAGCTGTAATGTTGGCCCCACCCAGCAGCTATGGGCCTTTATGTGGGAGGGTTGATGCTTTTTGGGACACCTTTTCCTTCATAGTACATCGCAAACAGCCATATCTAAAATGGCAGTGTTTCACAATATATTACAATCAGTCAAATACATAATATGAGTTGGTGCAATTATCAAATCACAAACGCTGCAATTTAGATTAGAGAATGTCCTCTGCAAAGAACAAAATAGCCTTGTCTTTTTATGTCTGATTTATCTTCCCTCTCTTCGTGCAGAAAGCAGGGGTGTAGACATAGCCAGGTACTGAAAACTCAACTTTTTGGAGCTTGTGTCTAGGCCTGTCACGATAATTACTATATTGACTTACCGTTCAATATATGAAGGCTAGAACAATATATTTTTGGGCTCAATATTTATCATGTGTACAAATTCTTTGCAATAATGGAGAGATTTTTGGTTTTTTTTTTTGGTGTAATATGATCAAATTTGCACTGTAGGGGGTTGAATAAACAACTTAGATTGCTAATTATTCCTTCATTCAGCTTTGTTGGAGCTCAGGCCTTTTAATGATATTGTCTATTTTTAAAAATGGATTACTGAGATTTTCCAGCTTTATTGTTACTGTGTCAGTGGCATATGGCATTTCCACATTATCATTTGTCATTATATTTCTCTGTAGCAATTTATCATGCTTCAAAATATGTTATGGTGAGAGGCCTACTTTTGTCTTAATGAACTTGTAATAACATTAATTGCAGTCCTGTGAGGTCAGTGCCTGCTATATAGAGTAAAGGTGTCACATTAATGTAATAAACTGTTGTGGTCTTAGACAATATCTGTTCTTTGACTGAAAAGACTTTTTAGTTGCGTTAATGATAAAAAGTTGAAATGGCTCCTAGCACTGCGAGTCACTTTAACCATAATGGCTTTATATCCTCAGAGAAATCAGATCGGTCCAACATGTGGAACAGCCCAGAGGCGGAGCAGGCGGATTGCTGTATTGATCGCTTGTATCTTTGCCTGTTCAATATGTGGCACAACAAACTCAAAATGCTTCACTCCATATTGGGCCCTTTCCATGTTTTTACATTGCGTTCATGTATTTCTGTAGTTACATCATTTTGCCCGTCGCCTGATTCCCATAGAGTAGCATTTGCGCAGTAATCAATCTAATTTTGCCCTGATTAACCGAATTACACTGACAACGCGGCTTAATTTATTGCATTAGCTTGTCTCTCCTTGCTCTGCTCACCTTGAGGTAGGTAAATACAGTGCCCTTCAGTTCATCACCTCTCCCCTCTCTCCTCTCTCTGTCCTCTTTTCCCTCTCCTCCCTCACTCCGAGCTGGGGAGGGTGCAGTGCTAGTGCAGGTGTAGACAGGTCATCTATTCCCCTCTTAATGATGATGGATGGCGCTGCTGCGGAGGGGACCAGGGTGGAGGGGAAAGGAAAGTGGAGCGATACGATTCGAGATAAAGAAACCAGAAGTGTATTTATATGTGAAGCAGATGGAAGAAGTTTAATTGATTTGTTGATCTGCGAGTGCCAGTTTGTGTTGCCCCTGTCATCCACCTGAGAGGTAACAGACAGGCATATGGGATAATGCTGGCGTTTTTGCAGAATGGTAAAATGACATCTGGCTTGGTACATATAATAGGCTTGCATTCATCGCTGTAGCATCGTGCTGTTCTGTTTACAGATGTCACGCAAGGATAGGTTGGGGTCATGTGACATAACATTCAAAATTGCCCATATTTTGTATAGGAATGTAACAATATCCAAATCTCACGGTACAATATTATTAAGATTTGAACCTATATTATAGGAATTATGGTATTATAGAGGGGCTCACGATATTGAGCTTATTCTTACAATAATAAGCATGACAGCCGTATTAACCAGCCATTTGTCCTAATTTTTCAGTGAGTGCAAAAGTGCAAAATACCAATTAATGTTAAGAACAACTGCAATGTGAACAACCTGGTGAAGTAGTAAAAAATAATGCCCAACCAAAACTAAAATATGTTTAATTACATTGTAATTTTATAGTTTTAATGCGTTTTATTGTAAGGCACTTGAATAAGGCCCTACATTGTGTTGTGCTCTACAAACAATTTCCCCAATTTCTACAAACAATTTCTCTACTCAATAAATAGCTGTTCAGTAAAGTTTAGATTCTTTTTTTTTTTTGTTAACATCAGACAACATGCATGAACATCAGGCTGTGTTCTGCAGCGTACTTTGTGCTGTTGTAGGGGCCTGTAATCTTTTAGCCTGGACTGGATTTTATTTTTGATGAATTTGTGGAACTTTTCTGAGTATCATTTTGCTAACTGTGTTTCAGAAGAACTAACGTTACTGCATTGTTGTTCATCCTTTTCTCCTTTAGCGCTCGTGATCTTAGCAAAATCAAAATGCATCTAGGACTTAAAGGCAGCGGGGGCTTGCTGTGTATCTGCTCAGCTTTCTTATACGTTCTTCCTTCTTCACAAGCACCACCGTCCGTGTGTTGCTATGTTGTTGTTGTTGTTGGTTCAAGTGTGGAAAGCGTGCAGTGTGCAATCCTTTTGGCTCAAATTGTGGATCTGATGGGTGACATAGCACAAAGGATCATGGTGTGTGTAGTCGTATTCGTTTTTCCACTGACACAAACTCCAAACTATTATTTTGTGCACAAAATAATATCGCCAATACCATTACCTCCCTAATTTTTATAACTGGGCTCTGGAGGTTAGGTCAGAATTTTCTGGTAGAATTTTTCAGGTGTCGATAATTTAAAAAAAAATTGTCACCTGCCACGTGAGTGTGCTATGCAGATTTTTTTTTCTTTCTGAAGTTGTTTTTGAAGACCTGGCTTATTAGTTTTATAAATGTAATAATTACTAGGTGTCTTCACAAGAAACAAAAATTTACTCAAGGTTAAATCCTGCCAGTATAAATACACTTTTTTCCCCTTTTCTTTTTAGCTTAGAAAAAGAGGGTGGAATTACTAAATCACAAAGGCAAGATTGTTGCCAGTAGAAAAGACGAGATAAAAATGTGTGAATTTTAAACTTGCCAATTTATTTCTAAAAAGAGCCGCTCATAAGGCCCTGCCCTCTCTATGAAATTATGACATCAATTTCTAGAAAGTTAATAACATAACAGGCGGTCTGTGAGAACCCCCTCCAACCAGCCATCTCTTGTGAAGCTTTCAGCACCTAAACATTTAGCTTGTGCAATATTGAACAACACCACAACATTAAGTACTGGAAACTGATGTGGCGAATCGTGTACACAGCAGTTTTGTATATTGTAGCTTGTAACTTGTGCTTGCACACTTTACCTATGGCAGATTTACTATTACTGTGTTAGTATTTTTACTGCTGTACCATTGTATAGAAAGGCATGTCAGCTTTTTCAACAGATGTGATCTCTATTTGAAGACACAAGTAGTACACTGACAAAAGAGTGCAACATCTTTATTGTTCCATTGTACCACAATTGGCTGCAGTTCTTGTTGCAAAGATGTTGATGAAGACGTTTCTTTTTCCTTTCAGCTTTTTCTCTTCTAATTTTGCCACAGGAAAGCACCTGCCTGTAAGCATGTAGCTATTTGTAATCTGGTGTGTTTTATAGACTTCTAGACATAGCTTTCTAGATGAGTTTAGGCTTATGCCTAACACTTTATAATAACTGCACTATTTAATAATTCATAATGCAAGAAAGACTTAATTCATAATGAACAAGCCAGCCTTAATAATAGGGCTGCAAGATTAATCAAATCGAAATAGCAATTTAAATGGATGCAGTTAGCAAATTGCATTGACTGCAAGTACCATCATTTTCTAAAAAAAAACAAAACAAAAAACAACAACACAGTATCGTGCTTTATCTTGCATAAAGAATATAAAAAATAAAATAAAATAAATAGATGTAACATGGTCTGAAATGCATGTTTGTTCAGTTTGTCAGACTTTTGTCAATTCTTCTGGATAAAATATTAATCGCAGATCTGATCCCAATCACTTGTCAGAATAATTGCAATTAAGTCAAAATAATTGCAATTAAATCATTCAGCCCTTATTGGCAACTACTTGATTGTGGGGTTAGGGTTAGGAGTAAGGGATAGGACATTAATTAAGTAGTTACAAAGCCTGAATCATTCTTGACAAGAATTCTGAATAAATAGTTTATTAAGTCTTTGCATGCTTCATTAAAGCTTCAATGTCTCTATAATGTCATTTGCCCTAGTGGCTGTATGGAAACCACTAATGCAAACACTAATTAAATTTACTATCATGTAATATATGTGCTGTTTGGTGTGCTTTGGATACAATGAAATCACAAACACACTGCTGTAAAGGGATATATTTAAATATTAGGATTTTAGAAAAATTTATTGCATTGGCATTATTTGATTACTTTATACCATAAGGATTTATATCAAGCTTCAACAAAACATTTGATTTGACTTTGCTCAAGTCAGTAACATCTGAGTGTGTCTCTGTAAAACAGTCTAAGCCTAATTATACTACCACTGGGACAATTTTGATTAGCATGCTCAATATCTAGAGACAAGAAATGTGTTTCTTCCCGTCTCTATGGTCATCACAGAGGTAAAATTCCTGGGTGTTCTAGCAGATTGACACCCGTCGTGAATGCATTTGACTTGTGAATAATTACTATCATGGGGAGTAGAGTGGAGGGACGAACTCAATATTCTTTGTAAATGGGATTCCAGATTGGGTCCACACATTCAAGAATGGAGTATGAGTTTTTCACTGAAGCCTTGCGTATGCCTTAGCAAGAACTGTAGAGATTTGAACTACCACAAGATGAAAGCCAAACTTTTCTATTAGCCTTGATTAGGAGACAGTTAAAGTCTTTTGTTTTCAATGTTTTGTGCAGTGATTTTATCCCCATCGCTGAAGCTATTTTCTCAGTTAGTTCTTTGCAGCTCTATCTCACACCTTACTGTCTCAAGGGCTGCTGATCCTCACTTTGTGGGGTTACAGCGCCGTGCACGTCCACACACACAAACATGCAGTGCTAAAAATCTCACCCTTCCCTAACTAAAGACAACGAGAGAGGCAGTAACTATAGCAACCGGGAGAACAGGAAAGTGATTGGCCAAGTTGTGGATTTGTTAAGAGCCACTGTATGAAGCCTGGGGGATAGACTCAGTGACTAGATCTCGTTTGTGTTTATGGCTCTGACTATTATATGTGTGTGCGATAGGAAGGAGGACAATTCCCCCCAATTCTGAAGGTGTGTGGTGTTCTTTGTGAGCGCTCTGTCAGGTGCTTTCTTGATTAAATTTAATGAAATGCTTCACGGGGGAACCACAAAGCAGCCACACACCATAAAATAGCCAATTGTCCCACCAGAGAGGCTATGTTTAGGTTTTGCTTTGGCAAGAAATTACATTTCTTTTTTTTTTTCTGTTATTGTTTGAAGGCGTCGATCTATTCAAAATGTTTGGTTTGGTTCCTTTGTAATGAATAACTTGGGCTAACTTGCAACGTTACATTTCATTAGGTACAAAAACACTGTGGCCAAGTGATTAGGAGTGCGAAGCAAGGGGAGAAATGAAACAGATTTTCTATAGTGTTGATGTCTTTGTACACGCGTCGGGTTTGCCAGAAATATTCTCAAGTGTGAACGCCTGACACATGGCGCAGTAAAATGTCTTTTACAGTTAAGTTTCACTTTCCATTGACGTAATCTTTTCTAACCCTCATCATCACTTGTATAAAATGTTTTTACTGTCAAAAATATATTGAAATAAAATGCCTAGGAGTAAGAAAACAGCACATAAGCACTTTGCCAGCTATGACAATTTCCTGAATGTCTCACTACTACTCCTGTCGACTACTATTACTTTTACAAGTATTGCATTGCGTCAGATACTGCTTATACATATATTACATTTTACTTTTCAGGGATAAGTCAAAATAAAGACATATCCACAAAACATTTTAGTTGTATATTTTCTGAAAGTCATGTCTGTGTAATCTTTCTCCCGCCCATTTTTAACAGTGCACCATACATTTAGTTGTACCACTTGCATCTCTTCTTCTTTGTAACCATCTGTAGACTTGTGTCCCTACTGTGCTGTACAGAAAGTACATCCAGAGACGTGATCACGAGGTGGGGGGTGGGGGGGGAGGGGGGCACCAATCTGCCCTCACTGTGGGACAGTATGAGACACACTGGGGGTCTATGTCTTCTTCCAGAGAGCTGTCCTTGTAGATTTGACTGGGGAAAGGGCCATGCTGTGCTCTGTGCTTTTGTGTGGATGAGCTGCGCAAAAGTTACTCCATTTTAGCTCAGCACAGATGCTCCTGGACAAAGGCAAAACAAACTCTGTGATTAATGTCGCAGAGATAAAATGCTGAAAATGCCACAGCTCTGTTTATATAAACAGAAGTTGCACTCTGTCTCTAATTGAGCTTGTGGCTTTCACAAAGTATCAAGGTTAAACACTGATGCCCCTTGCTCGGGTTTCTCCATTAGACTGAATAGCTGTGATTCAATTAAAATGTTGTCTGAATCATTACATGCACAAGTGAAGACTATTTGACGTTATTGGTAAAGTGGTGATGGTAATCGCCTCAGTACATGCAGTAAAAGATTGTGAGAGGCAGTTTCTAGTAATGGGATGGCTGCTGTTGAAACGGAACCATCAGTGCTTCCTTCTTGTTCAGAGGAATGAAGAACTACAGGATTTATCAACTTCCTGTACATTGTTTGTTTAGACCAACTGATGTACTGGTGGTAGGTGTGTATTTTGGTTAGTCATTGGTTTTATATTAAAGGTAGGCCTATTGCAATTGAAGTTAGAGGTTTACAGTATTGGTCTACACTACGGACGACACTGTATTATCTAAATAACTGCTGCTTTTGTGATTTGATAATTGAGCAAACTCAATTTGTGTTTACGATTTAATTGTGACATATTATGCTGCCCTATTTTATAATATTGTAAAACATTTTAATATAGCACTGGCAAAAAATGCAGGAGCATATATCTCAGATCTTGAGCTAGGCTGGGCCAGAACAACTAAGCTGGGGGATTTTACATATTGTGCAAGTTTTGGGTCAACTTCCTGAACATTGTCTAGTTGTCGAGACGGCCACCATCAGTTTCCATTGATATACCTGCTGTCCACTCCTTACCTCCTGACCTGCTCCTAATGTGCCATGGTCCTTCTGTCCAATCATTGAGCCTGTTTTCACACTTGACAGTTCACAGCTCTCTTAGACCCGGCCTCAGTCATTTCCTGATTGGAATTCCAAAGACCAGCTTCAATCAGTAGCGATCTATAGCCCGGCTGCTCTGTTACACTGAGGAAGTAGAAAAAGAGAGAAGCAATTCCATGGCTTTCAACTCCAGTGTGAGATGTTGAGTACAAGGTTGTGTGTGTATGTTTGTGTGTGCGTGTGTGTGTGTGTGTCGAAGTTAACAAGACCATGGCTGATCTCCCATTTTCTCCCAGACTGTGGTACAGTTTATGAGGAGGAGTTGTAGTTAGCATCAGTGACAATTTGGTGGGATTAACTGAATCTGTATTTTTAAAAAAAAATACTAACTCATAGATTTCCCAGTGGTGTATTTGAAATTCACTTTGTTTGCATTTAACAAAATCATCATTCTAATGAAAATGCAGGGAGATTATCAGGATTAGGATTACGTGTCATTAAAATAGAGGCATGTTGCACTATAATCATGATTGTATATCAAATGTTCAGGAATAGTTTGTTGTTGATGATGAAGCACATCTGCATTGTATTTTTAATTGCAACATTGACAAAAACATTACTGTCAGACATAGTAAAATGTGTGTACCATTACTTGCCACCCTGCTTAAAGAAATTGAAATCCTCAAAGACTACTACATCTGCAGGTGGTGTGACATCTCACCTGTTGATCTATATTCTACTCCCTGTTATCTGTAACGTGGCCCTGCCTCTTTATAAGGAGCATTAGCACTGCTCTTTGTTAGAGGCCTGGTTTGGCTAAAAGTAGCATCTCAACACCTGCCACTTTGATCATTCAGACTGAAGGATGTAAAGGCCACCATGAAGACGCCCACACTCCAAAACAGCAGTGAATGTATCACACCAATTGAAGGTGAAATGTGCCCTATTATCGACTGGGAGCATAAAAACCCTAATGGCAAGATGACTCGCACACAGAGCTATTGAAAAAGAAACATGTTGAAAGCTGCTATCTGGGGCAGCGGACCAGCCAATATGTGTGACCTTAGTAGGTGTAGCGCTCTTATGTACTCATCTACTACATGTTAAATAATAGACTTTTACAGAAACCAGTACTGTTACGTGATGAGAACATTTTCTACTTTTCTTCTTAAGAGAAAAATATTTTTCATCATGGGCTCTAATATTTGAAATACATGAGATGTTAGGACAACTGTACAAACATTTGGTTTGTGCTAGTTTGTCTTACTGCTGTGATTTACCCATCTCAAAGAGGTGTACAAATTCAGATTTTTCAAATCCATCATAGATATTTCATTATCTGCCAATACCCAATATCAACTGATACTAGTGCAGACTGAAAGCATTGATTTAGAATTAACAAATATGTTATAAATATGTTATGTAACTGTGTTGTTATTTTTTTCTATCTGTCAAGTAACGATGGAGGTGTATTGTATAAATAAGTTAATGAGATGTTAGGCCAACATTGGCTAGTAAATATTACATGGAACCGGTTCCCAAATATTTCTGAATTGGGGCTGATACCTATCATTAATGGTACAATCCTAGTGGTGCCAATAATATGTTAACTATAAAAATCTTTCTTAATTAGAACATGATATGACATTATGTCTGTACTTTTGCTTCTTTTACTAATTTATTCTTTATCTACACCCACTGTAGCATCAACCACTGTTTGTGCCTGATTGCACATTGCTTCTCTGTGTGAAACCTAAATAGTTGCTTCTGTCAGACAGGAATAGCTTACAAATGAGATGTCAAGAAAGATGGCAAATGACCTGGAGGAGAGCATGGCCTTTATTTAGTCTCCTATGAGCCCCTCCATTGAGAACATGTGCTAGTGATTCAGACCATTATCTGCTACTGTGTCTCCATTAACCTCTGGAACGCACTCTGAAGCAAGACATGCGCAGGTCCCTCAGTAAAACCAGACAGTTTGAAGGCTCTGTGAATTATTAATGCCGGATCTATATGCCACCTCTGGCTAATAGCCCGTATAATGCAACTCCATTGAATGTGTGACCTGATTGTATTATGGCTTTTCCTTTTAATGTATTATTGGTCACTTGGTATGGAGTCTAAAATGGGGCAAACTTAATTTAACTGATAAAGAAATTACATCTGGAGTAGAAAATAGGTTTACAATATACATTGTTAATCACTGCCAAACCACATATTTTACTGACAGAGGACTGGCTGTGGACTGCTAGATAAAAAAAAATAATAATAAAAAATGACCCCCCAGTTGATAACCACTACCTTTGTTTTGTTACAGTCCATGTACCCTTTTTCAGTTGGCATTGCTATATTACTGGTACGACCAGTTAATCTTGTACTACCGTGACATTACACCTATTACACCTATAATCAACTCCCTCTTTAGAAATTCGGCCATCCATTTTAAGGCGTGACCTCTTCTTCCAATCCCACACAGCAAACACTTTACATTTGTTCTGCTCCGATTTTCTTGGCATTGGGAGTGCGTCTTGTGTTCTCTGTGGGAGGGTGCAGTGCTTGTATTTGTCCTATCTGGTTTGTCGAGATTATTGCTGTCACACCTTTTCTTCTCAGTTGCGTGCACATTTTACCGGCAATGTCTGTAGGGACTGATTCTTTTGCTATTATTAATTCATGCTGCCAATTAACAAGAAATGCAGGAAGTATAGTCGAGAATGCATGTTCAAGGTCTCATAGGTAGGCGTAGACTTTCTTTAGCAAGGACTGAAGATGTCCTGTGACTGTGGCTGTCCAAGGACCTTTATTAGTTAGAAATATTGTTGTTATTCACTGTCTATATTTGCGCTTTGCCACAGGTTCAGATTTAAAAGCCACCCAGAGGAGGAACTCAACTCTGTGTACTTTTTGTGGGTCCCAAGCCTTTTAATTGCTATGATCTGCCCTTAATATGGTTTACTTTACATTTGGTTTATGAAGAGTGACATAATCATGATACTTAAGCATTGAACAATTAAGCCATTGAAAAAAATGTATATTTGGAGTTCAACTGAAATAATAGTTCTCATTTCACAATACATACAGTACACACAGTAATAATATTGTTAATTGACCTGAAAATGGCAACCAGATCACAATGTATAAGATTGTATGTCTATTGTTAAGTCTTTATACTTATTTATCTTGATTTTGACTGCGTGTTATTCTTGAACTTTGCATTGCTACACTGTAATTTCCTGATTGTGGGACATCTTGGATCACACACTCAGTGATATCAAAAGAGGAATATCATTTTTGTTGACAAATTAATCTATCAATCACTTACTTTGTCTTTTACTCTCAATTGTATCTATTTTATTCTAACTAGTGAAAAAGTTCAGAGCCCTTGTGCAGTTTGTTTGGTCTTGGTGATGTGATTGCTGGCCTGGCAGTGTGAAAATAAAGATGCTGGAGTAAGCACATATTTGTAGCTAATGCTAATTTAGAGGGCTGCCAGGTCAGAGCACAGTCTTCGGTTCTGCCCTGTAAGCTAGTAAACAGCACTACAAATAGTTAACTTCGACCAACCACTCCAGCAGCTAGGAATACTTCCTAGCAGTTGGTGGGCAGCAAAGAGGAAATGGATCTGTGTCCGTGGTGCGCTTCTTAAGTGAGTCAGCACCACTTTATTACAGTCCCACAGCGTATTAAAGATACACTATGCAGATTTGACCTCCTGGCTTTCTCTTGGCCTTTTGGTCTTCTCTGTTGTAATCCATCTTGTTGTAAGGTAAATGCCCCCAGCTTTTATGTAAACAAGCGCATTTGGTTTCACCTATGTTACATCAGCAACAACATGATCCTTAAACGCAGTCACGATGGCATTGGTTCACTTCTCAAACTCCTCTCTTCTCAGGTGCTGAACTCAGCCTCTGGTGACACGGTGACATCACACAAGGTGACGGACATTCGGAGCGGACGGATAAGGCCATAGGAGGACAGAAGGAGGAGGTGAGTGCGTGAAAAGATAATCCATTCTTGTCTGTGAGCAGGACAACAGTGGGCAGATCTTTAGTTTGGGTCTGGCTGTTGAAAAGGTGCACCGCTGCTGGCTGTGCTGAGTGATCGGTTGAGGGGAATAGCTCGATCAGCTTTTCCCAGAACACAAGAGCAGCCCTGTGGCCCGGAGCTGGGCTGTCACCCCCGCTGAGCCAGAGACTGAGAGTCCTATTTCGCTGGTGCACAACAAGCAACAGAAGCAGAGCGTGAACAGGCCAGGGCATTCACCAACCAGCAGACAGGACGCTACTGTGAGGCCAGGCTTAAATTGAATCATATACCAGAAGAAAACTTATTTTTGGATACGCTCTGTCAATGTTGAGCTTTATTGTGCGCACAGGTGGTATTCTCTTAAGATATTTATGAAGCTAGAGGTTATTCTGACTCTAAGAAAATGTGCTTGTCTTCCTTTTGTCATCAAAGCACTAGTTGTCCACGTTCTCTAACTATCATATAATAAACAATAGTAATGTAAGGCTGTGGTTTTTACTTTATGTTGTTGCCCTGGCTCATAATGGTCTAGGTAACCCCTACAGCTGTTATACCCTAATAGAACGTAAGACTAATAAGCCTTCAAACTTGCATAACTTGATGATTCAGTTTGAGGGTTTTCAGTGAAAAAATACATGCACCATAGGTAAAATCCTCCAGCTAAGGTAATCCTAACCAACCCTAGCAACAAGATCATGGAGATGGGTCCCTCTTGAGGAGATGTCCCAGCAACATTGACGGATGGGTCAAATGCAGAGGACAAATTTTCCTTTCGGGAACAATAAAGTGAAGCTTAAACTTAACCTTAAAATAAAAATATCAGTAGTTGTTTCTTTCCTGCCTTTGTGCTTTGAAATTAATTTAGAAAATGTGATGACTTCCATAATCTTGTTGAATTCTTATTCTTAAATTTCTATCCTGTGGTCGTGGCATCTGATAACTAAGAGAATTTCCCCTCGGGGATCAATAAAAGTGATTCTGATTCTGAATGATGAGATTGTAGCATTTTGATGGCAAATTTAAAGTATTAAGTACTTGATTGTTGCAAAATAGTAGTATCTCTGTGCATTTGTGTGGCATCGTAATAAACTTCTACAGTGGTGGGTATCCGATATTGCTTTTTGGGCGTTAAGATGAAAATAGTCCCATGTTTGTATTTTTGTGGAATGTCAATCTAAAAACACAGTAATCCAACACTCTTCAAATAGCAGAAATAATATTTAGTTTTCTAATCCGGCAGCCATCTCAACACAGCCCTAAAAATATTTGTAATGAATCTCATGCCTGCGATAGGGGAAGAGCCGTGCCAGAATGTGGTGCACAGTGCTGTAGTTACACACCGCCGGGAACACTGTTGGCCTTGTTGAAATCACATGTAAATGACTCGAAAATAACCAAGCACTTGTGGTGTGTCAAAACGTGGTATTTTCTAAGGAAGCTCCTCATTATAGCTCCATGAAGCCCAAACTGTTTTAACCTTTAGCACATTTATCCAGTCTCAAATTGGATAAGCATACAGCGCTGGTGCTCTGAGCTGGTGGTTACTGCCTGTGCACTGATTGGGTTAGCTTAAATGCTGGCTTGACTGTGAGGAATTGTGTTTATTAATTAACAGAATAGCTCGCACTCTGTCCATGTACTTAACCTGGACACCCGGGTGCTCAGGTCACCACTATGTGAAAGAGACCCATTTAAACAGTAAGGGGTAGGCCTGTCATTGTAATGTCTGTTTATTGGATAATTAGATGTGGTTTTTTGAGGATTAACTTTATTTGTGTCTGCAAATAAAGTTAGTCTCATGCAGTATGCCTGTTTATCCTTTCATGTTATTTATAGTGCAATGCAATCTATACTGTAAAAGTTAACCTTAATGTAAAGCGCTTTTTTATCTGGGAATTTTTGTCACATAGGATCATCATTTAGGATGCTTGGCTTCAGAGTACCGGTATAAACCCCTGTCGCAGACACAATTACTGCTACAAGTTGATTGCTTATTCTTCTCTCCCATTAGCCATTCCCTTATTCTATGCTTTTGTTGACTATGTAGAATTCCTCCATCAAGGACAGCTGATACTGCTCTAAATGTGTCCATCTGAGAATGCCATTTGTTCTCTGGACTTTCTCATCTTGCTGTGCAGTTCATAAGGTCAGGGTTTTGGTCCTGCTTGCTGGGGTCTAACACTGTTGCGCTAAACTGCCTGCTTGTGTATGTAAAGCAGCTTTTATGCAATTTACCCAGTGGCCTTCCCCAGTATCATCTCAGCGGGGGTGTGGCGGGGTCTGCCAGTGCACACTCGTTTGTAAATAATTGATTGCTGCAGATATGTGTGTGTGTGTGTGTGTGTGTGTGTATCCGTGTGCGCGTGTCTTTGCATCAGAGCTGAGACTGAACAACTCACAAAAAGCTCTTCTGTGTTGTGTGGGATATAATGTCATGTATATGCTTTGATTTGGTCCATAAATCAATCTAAAATCCATGTAGGAAACAAGCTAAGTTCAGTCATGTGCTTAGCTGTCCTCCAAAGTCAGCCCTTAGAACCAAAACCCAGAGTATACAGAATAAAAATAAACCCAAATCCTCATGCATGACACAGGGAATTTTAATGAGGAAAGTCATGAATATATTCGTATCAGGCCCAGGTGCCTCTGTGTGTACAAAGAGTAGTGACAGTGACGCCCGGGTGTAACAGATGAGCCAAGTGAAGTCACTGACACCTGCATTCAGTTTGTTATGGAAGTTTGGAAAATGTTTATATAAAATTAAGGCTGGCAGAGTAGTTGGCATTCAGGAGTGTGAAATGTCTGTTCTGACTACTGTATGTCAGCTAATTCAAGTTAATGGATGATGCAGCTGCTAGTGTTGTCTCGATACTGATATTTCAAACTTTATTTGATACTGAGAAATGGAGATGCTAACGATGCAAATTTAGTGCAGCAATCAGATGTTAATGTGTGGATTGTAAAATAAACTCGGCATCTGAGTTGTGAATTCCATTCTGGCAGTGCTCAAGTTGACTAGATAATGTTGATAAAAGTGTGTATACGTCCACAATGGCTGGTTTGTGCTAACGCGATCTACTGACTTCTGCATGGCAATCAAAAACAGATCAAACAAATTCAGCGACTGGATTCAGGAGGTACTGGGCTTTAGTATCAGGTATGGGCTGCCCATACTAGTAGAGCTTAATTTGGTAAAAATGTGTTTTTGGCTGAATGGGGACATTACGTCTACTAATCCAAAGCATCAGCATAATTCTATGAGACTCCAAAATCATCCAATTTAATCACCAAATCCGTTTTGTAGTATAGTCCAAGTTTATTAATAATGTTAGTATTTAGTATCTGAACTCTACAGCCTGCTTACCAAAAACGGCAGATATTTTTGATAAATTTTGGTTTACGGCTACATTTCTTTCTGTAAACTTTCATTTGTAATCCCTTAAAAACTCATATTTATTTGTAATTTATTATTTTACACAATTCTTATTAAAAAAGACAAAAGAAACAATATGTATCCATGTTTTTTTTTTTTTGCCTATATAGCTTTCAGATGCAAATCCTCGAAATTCCTTAAACGGTGCCTGTAGATAAGGCTGCATAGTCCATTTAATTTCCTTCTTTTCAATCTGTGTCCACCGGCTTCTCCAGTTCTATTCTTTGGCCTGCTCTGCTTTGGCCTTCACGTCTTTATCCCGTTCTCTTATAGTCCTCCTGCTTCTCCAGTATCTTCTGTGGCACTTGCCCGGAGCCGCAGTGTCCTTGAGGAGGCAGTGACTTTGACAGTGTGTGCAGCCAACCGCATCATACCACACATATACAATACACACACTCAACGCAATACAATCTTATAGCCACACCCATCTTCACTCTAAATAAATAATTCATCGCCTATAAGGTTAGCAGTTTTTTATGCAAACATTGACAAAACCATAACGGTGAGCTATGTACGTTGTATCTGTATTGCGTGTTTACGAATCAAACTACATCCTGAGCAAATTGCTTTTATAAACGACATTGCTCCAAGACATTTCTGATTTGAAATGGGAAACTATACTATGAGTTTAAGTTATTTAAAACGGTAAATGTGTGCCTGCACCTAGAAGGCATTTAGACAAGAGAACAGTGAGTAAGTTTGTTGTGAACTACGACAACGCAGGAATTCATTATGAGCAGATGGAGACATGCACAGCCGTTAAAAGTTGCGACTGCATGTTTTGTACAAAGACAAAAATCGTGTGAAGAAGGGTTTGACCTCGAAACGTCACACTGTGGTGATATTAAAATAATAAAGAATTGGGAGCTCCAAAGAACTGCAATGTGGATCTGTTCTTTCATTTCTGGAATCCATTATGAACCACCAAATACTGTATTTCAGTTTGTGGTTATTTTACACTCTATTGTGTTATTTGGTTAAAAACAATTGTGATTATACAGGTGTAATCACAACTAAAATTATTATTAAATTGTGAGAATTTTAAGAAGGAAAAGTAAGACATTTAGTTAAATATTTTGATAACATAATGCCAGTTACATTCTTGAACAATGGTAATCCTTTAGACTGCATGAATGAAAGCTTTGTTATTTGGTCATAGTGTTAATAATCATGAATTATTGTAAAAAAAATAATAATAATAATTTTTTTTAACCTACAAATTATATTATATATAATTATAATAATATTTTTTTTTAACCTACAAATAGGCCTGTCATGGTAAATACTATATCACTTTATCGCTCAATATATGAAAGCTGGAACAATATTTTTGGGGGGTCAGTATTTATCATGTGTACATTTTCTTTGCACTTTTGCACAAATTTTGGGTTATTTTGGGTAAGTTTGATATCATAGCCTTACATCACAGATTATACTCAAATTGATGCTAGCTTGCGTACTGAAGAAAAAAACTAAGGACACGGGGTCATATGCACCTGTTCCTCCTCACTCCCTTGAGGTTTGTTACCGAAAGCCGACAAATTGCCTTCAGGTGATCGTGTAGTTAGCCTGTCCATCACTGTAACCTGATCCTCCCTGTGCCCTCCTCCTCATTAAAAGTGCCCTATACTAATCTTGGATCACGTCGGGCCATTGTCACAGTTTTCCGTAGCCTCTGAAATATACATGGGGCCTGATTGTCTGCTTGTAAGATGAGAGCTTATGGTCTTTCAATTCCATTTGTTCCCGCTGCTTCTCCATTTCTCCATCGGATATCTTTGTATTGAGCCCGGGCCATTTTTTTTTCTCCCCCTTACCTGTTATCTGCGAGATATCAGGTAGCGTGTGGTTAGCAGGCTGCGCAGGCTATATATGGCGCAAGAGCTGTTGTAATTGTATCCAGTATGTCAAAAGTGATATCATTGACAGGGTGCCGAAACATTTGAATTTGCACGCCTCTCTCCCTCCCCATGGTGTGGTGTGTGAGTGTTCATGCACTTGTGTGTGTGTGTGAAGATTTGTCCCGCGTTCAGATGAGTGTGTGAGTATCCATGGCGACCGATCCCAAGGGAAAAAGTTGAGGCAGAATCTTCCTCGCGCTCCTTTTTCCTCCTTTGTTTCTCGCCGCTGTGTTGCTACCGAATTCGTTTAATGCGCACACACACGCACAGTGACAGGAGGTGCGTGTGAGTCACCGTGTTGTGGTTCCTCCAGCCTGAATCCTATTAACTGTTGGCATTAAAGTGGTAGAGTCTAATGACTGTGAAAGACTCCTTATCCGCCATTGTCTTCACTTCATTTAGGGCTATGGCAGTTACATGTTCATTAGTGCTGCAGGCTATACGAATAGATAATGCAATTGTTTAACAATGTGGACTACATCAAATTTGAGAATGTATTCTTTAATGACAACATTATTTATCAATCGAATATATCCATGTGCGGCTGTAGTCTGTTCACTGGACTGCTAAGCATAATCATATTGTTTGGACATGGGACAAAATGCTATTTTAAAAACTTTGTCAGAATGGTGGCTAATGATATATTTGTTAAGGGTAAGATATATATTGGGTAAGACAGAAGATTCTAAAGTGCATATAACAGATAAATATAGATAATTGTTTTACAGGCATCATGTGCCAGTTTGTGAACAGAATTTCATAAAAAGAGTTGCAATATGCAAGAAGTAGTTAAAAGCATTAGAAGGATGTACAGGCTTCCATTCATACATTATTCCATCAAAAATATATTTAACAAACAAGTGAAAAAAAAATACTATAAATGTATATAAACATACAATATCATGATTATTCATGTTTTGATTTGTGTGATTTTAATGTCTTTCTTATTCTGTAAAGCACTTTGAATTACTTTGTGTATGAATTGTGCTATACAAATAAACTTGCCTTGCCTTGCCCTTATAGAAAATGCCAATATATGCAGGTTACACCATGCCCTTATGTTCATCAGTGTCAAGACATCTGATAATGCCATGGAGTAACCTTTCTCATAGTGTTGCATGTGTTTGTCTGCTGTAACCCATTCCTCATCCTGTGTTGTCCCACTTGTTTCCTTTCCTCCACTGTTTCCTTGCCTCCTCCTCAGTTTGTCCACCCTCTCCCCTGAGCCAGACAGACAGGAAGGAAGAAGGAAGGGCGTAGTGAAATAGCCATATCGCCCAGAACACTGCCCAAACTGACCTGGAATGAATGGAGTCACTCATCGCTCTTAAAACATTGCACATGAGCTTGGGGGGGCTGGCATACAAGACATTAGTATGCGCTAACTGGAATAGCGTTTAGTTCTTCATTGCCCTGGTAATTAACATATAAATATAACCCATGTACAACAGAGCCCACAAATAGCATTTCAATGTGTTTTTGAGATCAATACTTGGCAAAAGCTATGAATTGACCAATGATTTTAGCTGTAGGGCAATGTTAGAAAGTGAGAATTGGAAGACAGATAGCAGTCTTCTGAGACCAGCAAAAATCAAGCTGTATTCAAAAAGTCTGTTGATGTAGAAATATGCTAGTCAATGTTGATTCCATAGAGTGAATACAGCTTTATCAAATCAAACTTGTTTTTATTTAGGTAGGTAAGTAATCACATAAAAAATAAATGTACAGTTTCAGGGTAAGTATCACCTGCTAAACAGACCATCCAGCATATACTTAAAAGTGATTCACTGAAGCACCCAAAATGAAGTATCAATGGTACGTGAACTATGATGACCTGAGTGATGCTTTTTAAACTCAGTGTTGGGATTGCATTTGAAGGATTCTGCGTGGTAGCCGACTGATTATTTAGTGTTTTCTGATTCCATAATACCTTCCCCTAATCCACTCATAGACCTCATTAGCAGGACAAAACTCTGCGTGTGTGTGTGCGTGCGTGGGTGTGTCCGTGTGTGTGAGGTAAATCCATTACAGAATTACTGCACATCTGTCTCCGCCTCGGTTACACGCTCCTCTGGTATCTCAGAACCACAAGTCTTTCAAACTTCACACACTTCACAATTTGTGACCTCATTTCTAACTAAAAAGTATTTTAATCCCCCTGTGACCCATTTGGGACTTTTGGCACCACCTCAAATTTGGCTTAATGACACTTTTTGTACCCGGTAATAAGTGTCAACATTGGCCATAACTGTGGGGTTTACAGTAATTATCCAGTTCAATGTCTACTTTGTTTGCACAGAGTCTGATAGTTTTCATCAATAGATCCATTCTAGACACATCCTTTTACTATATCTATACCTGCTTGATTATGGAAAAATGTGTTATCATAATTGAAATCACAGTTATTCAAGTGATTATTCACAGGGAGCCAGAGAGAATACTACACGTACTACAGTTTGTATTGTGCAAGACATTTAACATTTATTTTATTTTGCATCTTAAACTACTAAGGGTAATTTGTGTAAAATGGGACAAAATGTAAGCCAAATACTTTAAGGAAACTTTGTCCAATGGAAAACTAACTGTGTTCAATTTTAAATAAATATGTTTGGGCTTTGTTTTAATTTTACTGAATTACGAGGTAAGGAGCATTTCCTTGGTGGAGGTCTATAATCATCATGCACTTTCACAGATTTTGATAGCTTTGGTATAACTTGCGACATGAATGACTAGTCGCGTACCCTCTCCTACTCACTCTCAAAAGGCTAGTCGTGTGACAGGCCTGTGTTGGCAAACATGAGCTTAGCAATGAAAAGGCTTTCAAGTAGGATTAAGCCGCTAGGTGTCAATGGAGGAGACAAGTGGGCCACAGACCGCTGGGATATCACTGACTGTGACAATCGGCGTGGGTCTGTCGGGGCACACGCTCTATGTAAAACACTTGAGAGACAGAGGGCTGCGGATATTTGTGGAATTACAGAGGAGGAAGTGCACACGCATTCACACATTCTCTCCGAGACGCAGCCCTGGCACCACCATCTGTTCCTGCTGAAGTCAGCACAGCAGGGCCTTACACACACAAATTACAAAATACACAATATATCTCCACACACTCTCACAATATACACAGTAGACACAAACAAACTCTCACAAAATACACAGTATACCTACACACACACATAGTACCACACAGACTATTTCTGCACACAGTGACGCAGAACACACTCTGGCATTCCCTTTTTATGAGCCTCTCCCTAAAACCTAATCACACCAACAACTACAGCTATGTCAAGGTCACAGTAAGAAAAGTGACATCAGAATAACATAACTCTTAAGGGTGCACTCACACTAGCCCAATTGAGCTGTGCCCAAGCACGGACATCCCCTAAAGCACGCTACATTGTCCAGTGTGAGTGCAAACGATCTGTGCCCAGGCGCTCCTCACTTCAGACTTTAGCACAGTTGGCCCAAAGCAAAAGCCTTTAGTGAGCACGCCTTTATAATCACAAAAATGCACTTGGTAAAGCGCAAAGGTTTGGGCTCTCAAAAAGAACACAAAAAAACAATATAGTTTTGGGGTAAATGCATTTTTAGAGATGCCAAACATCTGCCTATGTAAGAAATCTCATAGAATAATTTGTTCTAGTTGTCTGTGATTGTCTTACAGTAAACTGTGGGAAGATAGCAGCCCTTTCCAGGAATTTTACCCACATAGACCATATAAATAAAAGTGTTATCTTATCTTTTGCACCTGCGCCTGTCCACGGGCACGACACCCCCTGCTCCTGACAGGTTGCCCTTGTGGTGTTGAAAGGGGTCAAATGTGTTTATCATGCCATAGAATTTTAGTTTTTTTCCCAAAGCCACGCCTTCTCCTCAAGTCCCTTATGGATTATTTTGACTCGTGCATATAGTGGCCAGTCCATCCATCTATTCTTGTTAGCCTGTGGCCCTACGCCTCTCCTGTCTGCCCCAGTGTCAGCAGGATGTGCAGCTTTCTCCATTTTAATAATCGACCAAAGGGACTTCCACTCCTCTGTCAGTGTTATCTATCTCCCTCCCACCAGCTACATCAGCGTTTCCTCTGCTTTCTGCCCTCTCATCAATACACAGGGCTCTGACCTCTCCCACTGAGCACCTATGCAGTCAACAACGCTAGAGCAACGCAGCCCAAAAATATAGGCTACAATTCACTCTTGTTTTAAGGCTTCAGAAGGAAGATCATTGGTATTCTTTTCTGGGGAAGGTGTTTTTTTCCAATTGTTATTAACTGACCAAAGAACAGTTTTCCCATGTTTTGGGATTGTTTGCAATTCACTTCTCTGCATATTGAGGATGGCCTCCAGCACTTCTGTTTTATGTTGCACCATATTGCTGAAGCAAGTTCCTTGTTTGTGAATTTTGTCCGACAATGGCAATAACACTTTCTGAGTCTGATGTTTTATACTATTAATATTTGGGTCTAGGAGTGCAGTACTAGAATTAGTCAAATCTATAGGTTGCTCACCTCTTCATTCGCTGAAAGCACGATGTATAGCTTTCTGTTTGTCTTCTTACATATGTGATATATCCCCATAGTCTTTGGAGGCAGCACTTTTGTTAACAGTTCTAATATATGCACGCTTCAGCCGACACTGTTGAAAGTAGCAGCAGTGGTGGCTTAACATGGAGGAGCACAGTCCTAACATGCTGGCAGGAGCCGGGGCTCTTGGAGAAATTGGACTTGAGCAGGTGCATAAGTTGACACCAGTGGGGAAATCAGTGCGATAGTCATTGGAAGAAGTAATTGCTTTGTGTCTCGGTGTGCCGCCTGTGTGTCCTTGTTCCTCTTTGCATACAATTATGGGAACGTGTCATTGTGGGGACAGTAATTGGACAGAATGGATTTAAATAGAGTCTATACTTGAGGGCTAGCTAGGTTAACAATGACATGTTAGTGTTGCATGCATGGTTAAATGTCATCCTTTTGTTTTGATAAAGTTGACATTTGTAACAGACATCATCATATGGTTGACAAAACATGAGATTAATCATTTTTTGGAAAATGAAATGTAACTGAATAAATGCAAGATGGATAAGATGTATGCCACACCGTAGAACACAATAGGCAAAGCAATAAAGTGCATTATCTTTTTGGTTCACAGAAAAATAAGTCACTATAGACATTTAACCACATGAAATTGGCTAGAGCTTTACCCACTTACATTGTGGTAAAGTAGCACTTTGTGACAAAATCAGATTGCTGTATGCATCTAATTGTAAAGCATTTTATTGATTGCCAGCCTACATGCGTCTTTATGTGGCTCTTTCAGATGAGAGCTTGTTGACTGTGCAATGGCGTGGGAAAAAGCTGTTTTACAGTTGCGCAAGCGCCCAACAATCCTTGCATGTGAATACTTATAATGTTTTGTGAGAATTTGTACAAAGTTAGAAAGATGCCTAAATACCTTTCTTTCCACCTCCTGTCATAGTTTTAAAATCAGGTTCACCACCTTTAGAAGAAAATTGAGACACTAAAATGTATGAGTTTTTTGTAACAACACAACTCAATTAATTTACTACAGGGTTGATTAAATAGTCAATAAATGTGTATTTTAAATAGTTGTACCAATTTTTTCCCTATAGTTGAGCAAAACTTGTCCCAGTACAGATGTATTGTAAAAGCATTATGTGCTCTCTGCATCTAATTATAGAGCCTTTTGTTCTACGTTAATGTTTGTTTAGCATTACTGTCTTTGCAAAACTTGCACTGGCCTCTAAAAGTTTCAAAAAGCGCTTATAAACTCATATAATTAGAATGCAAGGATATGTTAGAAAAGGTACAACTTTGGGTTACTGCAAATAGTTAAAATAAACTACTTCTTTTTTTCACATTTTGAAGATGATAAAGGTACAACAGTGCCTTATTGTGTTCCTCATCTACTCAAAGTTACTAGCTTACCCATAGATGCTTACGGTGGGTATAGGTGGATGAAGAAAGCCTCTTTTGCCCCTGCTCATTCTGATATCTGTAATCTACTGCACATAAGCTCTCTTAGCCAATTGACCAGCACTTGCACTGATTTTCCTTTCATATTACAATGATGGCTCTCTCCATTTGACACATTTACTTGTTCATTGTTATTCTGTGTGCTTTCAGTGAATCACATTGTCTTCCCCTGACTGCAGGATGGGCCGAGTCGCCTCCACAGGGGTGTAATAGACCAGGCTTCTCTTGTACCTCTTCAATTCTCAATGAATGGCCTCTGCTCGGGAACCAAATGTTAAAATAACAGGAGGGACAGTGGCTGGCAGGTACTTGGGGTCTAGAGCCTTCAGCAGGATGATGTTTTTTCTCCAAATAGACTTGTTCTCAGAGCAAGCAACGAGGATGAGATTATCTAATTCTTAAAACATATATTAGTCATAAGTATCTAGTGTCAGATTTGAATCAAGAAAAGGTGACCCGAGTAGCAAGGAATAAAAACAGTGCTTTTTAAGTATGAATGTCTCTTATTATTTGTGAGGTGTTGTTGTTTTTGTATTTACTGGCATTGCTACTTCAAAAGAAAGCTGTGATAAGAAAGCAGAAGGATGAAGCAGAAATTGAGAGGCTGCAGCGGTTGAAAAGAATTGCCAACACTGCCTAATAAAGGCATCACACGTGACAAAGATAGATACAGATAAATGGATACAATATGTAGGTTTTTTCAACTGAGGTGTGGTGTTTTTCAGTCTTTGAGCCAAATATTGTAAAGTATACATACAAGCATTATATTAACACATATTCAGTTTTAGTTTTACCTAGGGTTGTCAGAAATATCGGAAATCAGATATTAATCAATACTAAAACTAGTATTGAAACTACATACTCATTTGAGCAAGTATCGATACTAAAAAAGTTTCATTTACAGGATGGAAATGAACCTTTCCCGAATAGCTTTGGAATGATCTTACGCTGTATCAGAGCAAGTATAAGAGCACATAAACGAGTATATGCCCATGGACCACTATGGAACCTACCTGGACGACTGAAGGATTTCACAGATATAGCACCACATGGTGGTAATATAAAAGAAAGTACCATTATTTAATGTTGAAAATCACATTCTGTTATCTAAAGAAAGTTGTTTTTTTGTTTTCTTTTTATTATTATAGTGGTATCGGAATTGGTATTGAGTATCAAGTCTATTCAAGTCTATGGAATAGTGATTCATGACAACATTACTTTTAACATACATCTCATATTTCCATGTCATAAAATACAGTAAACTTATTTTCTCTTAAAAAAAAAAAATGTGCACCAGATTTTGAGATGGATATTTATTTTTTGATTGCTTAATGGCTGCTTCTGTGTCTTGTCTGGTATAGTTGTTCTTGAGTGTCTTTGAATCCATTGATCTAACTATATATCTCAGTTCAGTTGTTATAAAACCCCTGTTGCAATCCGCGTACATATCTCCTCCCTTTGTATTCATTTCGCAAGTTGTTATTTGTTTACTCTTTTGTGCAAATAGCTTTTAGCCTTTTGAATATTCTCTCAGGTCTTTGTTGTTCCATGTTTATGATGAATGTAATGACTCAAGATGCTAGACATAATGTGCTTTGATTGCCGATACAACAGCTTCCATTTTCTAGACAATATGTACGCAGGCTGCCTATCTTAAATGCTATATCATTTCTCATTTCAAACACAAATAATTGTATCCCTATAGGCCTGCCTCTGTCACCTGTTCACCACTGCGCTGCACCTTCTTAACAACAGCTTTATGTGTGTGTGAGCCTGCATGCATTCTGGTGATTGAGCCCCACCTGGCCCTCAGAGTTTCATTATTTTTGGCTCCTCATGTGTGTGCCTATTTGTCCGTCTCATTACTCCCCATGTTTGTAGATGTTTTACCAATCGCAAACATTGTGGCATCGCTAACCCTTGAGCAAACCGCATTTACAAGCGACTTTAATATGCATTTTGGGCTATTTACACACTTCTTGGGTGTTTAAACATGATCTGTCAAGAAATGGTGCAGGCCAAAAATACTATGCCAGGAATAGTGCGAGAAAAAATCAACACGTGCTTAAAAATAGCTTTGAAATAACTTGCCAGAGGTGGCTTCCAAATGTACACCTTGAGATTGCTGTGTTGTTGATGTGATTCATTGGGAAAGAGTAGTACTGTGAAAGATGGTGACAGCAGAGCACGCACCGAGCAGGAGGTAAGTGTATGGTAAATGCTATAATTCAGCCCCATTACCTTATAAAGAGTCTCTTAACATGGTTTCCACCTCTCCTCACTCGTACTTACCATCGTAGCTCTCAAAAGACTGTTAGATCGGAAAATAGCACGCCAAAAGTTGTGAAAAATACCAAATTGCATTTTTTTTGTGTGTGCTGCGATTCCGATTAGCTTTGTGATTTATGTTTTAATAGTAGAATTCTGCTCAAAGTTCACATTTTAATTGTGTTCAAACAAAACGACTGAAATATGAATTGGCACATTAGTAGAATCGCGCCCTAGTTGCTGTTAGGTTGAATGGACTTAGGAGGCCCCTATAGTCCAATTAAAGCAGGATACTAACTCAAATGTAAATGACCTTTAGAAATGCTTATCATTGCTGTATATAGTGATGAGGTATGCACAGAAGATGGGACAAGAACTGGCTGGTCCATAAGGCGCAGAGTTAAAATTTTACATTTGTGGGATTTCTTCTTTTTGACCACTTTTTCAGGGAGTGTAATACCTTTGTGTGCTGTATCATGTCTATGCAGATATAATATTTGATGTGCTTTTATTGCAGTGTCTCTTTGGCTGAAACATGTATTTTAATATTAAAATATACTATAATATATTCAGTTGTCCCAGCATTTGACTTCTAGTATAGTTTATTATGAGACTGTATGGTATTGGCAGATTTCTCCCTATCCTAAAGGAAAATTTTAAAAAGAAGTATTAGAATATGTACATTTGTGATAATTCTACAGAACTGTCAACTGTGAATATGCTTAACCATTTACGTTTGCAGGTATGTCAGCTCACAATTTTCTATGAGGTTATACTGTGAAAAAAATAATAAATTAATGAAGAGACGCTGCTTTGTATTAAAATGGTGTTTGTTTTTCATAGAGGCCCCCTTTTCCTTAAGCTCTTATCTCCCCATGTGTTCTCAGCTCAAAGTGTGGTAGTCCCTGTAGACCTTGGGCTCAGATAAGGAGGATCTCTGTGGATGTCACATGGAACAGAGCTATTAATCAGAGCAGCTGACAGCAACCAGCAGCTCCACAAACATCTGTGTGGGGCAAAAGGACGACAAATACTCACTACTATATCTAGGCCATATCTTGTTCCTTTTAGAGCAACCAAATTCCTACTGTCCACCATGTTTGCAGACAGCATCTTTTATGCTCTAGTCCAGTGCTTTTAGGTGTTGTAATGAAACAGTGTGATGGTTTATAATGTGTGATTTATTGAGTGGCAGAGGATTTTTGTTGTGGCTGTGTGGCTGATTTGTGCTCAGCCTCTGGCAGGGTCCCAGTCATTTATCAGAGCACTGGAGTGCTCACCACCACTGCCAAATGAAACGCATTCATCTAACTGGGTTTCATTGACTACAATTTACACGGTGGTCTAGTTTACTTTAAAAAAAAAAAAAAAAAAAAAAAAAAAGGACAGTGAGAGAGAGAAAATGAAATTTGGTGATTTCTAATTGTCAGCTTGTGTTTTGTTTTTTTGTTTTTTTTATCTGGATGTCCAAAGCCTGTTTGGAGCAGAGTTCAGACTTTGAAGGATCATATTTGACGTTTGGTGTTAAAGGCCATGTTTAAAACTCTGTCTTGTTTCTGGAAAGGAATGGAAGGAATTGATATTGACAGCCATTTTTACTTGTTTTCGTTGACCATACTAGCACTAAATTTTTGTCTAATCTGATCTTTTTATGATTTCATTGGCTTCTTTATAATATAACTATATTATACCGTGGCAAATCAGGAAACCAACTGCACAATTCACAACTAGATTTTGCAGCCTTAATACTTAACCAAATCGGAAAATGCCTGCAGCTCTTAGTGACAGCGTTTTTCCGACTCTAATTAGCACATCCTTAGTCCTGTGTGGATGGGCTGCATGTCAGTCCCTGGGCTCCTCTCTCTCATGATGGTTATCAGACAGGAAAGGTGTAAATTGCCGCTCAGAGCCACAACATATCATGGCCAGGCGCTCCATCCATCCCTCATCTGCCTGTCGCCTGCTGACTTTCATCTGCAGAAAGAGCCCTGGATGGATCTAATCAGTGAATCCAACAGAAGACAAGACAAACCTCAGGTGTGGCTCCCTCCGTGCCAACTTCTGCCGTTCGGAATCTATTAAATAACAAGGCCCGTAGTGAGGAAGAGCTTGGTGATGTATGTGTGGATGATGATGATAAAGGTGCATGTGTGTGCGTATGCTAATGTCCAGAAGGAGGCAGCGCCAGCATTAATGAGGCACTAGGCTGTCAGTTCCTCCTCCTCTCCTCTTGTCCCGCTCCGGAGGAAAACACACAATCACATATAATGACCCATCAGGACACAGGCAGCCAGCAGAGCAAATGGGGAATAAACAGAGGAGGGAGGGAGGTGGCGCTTGGATCTTTAGCTATTGTTGTTACAGGAAGGGAAGGTGTGTGCAGGCTGCCATAGACAGGAAAGCGAGAGACAGAGGAATCAATTGTGGCTCTAAGTGTACCTGGTTGGGTTTGATCAACGAGCTGGGCAAAACAATGAGACAAAACTATGTGGATTTCAGGTGTCTACATACTGACCCAACAACTTTAGTTACCCCACTGTTCAATTGCACTATGTAACTTTTATGGTGGAGGCTCTGACGGTTGAGATTGTAATACTTTGCCAGGAACAACATTGCATTAAACTAATCCATCTCTCAATATAGATTAGCAAGAAAAGCCACTAGGCCAATTTACAGGTCATATCTGTAGAAAACGTTTTAAAGTTATTTTTGAGCAATAAAAACACCTGCAGTTTGGATTAATAATTGTTAGATCATTTTAATACTATACCGTGGAATATTCAACACCAAGCCATGACATATCCACCTTGCTGGATCGCTACTGGGAAAGTTAGACTGTGCCACTTTTTAATGAATATATTGGATGTTAATATCATGGATGCATATGACTTCTTTATCAGTCTCAACTCTATATTAGATCTTTCATTGCACATAGGCAAAATTTGTTGAAACATACTTCAATTAAGTTAAATGAAATGGTTTATGATCACTGCTCACATAAATGAAATGAAAAGTAAAAAGGGTTTCTAATCGTACTGCACAGATGCCCTGCAGCAGCCCCACAGTGCTGTAGTATTAAACACTGAATCACAATGCAGAGAGTGGCAGGTGCAGGAGAGAACAGGAGTGTTTTAGGACAGTGTTCACCAGTCCCAACAGCCTGTGGTGGAGTCAGTGTGCCCCAGGGGCCAGCTCAGTATGTGCCTGTGCTGTTTCTCCTCGCACCTCTGTTCCCTCACTTCCCCGCTCCCCTGCACTTTCTATTGGGCTGCACTGAGTCCTTGGCTGCCCTATTGCTCCGCTACATGCCCACTTCCAATTGGCTTCTGTGTGTCTATGTCTAACCGCTGTGCGACCCCCCCTCCAACCCTCCCTTTACGCAGTCACTAAGCCTTAACTGAGAAGCAGTGCCATGACCGGGCTCTAATCCTCCAGCGGGACCACACCAGGGCCGGCCACACATGGCACATACGGTTATCAGCATCCCCAGGCTCCATACATAGAAAGCTGTGTGTGTGTTGTGTGTTTGTGTGTGTGTCTGCGTGTGTGTCTGTGTGTGTCTGTGTGTCTGTGTGTGTGTGTGTGTGTGTGTGTGTGTGTGTGTGTGTGTGTGTGTGTGTGTGTGTAGAATCCCCAGGTGGAGATATACTGCTTAAATCGCTCACACCACTATTCATCAAGCTGAATTTGCACAGAGGAAAGATCTCATTATTCTACCAGGCTTTTGGCAAGAAATAAGAGCACAGGAATAATGTAAGCCGTGCACTTAAAGTGAGCCTAATTTTATGAATGCGACTTTTAAGTCCTTAGTGCAGCACAGCAAAAGGCCGTTTTTGTGAACTGCCTTTCACTGCACAATGTATTACAATTCTGTCTTCTGAAGGACTAAAAGTTACCGTATTCTCAAATAGTTTAATCAACTAAAATAGTTGCCTTTAGAGAATCATGCAGGATGTTTTAACAGTGTGGAATATTTTTAATTGGGTTTAAGATTTAACCATGATAAAATTTCATATTTGAATAATAAATAGGATTATCTTCATTGATCATAATTGAGGCGTCGACAAAACCTAAACATTTATGGCAAGACTAGATATGCATGCAATGAACTTGTCTCTTGGGTATGTTTTGTCTAGTTGCTGGGATACATCATCTGCAACTACTCAAAAGAATGAGCTTGTGATTATATATGAACATAAACCATTTCTCTGCTTTAGTTGGGTCTTCAATGTTGTTATGACCTGTTTATCATTAAGTTACAGTTATGACTAATTTGATATACACTGTGCGACCCTTCCACCTGCCCTATGTGTTTTTCTTCACAGTCATACTAATACACACATAAACAGACACACACACAGACACACACTGCAGCACTGTGTGAATGTCAGTGTGGTCTGAGGGTGACCAGGAGCATCTGTGTAAGGAGATGTGTGGTAGAGATGCTGTTGACATTTTATTCTGTGAATAGAAGTGTTGTTTATCTGTACACCTCAGCTCCCTCCTGAATAATAAAACTAGTCTTATATCAGTGTCATCTTAGAACTGTCTCATCCCTGTCACTAAGTTGCGTGGAAATGTTGGCATTTCATTTAGCTTGAGGGTGATAGTCTAGATATTTGAGGGTATAGCGTTACATTCTTGTAATCAGTTAATATGGTGTTGTTGCTTGGTCAGTGGCACTATATTTTGTGTTTATTTGTATTGGAATGCAAGTAACAGAAATGACTTGATGCCTTTGGGTAGATATTATACTTGACACAATTACCACTTCTAAAACAACAATCTTAATGCCAGTGAAAATGCCAATGGAACAAGTCAAAGTGAGGGCTTGTCTTTCCACAGCTCTGGCCTGTAGCTTGCCCTGGTGGCACCCCCTGCTTGTTTTCTCCATGGGAATGGATAAGATGGATGAGTTTAATGCAATACTGTGAAACCTTACTAGAAAAGTTTCATAGTGCACCTTTAAGTTTGAAATTTTTCCAAAGTACTGAGGTAAGAAAGCTAATGTTTCTGATTATAAGGGTAGTAAGATTTTAATCTACACTAATCGAATAGATAAGGCAAAGCTCAAGTTAATTTCAGTATACAAATGTAAATTTCCACTCATTGCAATCCACAAATTTCACCTTTCATGTGCTCAGCACTTACCAGGTTGGGTGCAGCCTCCTCTCTGAAGTTCAGTGCTCTGCTTCTATAGATTACATTCAGTGGCTGAGTTTAAGTGTGCTGTCACCTCTGGTATTGTTCAGGGAGGAGAATAAAAGCCAGGACTAGCTAAGGTTAGGCCCATTACTGTCACATGCAGGGCTGAATACTGCTTGCTTAGGCACGCTGCTGCACTGCTCACCAAGGAAACATTTAAAGTACATCTCTATGAGTGCCGTTCTCTTCCTGCATTGAGTGCTGTGGAGTGATGTGCTGTAGCCCGTCATATATATTCTTCTACTAAAAATATCGCCATTTTATGTATAATCTAGGTTCTTCCACAGAGTAGGCCATTACTTTTATTCTAGCATTGGTTTGTTTATTACAGAATCCATAAGCAAGACATGCCTTTCTTTTTTCTTTTTTTTCTTTTTTTGACAGCCATTTGTGAAATCATAGAGCTCAGTCGTAGGAAGTGTTATACTTTTGAGTGAATATGTATCATTGTCATCTGCTTTATATGTTGTTACAAAAATCAAGTACTATCATGAACTAATATTATGTTAGTTAGCTGTTCTGTGACTTAATAATTAGAGCATGTAACTTGAAGATTCACTGTTACTAGCCAAGTGACATATTTGGTAAATTTTCAGAAACAGTAGATAGCTTTAGTTACTTCTATATAAAAGATGCAAAGAAAACATGACACATGATAAAATCGAAATTATGATTTGGCTCTTATAAAACCATGAGATTATTTCTTTAGCATATCTCGCCCACCCCTAGATCACAATTAGATCTTTATCGCCATATCACATCTGAGCTGTGAACTCCTAGTTTCAGCCATGATCTCACCATCTTTTTACTTCTGACTTAATAGAAACTGCTCACTTGTCTCTGCCTCGTATTATTCCAACCCTGTGACTGACGTTTTTGTGTCCTCCATTGTTTCTCTATGATGAAGAAGATATAATGCAGAGTGTGTTAGCGAGCTGGCGTGTGAATGATGGAGAGTTGGGTGTATAGGCGCGAGGGTAGAAGCCAGCGTAAAAAAACAAGAGCATGTTTGTACTAAAGCCCCCACCCCCGCCCCTCTCAGGTCATAGAATATGAATGAGGGGCTCTATGTGTGTGTATGTGGCAGCGTGATCAACCATTCTGTCAGAACTCTACTCAAGGACAAGGACAGGCTACACCTCGCCTGCCTCCTGCAAGCACCGGGCTTTGCTCCAATTTGGTTCCATGTCAGCTCAATTGATGGTAATTTTCCTCTGATGAAATTGTAGTGTTGCTTTGTGTTACAGAGGTGTGAATGGCTATGTGTGTTTTTGTTGTATATTGTCTGTTTAAATATTGTAAATAGCAGTATATGAATTCAGCCCATTTTACATTTACTAATGAAACTGGTTATTTAGCTAATCCTGATGGTCATTTTAAATATTGTCATGAATACAAATTGGTATTTCAAGTGTCCCGGTACCCTAAAAAAGCATCATGTCTTTTTAAAGTAGTTATGTATTCATGAAGTTTTATATACACACAAAAAAAACAAAAAAAATCTGCATTTTCAAGTTTGAATATTTTGTTGACGTTATTGATGCCCTCTCAGAAACCTTCCAGATATTAGGGTTTAAGATTGTAATAAAGCGACTCCTGTTGTTCTTGGTATTTTATATAGTCCATTCCATATTCATTTTAATTAGATGGTTGGATTCTAGTAAGTAAATAAAAGTAAACATCTGTAGCATCTTTGCTTTAATCATGGAGAAGATAACTTGGCAGATGGTATATGTAGATAAAAGTTGAATAATGTGAGAAAAGAAAGGTGCGTGCAGCAGATAAAATAATAAAAAGTCATTGTTAAAGCCCACTGAACAAACAATGCAATAGATTCATGCATTTTGGCAGAGTACACCCCAGTATTTGCAAACTACTGCTATAGCAATAAATCACCACAATATACAACATAATGCAGACAGTTGCATTGTCAAAAATACATACTGGTCCTACTCCCGAATGACTATTCAAATATTCATGTGCGCTTGTGCTTTGCTTTCCTAGGACTGCAGTGTGTTTGAGTGGCGGTCGGGGTGACAGCAGAGCACATGAGGAGCGGACACAGCCAGCGGAGTTCTGCTTCCTGACCCGATACCCTGTGCTTTTTTCCCGCACCCACCTCCCCATCTCCAGACCTGGGCGTCCCGAGTGAAGAAACCAACGCCCACTCCCGCTGCAGGCATGGTAATGAACTGTTCGAGTTGTTAATACACATACAGATACACACTTTCCAGACTTGCACGGTCAAAGGGTTCAATCTGATTACAGCTGCTAGACGTGGCAACAGTGTGTAAGTGTCAGGGAGGGAGATAGGGGGCTGCCTGATTAGAGTGGGTATGGATGGAAAAGTATGGATTTCTGTTTTAGAGAGAAGAGGAGACAAGGACTATGTAAGCTTTACCTTGTTAGGTGGGAGTAGGCCTGTCACGAAAACACATTTTGAAGTGCAGTACATTTCTTAAGGACATATAGATAATAAATAATAATACTGAAACTAATTTATGCCATTGACATTATAACCCTAAAGCAGGTTTATCCCCAAAACTATTCTAAATGTACAACATTGTAAAAAATCATGAGAAAAACAACAAAAACATCTCCAATAGTACAAAGGAAAAAGTACCCACAGTAAATTATTGTTTATTCTATCATTACTTGAATATAGTAATTATCATGACAGGCCCAGGTCATGATGGGATGTGCACGGAAAATGAAGCTTTGGCGTGACTGGAGGTTGTAATAAATTATAATAAATAAATTGTGAGTAAATTCTGATGCCTGACATTTGCAAACCCTTCTAGACTCCGCCTAATAATGTCAGGGATATGCTTTTGAGATGCATTGGTATTTGTTGTTCCTCAGTGAGAAGAGAACAGGGTGAGGTGGTGCACGGGACACTCAGGTTTGAAGTTGGCTTAGGCTGGGATTTGATGACATTTTCACAACACAATGACATTTCTGAATTTGAATTGATTAAGGAAGTCTGGACCTGACGCTGGACGTGCTTAGCTTGCCATGTGGCTATTTAATGGTCTCTGTGGTCTGTTGTCAAAAGTCATGGTCTATATAGTTACCCTATATATAAGCTAACCTGTCATGGTTATGGATAGCACATCAAAAATTCATTTTGAAACAAACATAGGATTTCTGAGAATGCCACTCGATAAACAGCACTTTCTTAATTTGAGTATTCTTTAGTAAAGTGAACTATGCAGGGATATTTGCAATCAGATATTTGTATTATAATCTTTTGCTCCAATCTACAATTTATTGGAGGATAGTAATGAAATATTGTGAAATTGTAGGTTTGTCCCCCAGCACTGTGAAATGTCATCTTGGGAAGGTCTGTTGAAGGCATCTGTGTATAAATAATTATACACAATATTTACTTTACTTACTTATCTTTTAGTACATTGTGTGAACTGTGCAACTATAAGTAGGATTTTTTGAATGGGCCACATACTCTTCTTTGAAATGCTAATATTTCATCCATCATCAGATAGCATAAACAACACATGCAGCGCATTTGATTAGCTGTATACTGGCTGCTTTTGTTGTAAGATAAACTTAACTAACCTCAGCAGATGTTTTGCTCACCCCCACAAACATTTTATGATGTTCTACCTAAAAGCACCTTTGAAAGTTCATTAATTCACAATATATTCATTCATATTGGAGTGCTTCTTGCTATGGCTGGAAATCAGAGATTAGGAAACAGATGCATTTTGGAGAATACCCTCAAGATCAAAGCCTATGCTGGACTCGGACAGAAAAATGTCGGAATTGAGACAGTTGGAGCCTGGATAATGGACTGAAAAATGAGTGGTGTATGGACGGCATAACAGAGAAGTCTATAGCAGAGACACAGCAGGGAAGGAAGGAGAGGTTAGGAGCCAGGAGAGAGAAGTGCAATTGATTAATGCTCTTGGCCTGTGACAGAGGGAGCTGTGACCCAAGGGGGGCAGAGTGAAGATGAATTATTAAAAAGTAGAACAAGAGGGGGAAGGTGGAGGGAAGAGCACAGCTTGTAGAGGATAAAAGGAGACTAGAAAGTGGATGGAATGGGAAAAACGGTGAGATTGAAAGATGGAAATTGTGCTCCAAAGTGCTGAGCTTGGACATTGGCGGAGAGGACATAAATAACCAGTGGTAATGAGACTCGGTGCATGCAGTCTGGTGATTAGTCTTAAGTTATGGAGATGCAGCAAATCTACCACAGGTCACCTTGGCAACATGTCAAAGCACAAATAGTACAATACAATGAATTTGTCCTGACTCCGCTCCTCGACGTTTACATTTATGTTATGTTTTGGCGACTCCATAATATTAGTTGCCTCTAGCAGAATACACCCCATGGAAAGTTTTAACAATGACAGTATATCTATATTTATTGAGTTATTAATAATAACTGGTTTTGATTATGATTATTGGTGGCCATTGGCCATTTGTCTCAATAGATGTCAGTGCAATCAATCATCCAATCAAATTGAAATCGAGTCCTTGAAAATGTCTTTGCTTTGCTGTATTATTGGATATCATCGTTATAGAGACTGGACTGTTTCTGCCACATATTAGAACAGCTGTTTTTTTTTTTTTTGTTTGTTTGTTTTTTTTAAACGTCCTCTAAAATTAACCAGAATTGCAAGAAAAATTACCTCTTTGTACAAAATGTTTGCCCATCCCACATCTTTTTTATCTTACTTGCTTGGCGAAACGTTGGTGCCACATATACGTGGGTCTTATTTTCAAGTACAACACGAGGCTTGCAAACATTACTTGCTTGTTTATTGTAAATCTATAGGATTGGGTTCTGTGTCTAATTTGGCTTCCACCAGAACATGTTAGCTGATCAACATATAAAATATATTGCGTTGGCCTTGGTCTATAATAAATTTAGACATATAGACATACGCTTAGACTAAATATTATAAAAACTGTATAAAAAAGGCGGTAATCTGTTTGTAGACGCTGTAATTATATGACTAAAATGTCCTTGAAAGTCCTGGAAAATGATTTCAAGCAAAGTGTGGGAACCCTGTGCAATGTACAGTAGGTTGCCCTAGATTCTGCTGTGGTGGTTTGTGCACATGCTGCCTGTGTGTCAAATGTGGAAGACACTGAGAACACAATAAAAACGGATATCTGAGTGTGATGCGCTGTCCTGCCAAGAAGAGTGCGGCTAAATCACACCATGAATTTTTAATGCCTTCTCCTTAGCTTAGCCATGTGCACACTTCTCACTTGTGTCACTTGTCCTAGCATTGCAGGCCTAGTTTAAGTGGATTTGTGGGTTACCGAGTTCTCATGGGGGTTTCATCTCTAAAATCTTTCCATGAACACCTCTTGCTGGCATAGTCAGTTAAGATGTTTGGGGAGCTCCCACACAATTTGACTGAGAATACCTTCACCTGTGTTGTCAGCTGCAGAAAGTGGAATGATTAAACTGTTCCTGTTTTCTATCTCTCTGCTCTCGTAAACCTCACCTTTAGTCCATATTCTTTGTCTGGCTTTGAGCTCACACCAGTTTTTGGTTTTATCCTCTTGTTTCCCTCATCGCTCAGTCTCTTTTCACAGTTTTTTGTTGTTTGTAAACAACACAAATGGCATGTCCATTCCAGTTATTCACACCTTCCTTTTCAATCAGCAAAATATAGTGTAGTCAAAAAAGGACCTATAATTTATACGGCATGCTTTGCTGATAATACATTTAACACCAAGTTTGCAAATGTTGTCAATCTATTTTTTTATTTTTTTTTGTACAGATGGATCCTGGGTTATCAACTACTGAATTTTAAACATTCCAACTATCTACTGAGTTAAGTAGGATAGAAATACAGAATTGCTTGTTTTGTTTTTTGTTGGGTTTTTTTTTTGTTTTTTTTTTTAATCGGGTGAAACATTTTTGCACTTATAGATTTCTGTTTAATTCACAGTGCACATTGTGACATGTAGACAGCACACATGAAATGCTAGACTGATATAAGGAACATAATATTTGTCATGGCATTATTACCTAAATAACTTCAGCCTTTGTGATTTTGCCATAAAAAAAAATCTTCAGAGGAAATGGACAGATTTCAGCCTGTTTCTCTTCTATAAAAACTGCCCGTGATCTCTAATGCATTAAGCAGCATACTCTAACCTAGTAAATGGCATGCCCATAGCTCCCACCTGTGGTACCATAATTAAATGTAATTACAGAATTGACTAGAAAACATCACATCTCCCCGATTGCCGACAAATCCACTAAGAGTTTACAGTTTAATGACCCAAGTCTAAATATTGACCCTTTTAATCCGAGAGCACTCATGTTTGATTAAACTACTCCACTGTCATATACTGGAAACCCACAAGAATTGCTGCTCCTTCCGAGAACTGGCCTCTGCTCGAATTTACTGGGCTAAAATATGGTTCTAGTCGGGCTGATGTTGCCCCAGCGTGTGGCGTCCTTGGCTCAGGGTCACATAATTTACAGCAGATGGTCAGGGAGACGGACGGCACGGGACGAGACCAAAAAAGATCCATGACCCACAGGGAAAGTCATGTTATCAAGTCCAATAGCACCTTGAACTGCTTTTTACTTGAGAACATTTCGGTAAGGGGCTGTTATATTTAAGTGTACATTACATCTTTTATTGTTAAGATAGAGGTTCTACTTATCAAGAAATATTCAGGCTTTGTAACTATTTAATTAAGGGGTTAGGAGTGTATTAAGTTAAGTGGATGGTAAATATTTAGTATAGTTAGTGCAGTCAAGTGGCAATTTATGAAGAAAAGTGAACTAAAAAGAAGTGAGTTAAAAAAAAAATTACGTTGGAAGAGTGAGACTCAAAATTCATCCATATGTCAGGTGTTCTAAAGGTGACTTTTCTGATGAGCAAAAAGACTATATTTTGTATTTTGTAAATTAGGTAAGCTTTGGCCCTTGTGGATGGTATCTTGGTAACATATTTTTTGTTTATCTCTTACCTCTAATGTCCAGTTAGGAAGCTACATTCAAAAATTAGTTAAGATGTTTTGCAAAATGAAATATGTCCAACCTTATATTGTCCTAAAATAACATTAGTTTCTATAGTTTTGTGCTGTGTGAGGCTTTAGCTCGCACCTTAGCTGTAAATGCTGTGTAATGTGCTTATGTAACACAGGGCCGACCGCTGCTTGGTTTCAGTGGAGCGTGAAATGTGGTGTAATTGGTGAATGTGCGGTCTGAAGCACCATACGCCAAGGTGCGCTGCATTACATGCAGGACTGGAGTGGACGGTCTGGTAACTGTAGAGAAGGAGAGGGGTATCTGAGATTTATGGATGCTATATACAGTTTATGAGATCAATATAGCTTTGGTTCATTACAAGGATGTTTATATTTTGCACGGTATTTTTCAGTTTGCTGAAATCTGCCTGAGTTCAGCTGAGGTATAAACCTTCGGATCAAGTGCAACTCCCAGGACAAGAAATCTTTCAATTATTGTGAATGATATTCTTAGTCTTTCTGTGAGGATTGATCCTTTGTAAGCGATTCTAACTATTTACAGATGTTGCTACTGTTTTGGAGCTGAAAAGTCATAGACCTAAAGATTAAGAGGAATAGTCTGCAAATCTAATCAAGCAAGTAATTAGTTGTAGCCTAAAATAAAACAAGCAGCAAAAGTAACAGTAGTGTGCTCAATTTGTTATACCACTTACAGAAATTGGAGTTGTGTTTTAAGGAACCAGACTATATTAAGCAGATTGTCTTTTGTTAGCTTGTGAACTAAGTTTGGAAGGAATCCCTCTATCACTGTCAAATACACAAAATTACCAAAACAAGGACTATTTGGAGTGTACCCTCAGTACATTTTCTGACATCATCAACCATTTCCCCACTATTTAGTAAGAATGGGTCTGCCAAAATGAATGAGAAAATGCAATGTAAATGTCTCTTTTCTGCGCAGCTGTGCCCGGGTGCCACCTTTCTAAATGACTGCGATGTTATCTGAGCCCACACTGGCCTCAGGGTTCGATTGCTGTCAGTGGGGCTTCCTTAACTACTGTGATTTACATGGTGATCAGGGCCGCCTGGCAATAACAGCCCAACGGTCGAGTAGTGCTGCATTACGCACACACATGGACACACACGCACATACACGCTGCTTTATGGCTGCAGAAGCTTCTATTAGCAACGCTTCATAAAGTCCATGAATGTTGCTCTGTTAAGCACAGTTCTGCGCGGGCACACTGGTATACAGATATACACAGCACTGTACAAATGCTGCTTGGCACGGTGCGACTGAAGGCTAAGTCACAGTAACATGACTGGTCTCTCATTCTCTGTGGAAGTGTAAAATTGAAGCTTTTCACTGAAATAAATTATGGCTTGGAGGGTTGGATTTAACGGAAGAAAATTGAGAATACCGAAACAGAAACTCACAAATCTTAGGTTTTTACTGTGAAATGGCTCTAGTACTGGTGTGGATTTAGTTCCTTTATAATTAGGCCTGAGCAATGAATACATTTTCTGATCGAAAAAAAATATCTAATCACTTCATATTGTCAATTATTTGTACTAATAAGGTCAATCCACTGTCAGTTAAAGCATTTTGTTAAAAGCAGAGTTGAGAGTTGGGAGGAAGAAATTTGACAATTTTATTTGATTCAGGTTGTGTTAAAATCAAATATATCTCCCATTTACTCATTACTAAGGTGCCCTAAATAATGAAAATCCCTGGACTACTGACAATACAAGTGGAAGAGATAACCCCAGTGTCAGACATAATTATTGTAAAATGAATTAGAAGTGAGTGCTTGTCCTTGGTGCTTCTATTCAGTGCACATCTTTGTGCTTTGTTTGCCAAGCTGCTGGAGACTCAGAGAAATCCCAGTCGGACCCGGGCGACTAAACTGCCAAATGTTTGTGGCACACTCTACATACTGAGCTACACAGGGCTATTGTGCAGTAATTGTACTTCATTCTGTTAATGGCTTTATCTCGCCCACTTTGTGAAATGTCATTGGTTCAATTAATATAGTGTATGTGTACGTGTGTGTGTGTGTCTGTGTGAGAGAGAGTGCAGGTAGGCCTTGGACTAAGAGATTTATAATGGTACAAGCAAGATCCCATACACTGGAAAGGTTTTGCGCCTCTGTGTTTCAATAGATATGACCAATAAAAGGGAAGAGTGCAGCGGCAGATAAGCAGCTCCACCTTGCAGCTTGTTGAACATACAACTCTCTCGTTGAGCAATGCCATGCACCTCAAGCCCTGTGCCTATGATGATCTGAAAAGATCAAATTGTATTCGATTTGAACTCTCTTTACTGAACAGGTCCAGTCGGATTATTATCTATATTAGGGGTCTCCAACCTGAAGCTCGGGAGCTACCAGTAGCTCTCCACCCCCTTCCAAGTAGCTTGCCAAGGGTTTCTGAAGTATATGTGTTGTGCTCAATAACTAAGATCTAACTGTATCTTACTGTACCCAATCTAACTGTACATCTAACTGTACCCCATCTAAGACTTGTCTATGCTCAGTTTCTTGTGACTGCTAAAATGAGTAGCTCTCCTGCAGTTAATTTTGTAAAGGTAGCTCACCGGAGGAAAAAAGGAAGCAGGACTTCAAATGTTTACATCTTGGAATGCTTAAAAGTTATTTGAGAGTAGGGTTGTCGGAAAAATCAATACGCACTACCAGATACAAAATTAAATTAAAACCAGTATTGAACACAGACTAATATAATAGCATATATTTTCATTATGGATATTTTTATTGATACTTTGCAGCTGATGTCATCAACACTCCTTGGAGGTCTGAAGCTTTGTTCAACTTTAATGTGAGCTTTATTTTAACGTCCATATTGACCACCGGCTCCGGAAAATGAGTTGTTTAAATCCATGTTGTATTTTTTAAGGTTTAAGGATGGTCTGAAAACTCTTTTGACAGTGTTTTCGAATGTGTGCATTGTGTTACCATAGTAACTGCTCAACATTCCACAATAGAGATACATGTAGAACACCCCCGGCATGATGTCACTGCAAAATATCAATTGGTCAAGGTTTATGGCGCTAACCAGCAGCCCTCCAGTTTCCAGGCGAATGCTTAAATCACTGCACCAATATCCTTTCCCTACCATGATGAAGATATAATTTGTCACAGTGTTATTCTTGATCAGTATTTGTTATCCGTTTTGTCATTAAGTTAATCTTTTTATATTAAGCCAGAAAGGACATCCAAGCAGAGCGCATGTGACTAGAATCGAGCAAGACGCGACCTTCAAAATATTAAACAGAAAAATAAGGCGTATCAAAGTTGCACACACTTGACAGTTGTTTTATTAAAGTCACTCAGATTATGAGTAATAATAAAGTCTAGGATTACTGTAGAGGAGACTGCTGCTTGCCACATGCTGATAAATTAACTTTAAATAATGCATTGTGACAAGCCCCATTGTGTATTAATTACATGATGCACAGTATTTATGTTATTAATTATGCAGCTGCCCCTTAGAATTAATACAGCCTTTATTGCAGGCAAGTGTTAGACATAAATAAAAGAACAAATCATAATGCAATTTGAATGTAATTATGCGGCGCTAAGGGTTAGTATGTGTTCCCTGTAGGGCTGCGTGATCCTGGACGGCATGTCAATTACTAAAGGGGAGCAGAGAGAATAATTTATGATGTTCATTGAAGATCTACACACATAGAAAGACACTAGGGGCCACGTTTATAGCATTCAGTTTAGCCTTCGTAGTAGAATGTGGTTCATATAAGGAAGTCCGTCCTTGTGTGTCCATATATTTTTCTCTTAGTCTCAGTTTTAGGTTTTTATGCCATTCATTATTACTCTTTTTGATGAAATAGCAGTTCAATGAGAGTAATGGTATACTACAAGAAGACCTTTGTGACTAACAATTTATGTTTGAGCAAACAGTTTATATTGGCACTAGATGTATTTTTGCCTTGATAGGAAGATTTGTCGAACATTTAACAGTAGCTTTGTCTAATCATTTTTTTTTTTTTTTTAGTTCTTTGTAGACAAATTAAGCATAACTAAATTTCAAACCATATGTTGTCCTTAGCTCTCACGAAGCCCATTGGCACATCACACGCATTCATTTTCAGACACTTTTTTTTTTTTTTTCAGACAATGAAATGAAACAGAGTGGACTAATTCTCAGTCAATGCTACGCACATTTACAGCTACAGGTTGACCAGATGAAAACCAACTAAATGTGGGACAAAGAGCAATCAAGGGACAAAATTATTGTAAAATTATTATTATTGCATTTAGTATAGTATTTGTGTACTAACCATTTTCTGTATTAGAAAAAGTATTAATTCTACTAACTCAGCAGGTCATGTAGTCACACCTAACATATGCCATGTTACTTTTGAACACTGAAACATATTCAGGGCAGTAGTTATTACCTGCATCCATTGAATCACTATAACTGTACTAAATAACTGACAAACAAACTTTGTATTCTGTTTGGGATTAAAACTATACATTTTGAACAGGCCATGAGGAAGGTCAAATCTGGCTGAAACAAAGTTTGGCTGTTTCAGGATTCCCCAAACTCCAAAAACAACTCCCAAACATTCCTGCAAGACATAAAGGGACAAAGGAGCAATTTGTTAGAAACCTTTCATTGACTATAAAAAAGGCTAAATATTAGTTCAACAAATGTATACCTAAATTCCAAGTTTTTCTTGTTGTATTTCCTGCTGGATTATGCAGATTCTAACAATGTTTTTTGTTCCAGTATATAGTCTATAAAAGTCTTTGCTGCTTTGATCATCTTTGTTTTTAATCTGAATTTCAGACTTGATTAACTCCACATAGCTTTGATTACGCTGGTTTGTCCAGGCAGCTGTCATGTCAGAGAACATTTTCTCTACTGCAGCATTGGTGATGGGGACTGACATTTTGGGTGCATTTTTGCCTTCAAGCAATAATCTCCATCTTTCAGGAACAGGACCTCCTCTCTCTCTCCGCAGTGTCTTGCTAATGTGGTAATGTCATGCAGTAGTCCTCATACAGTTCATCCAGATCCATTTATCTTTTAACTGGAGGCCATCCACTGCCTCACACAGAGGCCCAAAGTTAAGCTGGTTGCTCAAAGACAGGGTTGCTACACGTTTTGGTCATTTGCATCAGAAAAGTCATACCACTCCTTAAGGTAATCCTGTGTAGATTGATAAATCCTGCTAGATCAGACTTTATTTTTGTTGCTTCCTGGGCAGGGAACTTTTGTAACGTGGTGCTTGTTTCCATCTCAAAAACAGAATCCATGTTCCTTTTTATAATTTGATCATTTGTTTGCGTATTCCTGGCTTTCGCAGCAATGTGTGAGAGGGGGAGTGCCGCGCAGGTCAGGAGCCAGACTGGGTCAGTTAGCGTCATTAGCATATGGAACTTGCTGATGCAGCTGCCAATCAAGTGTAACAATGTCTGCACCCCACCTGAGTGGTCCTGTTTAATTGGTCATTGTAGTGCGCTGCAAGAAGAGAAGGGGAAGAGAGGAGAGCAGGACCATATATTTGCTACTGACAGTGAAATGCGGGACATAGGCCCAATTTGTGTGATGCAGGAATCGAGTTGTAAATGTTCTGCATTCCTGTAAAAAAGCAGGACATCTGGTTACCCTGGTCACTCCTCTTTTTACTGGATTTGTAATCGATGTTATAACTCTAAGATACGAACAGAGTGCAGCAGTCTGATTCTTTGTCAGTCTGGTTTCAGTTGAATTAGAAATCAGAAGATTGCATGGCAAATATTGTGGATCAACTAGTTTTATAATGTTTTTCGACATTGCCTTCTTCAGTTGTAATATTGCGCAGAACTAATGTCTAATACAATATTATCGGTATTGGCATATCGCCCACCCTTACAACAAAGTTTGACTCTCACTGAGCCAGCAGATGTCCCAGGCCCATCTGCGGAGCATTAATTGCAGATTGCATGTTGAAGAGACCTGGGCTACACCTGCTCCTCCGCCTCTTCTCATCTCTCTTCGTTCTCCCTAATACCACTAAAAGACTCTCCTCTCCTCCAGTCCTCATCTGTGTCCTTTTATCCTCTGCTTCCTTGGTTCCCTTTTTACCCTCCTCCGGGCTGTAGCCTCATTTGATGTAGCCCACCTGAGATCCAGTTCCCTAGTTTTTTCTCTCCACGCTAGAGTAAGAGGGAGAATTGGAGAAAGTAGTGGACATGTATTCCCAGAGTTGGAGTGTTGGGCAGAATTAGGGCAGGTGGATTAGATGAAAGGATGAGAGCAAAGAGGCTGTGTGCGCTGTGCACATATGTGTCTGTCCATGCATGTGTGTGGGTCAGCGCTGCTAAATGGGATCTGCCAGTTAAAAATTGATTCCTTTCCATTTAAGAGACATGCCCCCTTCTCAAGGATGCACACTGAAAGCTTTTTTGTAGATACGCTACATCAAGCAGTTGACAGTAGACGCCTCTAATGTTTTTATACACTGAAGAATCTGTTTATGCTCTGCTGGATTATATTTGTCATCAAAAGGTTCAAAAATGCAAGAACAAAAATCCAAATATGTCTAAATACTTGTCACAGTGCCTTTCTTAAACCAAAATTGTTTGTTTTGGCAGCAGCAAATCTGTGTTTTTGATCTATTTTGAAGCTAAAACCAAATAGTGACAGTGTTTCCTCTTGGTTAAAAGAAATAATTAGATGTTACACATTCCATAATTTAAAAATGCTTGATGCGTATTTTAAAAGTAAACAAACTCCTATCACCCTTGTGTCACATCTTTCCTACCTACATGCCAGTTCATATCTGATGGAATATGCTAATGATGTACATAGCGTAGAAACACACTTCAAATATTCATGCACACAGCCTTTGATAGTACAATTTTGAAAATGCTAGTGGCTGTTCTGACTGGTGTTTGTTGATATCTCTGAAGGCTGAATGGTAAATCCTTGAGTTATATTGAAATCCAACCCTGATAAATTGCGTCGTTTCTCAAAACTAAATTTATAATAAAAATTCATATCTGAAAACATGTGCCGTATAATTTCATAAAAAATAAATAATGGCCAGTAAAAATGTGTATCTGGATAGGAAATGTTTTTTAACCTGATATATAGATATATAAGGCCAATTAGAGTTACAGGTTAAATGGCATATCTTAAAAGTAGAAAATGCAACTTATGATATATTGTTTGATTTGGGAGAAATATGAAATTTAGAATATTGTAATAACACCTGCACTGCAGTAGATTCTTCTCTTTGTTTTGCCTAGAGAAGCTTAAACACTGACTGTGGAGGCCCTGCAGATACCTAAAGCACCAACAATAATAGGGAAAAGAAATGAGGAAGACAGCCTTAAAACTAACTAATTACTACAAATACTGTAAGTTAAATATTTGTCTGGCATCATTGTATCATCAATATCATTATCGCACATTTTCTCTTTTATATAATAATAAATAGTTTAGGCCATATTACCCTCACCTAGAAATACAAAGACAAGTTTGAAAATTATATAGCTGAATCTTGCTTTGCATCTTGCTTTGTAGACATGGCAGTGACTATTGGCAAATAGCAAACTTCTTTTTTCGTTCATGGTTAATAAAGTATACATCTTGTCTGCCTAGATTATATTTAGTACCTCATATTTATGATTTCAAAACATAAACTAATGTGTTAACACAATTGTTTTGTCTTTGCAGAGGTCCTTTCGTTCCTTCAGTAACGATGACCGCCACGTCATGGCCAAGCACTCGACCATCTACCCCTCGTCTGTTGAGTTGGAGGCCGTGCAGACACTAGTGTCCACAGTGGAGTGTGCCCTTAAGCATGTTTCTGATTGGCTGGACCAGAGCAGCGGGGAAGTGTACAACCAGGTGGACAGCCAACCAGCAGAAAGCACAGAGCAGGAGGAGGTGGAGCAAAGTGAAGAGACAGGAGATGAGGCGGAGCAACCTAGTGAAGGATACAGGTCTGTGTATATCACCATTGTGACAAGCGGGTCACTAAGTCAAGTTACAGTTTAGATCTGTGGAGAGGTAACCCTGCTCCGAGTAAGTGAATAAATGCAAGTTTAATGTCACACTGTGGAATCTTCCAGGCAAAAAAAGACATTTGCCTGTACCATCACAGGAAAATGACTGTATTTTAGTCCAGGAATGTATGCTTTAAAAATATATAGATATTAGCAATACAGTATAACCATTCTGGCAGCCTGGTTTTAAAATGAAAATGTTATAAAAATAACTTAAATAATAATAACTTCATATTTGTAAGAGTGGAAGTCAGATCACCATGTTCTCCCAGACGTGTGAAGAAACCAGCTTTGGTGTGTAATAGCAGCTCTAAAAGTTGTTAAAGTTCCTTGTTTTGTCTGTGTGTGTGTTATCTGCAGGGAGCCCAGTGGTGGCGGAGGCGTGCTGTGTGGTGTGATGAGGATTGGCCTGGTGGCTAAAGGCCTGCTGATCAAAGGAGACATGGAGCTAGAGCTAGTGCTGATGTGCCGAGACAAACCCACACAGACTCTGCTGGACACTGTCTGTCACAGTTTACCCGCTCAGATCCAGGTTAGACACACCTGACTCATACGCAGAGCTCAGGGAATGCATAGCATGCTGGAGCTAGTGCTAATGCTTAACCCATAGTCACTACTTGCCTAACCTTAACCTAAAACCTAACCTTAACCTATTTATCCCAGACCTGATTTTTTTACCCATATGGGACGCAGGCAGGTCCCCCATGTTGATAGCATGTGCACAAATGTTAGTCCCAACAATATGATAAATACCCATCCACCACATCTGAACTGAGACTAAAATTGAAGCCTAGACTAGACTAAGACTAAACTAGATATAGAACAGGTCCAAACTACTCTGGCCTAAAACCACGTTCAAACCAGGACAAGTGTTAATGTCTCTGTGAGGCCATTGAAAAAAAAAAAAAAATGAAATATATCATAACATGGGCTGAGTATGTAAGTATATCAATTAATATGCAACATACTGGTACTGTGGCTAGATGTAGATGCATTATTATATTAATAACTGTTGTTTAAAATGAATGGACATCCCTACCCGCCTACTTTATTACATGCACAGAAGACATTTCCATTTCCACCTTTTATCAGTTCTTTCCTTACTATGTATTTTAATTCATAACAATTCAATTAGAAGGTACAATGATAGAAGTGTAAAGCTGGCTATTGATAGTGTTTGCATAAGGAGATGAGGGCTAGTAGTAATATCATTAAGTGGGTTCTGTTCTATTATGGATGAGTCATGTGTGATTACCGCTCTCGTCACCACATCAGTGTAGAGTTTCTCTATTAAGTAGTCACAGCGAAGTGAAGCTGTCATTTCTATACATACACACACAAACACAAACACACGTAAGTGCACACAGAGAGAATACAGGGAAAATATATGCTATTGAGGCAGTGGCAGACCGTTGGCCTCGGGTGGTGGGCCAGCGGTCCATATTTACAGATACAACAATTCGTAGGCCTATAGATGTGAAAGTGACCATATCTCAGCCACTCAGCCTGTGTCCTCACCTGCAGAGGTGAGGACACAGAGGAGGCTAGAGGAGGCAGGGTTTGCGCCAACCCGGTTTAATGCATATAGAATACATGCACTGCTGCTGCTTCTCCACAATTTTTAGTGACTATACTGACTACCTTACTGCTTAAACACATAAATGGCCCATCACAGTGGATCAGCTGATTGATACAATCACACGACTTCATACGCCAAATCAGTACATGCACACACAGCACCATCAACAACTAGATTCAACTGTAATGGACACATTTTAAATTAGTTTTCTCATTAAGCTATAAGTTACTGCAAATAGACTGTATGATAACATTAGCATCTCACTCCCTCAAGTACTTTCGCTTCTACACGCTGCCAGTGCTGGTGTCTACCTGTCAATCAGCTGCAAAGGGAAAATCTGATTGGTCAGTTTTAACACTAGGGCCAGCAGTTTGCAGACAGAAGGTCAGAGTAGGTCTTGCTGGCCCTAACTGCACACCACTGTAGGCTAATACTTATTATGTTTAATAAAGCAGGGTTAATATGTGAACAATTTCTGTTCAGAGCTTTACATTGTTAGTAACTCTGCATTTATAAATCTCTCACAATTAATTTAAAGCAATTTACTAGAAATGTATGACAAAAAAAAAACAAAAAGGAAAACTTAAAGACCCCTTAAAAATGTTTCCAACTCTTCTTGCTAGACAGTAACTTTTGTTCTGGAGTTAGTAATATATAACATTGTTGACATAATCTCAATAACTTCATTCTTAGCACGGATAATTTTGAAAGAACATCCTATATAAAAACATAAACGCCAAATTAATATACAGACACACATGACTTTCCTTGAACCTTGAAATAAACATTTGGTATTTATTTCAAAAATGTACTTTGTCTTTGATTTTGTAACTACTCATGGTGCTAAGTGGTGCACAGTGCTGGACTACAGCCTTGTGTTTGGTCTTGCGTGTGGTGGGTGTAAGTAATATCTTCCATCTCAAGTCAGTGGCCACAGTCTGATTTTGAAGAATGAATGTAGAATCTCCTCAGTGCTCACTGCTCACTTAGGAAGCATCACAAATATTCTAACAGTAAAGCTTCTTTATAGGCATCTTAGAGGATGTCAGCATTTCTCATTTGAATCTAACTGATATTGCCTAAAGTAATATGCGATAAAATAAGACTACTGATAGTTTCCTCGCTACAAACATTTAACAAATCCACCCCTAATAAAAGCTGTGGCAAATATAATCAATCAGAGTTTTATGGTGGTGAATGTTGGTCTGCCTATTTAAATGTGTACAAAAAATCTTATTCATTTTCACAAATTATGGGACAAGAATGTTAATTGATTGACATATAAACAAATCATGTGACCCAGCCAGAACATTCAGTGCAGAATTTTATACACCTACACACAATAACGTATGTATAGAGGTTGTAACACAAGGTTGATCTTTGCTGTGTCCTGTCCTTGTCCCTTGACCACTCACTGCTGTCCGTTTGACACACTGCAGAAGCTGACAGAAGAGAAATATGAGGTCATAAGCTGTTTGCCCGAGGCCGCCATCTTGGTACAAACAACGACAGATCCCAAACTCAATCTGAAGATCACGCTCACCTCGCCTGCCATGAGAGACGACCTGGATGATGAAGAGCTAGAGGAGGAAGAGGAGGAGGGGGAGGAGGAAGAAGAAGAAGAAGTAGAGGGAGATGAAGGGGTGAGGGAGGAAGAGGAGGCTGTGCAGGAGGAAGAGGAGCAGCCGGACATGAACAATGGCCTAGGTATGGACACTCACTCAGAAACTATCTTTGGTTAATCACTGGACACATATATATTATTTCTGTCCCTCATACATTAAAGGTGCACTATGTAACTTTTCTGGCGGTAGCATCCACTACGTGCGTGTCTCCATGGAGATGATATTGCTTTGCCTGCAATGTTACCTTGAATGGCAATGAATGTATCTATATTACATTTATTCAATTAAAGTTGTTTTTTATTGGTCAAATATCCCTTGGAAAAAGTATATTACTGGGTGGGGTAGCCTCATCACAGATCTGATGTTAGCCCAGGTGGCATCAACTGGTTGTCTCCATGGGGATAGAAAAGCCTTACTGTGGAACTTTCCAAGCAACCAGAAATGTAACATAATGTGTCTTTAATTGTGGTAAACTATGTTTTAATGATTTAACTTAAACTGTTTTGATAATAGTCTATTAATCAAGCCCATGTAGTGTGAGAACCTTTAGAAATACAGCAAAGTAGATTATGTCTGTTAATTTTGCATAGCGTTGTTAGAAATGTGTCTTTGTTGTTAAGCTTGTGTTTGATTGGTCAATAACTGCCATGTGATCCTATAACAAGAAACAACAAATAGGTGGGCACTCTTTTCTTCTAATAACCTCAGATAACATTCTCATAACTAGTTTTGCCTCCAACCTCTTGTCCCTATTGGTTGGCCTTGTGATAATTGGTTGTTGTTGATGCTAAGGAGAAGTGTGGCTAGCAGGCAGGCCTAACCGAATCAATAACCAAGCAGTAGCCAGCTGCCCATCCATCCTGTAGCCCCTTCCCCATGTAGACACTCAGGGCTCAAACTGCAATGAGCAATAGCATGAAGGTTAACCGTACATCACACCAAACGCCTCACTGAGATGAGGATGACTGCTCATATATTCCCCGACCCATCAGAGACATGCACAGCCCCAAGCAGGAGAAATTCACACAGCCATATTTTGTAAGTGACGAATAAAGATAGCAGTCACACCGCGGTACCCATCTAATTGCTCAGAATTCATTAGCCCAGGAGGAGATGGAGAGGTACTTTGTCTCGGGTAGTTAAGTCTCAGGAAGGAAGCCATATTATCTTAAAACACTCCGATTGACACACAAATACAACTATGGCTATAATTAAAGTGTGTTTTATGAGGTTGTTGTGTTCATGAGAAATAATTCTCAAAAATATTGTCTGATATTTCATGGAAGCAGCAGCACTAAATTAAACACCTGGAAAAATCAATGCATGTCATCTTGTTTATGAGAGTCCTTCAAATCAAAAGCTGTCGTGAATCTTTATTTCTTATCGATATGCTGCTATCCCCACCAGTTAAACACTTTTCATGCCTAAGTAAGTAATATTTTTATCCATATTTAAAGGGAATTTACACACATGAATAACATGCTGATGAATTGGCGGTTGTCGTTGATAATTGTTGAAAAATTTTAGTTTGATTGCTGAATATGCTAACTGAAGCACAAATGGAATCTGAATATCTAGTACTTTAAAGGTGCCACTATCTGCCTAGACCAGGGATTGGCAACCTTTAACCCCCAAAGACCCGGTTTACATGAAAAAAAAGCACTGGGAGCCACAAATTTTTTTTGACATCTAAAATGAAGATAACACTGTATATATTGTTTGTTTTTTTTTTTACTCTTATGCTTTGTGTAAACAACTATACAGTAGTGTGCTCATGACAGGGGTCCCCAACCTTTTTTGCACCTGAATAATGTAGATTTTATTTTCACTGACCGGCCTTCTACGCGCAGTGGATAAAAATGGCAAAAATAAGTTAAGTGCATAAAAAAATACATCTCACCATAATCACTGAATCAGTGGGAGCCCTGCGCTTGTTTCTTTGCGATGAGGTGGTCTCATCAGGAGTGATGGGAGACAATGACACCTGCAGTGTGTTTATGTCCAATCTGCTCCGTAATTTCTTTGAAAAAAATCCTAAAGGCTTATCTTTTAATCCAGGGTGCTTAGTCTCCATGTGCCAAAGCAGTTTTGAAGGTTTCATTGCCTTGTTCGCTTTTCTCGCATATTACGCAGAGCGGACTCGGCATGAGAGTCACCATATTTTAAGTATGACTCCTGGTGTTGTTAAATTGATCTTTCTTTTTCTTGGAGGTCGTAGGCTCTTCTCCTGGCTCCTCAGTTGGCCTTTTTCCCTTGGCAGAAAAGCTCTCTAAAGACTTTTGTTTTTGGCTCATTTTCACGAGCTTGTGGGTCCACTTTCGGGCAACGTGTCTGATGTGCTATATGTGATCCATCATCACGGAGACAAGAGCAGATCCAGCACAGATATAATAAACTCGTTGTTATATCAGATGGATTTCTGTGGAGATTTCCTCTCAGGATTAACTTTATATATCCACGAACGAGCTTATTGGTGTGCTATGAGGGACAGCCCAAAGTTGCGTCGGAGAAGATGCGGTCGCTGATAAATTTACTGTTTTTGTGTGGCCTGGTAGCAAATGTGTAACGGACTGGAACTGGTCCCCAGCTCGGTGGTTGGGGACCACTGGTTTATGAAATCCATGTAGTGCTAGAGATCCTCCTGCTCCTGAACCTCTGCACAGCGTCTGTAAATCAGGGCTGTGCCTTTACGCAGGACTGTGAGCTGTGTGTGAGGTGTGAGCGCTGTTTGTTTTTAACATAGTTCCACCAGTGTGACAGTTATTTTGAGTGACGAAAAATAATAGAATATAATTTTATTTTAATATTTCAACATTACAATAATTTTCCAGTTTAAACTACAATTTGAAAAAGAACTAACACAAATAATATACACTTCATAATTGACACCACCAGGCCAGTTACATGTCAGCTCTGTGGAGAGGTGACCATGCTGACAATAAGAATTCCTGTCTATTTGTTACAATAAAAAACACCTGAAGATAGATCAGTTTATTGCCATACTGTGGAACATTCCAAGCAAATAAACATCTCCATGGAGACGAGCACCCTACACAAGAAAGTACTTTTCACAACAGAATAAAAGACTTATCATGGACTTGTTAGGTTGTCAATATAGGTATTTAAGATATTTACAAGTCAATACATGAATCACAGTTGAAATGTTCTAGTCTAATATGCAAACCTGACCAAACCAGACCATTACCAGACTTGACTGTTGCACTCACAGAAACACACAGCACTGCGGCAGTACATTAGGAGAGACTTGATAGCGGGGATTTTTCTGATGAGCCCAAATGATAAGATGCTATCTGCAACACAAAGCAGATAATGATAAAAGACCCGCTGAGTGAAAGAGTGGCCGCTGACGCCAGGGAGAGGGGTGACGTGAAGACTCTAACGACCCACTATAGCAGCAGAGTGGTCCCACACACAGCTGGAGCCCTCCATAGACCTTGAGATTTTCTGTCACCTAGAAACATGCATTATAATGGTGAATGCACTGCGGCAATAGCTAAAGGGGTTCAAGGATAATGGGAGATGTTGGTTCTCCTGCTTCAAGGTCTTGCTGTGGATCCATGATAGGCACTTTTATTTATTTGTCTGGCCAGTATTCGCTATATACTGCTAATTTCCAACTATAGTCCCCAGGCAAGATTTTAAATGCTGATAATATACAAAAAACTTAATTTACCTTATTTATATTAAGGTTAGTAAAATGTTATAAAATTTAAAAAGCCACATAATTGCAGATTACTGGCTGAAACTTATAACAGCATTTTGAAAGAGTACACAGGTATGGACAATACACAGGTATACACAATAATATATGTCAACAATTATTAGCATGAGACTAAGACACGAATGCATTGGCAGGCAGCACAAAAGCAGCGCATACAAATTGCTTTATAAACTATGGTCACAGTACTTTGATTTTCAAGTAACCATGAGGTATTTCATTTGTTTGAGTTGATTTTGCTAACCAGAAATGGATATCTTTGTTTCACATCAGCTTGAGAATCAGCTTTTCTTTAGCTTGCTGAATGTCTAGACTATTCTTTTGAGAACCACCACGTAACCACACACTCATTCATTTACTATGTGTTGTATTCTGCGCAGTGTACATAGTCATAGTGATTTGATCCAGTTGGTCGTGTGTGTGGGGCATGATTCAAACTTACATATAAGTTATAAAACTTACATATAAAACTCTGTACCAAACACGATGCTCTATCTAAACAATGCCTTGACCCCTCCTGTCTTGTGTTTGTCTCAGACTTGGGCCAAACTCTCGTAGACTTCTCCTTCTTTTTCAGTTCTACTTTAGGAGCGCTTGATTCTGTGTTTTTGAATTATTCTTGCTGCTGCACCATCTCTTCACAAGCGAAATCAAGTGCACCTTAAGTAATCCCTCTGAACAGCAAACTCCTATTTTGACTCCTGCCTGGCGAAGACTGGATCAAAATAACTGAACCCTCTTCAAATACATAAAGAGAGGATTGATTTACTTCGCTGGGCTGTGTAAATCAAGCACTCTTTTAGTATTTGTTTGGTGTATGTCTGTGGGGCACTCTCCATCCCACAAAGTTGTCTCTCACCTCGTGATTCAGGTTACTCCCGTTCACTGATTTGGCGCTGGCTAGATGGATGAGAACAGGCAAAATTCGGGCTGAGTAATGTCGGTTATTTTCAACACATCAATGCGCACCAAAGTACAGTACATCCTGTTTTACCTTCTACGGAGGATGTGACGGGGTACCGCACTTAACCGGCCCAAGATTGATCACGCTGGTGAAAATGGCACTCCATAAAAATGCGAGGCCTTCCTAAGCATTCATCACAGATTGTAGAGAGTATGCACTTTTGACCAGGTGAGGGGGGCAACTTTATGGCATGAAAAGCACCTTGTATGTACCAGATATCCATGCATGTGTGTGTGTATGTGCGCATCCACACGCTGACTTCATGTGTGCGTGCCTACATATACACACACCATTTAAAAACACACACTGTCTGACTGTCTGAGCGGACGTGTGCGTTTCACCTTCTCTATATTGGGTTGTTATTGTTTTGTGGCAGTGTTTGGGGCAGATGCGCTCAGAGTGGAGGCTGAGGAGGAAGAGGGGGAGGTGCTGGATAGACACAGATGTCTGCTGGCCCTGGCAGCGCTGCGACACGCCAAGTGGTTCCAGGTCGGCACCCACTCACTTCCTGTCTTCAATGCCTGATGCTTCTTGTAGCCTGACGAATTTAGCTAGGATAGTTGATTCTGCAATAAACAGTTTATATACCTATCACCTATACATGACAATAATTATACAAGAATATGCTTTTCATCAGATCAAAAGTTATAAGATTTATATTATATTTACATCGTAAGGCTACAAAAGCAATGGTTGATATTCATTTTTGTTTTTGCCTATTATGTGAACCTGCCTGCTCTGTACAGTATGTCATTGCTTCCCCTATTCCCTCCAACCATCCTTCCTTTCCCATCTGTTCGCAGTGCACTTAACTTACTTACAAAAAACATACACATGCATAGCCCAAAAAATAAGCTTTTTTTCAGTCAAGAGAGAAATAAGATGAGGATAAAAAAAAAAATCTCTATACAGTTTTCCAAGGGAAGTGGTAGACAGCTCAAATCACTTCATTACAACTGTGGCTTTGTGGTGTAAAGCAGGCTGTTATCTGTATGTGTTTGCACAAATGCTGTTTCTTTTTCACGCTGCTCAGTTCACCGTCTTGCGCTGGGTTTAATCTTGTCTTTATCTTCCCCTCTCTCAGGCTCGAGTGAACGGGCTCAAGTCCTGCGTTATAGTTCTCAGGATACTTAGGGACATGTGCAATAGACATCCTGCTTGGGAACCTCTCAAGGGATGGGTAAGTTCTCTGTAATTACCTGCAAGACAGTCTTAATCCTATAGACAGTACAGTTACATTTTCTTGTTCTATTTGTGTCTTCATTTGTGACAGATATTTCTTTATAGACATAGTAAATACACAATTAATCAATATAATGTATAAATGCTATATACTTGAAACTTTAGCCCAGAGTTTACAACTGATCGCTGTGCCCTTTACGGGTTATAATTATACCTTAATTAATTCATAATTAACAGTTTATTGAGAATGATTCAGGGTTGGTAACTACTTGATTAATACCATAACCCTCACTCTAAACCCCTTAATTAGTTGCTGAGTCATTCTTCATAAACAATTTGTTCACTATGAATTAAATCTTTGTTCACGCTTTATTAAGGAGTAGATTTTATTAAGTGGTACCAACTTGTTTCTATACTATGGGGGCAGAGTTTTTCTCACTGGTATCCGTGGTGTGTTTGTGTGCCCATAGCCCTTGGAGCTTATTTGTGAGAAGGCCATAGCGACCTGTAATAGGCCTCTGGGGGCCGGAGAAGCACTGCGTCGCGTCATGGAGTGCCTGGCCTCAGGCATCCTGCTGCCAGGTAAGAGCCTATGATCCAAAAGGCAGCATAATGGACAGCTGGAGGTGGCTAAGAAAGTGGTAGAGGAGCATATGTGGCAGCATTTACATTCTTGGCACACACACTGACTTGGGAGAGTGTAAACAAGCGATAATTGGACAACGCAGCAGATTCATTTAGACTGTGCTCCGGATCTTTCCAAGTGTATTTTTTTCTCTTAATAGGTTGAGAAATTTCCAATAAGCCTTGACTTTTTAAAGCAGGTCATGACCATCCATTTCAAAGCACCTTAATTATGGCTGTTGTGCATCATTAAATTATAAACAGCACAAAAACTGTGGTCCAACAAAGTTAGTCGAAGAAATATGTCACAACAACAAAAAACAACAATTATCTCTACAACTGATTAATCGTATAACCTTAACATACAGAGTTTTATATAACCTTTTCCTCAATGTGCAGCGGTGTAGAAAATGTTACACTACTCTCTTCGCCCGATTCTTTTACATGCCACTTTCATTCAAGGTCACAACACAAGCTGCATTGTAAAAGCATTACTATGTAAACCAAGCAAAATTGTCACCCTCCTTCCAAAAACATCCATGTATTAGGTGAAGGGAAAAAAAAACATAATGATTAGTTGGCATAGGAGAATTAACTTTCCCTTCAACAAAATTTTTGGTCACACCATCACAAGTTAGATGCCTTATATTTTGACTTGATGTCTTACTTATCAACATGATGCACAACTGGTTTTACTTATCATCAGATTTGAATTGTCAATATACTACAATATGTTGAGTATTGATGTCTGCCAGTGCCACACTGATTGTGAATAAACATCTTCCACATCTCTTCTCTCAACTGTCTGACTACTTGAATTATTTCCACAACAAGATTAATTTGTTTACCAAAGAATAATGTATTATTTGATCATTTGCACAATGTTGACCCTGTGTGACTAAAAGTTATATGTTATTCCTGTGACACTTGCGTAGGTGGCCCGGGCTTACATGACCCATGTGAGAAGGAGCCCACAAATACTCTGGCCCACATGACTGACCAGCAGGCGGAGGCCATCACCTACAGTGCACAGGTACACAACACTCATTCTAAGTACACTGTTATCGGCCGCTCAACGCACCCGAGCTGTCAGTGTGCAGGGATCAGCAAACATTGCACCTATTACCAGACAGATAGCCCTATCGCTGTGCACTCGCACATCCCAGGGAGCGTCTTAACTGTGACGCTGCTCTGAATTTTAATGATTAGTGTGAGAAACTATTGCCAATGCGAACCATAAATCCATTTCTGACACCCGGAGGACAGTGCTAGAGTGTGTGTGTTGTCGTCATACCCCCTCCCACACACACATGCACACACACACAGATGCACAGTCGAGTGAACAGGGCAGCCTCTGAGCCGCATGGCTTAGTGGATCCTGCCGTCCATTTCCTTTGAAGGCAGGCAGGACGAGGCTGGAATGTCAATGGAGATAATTGTATTGGAGCAGATACAAGAGCAGATAGGAGAGCAGAGCTGTTCTGTCAATGAGCTACAGCGCCACTCATGAATATCTGAGACACTCCTCCTCCCTAATGGATTTATATTAGAAGAGTCACCTCACACCTCGGCTTATCTACCTGTGCTTGTTGAGATCAGGCTTTGTAAATAAACAAAATTATTCTGTATATCTGCCATTAATGTCATTAAGACCAAATCAATCTGAGATTAGTTTTTTTCAAATAAATGACTTGGCCTTTAATAATAACATGAAACAATTTGTAGTTTATTTATCTCTGCTTATTTTCTTTCTGATCTTAATTATTTGCTTGTGTTTTTCTTCTTAATTGCAGCATGCTCTCAGGCTTATGGCTTTTGGGCAGATCTACAAAGTTTTGGAGATGGATCCTCTTCCGAACAACAAACCCTTACAGAAGTTTCCCTGGTCAGATAAAGAAGGTGTGTAGCTGCCCGCCTGTCTGTCAAAAACTCCCACGTATTTGTCAATGCTGCTGTCTTCTGTTTATCTGCAGTGGTTTTTCAAACTGTCTCTGTCTCCTTATCACAACAACTTTAGCATGTGCAGTTTTCTAGCCCATGTGTGTAGTATAAAAGTCAAAGCTGCCAATACAAGGTGCACATGAAACATTTACACAGATTACATGACCTTTCAGGATTTATTATGTGTGGTTTTTCTGCAAAGTAGCAGTGGCAGATCTGTCGAAAGCTATTTTAGGATGACTAAATGTATTTGCCAAGCCAAGGTGAAACACTGTAAAACAATACAAGTACAAAATGAACAGAGCGGAACATGTTTGGCACTTAACAAATGACGAAGGATCATAAGAAAAGGATTTAAGGGATATGATTAGTTGTGCAGATTTTGCACTCACTTTTTTTCCTGAAAATCCTGAAAATTATTGACATGGAAATTTATTGGGTGTAGTCAGATTAGGATTTGTGTGTTGTATGTCAGCTGTGAGCTGTGTGTGAGCTGCCTGTCTGGTGTTTGTCTCCTCTGTATGTTATCCATCTTCATGGCTCTTGTGTGTTCAGTACAACATTGTTTTTCTGTAACGCATGAGTACGACTTTGTCAAGCCACACCTCCTGGAGCCATTGATTAGACACTTAGTTTGTCACCTGTATCTGCAGGCACAGGGCTGAAGAGGCCTTTTGAGGACAGTATGATGGATGACAAGGACCTCATCAAGAAGATGAAGAGAAACCTGCGGAAAGGTAGAAACTCCAGTGCACTGATTGTTTTGTCGCTGTTACATGTGCAAATGATTGGCCTCTACTGTCCACAAACTAGCCCCACTCCTGGGCCCCGTCCCCATTTGTTTCTTCTTGCTTGCTTCTCTCTTTTACCTTCCCTTCATCCCTTAGAGGAAGATCAATAGTATTGATTCCAAACGTTTTAGTAGGCCACCCAACCTTCGCCAGCTCTTTCTTCAAACAGACAAAGTTGAGCCTCTGCTAATGGAAGCAGTGAGGCATTTTTAGATATTGGTAAAATAAAGCAAAGTGCAGGAGAGAGAGAAAAAATAGCACCTTTATTTATCACAAAATAACCACCTTGAAAATATGATTTATTACCAGCAGTATCCCCAAATTGGTTCAATCTTTCCCATTTCAGCTGGATAATTGCTACAACCTCGAAGAGCCCTGTTTTAAAATCTATTGTAATGTAATCTGCCTTCGTGCCATAACCACACACCTCTCATTTTTCTTCCTCAGTCCTGGACAGCAAAGCCATAGACTCCAACCAGCCAATGAACGCCCTGATGCGCTTGAACCAGATCCGGCCGGGGCTGCAGTACCGCCTGCTGTCCCAGTCGGGTCCGGTTCACGCTCCAGTCTTTACCATGTCTGTGGACCTGGATGGAACCATCTATGAGGCCTCGGGATCGTCCAAGAAGACCGCTAAGCTTCATGTCGCCGTCAAAGTAAGCATGGAAAAATGGTTTTGGTTTTACTTTATGTAATTACACTATAGACATTTGGACATTTTTAAGGACCTGAACTTGTATCATTACAGTTAAATAAAAAAATCCACTGTAAAGTATAAGATGTAGGACCAACATTTCAACTTTGGAAAGCCCCAAAATTACCAATTATCAAGTCATTAGGAATGCTCGATATGCTGGCGTTCATATCAGTATCAGTGATATCTGAGGGGTTTTTTTTAAATGCATTGGTATCTTTCTTCAGCCAGTATTTAGAACTGAACCAGTCTCTTGTCCCATGTGTCATTCCGAGTTTACCCTCAGTGCATCCGATGTAACTAATGAATTACAAGCAGTTAGGCCAAAAATGTTGCTATATGTTTATTCACAAAAGGGCAACTAATAACTTTATACTCCAGATAAATACATTTTGTAATTATTTTCTCAAAAGTGAAAAGTTAATTGGTGAGATTTATTACAACTTGAATGACTTTAGATTTAATATTTCTCTCTAAAATATAAGTGCATAGTGACCTATGTATTTATAAACCTACCCAGTGAGATGTTGATTTTGATAATATCAATTATAGTTATATAAAAATGTAACAATCATAAAATGAATTGGTTTTGGCTTCCTACAGATTAGTCTGCAATCCAATATGTATTTTGTGAGCCCATGCCCATTGTATTTTGGTATTACGTGTGTTTGGGTGTGTATGTGGTGCAGGTTTGGAGGTGGTCAAATCCATGTAATCCCAAAGTGATGGTGAACAAAGAGGCTCTCCGGAGCACAGAGCCAGGATAATCCACCACCCGCTCCATCCCCATATAAGGCTCTTTCTCATAGGCCTCTCTTTCTCCCCTTTTCCTCACCTTCTGAACATTTGCTCCTTCACGGTTCATTTTTATTTGGTCTAGGTTATCACTCACCTTTCAGTCCCAAAAAAGGAATTATTTTCACTGAGATGATTAGGGCAAAACCTTTATGCACGTACAATAAGTATGTGTGTTTTATGTGTTTTACTAAATTTGTCCTCTATGATTTTTTTGTCAGGTTCTTCAAGCAATGGGATATCCCACAGGGTTTGACTCAGACTTGGACCCCTTGAGTTCAGATGAGAAATCGGATGGAGAGGGGAAGAGCGAAACATCCACACATTCAAGCAATAACCCCACACACTCCTCAGACAGTTCGAACACACTAGAGGTAAGTGAGGAAAGCTACACTATGATGTATTAAGTTTGTCTTTTTAGGTAGGGGGGCACTAATGATCATGAGCATTCATTTTTGTGTTCTCTTATTTCCCAGGTGAGAACTCAGGGTCCCATACTGACGGCAAGTGGAAAGAATCCAGTCATGGAGCTGAACGAAAAGAGACGAGGTCTCAAATACGAGCTGATCTCAGAGAGTGGAGGCAGCCATGACAAACGCTTTGTGATGGAGGTGAGAGCCATACAAATACATATTCAACAGTGGTTTAGACTGAGCTGCTGCTAATCCTCTCAGGTCTGAACCATGAACAGAGACTGGAGCATAAGGAAAGTGTATATGTGGAGGTGAACATTAGATATGCCCTCTGATTTGTGCAGTCGTAGAGCACTCCTGTATCCACCTCTCAGTGGGTGTGCTGTTTTCAGACATGGCTGCCTGCTCCAGTACTCTGTTGACTGATTAGCAGGGTCTGCCTGACAGCAGGGTGGCGCTAAACAAGCTGTCCTCTTCACACATTCTGGCTGATTTACCACCACTAGATTTACCAGTCACTATATTCTGACTGTGATAGTTTAACATAATGTCATAATGTTCAACTCTATTGGAAAATTGAAAAGCATAGCGAGATCATAAGATTATATACAGATTTTTTACCATTTTCTGTTACTCACCCCAGGTGGAGGTAGATGGACAGAAGTTTCGTGGGGCTGGCCCCAACAAAAAAGTAGCAAAGGCCAGTGCTGCTTTAGCAGCTCTGGAAAAACTGTTCTCTGGGCCCAACGCAGCAGCAAACAAGAAGAAGAAAATCCTGCCTCAGGTGAGCAACTTTACATATCCACTGCATGGACAGGTATCTTTATTTTCACTGCCAAAGCCAATAGTAATTCAAGCCTATGGATGGAAATGTAGGCTGGCACAATTGGATCTTTAGACTCTACTTGTGTGGAGGATTTTGAAATTCATCAGAAATCAATGCACTGTGTTACATTAGTGTCTTTTCTGATCATTGATTGGTATTCATTAGACTACCACTCAGCTTGTAGTCGATACAAAATTATGGCTTTAAAACTGCAGTTATATGTTCTGCATGTTCTTATTTAATGTAATGCAAAATTACTTAATTTCTTTGCCTCGTATAGGATTATTAATATTCAGTCTGTTTCTCAGGGTGTTTATTCCCAGACGAAAAGTGCGTTGGCAGCAGCAGCCGCTGCCTCAGCAGTGGCAGCACAGGTCGCCAGAGGACGAGGACGAGCGGCTCTGGCCAGAGGGGCCTTTGTGAGCGCTGCAGCACCTGGTTATGTCACACCAGGTACACACTCTGCACTGTTTATAGAATAGACTGAGGATTCATCATGCTATATAATTTATACTCAGCTTCTGTTTTTTACATGTTATGTTTATGTGCATGCTTTTCAGAATGTGTTGACATTGTGTAACATTTATGTTCATGTCTGGAAGCTCATGTCTCTGGTTTGAAACAGCTATGCTTGAGCAGCAAATATCATAAATAGGTCTCCTGTAGCCCACAGTGTAGTGCAGTGGCAGGCACATTTGCTGCAAAGAGATAATACTTAAATGCTATGATAAAATGTATGTTCAGCCTCTGCTTTACTTTATCTCAGTTGTATGACCTATGACCCTCAGGTTTTGGAACTCCTTACGGCTACAGTCCTGCTGCAGCTGCTGCCCCCGCTTATGGTGAGTACTACTGGTCGCCACTAATACTATTCAACACCACCTCTTTCACAAAGCTGCTAACCATGCGACCACCGCATTCACAAATCAGAGACATTAATCCTCCTCTGTCAGTTCTCACAATGCACTCTTGCTTCCATCTCTAGGGCTGTTTGCATTTCAATAATAAATTCAATCTCTTCTCTTCTCCTAATCAGGGTTTAGAATTTGGCAGTCCACTGTTGTGCAAACAAATCTTTCTGTGCTTTTGCTAATTGTCTGTTCTTGTCTTTTGTTGAATTTTCTTAATCTCTTTTGATCAGACCAGTGCTGGCAGGAAAGCTCTTTGTCCAGCTTCACCTTTTGCTAACCCTTTCCAAACCTGCCATATGATCTCATGTTCTTTGGCAAACCATAAATAAAAGGTGGCTGTTTTGTAGAGTTGTATCTGTTTTTCTGTTGGGATTACTCGACTGTCACTTTCTCACTCCACTCTTATGTAAGACATAGTGGCATGGCAGCTTTTGCACTGCTCCTGTTTTGTTCTTGTTCGGAAACACCTATCCCAGGGCACTAGGCACATTGCAGTAAAGAGCCTATAGCAAGCTGTCAGACTGTAGGTTGAAATACAGCTCAGTCATTGGTCCAAAATCAAGCCCATACGTCCTTATGTCCCCCTGCAGACACCTCAACAGACTAGGCCTTGTGGACACTGTACACGAGCAGCATTGACAGACACTGAATGCCTCTTATGTGCGGGTTGAAGGTAGCCTCAGGTAGATTTTTACCGCCCCCCCGAGAGCCGTGGATGTGAAGAACTCGTTGTTTTTAAAGGAACATTGGGCATTATGTTTTGTTAGTCCCTGGACCCATCAGAATCTCACTGCATACTTGTTCTTGTCTAACTAGACTTTTATAATTGACAGTTAACTGCTACTACTATTCACAATGTACTTTGAATAAATAAATAAACCTACAGGAAGGGTATCAGGTGAAAATTTTACTAGATCATATTGATGTGCATTTTCTGCAAGAATTGTATATAATGTAGAAAAAAAACCCTAATATTTGGATGTATAAATTGTAGCAAACCGGCCTCCACTCTGAGAGGGCAGAAAGTACAGTGCTCTGAAAGTTTCTGAATAATAAATATTAAAAGTGAAACTCTTAAGTATGTTCATGGAGAGAGAAATTTCACCCTTGCAGCAGCTTTGACCTTGCTGTTATGACTTTTATTCAGTGCTGCCTCCAGCTTGGTGGCTGACCCTCGGACAAGGATGTTTATTTTCTTTTTGCCCTATAGTATTTTTCTAACAATATTATGTCTCTACGGAGTGCACTGACGAAGTGTAAAAGTGTTGCGATAGTTTAGTAGTAAATTTGCGGGATTAGCAGGGCTTCATACGTTATAAACTGTCTGTATTCATTTGAGCAACAAGAAACTATTTATACACATTTAAACTACGTATTTATTTTCATCTGTTGCTTATTTGTCCTGCTATGGCCCAGCTACATATTGCAAGTGAAAGCGAGAGATAGTTCAACAATTTCACAATTATTATTAAGTCACCCTAAATCAGTGTAGACATTCACTGAATTTATGCTTTTGTCAAAACATTTTTCTAATCTTGACATGGTCCAGCTAGTTTCAGCATGGCCAAAAGGTAAAGTAATTTTTCTGTATAAGAAGCAATGAACAAAAAACTTTATGTTTATTGTCCAACCCCTACCCTGGCATACAGTAATACCTCATCAAACTAAACTAGCAAACTCAAACCTGGGTGTTAACTGGCTAAATGCTTGTCTTCCTCGTTACCTCTCTGTGGTGCTGGGCTGGTGAGGGCTACCACCTTGTTCACGCTTCCTGCTTTTGGCACTCTGGCACCTCTTTCTCCCCTCTGCCCCTTCACCCTTTCTGGGAGTTCTGTCTGGGATGGTGCTGACCTGTAGCATATATGGAGATCATATAGACATAGTATTTTGCCCTGGACTCATGCAGCGTGCTCTTCTCGTTGTCTCCCTCTAGGTTTGCCCAAGAGAATGCTTCTGTTGCCTGTCATGAAAGTGCCTGCCTACCCCGTTCCCCACTTCCAGTTCTTTTAGCACAGGGGAGAACTAAACACACCTATAGTTACTTTGCAAAAGGGAATTGCAGCCTGTTTTTTCTACAATATTGTGGGAGAGGATTTGGGACTTGAGCTATAAGATTTTGTAAAAAAATTTTTTTTCCTTTTTTTTTTTTTTTCTAACTGTTTTTCAGAAATTTAAATTGAAATAATGCAGGTTTAAGTTCTTAAGAGACAAAACTTGAAGGATTTGTACTGTGAAATTGTTACCTCATTCTTTGAGTCTAAATATTTGATTATATATATATATATATATATATATATATATATATATATATATATATATATATATATATATATATATATATATATATATATATATATATATATATATATATATATATATATATATATATATATATATATATATGTATATATATATATATATATATATATATATATATATATATATATATATATATATATATATATAATATATATATATATATAAGGCTTTTTGTTATTATGTTGTATTCTTTGATTTGAAGAGGATCGTCTTTTGCAATATCCACACAACACACGTCTCTGTAAAATATCTACTGTGTGCTGTGTGAAGGATGTATAGATTTAAGACTGTTTGAATAAAGTCTATGTCTTTTACATGCTGAATACTGCCTGTTTTTATCTCACACAAGGCTATCAGCTCAGACACTTGGAACGAGATTATAAAGTGGTTTGATTAGTCACAGATGTATGTATCATTTTCATATCAATTTACAACTGCAGAAATGCAGTTCTCGGTAATGTTTTACACATATTAAAGGGACAGTATGTCCCCTGCATTTGTACTGTTTTAAAAAACAAACAATAATTTTTAGTATATGGACAGGCTATGCCTCATGTGAAAGTTCAGAACCTCCAGGCTACACTAGCACTGATTAATGATTTATGATTAGGATTTAGATCTGAGAGAGGCATTTTAGGTTTAAATCAGCTAAATTTCAGCATTTGACGCTCATTCTGTTTTCTGATTTTTGGGATTAGAATTGATCAGCATTACAGTTTTTACCAGTAAGAGCTATATTTGATTTAAACACGTTTGCCTTGTACATATGGACAAAGATGGGACATATTTAAGAAATTTTAAATCCAAATCTCACATGCTGTCCCTTTAAAACATATTACAGACAAACCGTGTATGTGGTGTTATCTGTAATTAAAATCCACAACATGCACATGAACTTGTATGTATTCAAGTTGCCATTAAGTGAATCAAATGGCATAGAATATACAGACATTGTTTTATATTGTCTAACCTCTAAGTATGTCTAGGTGTTAGCTCTGCCACCAATAAGCAGATATGCCAATTTGCTTTGATAAAACATTTGTACATTCAGGTGAGGTCATTTTAATTTTTGTTGCTGCTTCAAACCAAGATTAACTTATATTTTATAATAGGGAAGAAGTGGTGAAAAACCTATGGCAGATCAATGCTATTCACTGCCGGCAGATGGTTTACTTGGATGACCCTGGAAAGAAAAAGGCCGCAGCTCTTCTATTTTTTCATCCATGCTTTTCTACAATTAATAAACCTATTCAGTTCTGGTTATAAAACTCACACTAGGTATTTGAATCTGCTCATATTGAATAGAAATCATCCCACGTTCTTTGACGGTGTGTTTGTGTGACCCTGGGCTTTCTAAAGCAGAGACAAATATGTGGAATCATGAATGACTTAAGCCTTTGTCATATTCGATCTCCATTCGATTCCCACACCAAGATTAGAGCTTGACGCATGTTCCTCCTGCTATACACTATACCAGTCTATTATAAATCACATACTATAGCTGTTTTATATGAACTGAAACTCCATTACCCTTTGCTAAGTTTGCGTAGCAATGATAAACAAAATGGGGAGACAGTACATCATCAGTATCTACGAAAGGCCAGTGCATACCATGACAGAGTTGTCCTTCATCACATCATCCATCACCTTTTTATGATGTCTCCATGGTAACAGATATGAGACACAACTATTGGTCCAATGATTGGTTTGCACCACATAAAATATTTGTGTCAACAGCACTCAGTTTCTGTTAATGGAATCCATGTCTTAATAATTGTCATAGAAAATGTAATGCTTTAAATGAATGTTATCATTATAGTAGGCTACAGTTGATTTCATTTGATGCAAACTATTAACCAAATATGGAAACCAGCCACTATTGCATTGGTTGTTAATAGAATGTTTAGAGCACCATTCTTGTAGCGTCTTCAGGATCTAAAAATACATTTCCCAACAGCTCAAGAGGATTGCTGATTTTATCTGTGACTTGGAAGTCTTTTGAAAACCAAATAGAACTGGATTTCTTTGGTCCCTATAGGAATATGTCTAACCTTCACAGACCCCCATTATACTTTTCCAGTCCGTCAGCATCATGTCTCTGCTTAAAAGACTTATCCTGGGTGTGGTGTGTTGAAAGTTGGGGATCGATATAAAATGGGGCTCAACATTGTTAAAAAAAAAAAAAAAAAAGAAAAATATCTGGCATTTACCCAAGATTTCTATTGATCCTAAAATATTGCTTTTTTGTGTCATATCAAACTGTTCCAAGCATGCACCGAATTCAACTTATGTCACCCATCACACTAGCTTTGGTCATTTCTTTCACAGAAAAGTAGGACTTATAAATTAACTTTAAGCCAAAAGCCATGTAGGGTTATGTTTAAATCATCATGTTGTTTTATTCTCACATCTGATGTAGGTAGACATTTGGTAAATGCCTATGACCATTTGCCTTGTGTTGTCTACATACATGTGTGGTGCTAGTGATCTATTATTTTGAAACAGTTAAAAATTAACTTAAGCTTGTGACTTAGGAAGAGGGTCTCTGGTTCAATTTCTGGGCCTGGTAGAGCCTTTCTGTCTGGAATTTGCATTCCAGCTGTATCTGGGTGGGTTTTTTCATGGGTTTTCATGTTCCCCTAGCTAAGGTAGTCCTGACTCGGCCTAGCTCAGGACCTGGAAATGGATCCCTAGGTGTTGCTCCTGACAAGTTCCCTAGCAGTATTGAAGGATGGGTCGAATGCAAAGGACTAATTTCTCAACAAAGGGACAACAAAGTGTACCTTAACCTTACATCATTATATGCAGCGATATCAACTTGATTCCGTAGGGGTCTCATTGCCTAATTAGAGGTTGCCATTATCTGATTGCCTCTACCTTGCATCAGAAAATGTTCGTATTGAATCATAAGGCAAATTCATGCATATAACAGTCATGCATTTTTACCACTGGTGTTTGACAATATAATAAAAAATGTTTAAACACAGTTTGATGACTTTATGCATCCTTTCACTTTTCCTCTTGTCTGTAAGCCGTAGTCTGTTACAGTAACATCCTCTTGGTGGTGTCTTTGCAGGCGGCCTCTTCATTGACAATCCCTTCTACCAGCCGCGGACCCTGGCCCCCTTCATCATCCACCTGGGCCCACAGGATCTCTTCTCCGACTTCTAGACTCTGCCCCAGGGTGAAGCGGACTGGCCTCTGCTCTCATCCCCCGCCTGGCAGACCGTGGGTCGCCTTTTTAATCCAGCTGAACCATTCAAGACTAAACCTGACCAGCTCATGGCCCGGTAACCACAGCAACCGGACCTACTGACCATGATGCTTTTGAGTTTTGTTTTCCCTCGAGCAGAATATCATGTCAGAGGGCCGGACTTACCAGAAGCAATACTTGGAAATGGGGAGTACAATGTTGCTGCAACCCTTAATAGACTGATTTCTGTCTTTCTTATAGCAATACATGGAACTTCTTATTAAGGAGATGTGAATGTCTAATGGATTTTACCCAACACAGCATCGCAATATCTCATTTGATTGTATACTCATTGTATGTGTGGTACGTGTGGCTATATACAGTACAGACTATAAACACATATATGTATGGTGTATGTTTCTATAATGCCGTGTTAACAATAATATTACTATATGATGTATTTATGTAAATACGCTATCAAATCTTATTATTGTTGTTATAAATTATTTTAGGATTATAAAGTGAAATGTATCTGTAATATCACAATATAGCTTTCTTCCAATTTTATATACACTGAGCAATTGAAGCTAGTCCTAGGAGATGCAATATTTTTGTTGTTATCCCTTTCGACCTCTGCTGTTAGATGTAGACTTGTACAGGGAAGAATAGTGGACTTGGATAGTGCTTGGATTCCTGGCTCAGAAAACCTCAATTCTCAATATATTGTTCTTTTTATAAGTGTAAGGGCAGATGTGTGCAAAAAACTGTTATTCACTGTTGCCACGTGCACATGTTTTGGTTTGTTTTACTACCCATATGCAGAACGTAACTGCATGAAACAACCAATAGGTTTTCATTACAGTTAAAAAATACAAAATATGCCCCATCACTTATACATTTTGATGGTAATGTTATTAGTTAATTTTGTGTCAAGTGTGATTTAAAAAATAATTTACCAGCTTCATTTTGAGTTCACTGGTCCACTATTCTTCCACTGTTGTTGTACATACAGTAATGCTTTCTTTCTCTCTGTCCTTCAAATGTCTCTTGTATCTTTGATGTCTTTCTGAGCCTTTCTGAGCATGCTCTCTGTGGCCTTGGGTTTGTTTACATGTAACCTGGCACAGAAGCGCTCCACATGTCCACAGCCCAGCCCCACCTGTGCACTCTCCTTTTTCCCGTCAGAAAGCACACTTTCTATAGCCTCACTGCTGGCAGGAGACATGCTGTTGTCACAAATATCTGGGTGTACATGTATGCTCCCATGTCTCCGCTATTAACTCAGTAATCATCACATATAGAGCCATGGTCCGCTCTGCCCATGACCTCCAGGAGCACAAGCACAGCCCACTGTCAACCATTACTGTCACTTGTACTACAAACACACATCTACTCTCCCACTGCCCTGTACCAGCCTGGCTCCAGCTTTAACCCAATGACCATATTCAAATGTGCATGATCTGAAAGAGAAGCTATACTTTACTTTTGAATGTAATCTAATGTAATCTTGAGCAGGGAAAGAATAAGTTAGCTATTCTACATGGTAATGTTTTGCATTGTGTTTTACGTGTAATTTATGGATTTTAAAGGGATTATTTAAAGCTCCCTTGCCAAGCTAATATTGTCTTTTGAGATTTACAAGAAAAGATAATATGCTAATATGTAGTATGCCCCATTGTGGTATATCAATTTTTAGAAAGTAAAAGAACAAAGGGACATTTTGACTGGCAGCAGGGATGAAACTGAAAGTGGAGGGTGAATTCATTTACATTCATAATTAAGAAACTGAGTTACAGTTTTAAAATTGGTATCCCTCATGGCTTCATATAGGGCACCTTTTAATTTTAGTCAGCTGTGTAATTTGTGTGTAAAGAGATCACAGACCTCATGTCACTGCTATTTAAAAGATGTTTTTGCTGGAATATTATTTTGCAATGTCAAAGCCTTTAAGTTTGAAATGTTCAATTTGGGAGGCAGTACATATAGATTTTAATGAATGGATATTATCTGTTATGAAAATTACTCAGGAAAGAATACTTGGTATAAATATGGCCTTGTATATGTATTATGTAGATGTTAAAGCAATAGGACAGAGGCAATATATGGGGAAAACTATAACTTGTTTCAGATTGTTCTCAGAATTATTCCCAGAAGGAACTATCTGACTGAAAACAAATCAGTGCATCCCAGAACTGTCCATAACCCCAGAAATAGTTCTCACTTTTGTTTGTCTTTTTATAGCAGTCCTTTTTAGTCCACATATGAGCGCAGTCTGCAGAATCAATTCCTCTCATGCTTACCTTGATCTGGGAGCTAGTGTGATCACTGTTGTTTGTGCTGGCATGGATTCAACCAAGACCAGTGTGAGTTAGAGCTGCAGGTACATCATTTAGGCGTTAAGATATATTCAGTCACACCAATGAACAGGCAAAGAGTCTGCAAGGTACTCTCTGTATTCTCCTCTCACAGTCAGGTCATTCTGGTTTAAACAGTCGGTTTCTCTGGGCCAAAAGAAACGTCCAAGAATTTTTAACACACAGAGGCAAAGTCTGGATCAAGTTTGAAAAGTGGAATGTTATATCAGTGTGGCATTTACTGTTCTGACTCATAAATAATCTAATAAAATCTTCTTTTCAAGGCTAAAACTTTATGCAGGCATAGAAAAAAAATACTCTTATAATCAGTGTGACCCACTCAAATTTGAGTATGTTAAATTATGCAACTAAACAAAGCAAGTTACACAGTTCATGTGTGTTCAGCTTCCTGGTATATGGTGCCATTTTGAGAACAGTTGACCGTTTAAAAGATGCACCATTTAGTTTTGAATTAATTGCTATGGCAACAGTCCTATAACATGAATAGTCTCCTACCTTGTGTAGTTTTTGTTTATGTAGGGGTATCTTATTAGTTATCTTTCGTTTCATTTTGGGTAATTTCGGCATCCTTTCTCTCTCTATCCCCCCTAACCCTACCCCCAAATTTGAATTATAAGTCATTAGGATCTTGCAAGGTTAAAATACTATTATGAGTAAAAACTATTGCATGCTACATATTATCTTGATACACTTTGTTTATTTGTAAACCTAGTAGCGCAACCTGAGGAGCCATTTAGACCTCTGGGAATTTCTAGTCGACATTTGTATTTTATCTGGCAATCTTTGCTTACCTATAAGAAACATACCCAGCTAGAATTTGCAAGACTCAATTAGTGTCAGGGTCGAATTGCGTCACTGAGTTAAGTTTATCCCTGTGCTAAGGCCTTTTGGCGTAACTAGATCCTGAGGCCTTCCAAATCATGTTCTATGATAAAGTATTCATGTTTGCTTATGGTCAGCAGTCAGCAGCTATTCCAGCTGTTTGATCATATCTTCTGGTCTCTTCTGTAATATATAAGCCAGGTTTCACTCTCTGCACTCACCATCTTTGTGTAGAATTCTTACTGGAGTAAAGTAGAGTTTGTACAGTCCAGATACAGACACCTTTCTTTCGTAGCCAAAGAATCTCACCTAATTTCCCCCCCTGTCCCAGCCTGGCTTGCTCCTGTCTGTCCAGATGGCCCACATTAATAAGACACAGTCACATTGCAAAGAGCAACCTTTTCATTTCCCTGTAGACTGGATCCATTCAGGGAAGGAGTCAGCCTGTGCTTTGACCTCCTCTGCTCCGTGTTGGGCAGAAAATGCGGCTAAACCTGAGCAGCGGTCTGTGTTGTTGGAATGTACCAAATGTTATCACTGTGCCTGCTATGTATCTCCTAGCAGTTACTTCAATTATCCCATGGTTCAAAGTAAGATATGTTTTGGAGAAAATTGGCCACTTTAAATTGCCTGTGATGAATTTTTAAAAATCAGGTTAGTAATCAGTGATATTTTCTGTATACATACAACAACTTAACTTAAACATTGAAACTATTTTCTGTTTACACCTCCATTATGAATTCACACAAATGGAACACATTTTAGAATTAGGGCAGTTTATATACATGTTTAGTTATCACTTTATAATCACTACACCTTAATTGGGCTTAAAGCATGAACAAAGACTTGATTCACAGTTAACCAGAAGTATATAGATCCAGCCTTAATAACTGCTTGATTCATAAACTAACCCATTAACTGAGTTGTTAAAAAATCTGAATCTAAAAAAATGTTTAAAAAACCTTCTTAATAAATTATGTCTTAATAAATTATTTCTACCATAATGTTTCCTTATCAAAAAATGCTTGAAGAGATTTCAGTTGTCATCCATGCAAGTTTGAGTATTTTAGCGATCTCTACCTGGTTTGCAGTAAGATTCTCATCCATGCTCCCACATGACAGTTCCCCCATGAATATATGAAAGCATGATACAACCCTTTACACAATAACCTGACAAACCTGATGTGATGCACAGTAGTTTCATCAGCAGAATGCACACTGATTGTGTTGTGATAGTGCGCTCAAGGGGGAGTGACTTGGCACAGACAACAAAGGGAGGTGAATGTCAAAAAAGAAAGTGAAACTTGTAAAACATGTTTAAATATTGTTTTTGGTCAATATAGCATTTTCAAAACAGTAAAAGGTAACATGGTGATCTAAATTTTACCACAGTGTATTTACAGGGTGCATACTTACCCATACTTTGCCTTCTACTGGTGCCACTCTGACAAACTGTTTTCTTACAAAGAGCAAAAAGGGAAAGATTTTTTAACAACTTAGAAAGTGTGGTGAGGTCTGCGCTGTTCCCATTCTAACAGGATTATCACTACCAGACAAGAGAAAAGTGGGTGGAAGGAGGAAATAAATTCTGCTTCACAAACCAGTGCTTCTAGCACGAGTTTGCTTTCATTTGAATTCCATTGTATTTTGGAGACGATGCTCACATGACTGAAAAATATGTATTCGCCACCTGGGTTGTTCAGTTTGTAAGACATTTTGAAATATCTTTGGGTCCAGCAATGACAAGTGTGTCCTGTCTTGTTGCTTTTAGGAGCTGTGTTGTTAATAGCAACATCAATATCTTTTAGGAGAGTAATAGCTGTTTGTGTAAGATTGGACTTGCTTGGCGGATTACTTTTGCATTCGCATTTTTCTCCTCAGTTGTTTTTTTTTTCAGAGCCGCACATTTGACCCATTAAAAATCAACCCATAAAAAAAAAATCTAATAAAATAAAAATAAAAAAGCACAAACCATTTCTACCAATATCATACCATACATAAAGAGACACATGTAACTCAGGGCTACCAACCTGACACACACTTGTATGCAAAGAGACACTAGATGTAAATATATCGTGCATTGTCAAATCTTGTATAACAGCTGAGCACATTGACTGCATGGCGTATACCTTACTCTGTCATTTGTATACTATAACACATATGATTGTACTGTATCGAGTGACAAGTGTTTGGCCTTGTTTGTAATTTTTAGGATTTGAGCCATGAGATTTCACACTCCCATTTGCCCCAGTTATATTATCTTGGTGCTTATTACACTAAGTAGCACTGGATATAGGCCTATGGTAGATTTCAATTTAGTTTACCATTCGAGCTGGTGGATACAGCAGAAATGTGTACATAACTCAACAGATATTGGGGGAAAAATAGTGAAGTTTAGCTGGCAGCCAGTCTAGGAGATTTGCTTTTGCCTCAATCTAGCAAGCCAGAAGATGCAATATGTTCAGCAGTTTAAAAACTTCTGTGGGCTAGCAGTGCCAGGTAGCTTTGGCACGATGGATTATCTGCTTTCCCTGTGGTATTTCTTCATCTTCTCTGCCAGGTTCAAAGGTCAGGTAATTTGAGGAAGATGATGGGGACTGGCTATAGAGTGTAGAAGTCCTGGTGATTGGGGACTTAGCTATAGAGACCAAACAGGCAAAGCTTTCTGGTGTACGGATCCAGTGGTAGAAGCAATATAAGGATAGAATTGTGAAGTAGGAAGATGGTGATTCTCAAAAGGTGTGATGGTGTTGCTATTTAAGTTTGGTTTAGGCTTGGCTGTGGTTAGACCTAATTTAGTTCCTGGACAGGTTTAATTTGGATGTGGTTAGACTCAATTAGCCCAGTGTAGGTCTTGGGTAGCCCTATTTTAGGCCTAATCCATAACTGATCTTGGTGCACACAAGGTGCACTATGTAAATTTTCTGGTAGAGGTGTCTGTCACATTTTGTTTGTTTGTTCTCTTTGATTTGCCTGGAATGTTCCACAGAATGGTATAAACGTAGCTGTCTTTCACTTATTCAATTACAGACGTATTGCCAAAAAATATTTGGCTGGGTGGTCACCTGCTTGTCTCCATGGAGATTACAAAGTTTGCAATTTTGTGGAACAGTCCAGGCAAAACAACATTTCTATGGAGAAAATAAGGTTTTGGATCCTCCACCTAAAATCTTACATAGTCCCTTTTTAAATATTTAATCTTTTTTTATGCCAATTTTAACATGGCATTTCTGAAACCCAAACATTTTTTCTATTGGGGGTGAAAAGTTTGAGAATCACTACTTCATACCACATCCAGCCGATTATGCGTGCAAAACCTGAGTGTGTGAGAGGAGGGTGGTGTGCACATGCTGAATTGGAGAGAGTGGAGAGACTGCCTCCCCGAGTTCTTGTGAAGCATGGTGATCTGCAGAAATAGACCAAGGATCACATTTCCTCCAGCCATGCAAAGTTAACCAGACCAACAACTGCTCAATGTATCTACTCTATGTGTGTCCATACAACTTACACACTGCTGCGTACTTCCTGGTCAATATCCATCTATAGTAAAGTCTAAGCGTTCTTTTGGGTTGGGAATGTACACTGTTGTTATGTGACTGTAGCATAGAATGTATTTACTCATAGCCAGAGTAAAGCTTTCATAGAGAAGCATATATAAAGAATCTATATATATGGTCACATACATATATATACATCTATATATCTTTAAGACTATTTGTGTGTGGGAGCTATTTTTGGGCGCATCCAAGCTGTTATGATCCATTTTTTGTTTGTTCGATTTCACATTGAGTCTTACAAGTGATGAGTGCTTCTTTCTGTGATTTTTATATGTTTTGTTTTGGGTTTTTTTCAACTCAAGTGAAATTAAAGATGTTTTATTATTGATGCTGCCCAAAAGTATAAAATTATTATTATTAAAAGTGCTATATGTTCACAGCATCTGTTGAGTTATCAGAGTATAATAATGATGTGAAATGCTTATTGATAACAGGGTGGGAGTCTTGTGATTCAAAACTATTCATAAGCCAATGATACAAGCAGAGAGGCGGGAGGTGGCTATGTACTGGATTTAGTAGCAACATTCACCACAGTGACGATCTGTGGTTGTCACTGTTCTTAACATAATCTATGCTTGACAAACTGGGAATAAAAAAACATAAAGAGAAAATGAAATGTCTCATGTTGATTTTTTTTAAAAATGTATTATGGAGAGCGTTTGTGCTTGACTGCAAATACATGGACACAAAGAGATAATCAAAAAGTATAATCTGTTTCACATTTTAGTGCTAAGTGTAAGGGAAAATAAGTGTTGTCCTAAGGAGTCCTAGAGATGTAAAGAGGGGCAAGAGACTCTGGATGTCTGAGGTACAACTTTTTGTATCATAAGTCTGGGACCCAGTGCACACTGTACATTAGTATCGTCCATTCCAGTCTGACTATGCTATCACACTAGGAGTTTAAATAGGAGCGAAAAAGGACAGCCTGGAGACAAGCTGGCCGAGATAAAATGAGCAGTGCATAGTATACCGCTTCAGTAAGATGAGTTGACCAAGGAAACTGATAATGTTAAAGAAAGGCAAACTCTGTAACAGTTGGATGACGCCATAACCACAGAAAAATGTCAACAACGAATTGGAGGTGTCCTTGTTAAGACTGTTCAGGGGATTCCACAAAAACTCTAAAAACTTAAGATTTTTTACAAAAACATATTTAAATTAAAATCTATCTGTCTCATCTATGTGTCTGTACCAACATATATAAACATATATATATATATGTATATATATATATATATATATATATATACACACACACACACACACACACACACATATATATATATATATATATATATATATATATATATATATATATATATATATATATATATATATACACACACACACACACACACACACATATATATATATATATATATATACACACATATATATATATACACATATATATATATACACATATATATATACGCATATAACCATATTATTGCAAATGAATATTCAAAAAATGATCGGAGCATATCTTAGTCAATGTAGTTTTGTATAACTGTAAAATGAAAAATACATGGAATAGCCTAATTGCATTTAGAAAAGGTGTAAAACAAATATCCTCAAGATCCAATTATACCCAAGCATTTATTTTCATTATGGATGTATTTATTGCAGTAAAAAGAAAAAAAACAAAAAACAAAAAAAACTTCCTTACTGTCCTTACTCTATTTCCATGGAGTCATAATAGTGACATTTCACCACCAACCTCAACATTCAATGATAAAGTGATGACAAGGCATTTTACTTTGTACACTCTTAAATACAAACTCTAAAAGACTGCTGTATTCTCACTGCTTACTGACATCTCAGCAACACAGTATGATTTTGATAACATTCGCAACAGGAATTTGATTTGTAATATACCAAAACAGCTGTCAGCTTTCCCCTCTGCACCCCTAACCGCCAACCCCAGTCCTGATCAGAGGCAGGGGTTCTAATGCTGCAACGTACACAGATTCACAAAGGTGATTGGAGTGGGAGGACTGTTAATTGAGATAAATGTCAAATGACTTCATCACTTCATTGTTGAACCATAAGGGATGTATAAAAATGATGTATTTAATGATTAGCCATTGTTGCGGTAGCTGCGCATGTGAAACTGTACTGTTCCCATTCATAGGTCCTATAGTCTGTAAGTCCAAGTTATATAGGGTCATGGGTCTTTCACATGTATATTTCCTAACCTGACATGAAAATGATTTGATGATAACAACTACACTTATTATCTGACTATATAAAAATAGGTTAGATAAATATTAGCCACCAAGAGGCATTCTGGTCCTTTTAATCATCAAGTGTTAAAATCTCTGTAAAGAAATTTGACTTTAGTTAAGGTGCACTGTATGTAACTTCTGCTGGGGAGTCTGCCACCTTCTTGTCTCCTTGGAAATGTTATTGCTTTGTCTGTAATGTTCCACAATATGGCATTACACAAGTCCAAATGACAGGTCAGATCTGTTTAGAGCCGTTAAGCCCACTCGCGATAAGAATGTATGTATTTCAAGGTGTTTTTGAGGAGTAAAAATCTGTGTTTCAATAAATGCAAAATAGTTTAATGTCATAATGTGGAACATTTGACATTTGAACTTTTGTCTATCTACATGACATCACCCAAAAGACTCCACTTAGCCTTGACACAAATAACACAGTTCCACTTCAAAATGACCAGAGAGTTAGCACAGCATTCTGACACCTCCCTGCTAATACTGTTGGTATTATATCATGGGGTAATCACGGAGGCAGGGGTTATGGGCGATAATTGGTGAGTGTGTCTGGGAGGACGAAGAGCGCACGGAGGTTCAGCAGCATGAACTGTCAATCAGCTGCTGCTCCCCTCCACAGAGCCTGGTGACAAGGCTGTCTCCTGACATCTGCAGCCAGCCTTCAGCACTCAGAGACAGACACAGTCACAATGGTGATGCTCTGTGTGTGTGTGTGTTTCTATGAAGTTATTAAAAGTCTTTGTGATTGAAAGATGTACAAGGATTACACTCCAGAGGCAGAGACAGTTATTCAGACAAATTAAAATCTGTTTAACAGATAGAATTTGCATCACTGTCAGGCCAGCAATATTTTCAGATTCTATTACTGGAAGATTAAATGTGACATTTTAGTAAGATTTGTCAAAAGTGGTAGAAATTACGTAATTTAAATGTCATAATTAATTTTAATTGGTCATTTTGCAGATAGCTTTAAAGGGGACATATTATGCTAAATTAACTTAAATGAGCATTTCATCATAATTTACAGTTTATAGTATAATCCTGCATTGTCCTATATTCTAGCTTTGAGTGCTCAGGAATCTCTTTTCACCTATCCCCTATCTCCCCGTAGCTCTGTACTCATTGCAAAAAAAAAAACAAAACAAAAAACAAAGCAAAACAGAGGTTCAAAAGTGTCACATAGCTATATGTCAACAATTCATATCTGTGGCCAGCTACAGTGAAATCCCACTACGAAGACTCATGCAGTTTTAAGAGGAAGCCAAAGGACCTGTTTCTATTATTAAGCTCTTTTAGACCAATACTGCAGTTCACAATGACTAAAATATAAAATGATAAGCTATATATGTTATAGCTTTATACTAAATACGTTACAGCATTATATGTCTTTTTAATCACAAAGTTGGACTAGTTCAAAATGCCTGCGTGGACTTGATGGTTTTACTTTACTCCTGGGATTACACTGTCTGCATGCTCCACATTCATGACCCACATGGGCAAATGACCTAAGGCTGCCTGCACTATGATATTCGATACTCAAAATTTAAAATGGTCTTAACAAAACATTTCGCATCAGTTAAGTAGTGATAGTCTGACATATAAACCCTGCAAATACACTGATTCAACTGTGTTTTTTTCCTCTATAGGACTACTACAAGTGAACTTTTCTTAATTGTGTGAAGATTTTCACACCTGTATGTATACACTTTTTGTGCACTGTTTTACCTGTACCTTTAAAGTACTATGTCTATTCAGTTGCTACTTCTTGCGGTTACCACACCTGAGATGCACTGATTCCAACCTCGAATAATATTTATAATGGTTTGGATTTATACTACACTATTCAAAATAATCCAAGCATTTTAAAATTCATTATTCCTTCACTTGTATTTTTACTTGTTTATTCACTGAAGCCAGAGCCTAATTGAAATACCGATACTCTGCTATTTTGTTCATATTGCATTGATCAGGTTCTGAGTTTTATTATTACCATAAATTAAAAGCAAGATAGGTAGGGTTATTGCTCAAAAATGCATAATTTAAAAACAAGCATTACTGTGAGCTGGGTTGCCTCCCTCTCTGCAGATCTTACCTGTTACTTTGTCTGGTGGCATCACCTGATTGTCTCTATGATGAATTTAATGCCATATTGTTTAACATTACAGGAATAGCAAACATATCTTCATGGAGACAAGCAGGTTGTACCCTCCACCACAAAAGTTACATAATGCACTTTTAATCTATTTAGAGGACTGAATAACCGTGTAGGGGTCATACAAATTGCATGAGATCTGGTTTAGGTTGCGCTCGCACTTATGGGGTTAAGGCTGCAAATCCACAGTAATTATATTGTTGTGTGAGTGCGTGAGTGTTTGAAGTCCGCTTAAGTGCACCACATCTAAATTCTTAACATGTCTTTGTACCAAGCTTTGGTTACCAGCCTGCTTTACTCCACACAACCAACTGTTTGCAACCCACTCGATCCTGTTACAGTAACCATGCTATTCAGACATATCATGATGACAATTCTGAGAATTTATAGTGACTCACAAGTCACTGTGTGAGTAACAAAGTTGGAAATGTGCATAATTCAGTTTAAGTAGGCTATACCAGACAAACGCTAATCAGTAAACTGCAGCCTCCATAAAAAGCTCAAATACCAGTATCACGGCTCAACATCTCACATTATGTAGTACTGTTGCTGATTTTAGTGTTAAAATGTGTTTATTTTGAATAGCTTATAGCAGTCCAAGCTTATTCCTCATCACCTTAATGCATACTTAGCATCCAAATTATTCACCACAATAACTTTATTCACACTTTTCACAACTTTCAGAGGCCAGAGCTGAGTTTTTCTGTCATGCCAATTCTAACAACAACAAGCATGCTAACAGTACAAAGCATTACTTGCTTAGTGTTAGGTTCACGGACGATAAAAATTCTTTATAATAAGATACAGACAACACACTACTTTAGATTAATAGGCTAGCACACTTTGCTTATAGATCTAATGCTGCTTGAGACTTTTCATAAAGATTTCATCCAGGTGAGATTGATGAAATCTTTATGAAATCTTTTTTTTTTTTTTTTTTTTTTTTGAGTGCCTCAGTATACTCTATACTACTCTAAATTCCCTTTTGTCTAATCCAATGAACATTCACCTTTAATTTTGTATTTCATAAATCAAAATATAAAGCATTTACGTCTACAAATCAAAAATTTGCGCGTTCTTCCTCTCTTATAGACTGCTCCCATGGCAAAAAATGTTTAACTGTTAGTGTACATGTATACATTCACATTCACATATTCTGATTAAAATGTAATCAACACTTGTTATAGCGTTGTTTTCAGATCATATTCCTCTTCTGCAGAGAGCTAGAGGCCGCTCAGGGGTGAACCTTGACACCTGTACAAATGAGATGATGCTGACTGCAGCACCTGAGGCTCACATGGGCCCGGGTAAGTGGATTCACCCCAAAGGTCCTATCCTGCAACCCACTCCTCCACAGGTACACTGACAAATACCACAGACAGGCTAGAGAAGAAATAAAACAGTAAGAAAGAATCAGAAACATAGTACTTAGGATGCACTATGTAACTTTTCTGATAGATGAGCTGTCACCTGATGACTTTGCCTGAAGTGTTCCTCAGAATGGCAACACATCTATCTCCAGAGACAAGCAGCTGATGCTACCAGGTCTAGTCGCAGGTCAGATCTGTAAAGAGGCAACCCCTCTCACTCAAATAATACGTTTTTTCAAGGTGTTTTTGAGTAATTAAAAAAAAAAAAAAAGATTTATGTATAATAGATACGCTTAATGCCTTACTGTGGAACATTCCAGACAAAGCAATGTCATCTTTGTGCAGACAAGCAGGTTGTGTATCATCCACCAGAAAAATACATAGTGCATCTTTATATAGTTGTAACAGTTCTTGAAATGGTGCTCACTTGACAAACATAAAGGAATTACATGTAAACTATACACAAATTGGAAGGTATACAATACTACAGTACTATAAATACTACTGCTATTAGATGTCTGGGTAATCTTGCAGTTGTCCACTGCATCACCTACTTTTCCAGTGTAAAGTGGTCATCCGTACGGTTGTGTCCCTTCACTACTAGCAGCCATGTTTCTGCCAGTTAGTCCAAGGGCAGCTGTGGGTGTAGTTCTCACCAGTGAGGGAGGACTGAATGAGTAAGACAATGTAACACACACCTGGTATCTAGAAAAGCACGGCATACATCCAAGGAACTATTTTTCCAACAAAAAATATAGTGTAAAATATACAAAAAGAAGTAGGCCTGTATGACTTGATGCTTGAATCAGTCTGCAATAGGAAGTAAAATGTTTATTTGGATAAATTTAAAAAAATGTATGGTTTAAAAATAAAAATACAAATACATAAACTATAAACTATCCATTACTGCATAAGAGTTTTTGGTATGTGTCCTTATCTCAACTTACAACTTTTTTTTCTGATACACTGTCATGGGTGTAATAGCGCTCTTGGACTTTTGAGTTCCATTGTAAAGTGCAGTGTGGAGAAATGCTTTGAACTTTGAGTCAGCATACATTCCTGGTCTCTTCACTTTTTGAACAGAATCATTATTCATTTATCTGTGAGAGTTTCTGGTGTAAATGGAACCACTTTTGTAAACATAGCTCAAAGAATGCAAACAAAACCATTTTTGTTCAGATTGTCACACAGGTCAGTTGACATTTTGGTCAGTATGGCCAAAATGCAGACCCAAGTGTATCGTGGGGATTGGACGATATACGATAATATCGCTAATCACGATCAAAAAGGCCCGCAATTAATCGTTTGTGGCATTTTTTAATAATCGTGATCATCACACACGATTATAATCGCCTTTACGGCACCAGACTGCCTCATGTTTCCGGTTTCAGTACAATGTTTAGATGTTAGTTCTGGTGTTTGTCCACAAGGGGGCCCTCTATCATAGCAATGAAACTGTGCCTATTCTGATTTGAGGATGGTTCTTCATCACCATCAGTCACTGTCATGGCTAGTGGGCAGGCAGTGGATCTGCATCCTGATGACATATCCTCCAATCAAGAAGGTGAAGTCTGATGTGTGGAATTATTATTGATTTGAAAAGCAATACCAACAAGATAAGCCACCAATCTGCAGATACAGCTCTGAGGGCAAACACGAGCTGCTTACAGGCACATTTACGAGACAACCATTCTGCATTGTTTGACAAATCTGACCCGAAAATATCTATCATAAGTAACACACCGTGTGAAATACACTATTGAATGAAGTTTGTGTTAGTTTGCATTTGTATGAATCCGTGCTTGTGTCCACTTTGCTAACATTTGCTATCACTAGGTTTGCGCTAGCTGAACAGCATTTTGCACAGCTGATAGCACAGCTTGCTAGCAGGGTTGCGGGGTTTTACAACAACCATGAATTAATCTGAATACCTATAACCTCCTAGGACCTGGAGTCCACATATGTGGACAACACATTTTGGGTTGTCTAGGCCACAAAACATTTTTTTTTTTCTCTACAAGGCCCTGGTGTCCACATATGAGGACATTGCACTGCCTTGGTTTAATAATTATTGTGATAATATCGTTAATGGTGATTATTTCGGTCACAATAATCGTGAGTCTAAATTTTAATATCGTCCCATTCCTAGCGTATTGTGAGGGTCTTTTGGGAACATCTGGTAGCAGGGTCTTTAACTCACAACTCCAGAAGAGCTTCTTCCACATCCCAAGAGGGGCTGAGGACATGGAGTCCGTGTGGACCATGTTCTCTGCCTCTATTGTCGATGTGGCTGTGGTGGTCCCTGAAGAGGAGACTCTGGCTCATAGTTGAACCTTGGCTTCAGGAGGAACAGTGTGGTTTTTGTCCCGGTCACAGAAGACTGGACCAATTCTAAACTCTCCATCGGGGGCTCAAGGGCTCATGAGAGTTTACCCAATCAGTCCACATGTGCATTATGGATCTGGAGAAGGCATTTGACCTTGTCCCTCATGGTGTCCTTTGAGGGGTGCTCCAGAAGTATGGGGTCCGGGGCAGTTGCTGTATTGTACTGTTGTGGTAAAGAAAGAGCTGAGTCGAAAGGCAAAGCTCTCGATTTACGGTTCAATATATTACTCAATTTTCTGATCAATGTTATAATCATAGATTCTATGAAGAAGTGGACTGAGTGAGTGTGATGTCATCCATAGCGTTCGGCTCCAGTCAAATGAAGCTCATGTGGTTATAGGGGCGAATTTGGAAAGTTCCATATTTGGAATTCTGACTGTGAGCAATCAAAGAGCCAAAGCAGAGTAAGGCTGTTCAAGGTAATGCCCCTTTCCATCCACACCACTGGTTCAGCAGGGGCTAAGCAACACTGTCAGTCAAATCTGTTGCTAACGCTAGCGGGAGCAACCTCTGGGAAAGAAGGTGCCTGATTTGTCTGTTATTACTGTTCATATCTTGATTTATAGACAAAATGGCAAAATACAAATACCAGGATCATATAGAGCGGATTAATATGAACTTTTTAAGACCAAAATGACGAGTCTGACAGCAGCAAGTACAGAGAGAGGGATGACAGTTTTTCAATGTAAAGTGAATTGGAGCCAAAGTTGATGAGCCAGCAGTACGTCCATGCTCACTTCCTATTTGGAATGCAGCAACTAACAGGTTAGATAAGTCCATTTATATGCAGTCTTTGGTTACAATGTTGTTACCTCATCAAATGCATAGCTGGAGTTGTGTTTTGTTTCATTCACACTGAATGAGGCCGAGTTCTTCTCTCAAACATAAAATACTCTCTTCCACCTAGTGATGTCATGTGTTAATACGGGAAGCGTTCCACTATGTTTTCAAACTCCATACACCTTCACTAGAATCTTTTGGATAATTTCAGCCTGGAATTTCCAATCTCACCTAAACAAAAGGTAAAAGGTAGCTGTTAATTTGACAACTACCACTTCATGACATCACAAGGTGGAACAGAGCATTTTGAGCTGTGGAGGTGTAGACAAACTAATTATAAAGGATTACTCAAACATGTGTGAATGAAACACAACACAACTCCAGGTATGTTTTTGATGAGGTAACAGCATTAAAACATGGCTGACAGCTCACAATCAGTCAATTTTGTGTGATATGAGACCTGCGCCTAATTAGTGATAATATTTGTGCAGAATTCATTATTAGGTAAATCATTGTTAACATTACAATTTACCAATACAGTTTGGTCTATAAAACTGATCTGAATCTCATGTGATAGTAACATAAGTTAATTTGATATTTCAATGCATACAGTAATGTCCATTCTTAAGTGCCTCTACAATAATTGCTGATTCCTCATGTGTAAAGTGCATGCAGTGTGCAGTCTCGCGGCCCAGGGCTCAGGCTGTCAGGAGATCAGTTGGCAGGGGTCAGGAGGTCAGGGAATGTCGGGGGTTGGGGGGATATATCTTTGGAGCCTTCTGTCTCTCTCTCTCACTCACACGCACACACAAGTTGGGTTTCCATGCTTTGTGGGGACATTACATTGACTTACATTACATTTTGGGAGAACTTATCAGAAGTTACTATTTTTCCTGTTTGCTTAACCTAAATCTTAAATGTAACCTATTTTGCATATTGGATCTCACGTCAAATTCTGTTTTTGATCTAATAAAACATTTACGTCTGATTTACAGTCAGATTTTTCTTCCCACAAACAATGCGGGTCCCCCTGAATTGAGTGCGTATACAGTACAGCATTTAGACCCCACAATGTGATAATTACAGGCCCAAATCCACTATGCTTATTGGGAACACATCTCTTTCCTGGAGACTAATCCTTATTTTAACCATAATTACTAAGTTCCTACCTTAACCTAACCCTTAACCTATTTTAACTCATATTTGAACTTTATACCATGTTGTTGGTCTAATGTTGAAGGTATTACATCATGGGGACGAGATTCATAAGGCAGGCAAAGTTGTTGTTTTTTTTCCCCCATAATTTAGAGAAATACCAACCCACTGTCTGTGCAATACAAATGATTATCATACAAGCTCATACAGTGGTCCCTCGTTTATCGCGGGGGTTATGCTCCAAAAATAACCCGCAATAGGTGAAATCCGTGAAGTAGAAAGCTTTATTTTTTACAATTATTATATATGTTTTAAGGCTGTAAACCCCCTCACCACACACTTTATACACTTTTCTCAGACAGGCAATAACATTTGCTCACATTTCTCTCTTGTTTAAACACTCTCAAAGTTCAAACCTTCAAAGATTTTAAAAAATAAGCACAGAATTATAGAATGAAACCAACTACTATACTGTACTGTAAACAAAAATGACAGCTTTTAGAAATACTGTAGTCAATTTTATTTTAATGATCAACCTACGAGGATGGACACATAAGAAATGATTAATAGTGACTCAGGTGTATTTCACAGTATCTCTGACCTCGCCTCTTTGTCCTGGCGTCACTCTGTAGCACTGAAGTCACGCTGTGGTAACGTTCTTTTTCCTGCAGTCACTGATCCGCAAAGCTAAAGCTGACTCCATCCGCACGATGATCTTGTTGTGGGCTGTTACAACCCTTTCTGCATCCTTGTTAAAACGTATTGCTGCTGTCGTCCTTATGTATTTTCCTCCTTCTTTATGTGACCAACCAAAGATTCATTTATTGCGTAATTTCGCCCCACAGCCGCGTAACTTCTACCTTCCCTCAGAAGGTCCAGAAGTCCAACTTTTTCTAAGATGGTTAGCATCTTCCTCGGCCTTTTGGCATGCGCGTTTCCTCGACACTGTGGGTTTTGTCGGGAGAAAACTTGCAAACATGGTGCGTTCACACCGGGGCGTCAGGGGCGTTAGTTTACATGCAAAGTCTAGGGTGAACGCACGTCTTGGCCGAGTCTTCAAGAAAAACAAATATCCAAGGGCACTCGCAGACCACAACGGATGCCCTGGCATCCAGGGCCCTCACTACTAGCATCGAACATTTATGTAAATTTGTCTGAACGCATTCTGTACTGTACAGGAGACACGGCACGTCCCTTACCCAATCAGGACGTAGGACATGTATGTACATTCATACAGTAAAAAAAATAAATATAAAAAAAACATGCAAAAATGCACCAAAAATCTGCGAAACAGCGAGACCGCAAAAGGTGAACCGCGATACAATGAGGGACCACCTGTATTGGTATATTACTACCTCTTAATGTATTTATAAGTAAAAGTAGTTCTTAGGCAGGATGAAGAGGGGCCCTGCTTACCCCTCGTGTGTGTGTGTGTGTGTGTGTGTGTGTGTGTGTGTGTGTGTGTGTGTGTGTGTGTGTGTGTGCGTGCGTGCGTGCGTGCGTGCGTGCGTGCGTGCGTGCGTGTTAAACCTTGGGGGAAACGTGACTAGGAGCCATCAACACTGGATGTGCTAGTTTTATGGGCTCACACCCCAGCAGATATATTTAAGACAAACAAATGGGGCATTCTGTAATACAACGGAGTGGAGCACCAGAAACAATGGGGACAGAAGTGCAGCCAACACAGGACAGGGGCAGGCCTGTTCCAAGTAGCAGACAGATGGACTCTCTTTTTTAATTGGGCATATGAATTTATTTATTAAAACCCATTTACTGTATGAAGAATTGTCCCTGATGGATATGCATATAGTTTTTCCCTATAAGCAGCATGTGGCTCTTTCATCTCTTCTCTCTGAAAAAGAGGAGAAATATTTGGACTGGCTTTATAGATTCTAAAGAAGTTGGGAGACTAAATAAATAACATCTTTGGTAGAGTTTTCTTGGTTTTTGGTTTGGCAGCTGGACTCAGGAAGTTTTAAAAAGAAAAAATATAATAGAATAAACACAGTACCTTTGATGGGATATGTGCATTTCAGACCCGTTTCCACTACTGCACTATACTACGAAGAAAATACTAGCATGTTTTTTGTTCATTTGCAACCTTTACTGTATAGTGAATTAAGATAAATCATATCTACATTTAATAAAGTAGAATGGCTGTCAAAATAGTAGGGTTTGAATGTAGAAGATGACATTGACTGAATACACAAGATGTGCCATGTGTGGAATGAACAAAGACAAAGGCATTTATGTGATATCTTTATATTTAAAGTCATGTTGTTTACACAATGCGTCTACACTATTACAATGTCACACGTGGATAATATATTTTGTTGTTGAATCATGAAGCTATGTTTTGGCATATTTAAACCAAACAGCAGTCTGAGTGTGAAGCGTTCAAACGATCATAAAAACAGAAAAGGTGGATTAAATGGTAGCACGCAGCAGATAGGTACAAGTACACGTTAGTTATAGTTACACTTTAAAAAAAAAAAAAAAAAATTGTCAAAAATAGTTTATACAACTCAGTGCTTTTGGAGGAACTCTTATTTTTTAACCTCCTTTGGCTTTTCTTTGATTCAAACCAGTCAGAGCCTTCTTCAGGACAGATGCAGTTTTACAGTAAAAGTATATGTAACCTGTGATGATACTGAAATAAATAGGAATGCTGTTAAGCCACATAATTTAATAGTGGCTTTGCTGTGTTCAATTTGAAGAAAAACAAACAAACAAAAAACATTTAAAATGTACAATTTTTAGTGCAGGCATTAAGCACAATGACTATATTAGGAGGACCTAGCTAATCATTAGGTCTGTCGAATTAAGGCGAGTCAATTTTTGCTGAATTGTGAAAGAGGCCTGGGATTTACAATGAACTAATGTTTTATTACTATGTTATAGGGCCAGTCTTAAATGTTTTATGTTTTAAGAAGAGGCCACTTAATTATTAATGTGTCTTCTGTACTAAAGCTGCATCAGGGGCATGACTTAATCCACTGCAGAGGACTGGTCCTGTTGCTGAGTTGGCAACAAAAAGTACTAATCAAGTACTAACTTGAGCATCTACAATGTCAAGAGAATCCTGAGATTTCACAACTTGAGATCTCAGTGGTCAGTATAATTGGCCACAACAATGTGTAAGTTTCAGCTGTGGTGAATCTTCAGCCATTAGTTTGCTTTCGGCTTTAGGAAATGACAGTTATGCAAAGTGCCAAATAAAACCCTGACAGACAATGCCAAAGGTCACAATGTAACAGGCCATTAATGTACAGTGAGAAATGTATCTCCTCTTATGAATATGTAGGACATAATTTTATACATGTGCGCAGAGTTCAACAGACCTACATCCAAACATGCACCGTTATGTAAGATTTGGAACTCTTTAAATCTTGTGCTGAAATGCAAGCCAAATAAATCTCAACCTGTAATTACAGCACCATTTGCACTTTTATGCTGTAAATTACAAGTAGATTTAAAAAAAAATGAAACTTGTTTAAGTAACATTTTCCTATTTCAAGACTTTGACAGTCTTTATGTCAGAACATTTCCAGGAACAACGTTTTCCCTCACTCCTGCATGCATTCACTCAAGTTCTTAGTGCTTTATCATTCTTGGACTTGCACACATTTTTACATACACAATATTTAAGCATTCAATCATACTGATCCCACCCCCACCCCCACACATACACACATGACTGATACTATCATTCTGTTAGCACATCCAGATAGAAACATAAAAAAGTCTTGTTTAACGTAAATTAGAAAAGCTCTGTTTGACAAGGAGACTACCATCACTCGTACCTATAAAATTAATCAAACATAGTTTGTGCCAGTAGTTTGAGAGGATCACGCAGCGCAGTGTGAGAACGGAGAGTCCAAGTTCAAATGTCTTGTTTCCTCAGACTTCAGCAGTATTTAGACACACCAGAGGAGCAGCTGTCCTCCTGACACTTTTCTCTGTGATACTGAAGTAACACAGTACTTCATACTATGTTTTCCAGCCCCTCCTCATCAGCGCAGCCCGCTGCAGTCTTTTGGGTTGGGCAAAGAAATGGCTAGGACTTATATTACAAGAACATTTTAAGGATTTCAGAATGATCTTTTCTGACAGTCTTGGGTTCAATGTCAGAGTTAAAATAATGGCCCACGGCTGTACAATGGAGAGCCCCACAGGTTCTCCAGATGAAGGGGGAGTGGTTTAGGTTCAAGGTGGCAGGTTAGGAGGTCTCCTTCCCCTGTGTCCCAGTGACTGTCTTGATGGAGCTTAGAGTTCGGTTGAACCAGGTTTTCTTGGCTGCCTGCACCTCATTTAGAGCCAGCCCTAGTGTGTGCTCCAGATCCTGTGAAAGCAGTAGAGCCATGTTAGGCTTATTGTGCTGTGTGCAGTGTGTGTGTAGCTTACAAAAGATCATACCTGGATTTTACACTCTGCCTCCACCAGCTGCAGTTTGGTCTGAGCCAGCTCCAGCTCCATCTCTCTCAACTGGTTCTTCAGCGCCTCCTTCTCCTCATCTGTCTCCTCTGAGCCTCCAGGGGGCGCCGAGCTCACTGCAGCCCTCAAGCGACCCTCTTTGTTGAACATACTGCTGCACTTTTCACAGTCCTCTACTTTGGACTAACAATAAAAAAAAAAAACAACAACAACTCAATATTACATTCATTTTGTGCCACCAAAAATTTGAACAAAGTAACAATGAATATATTAGTTTAAGTGAACATGATATCATGCCCTTAACAGAATTGTTGCAGTATATTGTGCTATTGTATTGTACTAGAGTCTTATCTCAGCATAGACACTACTGTGTGTGCATCACAGCTCATTCTGTAACTGGAAAGACTTACCCGGATCTTCTCCAGTTCTCCACGGGTGGCTGTCTGTTGTTTCTCCAATCGTTCACTCAGCTGAGAGCAGATCTATTAAAGTCAAATGCACATATTTGTAACAAATCTGTAAGTCTTTGCTGACCCACAGTACACTACTGCAGCCTATGTCACTCATTATGATCCCAATAAAGTGTTTGTGTGTGTTATGTTATATTATATATGTATATATATATATATATATATATATATATATATATATATATATATATACACACATATATATGTATATATATGTGTATGTATATATATATATATATATATATACACACACACACACACATATATATACATACATATATATATATATATATATATATATATATATATACACACATATATATATGTACACACACACGCGCACACACAGTATAAATGTATATACAGTATAAATTTCAAGCAGGTTTACTACAGGTTCCACATTAGCAGAGCTGACTAGTGCAGCTCTCTTGTGCTGCTGCGGTGTCTTCTGTGCGTTCATCTTTTCTGTTGATTCTAAACACACTGTCGATGCTTACAGAGATACACCCACAGCCTGTACTCAGATCAATGTGACATGAGTCATCCTAGCGGGTACATTGGGTTGTCCCACCTCTACAGACAGCTCCAGCTGCTCTCTCTCCTCTTTCCCTGTGGCAAACACTGCACATTTCTCTTCAACATGGAAATGTGAGATCCACAAATCTGTCTTTGATCTGTGTTCTTTGTCTCCCATCTTCATTTGTGCCTCTCTACAGCACCACCCTCTCTCCTGTCTGTCCATCATGAGCTGCCACTTTCATCCTCCTCTTGCAGCCCCCCACTTGTTCCTTTTATACCCAGATTATTTTTCAATTTTATCACACCCTGTAAATTTCAGTAATCGGAACATTAATATTACTAAATTAAGAACACTCAAATTATAGTGTTTTACAATCAGTAAATTGGTAACATTAAAGTTGACATTATTGTTGGCATTTTGTCTTTGTTTCTAACCCATTTCTTCTGTAACTTGTCTTGCTTCACTGAAAGTATTGAAAGTATTACATTTACTTTATAGCCAAGCAGACACAGGCAAAAGCCTGAGACCAATTTTGTTTTATTTTTCAATTATGAATTATAAATTAATAATAAAAATGTTAAGTCCTAAGACTTTTCTTTGAACGGACACTTTCCACTGATCTGAGGGAGGTGATATAGAGAAGCACACTCAGAGTTTGAGGTGTGGTAATGACAGCTTTCCACTGTCCTTGTGGCCAGCCTCATAATTGGCACACAAATCCTTTTTGGTTGTAATCTCACAAAACAAATTCTGCTATTAATTTGCTGAAATAAGAGAATCTGAAAAATAACTTCCAATGCCAAATTTCAATATTTTTTGGGACATCCTCAACTTGTTAATCCAACAATGAATAAAACCATCTTACCATTTCTTATACTGTATACATTTTTTTTTTTTTTCAAATTTGGTCCATCATGTCTATTGTGCGTTTCTGTGAAACTATTTTTGGACAAATCCCATTTCAACAAACTCAGCCAGGCTCTCAGTGACATGATAGCATTGTCTTGTCTCCAGTATTCACATGGACAGTCAGTCTCAATCTATGCTATTTTAGACTCAGGTGGAGATAAGGCCTCTTCTAAATTAAGCTCATTGCTATTTCTGTCTGACTGCACTGAACTATTGCATAATGTTACTGCAAAGGCTAACTGTGCGTGATCAGGGGAGGTTTATATTTAAGAGGAAAGTGACAGAGAGAGCTAAAAAAACACAGGAAAACAGCCAGGAGAAAAATTATGACAGAACAGAAGATTTCAGAACTCTCTGACTCGGTAAATCAAAGAAATTGGGTTCAGGTTTAGGGCAATTCACAAGATTGACAAAACTGCAAATACCAAAAGTTATTATCGTCCATAAATGTTTAGTATTTATTCCACATCTGTCAAAGAGGAATGAGCCAATCGGATACTGGTATCAGATTTCAATGCCAATCCAGAAACTTTGTTGCATGATATTGATAGCCCTGTCACAATAACAAATTTAAAAATGTGATATATTGCTTAAGTAAATACAGAGGATAACAATAATAATAAAACCAAACTCTAAAGCAGAATTATTGTCCCAAAAAATGATTCTAAATGTACAATATGTATATAAAAAAAAACATGAGCTGCAATTAATAACCGAATGCAACACTTAAGGTTTAGTTTGTATCTATAATGAGCCATAGAAGATCATAAATTCATCCTTCTACATCTCAAATCATCGTAGTCTCACTAGTACAATGAAAATGCACCCACAATAAATATTGACCCCCAAAAATTACTGTCCCATCTGTCATGTATTGAACGATAAATCGATTTAGTATTTATTGTGACAGACCTAGATATCAATCAACTTCCAAATATTGGGAGAGAGATATGAAAATTAAAAAAAAAAAAAAAAAAAAAAAAAAAAAAAAAAAATATATATATATTTATATATATATATATATATATATATATATATATATATATATATGCCGTAATTTCATGGCTATAAGGCGCACCGGATTATAAGGCGCAGCTTCAGTTTCGTGCTTTTTCTGCATTTAAACACACACACACAACTTGCCTGGCGCGGCATGTTCGCCGTCTGTCATCAATCGCTCCCGCGACGTTCACAACTTTATATATATATATATATATATATATATATATATATATATATATATATATATATATATATAAATGTATTATTTAGATTATTTATATATATATATATTTTTTTTTAAATCTATTTAATATATTGTTTTTTTTAAGTCTATTTAATTTTATTGGTCATCAAACTATGAACCATGTCTGTATCTTGACACTACAAATGTATTGATTACTTTCAGCATTCTTAATAACATTGTCAGATATTTAAGACCTTGAAATCCCCTAAGGGATTGTATGCTGCATATATCCTCCTACGCGTTTATTGATTGTGTCCAGTTTTATAGCTGAAACCATCTGTTACCAGTCAAGGACACTTCTCCATCTGACCTGAGGGCATTGATTAAAATAAAAATCTATAATCAAATACATTGCTATAAAGGCATTTACTTGTTAACTGCAATAATCAATTACTTAATGTTTGTGTTCACAATGAATGTGTTACGCTGTAAAGGGTGAAAATCATTTGTCCAATTTAAGGACATGCAACCATGTATTTTTAACTTTGTATTTTTCTCAAGGAAACGATGGACGTGGAGATGATTAATCATTTCCTTACTTGTTTATACTCCCCAATGATGGAGCCATTCTTCTTTATCTCGGATTCAGATTTGTCCAGCTCTCGCCTGCACATTTCCTTGAGCTGTGAACACATGGTTTAGGTTTAGTGTGGAGAGCAGAGAGCAAGGATGCAGGACCCCAGAGACCATGTGACATCGGGTTGATGTAAAGGAGACAGAACAGGCTATTGGCAGGCCTTAAGCACAGGCTCATATATCACCCATCTTTAGCACTCAGACATTTGGAGGTCAGTGAGGAGCATCCATGGGATCTAGGAGCAGCAGGTCAGCCCTCTGCTCTGAGGGACCTTACCTGCTCTGTATATGAGAGACAAGGTGACTTTCACAGTCTTGTGTAAATGAGATGACGATTGATTACTGTATCATGTTAATTACGGGATCATTTGAGCTCGAATCAGGAACTCAATTATTGAAGATTCGACCCAGAAATTCAGCATTAGTGCTAGTTCTCTCCTAGATGAAAATGGCTGCTCCAACACATCCTGTGAGTCTTTTAAGAGGACATTTGAACTTGGGTGAATGACACTATTCTGAAGGACAGTACACCTGCATAAAGCATTTTATATTTGTAAAGGGTGCTTTGCAGCCATCCAAAACACACAAAAATGTGTGTATTGTAAAAAGTCTTGTGTAAAATGGTTGAAATGCATTTTATGGTCTTTCAAAGGGAGCTCTGACCTGTGCCGACTCTTCTTCCAAACGCCTCTTCTCGTCCTCTGACTCCACCAGCTTCTGTTTGGTCAGCAGTAATTCTTTATTCAGAGCATCAGCCTTCTCCTCAGCCTGGGGAGCACAGCACACTGTAACACCCCGCAAACAAGGGCACAAGTGACAGCAGCTACCCTTTGTCTTCACATCTCTCCCTTATTTCAAGATCACTCACACAAACAAAATGCCCTTGGTTATATGGTGAAAATGCATATGCTAATGCTAAGACTTACATTGTCCAGGTCTTTGCGCAGGGCGATCTTGCTGCTCACTAGCTCATGTGCCAGGTCGTCATTTTCCTGCTCCAGGCGCATGTTGGCTTCCTGCAGTCGCCGGTTCTCGCGCTGGACCGAGCCAAGACAAACAATATTGTCGCAAACAGACAAGGGAAGTTAATAATCAGAGTTTGAAGAAAATGAAATGCTGTGGAAAAAGTGTGGACAGAGTGCACAAAGGTTGACAGGGGAAGACCACAATTACACAGTAAAGCATGTCTGTAATGTTTAACTCTCTTGTACATCATTAACAGCACCATGTCGCCTCATGAGAACTCCTAAGTGAAAGACTGTAAACTGCTGGATTGGATTTTTTGGGCTGTTTATTGCATAATGAAAGCTTGGGTGCTGTTAAAATGTCTTATTTCTTGGCTTACAAAAGATACATAAGAAAAGTAATCTACATCAAAATGCAGCTGTATTTGACAGCTTTGTTTGACTTTAGTTTAGACAGGAGGATATTGAAAAATGAGATGTTACCTCATATCTCTCGATGGGCGCCTCCTGTTGTCCTGCTGCTCTCGTATTGTATGATACTCCTTCTCAAATTTCTTAAGCTTTTTCTGGCTGATCTGTAATGTGAAGGACAAAGATTAATTAGAACCACAATAATAATGAATGGAAATATGAATAATCCAAATGTGTTTTTGCAAAAATCAAGTCTGCAATTACATACAAAAAAACACTTCACAACAACATGCAAAATTCAGGACAGATAGGCAAGTGGGATTCCAGCAGTACATTCAATGACATCAGCACAGCCAAATACCATTTTCCTGGGTCTCCAATGAAAGTAAAATGTTGCCAGTATTTATCACCCAATAACTAGTTCATCCGAAGAGAATGAACCACAACCTGTGCATAAGAGCCTACATTTAGTAGCACACAGTGCTAAAAAAATTATGAAAACCAGGAAAAAAAGAGCCATGTTAAAGATTAAAATGCATGTATATGTATGTATATGTGTATATATATATATATATATATATATATATATATATATATATATATATATATATATATATATATATATATATATATATATATATATATACATACATACATACATATATATACATATATACACACACATACATACATACATATATATATATACATATATATACACACACACACACACACATATATATATAGATAGATATACATATATATAGATATATATACATATGTATATACACATATACACACACACACACACACACACACACACACACACACGTTGGGCCCTAGATTACAGTCTAGTTGTAAAACAATGTGGAAAAAGTATGTGTGATCCTATTAAAGAATCTCCAGGCAGCCAATAATTATTTCTACAAATACACACAATGTTACAAATACACACAATGTTAGCTCAAACGCAACTTCTCTAACCTGGACTGATGCTGAATTCAGTTCAGGACAAAGGTAGAGAGAGAGGGAGGAACTTCCATTTTTATCCTGGATAAACATTTTCTCAAAGCCCAATAACTCCCTCTAGAGGACGTTTATGCACTTGCAACTATCGGTGTGTATAGATAGCAATGGTAAACGTTTCATTCACTCACCTTCATGCTACAAGCCAGCTCCATCAGTTTCTTGGCGTTTTCTTCAGAACGGTACCTCTTTGGAACAGGAACACGAAAGAATTTAAGTGCCCCTTCAAAGTCCGCTTGAATCAGATCATCTTTTGAGGTCTACAAAAAATGAATTTGTATTTATGACAATTGACAAAGTATTAATAATACAATGCATGCAGCAGTGGACTTACTTTAAGGAGTGCCAAAGCAACGTTGAAGATGACACTGATGCCCTAAAAACATGTATTTTATGAGATCACCACGATATACACAGACACATTTGCGCCTTCTCATACAGACAGTATGTGTGCACTATGGTTCTTTATGGAACAGTAAGCTACTTGCTACTTGCTGAACAATTGCTTATGATGTGAGACATGTGGCCAGCTGATTTTGGCAAGCTTACACCACTCATCCCAAAACATCCCTCTGCTTTTATTACTCATGTTTGAAGGTGAAACTTTCCTCACAACTAATTAATTAATTAGTGCCAGTTTCGCCTAAAAAAAATTATCTGGTAGATGTTACTAGATTTCAATAAAATATACTTTTTTAATTAAGGTTTTAGTGGAGGAACAGTACAAATCATTGAATTCTACTTATAATGTAATATTTAATTTAATTACATTCAATCAATTATTTGAGGATTCTTTATCAACACTCATCTTTTCTGTTCAAATACCTGGGTGACAACTTGTTGTCACATAAAGGAAATAAATGTTAGTTTACCTCACACAGCAGTAGGTCAATGATATGGAAGACCATGTAGAGAGGGAACTTGGCTGTGAAGAGCGTTAGGAACCACTGGGAGGCATACATGTGCGCCTCTAGCCCCACGTTCAGAAAGTGGGTGTACAGGTCAGGGATGTACTCCTGTTCAACACAGACAGGAAGGTAAAGTCAGCACAAATGCAGTTAGAAATAGATATAGAAAAGCTGTGTTCTGTCTTACTATGATGTTAAAATGACAGTGTGTTGTTTATTTTAGTATAGTAAGGGTATGTATCCAATTGTCTATGGATAGCATATACAGAGTATTCAGAATTCAATTGTAAAAAGGAAAACAAAATTAAACTTTTAAACTGTAAAACAATTCTATATTTAACTATATTACGCACCTGCATGAGTCTTTCAAGTTGGAAGAACTTGCAGTGCAGATCCTCAAAGTTCTGCTTGAAAAGGTCCCTCAGGCCATAGTCAAACATAATCTTGACCAGTACACTGAAGGCCTGCTCTTCTGGCATCTGAAAAAGTATTAATGTTTTGTAGTATTAATGTTTTACTGATTTGTTTGTGGTTTTAATGTGTCTTCCTTGTTTTGTAAGCACTTTGAATACATGTAAGTACAAATGACCTTGCCTATTAAACTTGTAAATCCAACAACTTCCACAAGATGGTACCATTGATTACATTTTTTTTTACCAGTCAACTGAATAAACAAAAAAGGCCTTCACCCCTCAGTATCCGATTTTTCAAATAAGTTTTATAATGAGTCTGATACAGCGAGTGCATCACTGCAGACGCTGCACCGATCTGCCTGTCAACCTCATGCTCTATTCTTCCCTCACTCGTGAACAAGACCCCGAGATACTTGAACTGGGAGAAGCAGAGGTGTGAGCTGAAGACCCCACTGACAGAGGGCTCTGCCAGACGTTCCCAACAGACCCTCACAGTACGCTAAGGCCTGCCAGGTCTGTCCGGCTTCCTCCTCTGCCAGGAGATCCAACTCACCACCAGGTGGTGATTGGTTGACAGTTCCGCCCCTCTCTTTACCGGAGTGTCCAAGGCACGTGGGCAGAGGTCAGATGACACAACAACACAGTTGATCATCAATCTCTGACCTAGGGTGTCCTGGTGCCACATGCACTGATAAACACCTTTGTGCTCGAACATGGTGTTTGTTATGGAGAAACTGTGACTAGCACAGAAGCCCAGTAACAGAACACCTCTCGGGTTCAGATCAGGGAGGCCTTTCTTCCCAATCACCCCTCTCCAGGTGTCACTGGTCCCCAGTGAGGTGACATTCCATGTCCCCAGAGCCAGTTTCCATTTCTGGAGATCCGGTCATCAAGGACCCTGGCTTCGACTGCTGCTCAGACCTCTCTGCACCGGCCCCTTACGGATCCTTCTGCAGGTAGTGGGTCAACAGGAGGATGGCCCTACGTCGTTCCATCAGGCTGAGCCCGGCAGGGCCCTGTGGGGAAAGGCCCGGCCACCAGGCGCTTGCTGTTGAGCACCTGTCCCAGGCCTGGCTCCAGAGGGAAACGTAAATGGCCTAGTTTTTCTTGTCATCATGAAATGCTTCTGAACCACTCTTAGTCTGACCCATCCCCCAGGACCTGTTTGCCATGGGTGACCCTACCAGTGGTATCAAGCTCCCAACAACATATATCCCAGGGTCATGCGGGTGCTCAAACCCCTTCACCAAGTTAAGGTGGCGGCTCAAGGAGGGGGAAAACATTTATGCAGACAACAATTAAGGAAACCTATGTCCAGCTTATATCCAAATGCTTTAATGAGGCAATTATACCATTTTTTACACTTTTTTTTTTTCAACACTGTCTGCAAAGGTTTTAGAATTGACTTTGTACTTGGGAACGAAATGCATAGTTTTTTTGATTTTTTTAATAGAGCCAAATGTTCAAAAAAGGCCTTTGGGCAAGACTGCCCATACATTTTTGTTATTGGTAATTATCAGTGCTCAGTACAGAAAGTACAAAGGTTTACGACACATATAGACATGGTTTCAAGAATTATACCACTCCAAGAGAATGCCAGAAAGGTAGAGATGTCAAATGAAAACAAAACAGTCATTCTCTAAAATATGTGGAAAAGCATGCCATGAACTCACGTGCAGGAGCAGCACAGCAGCCAAGAAGGATTGTCCCTGGCAGTATCCAATCTCCTCGTCATATACAGAGTACGCCTGGAAAAAATGCAAAGCTACTTTCAATAAAAACTGTGCTATTAAGACAATGAATGCTTCTGAACAGAAAGTGTGTGGATCAATCCCCACTCGGAGAACAACTAGCTGACTGCCTGCACGTGCAGATGAATGCCCTCACCTGAGCTGTGCAGAATGTATGTCATCATGTATACAAGCCTGTGTCACTGCAGGTAGGACTACTTAACCAAACATAATTATATGGGCAGTCTCATTGCTGTTTTTTTGTTTGTACCCGACATGTTTTACAGTTGCCTTTATCATTTAAATAATGTGTGTGCATGCCACCTTGCAGATCTTGTAGAGTGAATCTTGTCCATCTCCACCAGTGTCCTTGAAGTAGTCATGAGCTGGAAATGTCCTGTTGATGTCTCGGGTGATAGCACTGTCCTGAGGAGATTCCTGGCAATGACAATTAGATGTTATTAAATGTGGTCCATTTTTATACTTGTGAAAAACAGCTTAACAAGGGAGTAAATTGTGTTATCACTACAAAACCAAAACCTCTACAAGATCCCCACAGCGGTCAACTGAAAAAAGCATCTTGTGGTTCAGCACAAGCTCTATCACAAGGAGGGCATGACTAACTGGCAGAGCGTATCCTCTCCCATAGATCAGTGTCCATTACAAAGACTTTTGGCTAATCTACCCCTGTACTTCTGGGATCCTAAAGACCCTCCTTTCGGTGAATTTGCTAGATATGACAACTATGCATTTGCCCGTGTGCTTGCAGAGAAACACAGCATAATATAGTCTCATCAAAATTGAAAAAAATACCAAAAACTATAAAACTGCACTTTGTTTTGTTTGATTATTATTGACCTTATTTTTTTAATGCATGTCCTTATTTTTATTTTATCATAGTTCACAATTTAACTATTATTTATTGTTTTATGTTGCACCATACTGCTGAAGAGCAATGAATTTGCAATGAATTTTGTTCACCGACAATGGGACTAAAACTTTTTTTTTTTTTTTACTGCCGTTGTCACTTTACTGACACCCACCTTGCATAGTATGAATGTGGTGTGTGAGTGAGTGAGTGATTGGTGGTGGTGGGTGACGGGGCCAATGGTGCACACCGGCAGCCTTGCTTCAATCAGTCTGCTGTAGCTACAGATTTTTTTTTTTGTACCAAAAGTTGGCCAATTAAAATCCAACCTTTAATAAAATATTTTAGAGGCACTAGAAAAAAGTCAATTTACTTATTAGAGAGTAGAGAGCAGTTTTGAAACAAGTCATTATGATACCACTACACCTTTTGGTAAAATGAAGCTGAATTAGCTGAACTGAATCTATTTGATGATTGCAATATCTTTTGCCATGTCAAGCTTTAATAAATCTATTTTAAAAATTATATATGGAGCTATGAATATGAGCTGGGTTTCATTCAGGCAGGTATGAGGTCCCCTTTCCTACTTTTCCCGAGGCTTGCAGTCAGGCTAGACTTCCACAGAGGAAGTGAGTAGAACAAAACATAATGAGTATAAGAAGAGATGCAGGAAGAAAGGAGTTTTGAAACAAAGTACGCTAATGGCACTCAGTCACCAGTGGCAGCAAGCTTATTTTTAAATCCTTTCTATTGAAATTCTCTCACCACACCCTGGAGCCCACAGTTACAGGCAGCTTGCAATGGGAAAACATTTGAAAAGATTTTTTATTGATTTAGTAAATGTTCCTCAGGTTATGCAATTATGATATTTGAATACAATACAATGTTACAAACAGCAGTAGATAAAATCATAGGCAATTTTAAATTATGTTTATGGATAAAATAATTAGATTAACAATACAGCTACCACTACTAATATAATCATAACTATTTCCACAACCCATAGCTTAAGACTATTATCCCTACCATTATGACTGCAAACAAAAAAGGGATATACAAGAATGCGCAATAGACAACAAGACTAAAAAGCCTTCTCCAATCTCCGAGTTCAGATGGGTGTGATTAGCGGGCCGTCCCTCTCAAAACAAATTTGATTGCATGGTACTGTCTAAATCTGTGTCGAGGCATGATAGAGGGAATGATGCCATCCTCTGACAAATCAGCGTATCTTGTCTGTAATGACAAATCCTGCCAAAAGTGTCTCAGCTGAAAAGAGGTTAAGTACCACTGTGTGTAGCTGCGATGATAAGTATGACACCACTTAGTCATACTTATCTGAAGTGTTACGAGAAGTACAAAGACCTTCCACATAATGGCCAATTAGCTTCCTTTTTCTGTCTATTGTTATTCGTTAAAGAAGTCATAGGATAAGTCTGTGTGAGAGGACTAGGAAAGAACATTCAACTTATCCTCGTAGTCTAATAGACAGAAAACTAGATGAAAAACTAAGAACAAAGAACTGCACATGTGCAATTTCTTACAATCCTGCTTGGCATTAAATAATCTGGAGTCCATCTTGACAATCGAACTGGGCTACTTGTAAAAAATGCAACTTTTAGACTTTTAATCAATGCACACTATCACAATGATGTTCTAGAGTCTTCCACATTTGAGAGATGTGCCTTACAAATAATACAAGCATCTATGATTGGAATGTGACTGAACCCTTGCCCTTATAGGCAATAAGAAAGGCTCTGCGTATGGATAAGAATACAGGGCTTCCGTGGGAGGGCTAAGTAACCAGGTCCCATTGTTTATAATCCTGGACATAATAGCTGACATGTCAATCTGTAATTTTGTGTGCTCCAAACATATCCTGCTGAGATGCCAAAATAACACAGGGCCATTTCTATCAACCCTCTATTCAAACACCCTTGTGATATAGAAATAGCCAGTTAATCAAAATGCTTGCAATTTTAGTATACCATCAAGAGGTACCATTGGATCTGCTTTGTTTAGCTAATTCAACCATAGCACATGTTTCCAAGATATTAATCAATCTGCATTTAAATAGTTTCCTTCCATATTCTTTGTTCTGTGGTACTGAACATAAATATATATTGAAACTATGTACAAACGACATTTTAGTAAACATTATTATAACATTTTTATGTCACTTTCTTGAGGTCCATCTTTGATTTGTTGTATTGTATGTTTGTTGAAATATTTATACTAAACTTGTGTGCAGACTTGAGTGGACACAAATAGTGTAAAACTCTCAGTCCTTCCATTGCGGGGATGAAGAGAATAAATGCAAACATGGTTTAAGCGTACAGACAAAGCATGGAAAAGTGTCAGAATATTTTCAATATATTTAAATGAGATTTATTTCCTCAGAAGACATACAAAAGGCGTACACCACTTATCATGGCATGACAAGATAAAATGTCCAATTCGTCACTGAGAATCATGGTACATTTTTCTATAATTTACATGATTTAACCATAAAGAGTATACAAGACCGGCATAATTGTGCCTATGACGAAAACAAACACAGCAAAGGTCACAGAAATTCAGAGCCATGTTTTGTAACAGTAGCCAGTCTTATCTTAATTTGATAAAACCGCTCCTCAGGTCATGAGTTGCCTATTAGACTAGGTCTGTGGTCTTATTTATGTCTTCTAAAAATCCCATAAGAAAAAAAAAAAACAGATAAGAGAAATAAAGCATAGTACAGTGCACACAGAGGAGCTTTTCAGGCTCTGATCCAGACTCCACCACACCAAGAGGTCATGAGTTTCAGTTAGTTTGGTTAGGTCCAACAAGGAAATAAATAAAAAATTAAATGATTATTTTACTTGGAATATTATTTATAAAACTGTAATTTGTGTTATTGGACAGCTTCAAAAGTCAGACCAAATACTTTACAAGGAACCATATGTAAGATTTTCATTTTATATTCCATCATTATGTCCCAACTGTCACCCTAGATATGAGGTAGGCATGTTGCAATCAAATATAGGTTTTATTGATAACAAATGCAATGTTTATTTACGCTTAGTTACAAAACATTAGACATGATGTACCCTTTGTAATAATTTGGTGTTTTTGGTTCTCAAGATGATTATCCAATCAGAAACAAAATGAGTCTCACATGAGTCTGTCATTTGGGTTGCCAGTTCCAATGTCTAAATCCAGTTGGTTTAAACCTAAAAGGAACCTCTCTGATCCGAATCGTCACTACCTAAACCCCCGCACCTTCCATCAACCATTAAATCATGCTAATGCAGTCTCTGCAGTTCAGTGAGTAAATTCTGGAGGTCCTGAGCTTTCACATGTGGCATGGCCTGTACATCTACTGAGAATGAGAAAAACTTATATATGCAGGTTCCTTAAAAAAACCCTCAAAAACTAATAAACAAACCCCAGTAAGAGCACAGGCTAATTACAGTTGCTTTAAATTATATAATTTATTTTAAAATGTTAACGGTTTTTGTATGCTTTCTCAAGTGTAAATATAAAACTAAAAAGGGTAATTTGTTTGTTAACATGCTTTGTCCCAACTAAATAAATAAACATGACATGACAGATATGAATGTAAACATGCCGGATAATAGCCAAAGGCTAATTTCCACCCCAAGGCCTGGGGTTTTTGAGAGTTAAATTATGTTTAACAGTTCATACAGTACAGGAAATACGTTTATTTTATTATTTATTTATTTTAAAGCTTATCTGTGCAAGATTTTTGTAAAGCCATGCTGAAAATTACAGTGTTGATGTACACCATCCAGTTAAAAAAAAAATGACACAAAGAACTAATTGATCAACCACATTCAACTTTCAACAAACTTTTTTACAGGAGGCAGAACATTTTGCGCTGCTTCAAATGTAAATCTTATAGTGTGTGCATATAGAAAGTTCAACAAGAACATCTGCAGTGTTACAAAAATATTTTAACCTCACATTTTACAAAAAAAAATAAAATAAAAATAAACAAAAAACAAACATGAATTACTTTTTTGCCATATTTGTAATCGTTCCATGTACCGTAATTTCACGACCATAAGGCGCGGGTAAAAGTTGCGTACATCGTGGGAGCGATGGATGACAGACGGCAAACACAGCTTTACAAAGACCGGGAGGCAGTGCTGGGCGAGTTACGCCACGATTTGTGAATGGATTGTGGATGCTTGGGCTAACGTATCTGCTTGCACTGTTCTTTGAGCTTTCGCAAAAGTCGGCATCGTTCACGCGGAGCGGTACAGCAACAAAACGGACTCTGATAGTGACGAGAGGGAACCTGGTGTATTTTTATAGAAATCTAGCCCAGCTGTTCATTTCAGATACAGAGGATGAAGACTTTGATGGATTTGTGAATTAATTAAAAAAATGATGTGAGCACTTTGCTAAATACTTGAATAAAGCACAACCGAACACAGTATGTGCTCTACAAAAGGCAAAGGAAGCAAAACTAACATGCATGTTTTACCGTGCCTGCGCCCTAAGGCCCGGTGCGCCTTTTTTTATGTGTTAAATGCAGAAAAAGCACCTGTAACTGAACTGCGCCTTATGGCTGTGAAATTACGGTACTCAAATTCTCAATGTGTCATTGAGAATTTGGTGATTAAAAACAGTCTGGCTTAGTCTGACAATTACAGTATTAAAATAACTGCCAATACCAAAGACTTTCTGTAACATTTGAGTAGATCCCATTTGTCTTAGGGATGGTGGGAAAAGCGCCACATATGGAGTCAAGATGAGTGCACTAACACATTATGTTCAGGAAACAGCGGTCAAGCTCCTGGTGCACATAGGGAATTGGGGGGGGGGGGGGGGGGGGGGGGGGCGGCTTCTTGTTGGCTTTGTGCACACTTGCTTCGTGTGTTCATGTGTGTCTCTAAATGGAGAATGTTGTCTGTTTAGCGGCTGTGGGCATGTACACAGTTCAATGCCACCTACACAAACTTGGCAGGCTTGGGTTCTTTCAAAATGCTTTAAATAACATTTTGAACTTAGAACAATTTCTAGTGCAGATTTAAGTTTTAATGTGTTTTTCAGGTGAAGGTAGCTTTTCGACAGTATAAATCTACATTTTCAACTTATATAGTTTTTTATGGTGACAAAAAAAAAATGATAAAAATATCCAAATACCCAAAATACATACAAATTTTAAATAGTAAACAGTACTGGGGCAGTATCTCACTGTTAGTAGGGCTGCTAGATAACTAATCATGTTTACTGAAAATATTTAATATCTTCAGGGTTCATTCTAGCCACCACCATAAATAATGGGTTTTGTTGAATACTTATCCCAACCTGACCTGAGTATTTAGGCTGGTTCATTCCTTTTGCAATGTTCCCAAGTCATGTGAGTAGGCTGAGTACCAGTTTTATCTTATGAGAACTACACATGACATGTTGTACCTATCCCTGTTTCCACATGGTCATATCCATATCCAGGGTCAGCATATCCTTTTTCAATAGACCCCACAAAAGTCTTTTGGGCGTGTCTGACTCCAAAACCACTGATGCTATGCTGTAAAAATAAGGAACCGAGGCGCTTAAGGCCCTTTCTGAAAGCTGAATTTGACAAACTGTAGATGAGACAGTTACAGAAACTGTTGCTAATGGCAAGCCATGTGGTGAGAAACGATGCCGCTGGATGGTGGTAGATTCCTGCACTTTCTAACAGGAAGTAGAGGATATATGGCAGCCACAGGATATAGAACACACTGGTAATGCGAAACAGCACCATGGCATAGCGTCTGTCAGGGTGACTTGCCGGCTGCTGATGCTGTGGCTGATGAGGGATGAGGGTGTGGGGCAAATGAGCAGAGTGCTTTGTGGAGTTGTCTTTGCCCCCAGTGTCTTTGCCCCCAGACCCATCAGCAAGTCCCCGGTATCGAGCATGGCGCTCACTGATCTCTCGTGTGTGCTGCCGGCAGATTTTGAAGATGTTGGCATAGGTAAAACAAACCGTAAGGGCTGCAGGGGCATAAAGCAGACCTACAATAAAAGAAGTAAAAGCTGGACTAGTCTTCCATTCGACTGCACACCATTCTACAACATCACCATGGTAGCCTGGTTTACCCCATCCCAGAAAGGATGGCAAAAAGATTAGAGCAGAGTAGAGCCATATTAAAACAATACAGCAGCGCATGCGAAATGGTGACACTAGGGATGAATAAGTCAAAGGTTGTGTGATAGCAATATAGCGATCAACACTAACACATGCTAATGAAGCCATGGAAACAGACTTCAGAACTGACACCAAGTACCCAAACACTTGACAGGTAAGCTTGGGGTCAAGGCCTTGGAGATGATGCAGTAAGGACATGGAGGGAAAGAGGCAGCTGACCCCCACCAGCAGATCAGCATAGGCCATAGTCTGGATGAAAGCACTAGTCGTGTGCTGACTTAATAAGGGCGCACAGTGAAACACAAAGATCACCACAAGATTTCCACAAATTATCAGCACAGTGAGAAGAAGTATAATGGACACTTCCAGGGGGCAGGTGTTAAAGATGTAAGAAAACCTAGTCTCCAGCAGACAAAAGGGGGGAGAGAGGTTTGACACATCCGCAGAGCTCTGATTTAGAGGGTGAAGAGAGGAATTCATTGTCTTGGACAGAAAAAAAAATCCTTAAATCATCAATTGGCCATATAAATTTATGAAAGTTCCTGGTGGGTTTTCATTCGAGTCAAAATCCTCCATCCTGCTGGTCCGTGTCAAAACTGTCCCCATATGTCACATCCAGAACAAGCATTGATTTCAAATGCAAGATTTATTTTGTTTTATTCAAGTGAAAAAATATCCATGATTTTGTCCTTCAGTTTTTGTAAAGTGTAGCATCTTTTCGCAGTTTTCTCTAGCAGCTGCTTCAGCCAGGTTTAGGCTGGTCCTTCCCAAGCAGATAAAAGCATATTGGCATGAAGAGGATGAGGCCCGTGTATAGCAATATTTCAAAGTATGCAGAAAACCAAATGCAATCTCAGTTCAGATGCTGTATGTTTAGGAGAGCAGCTGAAGGAATGTCTGGAGTAAATGAGAAAAACAGGAATGCCGGTGCTGGAGTCCCCCAGTACAGTTATCTTGTGTAGGTGGTACTGCCTCTCTCTCTCCGTCTCCCTGCCAAATGAAACAGTGGAAGCAAGCCCTGCCTCTTTCTTGGTCTTTGACCAATCATTGGGAAGAGAGACACAACTTCTCATGTATTTTTTTTTTTCTTATGGATACCGGATACGAACTGTCCGATTAAGAACAGACCAAAGGGTTTTGTTTTTATGTCAGTTGAAACTGATAATATAAATACTGATAAATATGTATAGGTTAATATCTACATTGTGCTTGATGGGATTTACTGGTAAATATTTTATTAAATAGCAAGTTATAATGTCACTATGAGCGTGACATGGTGTGAACCAGCACATTCATAGAAGCACACGAATAATTAAATCTGTGCTGAAGAGCTTGTGTTTAATTAGAATGCCGATTTCAATATGTGTCAAGTAATGTGCAATAGACTATGCAATGACTCAGGTCACACATCAAAAGTTTTTGAACTTATTGGCAGTGCAAAGATCTCATGATTTCAACTGACATAAAAATGGGTTTTTCAGCCCCCAATTGTGAGCAGTGCTCATTATTTTCCCTCACCATTTATCCACCCGAAGTCGTATTTGGAGTGATTTGTGCGTGCTTGAGCAATCTTTAATCACTTATTTTCAAAATGCCATATTGCCTGGTTTTCACCACCACGGGTATACGCACACTGCTCCGTACTTACTTCATTGACCAGTTTTATTTTCTTAATCAGTGATATGTGGAGGATTCGGCAGCGTTGCATAGTCATTTTGGTACAAATGGAAAAAAAAATCCACTGCTTGCTGGCGTGATCTGCAGCTACTCAGCTGATTCTTCGCTATGATGATGTTTACAGTGACCTCAACTCCCACTAGGCACTGAAGTTCTCTAAAGTGAAACTCAATGGACTTGTTTCTTTTATGAAGTTGTTTTAGATGAATACTGAGATTTAAAAGGTGCAAATTATATGAATGATCCACAGGTGTCATAGATTATAGCTATAAAGCAGAAACAAGCATAATAGGTCTCCTTACACAGAATTCAAATTAGAAGAAAATATGTTCCTCCCTCAAGCATTGTGGTCATCACTGTTGTTATGCATCCCATGATCCAAACACTCAATTGCTTTTCACGCACCTTTGCAGCCCATCAAACAAAAAGCTAAAAATAAATTCCAGTAAAAAGAAAACCAAACGAGCAAGGGAATATGGAGTATGAATAGGGAATATGGAGTATGGAATATGGAGAGAATTCACCAACATGTGTTTTTTTTCCAATGCCAGCGCCACTTGATGCCGATTGTTTAGAATCCAGAGAAATAAAATGTAGAGGGAATTTCCCCAAATTACCTTATTTGAATTGAGTACAAACTCATCCATGACCTTGTTTTACTACAAAATGAGTACCCTCTTTGGACTTAAGTGTTCTAAAAAGCTTTATGCCTATAATGCCAAATGATAAATCAGCTGATGTCAAATGACACATCAGCTGATTTGCCGAACCAATATATCAGCCTTTCTTTACTATGGAGCGAGTCAAAGGAATTAAGATAAGATAAGATAAGATAAGCCTTTATTAGTCCCACAATGGGGAAATTCCAGCATTGCACCGCACACATAGAGAATAGCAGGAAAAATGTACATGCAAGAGAAAATAATATAACAAGATAATAGATAAATAGCTACAATAATTAAAGAAATAGACTCAAAAATAAACTCTAATATACACATATACACATATAAATATACATCTTCATAAAGTTTTTATCTGAAAAAGTCAAACAATATTTATAAAATGATTCTACTTTGAAAGTATAAAGTATAAAAGGGAACAAGAATATAGAGAAGATGAAAGGAGAAAGAAAAGGCTGGTGAGTGAAGAGGCCACACAGTAAAAACAAGTGATTTATGTTTTACATACAAACGCATCCAAGAAATGTAACACTAAAATAACACAAACCTTTATACTGAATTAGTAACATTTTACTTTCTTTTGTAATCTTGGTAAGTGCAATTATGTGAGCAAATTTTCACTCTATGATAGGATACATGTTTAAGTGAAGTCTTTAAGTAAATTTAGATCATTTCGCTGGAAGAATTAAAAAACAAGCACTCCCGTGTGTGTAACATAACATAGTTATAACACAGGCTACATGTCCCATCTGTGTTCTCCTCCCACCAACAGCATAATGAAATAGCCATAGAACTCATGTGTTCAAATGTGGGTTAGACGTTCAACTGCCTAATGAGTTTATTTTGTGACTGGCTGGCGGTTAATTAGTCATGTTTCTGAGCTCATATCAGTACTTGTAGTACTTGGCAGCAGACACTATGGTGCTCCATAAAAGGTATTATGTGTAAGGAATACATATGCACTAGAGCTATAGTTCTGCTTCTGTCAAAGGCTTTCACTCAAAACTGGACGGGCATAAAAGAGTGACCTCACTGGGACATAGTGTGCACTATGCATATAGCACATTTCTCCACAAAGGGGGCCACATAGCACACAATGCAAAGAACTGGGGCCTGGGAATGGCATGTCCACATATTAAGCGTTAAGACTGAACGAAAAAAAGTAAAATCTGTAACCATTCAACTGTTTAGGTCCTACGCTCCAATGGTTCTATATGTGTGTATGTATCTATCGCTGTATCTGTGTAGCAGGGTCTAGTAGTTTTAATTTTAAAAATAAATAATTAAAAGAAAAAGATCTTAAAGATGCTGGCTGAAGCTGATAAGAATGTGTTATGTGAAACAAGTACTGTACCAGCATGGAAGAAGAAGAAGCCATTACTCCAAAAGAAACAGATTACAGTTTGCAAATGCACGCAAGGAGACAAAGACCTTCTTCATTTTTAGAGACACATCCTGTGGTGAGCACTGTTACGTTTGGAGGAAAAAGGGGAAAGCTTGCAAGCCTGAAAACACACTCTCAACTGTGAAATATGGGAGTGGCAGCATCATGATGTTGGGTCGTTTTGCAGCAGGAGGGACTGGTGCACTTCACAAAATAGGTGGCAGCATGAACAAAGAACTTAACCCTTTAATGTTCATTTAATGTGGAAATACTGAAATAAAATCTCAAGACATCAGCCAGGAAATTAAAGCTTGGCACAGAATGAATTAAAATGTAATTAATCTAATTAAATGTATGTAATATTCTGACTTTGAAGAAAGTAAAGAAACATTGTCTTCTCTCATTATTCTGGCATTTAGAAACGAGAAGTAATTTTGGTAATCCTAATTGGGGATTAGTTTCATGTGTGTGTATGTAAACTTCTGATTTCAACTGTATGTATGTAATTTATATATATTATACACACACATACTACATGTGAATTACAGGATTCAGAAAACCATTAGTGATCTTAAATCTTTCTTAAACGGAAACATCTAAATCTATCTAACGTATTTCATATCAGTTATAGAAGCACAGTGTTGTAACACTCCTGTATAATCATAGTCAGATCACTGGAAGTGCTCCATCACAAGGATGAAGCACATTAGAGAAACAGTCCATATTTTAAAAACACAGAACAGATGTTGCTGAAATTGCAAACAAGAGCTGTATTGTACCTGAGGAAAATAAACAAAGAAAAAGTAAAATATGTCTTACCTTTGTTATTAGAGTACGATATTCTTCAACTAAGTGATCGTTGTTATGGCAACCCGCTAGGAGCTGCCACACTTCCCCTCGAAGAGCTTCAGGGATACCATTGCGCACCAAGGCAGGCAGCTGTCTGGGACGAACTGACAAATTCAGGTGCCTTAAATCAAGCAAAAATGGAACATTAAACAAAGTAACTATAATTCATTTAGGGCTTTTTAACAAAATACAGCAATATATGGTTTAAAAAGTAGAGCCTATCATTATATGTCAAGAAAATCATGTTATAGCAGAGGAAAATATGCAGGGTCCATGAACCCACCTACAACTCCATGACTCAGATAATTTGCGCAGTGCTAGTTTCAAGTTAAAAAAACCAAAGCTAGTTTCAAGTAAAAACAAAAGCTCTGTTCTGTCAAATACACACATAGGATAAAAGGACAAATAGACTTTCATAGCAATCGTACCACTTTGATAGCAAGTCCCCCCAAGTTTCCAGAATCTTCTCTGCACACTCCTTTGAAACATCTCCAGAGCCACTAAGTAATGGTTCATCATTATCTGCCAAAAAAAGACTACATGAGCTAACAGATGAAAAAAGTACATTCCAATCTTTAATATGTTTTCTGTTCCATTAATAGCAATACATTTATTAAGACTAATAGCAGAATTGTTATTTATATTGTGGTTAGTGTTTTTGGACGTATTGTATAGTCTTTACAAGTCTATCCAAGCCAATGAGAACATTACCTTCCTCCTCATCATCTTCAGGAGGTGAGGGTACCATGTTTCCTGGTCCACCAAGCTGGATGCCAGGACTTGCCGTGGTCTTCCGCCTCTCTCTCTCAGTTTCACTTTCCAAACTGACTACCTCATATAATGTGTCTGATGAGGGACTCTTACGCTCCTTTCGCTCCATCTAAAATGGTGTAGAAGTGTTACATTCAAAGCAGAGAACAAAAGGCTTCACACACCTGGCTTCCCATACCTGTCGCAGTTTAAGGTAGAATGTTTCAGTGTAGCTACGTTTGCTAAATGGCCAGAAGAGCCTGTCATTTGGAGCGCATACTCTGACACGTGTCTCCAGCAAAAATCGAACTGGTTCTTCTACCTCAGTTATCACAAGGTCCACAGCGGTGGTCATATACATGAATTTATCTGTGAAGGAAAAAAAACATTATTTTATAAGTTGTCTTTTAATAAAGTCTAGATTTCAACTATGCACCAAAGCTAGGACAAATAATTTATGTAGCCGTCACCTTTAGGAGTTTCTTCATTCACAGGTTGAAACTGTGGTGTGTTAGGGTTCCAACTTCCTGTGATGATGTAAGATTTCCCATCCGAGCTTTTTCCCATTGATTCCTAAAGAACAAGAGTTACAACTGAAACAATAAATTGAAGGCACCCCCGCAAAAAAACAAAACAAAAAATAAAACAAAACAAAACAAAAAAAAAACACCGGGACACCAACCAGGTCAAGAAGGTGCATATCGCTATTCTTCACATTTTTTCCTGGGCTCAACAGGAGACCAAAACACCTGAAAAATAAGGGAAAACAATGTGGAAATGGAAATCATTAGGTATATATTAAAAGCAGTGGTGGAAGCACTCTTAGCACTTATTTAAATAAAAATATAGATACCAAAGCAAAAAAATACTCAAGTAAAAGTATCAAATGAAAAAAATCTACTGAAGTACCGGTTTAAAAATGTACTTAAAGACTAAAAACTAAACGTATTTCGTGCAGGTTTTGAGATCTAATAAAGCTTCAATGTATTGATTTTGTTTTTGCTTTGTGCCGCATTTTGTAGAACAGAAACAATTGATAGTTTGCTTGATAGAAGCTGTTTTTGTTGTTTGTTTTTAGTTGCTTAAAATAGGAACTTGATAAAAAAAAAATTAAAAACTAAACCCCTCGGGCTTTCAGCAGGTCTTAAGCTATAATAATAATTTCAAACAAAATTTTTACTTTTCAATCCTGTTCAAAAATGTTGTGAAGTGGACAGCAGTGATACCTGCTCTCAAATGTAGTGAAATAAAAGTAAAAAGTATCCACTTAAAATATACTCAAGTAAAGGATCAGATATCTAAAGGTTTTACTTTAGTACAGTACTTTACTACTTTTAGTTTAGTTTGTTTCATTCCACCACTGATTAAAAGAAACAATATACATTTCCTTAGGTTCCTTCATTTACTGCAACGAGCCACAAAAAGAAAAATGTCCTGACTCACAGTAACATCTGCCTTGGTTGTGTTAACTACGTGTTGTTGTGTTAAAACAAAACTTTGTAGATGTATTCAAGAAGTCATTTTTTACAATTCACCAAGACAGCGAATATGTTCTTGTTATACCTTGCAATATCAGAACTGACAGTGTTGATGTAATGCCTTATTGTAAACTTCAGTTGCTCAGTTTTGTGTCAGATGCTTGATTATGATCACAAAAAAACATACCTTTCAATGGCTAATTCCTTATTGGACGTCTGCTGGATATAAATAACAATTTTCTTGTCCATTCCGGCTCGGAGTTTGAAACTTTGCTTGTCTTTGTCCTTTGCTACTGCACTAAAAAAGCATTGACAAACCGAATTATTACACCATCTATGTGACATTTTGGAGTGCAAAAATACCTATTTTTTTAATAGAAACAGTAATGGAAAATAGCATTTCAAGAATATCTTCAGTTATCCCACATCACCCAAAAACACATGATCTTTTACTGAGAAGTTTGTGTAACTTTAATGAAAGCACATGTCTATACGATGGTCCTACCTAAAGGTGCCTTTCCCATCATCCTCTTTAATCTCGAGGCTGACAGTGAAAGTGAAGAGGTCACTGTCAGGGGTTAGAGGAGGAGCCTGTTGAGCCAGCAGGGCTTTTTTTGCTGACCGCCGAAAAGCTGTAGCAAAGCTATACAGTATCCGACTCACCTGAAAAATAAAACAAGTGTTATATATTTCCAACGATTTACATCATAATATAAATTTTCTGCATTACTATGGATATGACTTTGGCCAAATTGGAAAAGACAGAACGTGTGTAATATTTTAAAAAAAATCAACACTGACAACACGAAAGATTTAAGTTACTGTGTGTGTTTTGTGTGTTTAGTGATTTGTAGATGCAGTACATCTCATGAACATAATTCTTACCGCCTCCTGGATTTGGCAACGGAATACATGAATTCTGAAGATTTCAGCGTTATAATGGCTCTCAGTAAAAGCAAAACAGTCACTCTCTGGTGTACCATCGTGGCCTCGCACACAAAACAGAATCTTGTAGATAGGGTAGTTGGCAATTTCAGTGCTGCTGTGTGGGTCTATTAACCTGAAAATTATAACAAATCAGATTTTTGTTTAGTAAACAAATCATAAATAATCTGATCCAGTTCCTTACCTGACAGTGCCTTCAGAGACTCCTGGCACAGACAGTGTGACATCCAGGGGAAGTTGGCACTGCCCTCGGAGGATACTCATCATGCGGAGAGCCTCGACCTCACTACGAGGGGCGTTGACTGAAGCGCACCCCAGATATGTCAGCTGGCTAAACACAATACTGTCCTCATCTGGGATAGGGCTGATAGGACTGCCTTCTGAAGATGACTCATCACCTGCACATACATATTTTATATATAAATATATAAATAAATTATATACACACACACACACACACACACGCCATTGTGACCAAAATAATCATGATTAACGAAATTATCACAATAATTATTACACCAAGGCAGATATTGTTCTCATATGTGGACACCAGGATCTTGTAGAGAAAAAAATTGTATTGTGGCAAAATGCTGTTCAGCTAGCGTTAACATAGCAAATGTTAGCAAAGTCGACACAAACATGGATTCATATAAATCCAAAATAACACAAACTTCATTCAATAGTTTATTTCACATGGTGTGTTACTTAAGGTGGACATTTTCAGCTCAAATTTGTCAAACAAGGCAGGTTGGTTGTCTTGTAAATGTGCTTGTGTTTGCCCTCAGAGCTGTATCTGCAGATTGGTGGCTTATCTTGTTGGTACTGTTTTTCAAATCAATAATAATTCCACACATCAGACTTCACCTTCTTCATTGGAGGATATGTCATCAGGATGCAGATCCACTGCCTGCCCACTAGCCATGACAAATATATACACATATATACACACACACACACACACACACACACATACACGCCACGTTCCAAATTATTATGCAAATTGTGTGAGGTAAAAGGTTTTTGTTTTCCAGTGAAACTCATGGATGATATTGTGTGTCAGGGCTCTTTGGGTTAATGAAGTCAAGTCACTCAGACATCTGTGCCAATTAGCTCACCAGGTAAGTCAAATTAAAGGAAAAAACACTTGAGAAAGATGTTCCACATTATTAAGCAGACCACCATTTTCAAGCAAGATGGGAAAGAATAAGGATCTCTGTAGTGCCAAAAAGTGTGAAACAGTTCAATACTTTGGACAAGGTATGGAAATCTTAAATATTTCACAAAAACTTAAGCATGATTATTATACTATTAAGAGCTGATTCAGAGCACACATGGATGCGTGCAGATGCATGTAAGATCGGGTTGTCAATGAGGAAGGTTTCTGCCAGACAAATAAATTGGATTAAGAGAGCAGCTGCTAAAATGCCATTAAAAAGCAGCAAACAAGTATTTGAAGCTGCTGGTATCTCTGAAATCCCGCAAATGTCTAGGTGAAGGATCCTCCAGAGGCTTGCACTTATGCATAAACCTTATATTTGGCCACCCTTAACCACAAGCAGAAACGGCTCCAGTGGGTCCAGAAATACATAAAGACAAATTTTCAAACAGTCTTGTTCACTGATGAGTGCTGTGCAACCCTGCATGGTCCAGATGGATGGAGTGGTGGATGGTCCCAACAAGGCTGTGATGTCAGCAAGGAGGTGACAGAGTCATGTTTTGGGCCAGAATCATGGGGAGAGAGCTGGTCGGCCCCTTTAGGGTTCTTGAAGGTGTGAAAATGACCTCTGTAAAGTATTTGGAATTTCTGACTGACCAAGTTCTTTTCTGATACAAAAGGAAAAACCGTGCTTTCCGTAGCAAAATCATCTTCATACATGACTATGCACCATCTCATGCTGCAAGGAATACCTCTGCATCATTGGCTGCTATGGGCATAAAAGAAGAGAAACTCATGGTGTGGTCCCATCCTCTCCTGACCTCAAACCTATTGAGAACCTTTGGAGCATCCTCAAGCAAAAGATCTATGAGGGTGGGAGCTCTGGGAGGATATTCTGACATCCTACAAAGGAATTCAAGCAGAAACTCTCCACAAACATACAAGTTCAATGGATCCAAGAATTGTGAAGCCCCTATCAAATAGGGGGTTCTTAACATGTAAAGATATTTTGATTGAAATAGCTTTTGATGACCATTTTCAGTTCTTTACAACAACAACATGGTTTGAAACTCTGTTGTGCATAATGATTTGGAACAGTGTATTTAAAGTTTTTATTTTTGAAAAAATACTGTTATCTTTGGGAAGTTTGTTCAATAACAATCAAATTGTACTCTAAAGGTTGATGCCTTGAAAATTATGATGACTGTCATTTACATTGACAACTTGGCAAAATCAGAGAAAAATATAATTTCCATAATAATTTGGAACTCAATATACATCGACAACCATTACAAGAGAAGAACAGAGATTTCCCAAGGTCCATAATCTAGTACTGTTTATTGACAGGACACTATTGAAGTTATAACAAAGTCCCATAATACAAGGCTAAATTAAACTGCTGACCTCGATATGACCTTTCATTGAGCTCACTCTCCTGAGCAGTCTGCACTGGTAGAGCCATTTCCACAGAGGGTGGGCTGGTGCTGAGGGGGTCACAGCCTAGTGGAACTGCTGACACAGTCAAGTGTCCACTGAGGCCTTCCATCCCTGAGTCTGGTCCAGGGTCACACCCTGAGGGCTCCATCAGGACGTCCTCCAACTCCCTCTGCAGCTGCTGCTCACTACCATTCCCAACGATCTGGACACAAGTGGGAAACGCCGACAAAGACAAATCCAAAACACAGAAAGAAAAAAACTTTAGATCATTTCAAAACAATTGAATTGATTTTGAAATTTAAGATAAAAAAAAAAACATCCACCAAGTGATTCTAGTCAGCTGCCAAAGAACTAGGACTGGTATAATAGTGTATTGATAATAATATTCTTCATCCATGTCTAGAGCATGTAAGATCGGGTTGTCAACATAAATACAAACATGGTCTTAATAACTTACCTGGGTAAAGGTTAAATAAAATAAAGTATCAGGAATCACGAAGCATGACAGCAGCAAGAGGACAGGACAGCACATTTTTCATAATTAATATGTATTTCATGTATAGATAAGATTATTATCAAATAGACACACAAAATCAGTTTCACAAAAGCTTGCACATCTATAGAGGGTGTCAGTTGTCTAGCCTGAAATTCTATTTGCATCAGCTTAAAGCCAAGGCTTCAGCAGGTTACACCTACATTTGACTCAACTAGGATCAAAGTGTGTGCAAGCTACCACCGGCATCAGTCAACAGCCAGCAAATACACAAGAAGCACCAGTCACAAAGATTCACCAGCACAGTGTGACATCACAGAAAGAACATGTATAGACTAGAGAGAGAGCGAGAGGAGAGAGGACTGGGAGCAAAGAGACTGACCTTAAAGCTGACCCCTTCCTCAGAAATCACCTGCATAACAAATAATAAGTTTAGACACACTGGCTTCTCTCTCTCAGAGTGGCCTGACTCAAAAGTGTGCAGGATGTGTGGGTCAAAACCAAAATGTGATGTCTGAAATGACTGAGTGAACGGGAATGGGTGGGATTTTCCTTTAACTGTCTATATATCAACAAACAACTACTACCAGTACAGCACGAGTTCCTTAACACAGAAAACCACACTTATAACTACAGTGGCATACTTGTACCAGATGCTGATGCCCATTGCAGTTAAAGGCACATTTGAGATGCACTGTTAAACATTTACAGGTTTATGGCACCATCTTGTGGACAGACTTTAAATTTATAATAGAACACAGTCAATCGTAAAGCAGGCATGCCTGATACAAGAAAATAAAATAGCAGTGAAATTATTTTTCAAATAATGTTAGACTTTCTAGTTTTCACCTCACTCAATGCTTAATACATGGTCTAAATCACAGGGATCACCTATCCTAAAACTGTATAAAATAATATACATTCTAACAAAGTCAAAACATCCTGGCCCTTAAAAGAACTATATAATCAGGACACAAAAAAGGAAAAAGAGATTAGTTTTTATGGTTAACATGAAACACAATAAACACAAGTGAAAGGGAAAAGATGATTGAAGAAGTTACACTTATGTATATGTGAACAAAGCAAACACTATACAATAAAAAAACAACGATGACCTTGGCTTTAAACTACTTGATTGTGATTATTCATTTTACGAGCTTGTGAATGACACTACAATGAAGTTATTCTCTTTAGGTATCATGGTAGTGGATTGCTATATGCCTAACAATACAACCAGTGAGAGCAAAAGTAATACAGTTACATGAATCCAAATATTAGTACAGTCCAATAACAGAATTATTACAGATTAAATACATTGTTTATATTATTAAGATGATCATGAATGTATGTATGTATGTATGTCCACATCTGTTTGTACACTTGCCTAACCCGCCTTACCTTCAGTCCTGTCTTTTCATCGTCACTACCATTATTAGTGGACGAGGGTGTGTCGTCCCCAAGCCGGGACACAAGCACAAAGTCCTCACTGTTGAGGGTGGACACAGAGTCTGAAGACACACTGATCTTCTTGTCCTCCATGGTTGCTTCACTTAAAACCAGGCACGAAGCTCATGAATGGAAGACAGGAGGTGGTGGGAGATGGGCAAAATCACCTGGAAAAGGGAAAAAAAAAATATCAACAAAAAGAAGCAGAGATGAAGAACACATCCACATAGTTTACTTTTGTTGAATTCATTCATCGTATTTTGTGAACAACTCTGTACATTGCATTTAGCGTCAGAATCGTTCTTGAGTGATACATTTTTAAATTTATTCAGTCAACTCGATAATATGGAGGAAAAAAAAATGTAAAGCTTTGAAATTCTTACAACAGTTAATTGATTGACCATGTATGAGTTAGTGCATGCTGAATTTTAAGAAAGGCCAACTGTATAAAAATCTCAACATGCAGCAAAGTCACACCAGCTACTAGGCATCTGTCCAGGATTCTGGAAAACAGCATTTTCTTCTGATATACTGAGATTTATTAGATTTATGACTGAAAACTGGAGTACATTCTGCTTATCTATCAAGGAAGTGCAACATTTGCAATTATTTATTCAGTGAAACAATTTAAATGGTCATTTTGAGTCCATTTCAATCAGTTGTTCAGATGACATACTACAGAGTTAGACCCTAAAACAATTAAGCAACCATGTTCCAAATATAATGCATATGCCATGCTATGATTTTTGATATAAGCTTTAAAGAGGGGGTATTATGGAAACCTGACAAACCTGTGCAGTAGTTTCATTAGTGGGATACAGACTGATTGGGTTGCGATAGCGCTCTGAAGGGAGAGTGACTTAAAACGGAGAGCAAACATGTTACTATGTTGTTTTGGGCAAATATAGCATTTTCAAAACAATAAAAGCAAGCATGCTGATCAAAATATGTTACATGTTTGCAGTTAATACTTAACTGAAGTAAAACACACCCTGTTTAATATTTGTTTGCATATTTTCAGGCTGTGTGATTTCACACCACACAGATACTCTTTGTGAAGTCATATATTCTGTGTTGCCTCGAGCAACACTCAGCCCATTCGGATCGGATTGTGATTTCAGGATATCGACTCAACCTATATTCTGGTTCGATAACCATTTACTAGCCATTGCTGACCACATTGGTTCATAAGTGTAAAGTGGACGTGTGGCAAGCTCTCAAAACTATTTGAAATTACTTTCTACTGTGAGGTACTGGTCCTGTAAAAGGCACATTTGACACACCATTCTCTCCCAAGTGACCATATAACTCATTTAATGCCTTCTCCTTTGATGTGATCCATATAATAATCTTCATAATTAAAATAAAATAAATTGGTGAACTAATGACTAAATGAAAAGTAAATGTATGTTGGTGGTGGTTGGCAGCTATGGCCACCAAAGTAGCTTCACACTAAGAACTGCACGAGGGCACTCTTGGCTTGTTTACCAGTATGGCAGCCATTTACTTCCGGAGCGGTGCTTCCTCTACTTCCAGACTGGCATCTGCTTCCGAAGCAGGAAGAGTTGTTCAGAAGGTACACCGAGGATGAAGAATTCAATGGATTTAGTGATTTGGAGTGAGGTTAAGAGTAAACTTGTTAGCTTGTTTTTTTATGCTTTAGTTATCTGATTAACTGTTAATATCATACCTTTACATACCAGACACATACTCAGTTCACTGTCTATGCTTAATGTATGTGTTTACTAGGTGTTATGTAATGATTGATTATACATGTTACAGATCACTTGTTTGACCACTCAATGGTGCTGTTGTGTTTGTAATACCTGTAAGAAAACTTGACTTGTTTTCTTTTATACATTTCATATTTAATTCCCCCTTCATTTATAAGACCATAAAGGTGATCATTATGTTTAGTTTATCATAAGTCTAGTTAAAGGTCACAAAAACTACTTCCTGTTTTCTGGTTCAGCCTTTTACACTAATGCTAAGCACTATGTAAGAAACAATTGAAAAGTAAAATATAAAGTTTTCAGTTCACCGGTTTGTTTACTAGCAGGCCAAATGGTATGTATATTTTCCATGCGTTCATAGGCAGTTTTTGTGCGTATATGTAATATGAGCCAGAGCTTATGTTATTTTTGATGTGTTTGCTAGTTCTATGGTGTGAACTGTGATGAAGAAGTAAGACCACAGTAAACATCAGTGAAAAGAACTCTTGTGTCTCTCGTGTTTGGAGACAAGCTGGCATATGTTATGTTAGCATAGTTATTTGATTGTTAATATTTTACGTTCGTTGTCTATGTTATGTTAGCAAGCTGTACTGCTATTCAGCCTGTTGTTCTCTATTTTATTGTTATTATAACTTGCCTTTAAAGATAAAATGTCTCATTCTTAGTCTCAGATTTTGTTAAATAAATTTCCCCAAAAATGCAACTTGCATGAGGCAAATATGTATTTGAACACCCTGTGATTTTGCAAGTTCTCCCACTTAGAAATCATAGAGGGGTCTGAAATTTTCATCTTAGGTGCATGTCCACTGTGAGAGACATAATCTAAAAAAAAAATCTAGAAATCACATTGTATTATTTTTTGAAATAATTTATTTGTATGTTACTGCTGCAAATAAGTATTTGAACACCTGTCTATCAGCTAGAATTCTGGAAGACCCGTTAGTCCGGCTTAAAAAAGTCCACCTTTGCTCCACTTATTTTCCTAAATTAGAAGCACCTGTTTAAGGTTGTTAGCTGCATAAAGACACCTGTCCAGTGTCCACCCGATACAATCAGTAAGACTCCAACTACTAACATGGCCAAGACCAAACAACAACGGTCAAAATGATCAAGAGACAAAATTGTAGACCTCCACAAGGCTGGAAAGGCCTACGGGGCAATTGCCAAGCAGCTTGGTGAAAAAAGATCCACTTTTGGAGCAATTATTAGAAAATGGAAGAAGCTAAACACGACTGTTAATCTCCCTCGGACTGGGGCTCCATGTAAACTCTCACCTCATGGGGTCTCAGTGATCCTAAGGAAGGTGAGGAATCCACCCAGAACTACATGGGAGGAGCTGGTAAATGACCTGAAAAGAGCTGGGCCCACCGTTTCCAAGGTTACGGTTAGTAATACACTAAGACGTCATGGTTTAAAATCATGCATGGCATGGAAGGTTTCCCTGCTGCTTTAACCAGCACATGTACAGGCCCATCTTAAGTTTGCCAATGACCATTTGGATGATCTCCCAGGAGAGTCATGGGAGAAAGTCATGTGGTGAGATGAGACCAAAATAGAACTTTTTGGTCTTAAGTCCACTTGCCGTGTTTGGAGGAAGAAGAATGATGAGCACCATCCAAAGAACACCATCCCTACTCTGAAGCATAGGGGTGGTAGCATCTTGCTTTGGGTTTTTTTTTCTGCACATGGGACAGGACGACTGCACTGTATTAAGGAGAGGATGACCAGGGCCATGTATTGCGAGATTTTGGGGGAACAACCTCCTTCCCTCAGTTAGAGCACTGAAGATGGGTCATGGCTGGGTCTTCCAACATGACAATGACCCGACGCACAGCCAGGATAACCAAGGAGTGGCTCCGTAAGAAGCATATCAAGGTTCTGGAGTGGCTGAGCCAGTCTCCAGACCTAAACCCAATAGAAAATCTTTGGGGGGACCTCAAACTCCGTGTTTCTCAGCGACAGCCCAGAAACCTGACTGATCTAGAGAAGATCTGTGTGGAGGAGTGGGCCAAAATCCCTCTTGCAGTGTGTACAAACCTGGTGAAAAAACATTTGATCTCTGTAATTGCAAACTAAGGCTACTGTACCAAATATTAACATTGATTTTCTCAGGTGTTCAAAGACTTATTTGCAGCAGTAACATACAAATAAATTATTCTAAAAAAATCATACAATGTGAAGATGAAAATATCAGACCCCTCCATGATTTCTAAGTGGGAGAACTTGCAAAATCACAGGGTGTTCAAATACGTATTTGCCTCACTGCATAGTCCAGTGCAACTTGTATATGATTTTTTCTTCTTCTTTTATAACGCATTTTTTCGCTGGTGCGACTTATACTCCAGAAAATACAGTAATGGTGATGCTTCTGATCTTGATTACTGGTATGTTGAATCTGAACCTCAGGCAGATAAGTCACAGTTTCTCTTGAAATGGAGTGCCCCAAGGCTCAATTTTGGGCACCCCATTTTTTACTATTTTTATTAATTCTGTTGGTTACAATATAAAAGAAAGCCACATACATTTATATGCAGATGATGCTGTTTTGTATACAAGTGCTCCTTCTGCTGATCAGGCGCTTTTAAACCTGCAACAACACTTCAATCAAAATCCCTCATAAATCTTAAACCGTCTTTGAATGCAAATGTTTTTTTCTGAAAAAAAAAACTAAACAAACAAAAAACAAAAACATTTAAGTAACGTGAAAGCTACAAATCTTTATACTAAATGATACGATTGAAAGCGTCAACACAAAAACAAATATCTGGATTTTGGGTTGACGAAAGCTTAAACTTTAAAAAACATATCTTGGAATTATGTAACAGCTTAAAATCAGTTATCATTTTATTACAGAAACAAATCCCAATCAATTACAGAAATCAATAAATTACAGAAAAGAAATATTGCAAGCAACCTTCCTCTTGGTATTGGATTTTGGGGGTACTGTATTTGGGGGACTTGGGGGATTTGGCAGACTTCGGCCTCTGTTTTGAAACCGTTGGTTCCACTATTTCACTCTGCCCTTCTTTTTATTACAGGTGATGGATTGGAAACCCATCACTGTATTCTCTATGAAAAAGTGGGTTGGCCATCACTGTCTGTTAGAAGAGAACAGCACTGTATGACATTTACCTATAAGGAACTACTTCAAAAACTGCCAAAATACCTCACCTGCTTGTTAATCATTGATACTGGAACATTTAATACCAGATCACATGACTGCATAAGGCTAAGGACCTGCCACACCAAAACTGAGACAGGAGAGAGGGGTTTTAGCCGTTTTGCTTCACAAAAATGGAATACACTCCAAGGAAAAAAACAAACCAAAACTTGGTGACACAATCGCAGTTTAATAACCTGGTAACAAACTTTTATACAGACACCTGCACCTGTTTTTAATGTTTTATATGGACTTGTATAATTGTTTAAAATACAATACAAGCAGACAAAACAATGAAAATTGTTTAATTAATGAAAAAGAGAGCCCAAGTCCTCTCATTGGGTCCCCCTGTAAAAATAATGATAGATAAATAAATGTAAAGCACTATACATATTCAATACATTATTATTATCATGTTGGATGGACAAAGACTGGACTGATTAATCTACTGAACAGCTACAGCCCCAACACAGATGCTGGCAGCTCTAGAGACCTAAAATGGTGACCTTGTAACCCCTATTCTAACAAAAGCTCACTTACTGCCACTGCCAACAAGTCCTTATCAACCTTTTTATCAGCAGTTTGTTTTGTAACAACTTTTCCCATGTCAATATTCTCTAATATCATGCTAGTCAACTATTCCAGTGTGTTATTCTGAATGTAGTAGTAGACAAATACCAGAAAGAAATAGACCAAAAAGTACAAAGATTTCAGTCTGAAAAGCTGCCACCTGAACCTTACTAACAGTATTAATATTAAACAGTATCTAAGTGACTGCATCACTGCAAATGAGTAAATTAATTTTGACCAACCATGACTTAAAAAGTAAAAAAAGACTGTTTGCGTTCACTTTCCATAAACAACAGGGTGTAATCTTAGCTGGCCATGCAACTGTGCTGTTCTGTGTTTTAGTGGTTTCTTTTTCTAAGTCTTTTCTCCTGGAGCTCAGTCTGGCAGATAGTTTAACCAATCAGAAAAATGCATGGCAGCTTATAAGTAAAAATTAGAGGGAAAAATAACAGAGTCAATGTGAAATACATTACACTATGTTAAAATCGGGTAAGAGGAGTTTTATATATTTCATTATGGAGGACACAAGAATATTCAAGTGGAAACTATTGAGGAATGGAGCTACGAATGAGCTACAAATGAGCTACAATTGGGTTAAGCAAAAAAGTCAGAAATGAGTAGCTGTGCTAGTATAGTTCCAGACCTTCCTGCGTTCAAACAAAGTAGAGAGGGCTGACTTGCCACAGCCAGGCTAACAAATCAGCCATTACACCAATATATCTAATTCAAGGCATGCCAATATACCAATCCACTACTATTTGATCCAAGGCACACGTAGTAGCATGTCACGGTATATCAAATTTTTGTGTTATAATCATTGTGAGAAGAAAAATCAGAATTTAATATTTACTGACAGTGAGACCATCACCAAACAACAGTGAAATTCTCAATTTTCTTTCATCCACATTGTTAAATCAAATAGAGCACCACTGCTTGGTAATAGTTAGTATGTGACCAGCTTTACGAAATGAAACATCCACATAAAAAGATAGTTTATATTTTAGTTTACTTTTTGAGTACAGAATTGAAATGACTTATTTTTTGATTCTATGATTGTCAAATTATACTGTGATCACAGCAATCAAGTTTTTCAATTATCCACATAATCACCCCATGAAATCATCTTAACTATGTAGACTGTGAATGTGCCGATAAAAAGCCAGTGTCACGTGTAAATCCCAACACTCTCTCACCCCTCTCTCTTTTCTCTCAGCTGAACGGCCTGTTCTGGGCTGCCAGCTGAGCCCTGTATGTGCACCTCACAGAGCCACACAGAACCATGGCACATTCAGGCCTGTGCTGTGGGACACTGTGCGCTTCACAGACACAACAGATATGGAATAAAAAGTTACAAGTAACACAGTAATAAGAAGCTAAAGGTTCACAGCAACCTGGATCACCGAGGGATTACAAAGAGACATTAACCATATTAGAATGTGACTTATTGTTTTAATTAAGATTTGATTTATTTAATTTGCACAATGAATTTTTGGCACTGTGTACACAGACCACATTAGTTGTAGAAGAAAACACAGAGGCCTCAAGAAACAAAGCACAATTCTACCTGATTGCTCTGTGTGAGACACAAGAGGTCTGGGCCAAGACCATTCTACCAATCACACTGTTACTCGTCTTTACAAAAGGGAATCAACTCTAATTAAGACTACAAACAACATTGGGACCACATAACTTAAACATTTTGTTTACAGCACACTTTAAAAATTTACCTTCTGACACTTGCCACAACTCTGGCATTTTTTTCCCAAACAAACCAAACAAAACATGTTTGTACATGTATATGGAATTTTAGTTTTGTGAAAACAAAAATTTTCTGGTTCTCTGGTCAATCATACTTGTCTTTTAACATTTGGGGAAATCAATTCAGGGGAAATCTACGCAGCTCAGTACAATCATTTCATGCTGGTTTGTTTTCACTCTATGAGAGCTCTGTCCACTCACAGCTGTCACACTACTGCTGTTGTCACGTTAACAGAGAAGGGTGGATCTCTTGAGAGTAGCACAGGATTTATATTCGGTGCACTACTGTATCAACAGTAACAATGATAATTGGCTTCGCCCTCACCTGCGCCACCTAATCATGGCCTGAGCAGCACACCTGTTAGGATGAACTTTACTAGACACGTTAACATCAGACATCAGGCACATACAGTTGGGTAGATCTAAGGCGGGATATGAAATACGCTTTTGACAATATGGCAGAAAGTGTTGTTGGTTGGCATTTTTAATTAACAGCCACCAGTATCCATGATTTAGTGTCAACTTCAACTAGTAACGTTAAGGGTACAACGTTAGCTTTGATGCTAATACCGTAGCCATCACCGATCAAAGTCCGACAGTCCACTCAAAATAGACACTAGGCTAATGTGTTATAAATACGCCACATAACTATGGTAATAAATAGCTTGAAGATATCAATCAAATTAATCCATAATGCAATTCTCGTTGCAAAAGGCAGAGGTAAAGGCCACTAATGTATACTGTGGCTGTTGGCTAGCGACTGCTAGCCATGCTACCTTAACAGTTAGAAATTATAACAAGTATTTAATTTCTGACAGCGTATACATATTAAACGTTGAAAGCAGGTATGTATATTGTAGCATACAACTTACCTTTTCCCCACAAGTGTGTTTATTCCCACCGAGGTTGGCACAACATTGCACTTTTCCCGTATCATCAGCAGCCAACGGCATCACAGCCGAGCTGTAAACACAACCCGCTGACAGCACACTGCGCATGCGCGTGTCAGCTGGGAGAAAGAAAGGCGTTGGCATTACAGTTGGCATAGGCTACAGGAGAATCAAACCTGTGCCTCTGTACGGAAATTTCTTCCCTTTTTTTTGTTTACATGCACTCGTAATTACCACTTCACAAGTGGAAAGGATCATTTTTTAATGGCACGTGTAGGCAGCATAAATTCTATAGTCAATTAGACAAATATTAAAAATGACACTAACCAATTTATCTAAACCTCTACTTGACATCCACAGCTGTTTCGTTATAATACATTAAGCCAAACTGTTAAAAGGTCTATTTTAATAATGGTGAAAGAAACCAAAAAGTATTTCTCATTTTCTCAAACAGCTGTCATCTGATTTGTTTTTAAATGGAAATTAAAACATATTGAGCTTAAAAAAAAAAAAAAACGTTAAAACTGTTAAAACCTGTGCTACTATTATCAGTGATAAATTAAATGCATACAAACTTTGTTTTATATATATAACTAAAATGAAAGAGTTTTATAGGCCTATTAAATGAATACAAAGTTGACAATGACATCATTTGTACTGGTTTATTGTAGCATGCAATTTTGTATGCTTAATTCCTTACTCTCATGTTTACTGTTTGAAGTGTAACACAATAACAAGATGCCACATGGGCATACTGTTGGTAAACAGTGTAACACAAGTAACCCGTTATAAACACCAAATCCAGAAATCGTTCAAATATTGTACAATTCATCAATTATTAAAAGCACAAACATCTTGCTATAATTTGGTATTATAATATAAGTAAAAGGCAACCCTTTCACATGTGGTATTTCCGAGGAAATAAATTGAATACATAACAGTATTATTCATTACTGGAGCTTGCTCCTTCCTCATAGTAAAAATACTATACAGCTGCCCAATTCATTGAACACATTTAAATATAGGCTAGCATCTTATTCTCACATATTTTAAAAATGCATCTATACTATAAGTCCATCTAATGATGGTGCCAGACTCTTTACAATGACGGTTGTGTACCATCTCTTAATTCACTTTGCCTACATATCCACTGAGCAATAGATTTACAAAATAAATGTCTAATACAGACATGAAGTCATAAAACATTAGTTCAGTCTTTTTTCACAATCAACAAAATTACTGTACCACAACAGCAATCAAATGTGGTAATAACAATACTAGTATATAATTCATATATTTCAGCAAACAATAATAATACTGCAGGCAAACTTGAGCATTGACGTGGCCACACAGTGGGCATGTGCAGAACTCTTACAGCGCTGGGTGTGTTGTATCACAACTACAAAGTCATCAATACTCCTCCACCATCACAAGAGGGGCTATGGCATGCATGACAATAGAGCAATTATTGGAAGGTGCTGGGACAAGATGGGCTTGCACACTTTGCCAGTGATGTGGTGGCAAAGAATGGGGTGCGGTTACCAGAGCAGGCAGCAGTGCAGTTACTTCACACCTACAATACTGGTACTACAAAAAACAGTTGGGTTTATAATAAACATTTAGAGAATCAAAACACTGAAAATACTCACTCAAGCAATAAAACTACAGTGAATTAAATCCCCAATAGGTAAAAAATTGCTGTAATAACATCTCCCCGATCTTCCCTGAGCAACTTGCGCACACATGGATCTAGCAGCCTCTGCTGGAGAAAAGCACAATTGCACTGAACTGCTAAGTTCAACTCATTCTTTGCTTTTTCCAGGTGAGTCTGTCAAAGCAAGGGGCAGTGCAAGGCAGAAAACACACAGTCAAACTGTATATCTCATGGCACTTAATGTTAGTTGTAAACAGATGCAAAATGTAGTTATCACCAAATGGAAATGGAACTATGTGGTATTTATGGTCAACTGTAAAATGCATGGAAATTCCTTTCAAAACAAAAAGTAGACTTCTATATTATAAATACATTTCCTTAAATCTTCGGAAATATTAATTTAAGTCATTATGACTAAGTAGTGTATTTTCAATGAAAAGAATCAGGTTGGGCAGCTTGAAAATTGATTGTACAATACAAAGTGAGCTCTGTCAGGAACAATAGGGCTTACAGATCCCTTGTAAGTAGAAGCAAACATGCGTAATTATATGATAAAAACAGGTTCACTTAAGCAATTTAAATCTTCAAGACACAATAATATCCTGATACAAAAATACTTACAAACAACTTCACAGAAGTTAGCAAAGCACAAGCAAAAATAGTTTTTGTGGGATGAAAAATGCTTACAAAACCAAACTAAAAAACAATTCACTTAACAGTTTGTTTAGGATCTTGAATATTTTATGTTTCCCATAAATTGTCTGTAAAGTAATTGTTGAGCTGGAACGACTATATTAGCTCAATTCACTTACTTTTAAAAGAAAAACAATGGCACGTAACTATAACCATCGAATAATTATTTTCAAAAATTACATTTTACTATTTTGATCATATTTTACAGCTCCAGTTAATACTTTACTTAACTCTTAAATAATGCCAAAATGGTCCCAAGGGCTTGGTCCCATGACTGCAGAGGCAGCCAGAGCATCATATGACTACAAAAGACAGAAGCAATTCACTATGAAAATAAAAGTCCTCAATTGAAGAGATCAGTCTTAATATTTTAACAGAATATCAAAGAAACTGTTACGTCCTTGACATTACATTTATGTAAATATTAATTTGAATAGTTATAAAAAAATATTATACTTGTATATATATTATATGAAGAGCACAGAGCAGCAATACTACTAGTGTAGTTTGACATGTTTGATTTATGTAACTAGTGCAAGGTGGGAAGGAAGAGAAGGAAGCTAGCTCTCATCAAGTGTTAATAGGTAAGTTACTATTGTAATGTAAATATGTTAACTGTAGACATCTGTAACTATTTGACCAGAATACAACATATTTTAAGCAGGATATAAAATGTTAAAAATCTTATGAGTACTTGGAGATTGGGGTTTGTTAGCTAGGCTACATATTTGGATCCTGTGCAGTGTTTGAATTTTCAAACGTTTAGCTTCCATTGAGCAGCACTGCAGTAGTCACTGGAATTTCAGAACAAGCACAGGAAGAACTGTCACCCAAATGGGGAGGTCCTGTTCGGAGTACTAATTTTCCTACAGCCAAACCTCCTGATACTATTCCACCAGGAGAAACTGACTTCCTGTAAAGCAAAGTAAAGTATTAAGCCAGACAGTAATCAAAATGCAACAGAGTTTGAATGCATAATTAATATTATTCTAAAAGCCGATACCTAAAGGCCATCTTTTTCAGCAAATGAATGTCCATCTTGTCAGGTAAAGATGTGTCAGTTTTTGGCCGTTCCTCTGTTGACGATGTGAGCAATGGTGAGGGGCAGGAAGGAGACAGAAGGTGTTGGGAAGTCTCGTCAGACTGGGGAGAGGCGAGGTCTCCTGACTCCTGAAAGGCAAGGCAAGGCAAGTTTATTTGTAAAGCACAATTCATACACAAAGTAATTCAAAGTGCTTTACAGAATAAGAAAAACATTAAAATCACAATACAACAAATCAAAACATAAACAAGCTGCATAAAACTGAAACACCGATTTCCCATTTTTAGTCCTGTCTCCACCAGCAGGAGGCTGGTCTATGAAATCATATGACACTAACATGTTGCAGATGTGCTTTGGTGCTAGGCCATGGAGAGACTTCTACACAAGCTGAGAATCATGTTTGCATTTCAATTCTATTAACATGTCCTTCCATCTGATCTACGTTAAGTCATGAAAAGCAGTTAAAAGCAATGAATGAAAAACAGAATGAATAAGAACAAGAAATATCATTTTTTTCCCCTAATTTAACCCCTTTTTCATTCACCACTTTAGCCCTTTGAAAAAAAAAAAGGTCTGAAGCCATAACCTGGTTTTATTTGCCAACCACAGTAGTGCTCTTACACTGTCCTGTGACTTGACATCCTGCTGGTCTATGTCATCCATGTCAAGAGCACATAGTTCCAGCTCAATGTCCCGGTCAGGTTCTGGTTCACTCTCACAGAGTCTCTCCTCATCCAGGCCATACACAGTCTGATAGGGCTTCTCCCCAGTCCCGATAGAAGTTCGCCTTCCTCTTAGATCAGATGAACAAAGCTGCTCACTAAAAAAGACAATATAAAAACAAACACATTTATCAAAATCGTAAATGTCACAGAAGAAAAGTGTGAACATGTCATCCAGAGAAGAGGGCTTTCCTACTGAGCATGTGAGTGACTTTATTTTTAGTACACCAGAAAATGGCGATGGCAGGAGTACTGTGTACTTAGTACTATTTGACCAAAGGGGTTACGTAATAATAATAATGCCTTACACTTGCAATGCGCTTTAGAGGTTTGTCAGCGCGCTACACTATAGTCATTATTCATTCACTCCACACTTGGGGATAGTAAGCTACTATTGTAGCCACAGCTGCCCTGAGGCAGACTGACGGAAGCAAGGCTGCCAGTTTGCACCATCGGCCCCTCCAACCACCACCAATCATTCGCGCACACACCACTTTCATACTAGGCAATGTGGGTGAAGTGTCTTGCTTAAGGACACGACAGAACATGGTCCGAACGGGACTCAATCCTCTGACCTTCGGGTTGGGGAACCAACACTCTAACCACTGAGCCATTGTCATCACATATTTTGCTTGTGAAATTGCCTTCATCTAGTATAATATGATTTGGAATGTGTGCATGAGTGTATGTGTATGATGTCTTTTTGTATGAAATGAACATCACAGGTCTGAATAAGCCAAAAGACAATTAGCATGTTTAAAACCTCAAATATTAAGTATTTAGGAGCAAAAAAAAACCACCCACATCAGATGACATCCAATAATCTATTCTTCTATAGACCCAGCACACCTCTGCTGACCTTCCCAAACTTTCAGCCTGTCAGCACCAGTGCTTAACAGAACCATAAATTTACCTGTCCAGAAAACGGGAATGGCTAGAAGAGTTTGACCCTCTCGAGTTCCACCTGTAGTCACTGTGATCCGAGTGGGCATTGTAGTCTGTTGTGGTAAACATTAGCAGATTAGGTGGAAAAAAAGAGCATAAACATCTTAATATGGATTTAAAACAAAAAAGCAGTGCCTATTCAGTGTAAACGAAATCTTGCCTCTGAAGTTGATGGCAGTGGTGCTGGCACTGGCCTGGCAGGCTGTGGCTTGGACGGGGTCAGTGGTGTGATAGCCAGTACGAGAGGCTCGAGATATGGCTCCCCACTTGGAGATAATGGGCCCCTCACTGAAAGGAATGATTGGATCTTCATCTTTGAGTCGACGATAGTGATCTAATGAATGCAGCCATGGCTTTGTTACACCATTACCACTGCATCCACTCTCATTGTTTTTCAATTCCTACAGGGAAAAAGAATGTAGCATATGCAAATAAAGCAGTACAAATCAATGATTATCAGGAATTATAGGAAGCATAAAGCATATTAGTTCCTCACCACATGCTCAGAGCAGGAGTGGGTTGATGTATGTGTGAGAGAGTCAGGCTCAAAGGAGCTCAGGCATGGGCCGAGGGAACCACAAGACCAAGGAGAGTAGTGCGCTAAACTCTCCTCCCCTCTGAAGCGACAGCCCATACAAGGACTTCCACTGCCCTCCATATGCTGAAAACACACATGACAATTGCAAGAAACTTGTTACTTGAAAATGTTTTCTTCTTGTTGTCTGAGACTGATATTGTTGTTCATTTTGGCATTTGTGCCCTACATAACCATCTCAAATGTACAAAATGTTCCTGCATATTCCATTTACATCTTACTTCTTTATAATCTTTGATCTCCTTTTATGAAATAAAGTGGAAAATCTGGATTAGTAAAATAAAGGATGCCTAACTGAGTTCAAGAGTATTTGAACATCCCATAGTGACCACAATGTCAGGAAATGCTTAGTAAGTCAAGTCACCCATATCAGTTACACAAAACAAGTCATATTGATGACATTCAGTGAAACAAAGGCTTAGCTGTCTAAAAGTCTGAGTCACCACTTGTTAAAGTCTTGTGCTCACTTTCTCTCACACACAATCTACAATTGCTATATAATCTTCCCTCTCAGTTGCTAAGCAACTATCCCCAGACTTAAATAGTGCTTGATGCTGCTATCACACACATAGACAAGATATTGCATTTAATCTATTTTAAATGCATATGTAAACCTCATAAACAATTGCTACATTGTATATCAGCTATGGATGTGTGGTAAGGGACTTGGTCAGAGTGTTGAGGTGAGTGCTGGTGTACAATAGATTGGTGGCATTTACCTCTGTTCCAAAATCAATGGTGAAGATGGGGGAGGACTGAGCTGGTCGATTAGCATTATGATGGTGGTGGTGATGGTGAATCCACTGCTCCTGTTTCCTTCTGAACAGATCCTCATAGCCCAAAGGAACACGGCCATAGTCCTGATAGGTGGCACAAACATATTGAATTTCAACTCTTGAACAAATTTTATGAGTGAAGGCAGCTGTGAAAAAGAAATAACAATAAGAATAAAAACGACATGAATTCAGATTATCAATCTAAATGTCTGTAATTTTGACTATTAAAGGGTTATCTATTTGATGTACCTAGAATAATTAAATTGCTTCAGGATTTTTTTTTTTAATTGTTTCAATACATTTGGTCAACTTCAATCTTACCATTGGGATAAGATACATACTGCATTTACTTTAAAAATGTTGTATTTATATTCTAATGTATATAATAAATCATTTTGATCAAGGCTAAACATTCACTTACATTTCTAAAGTGCAGAAAAAAAAGGATTATAGGATTTTCAAACAGAATATAGTTATCAACCTAAATGTAATTAGCAGGCAATCATTCTTTAGCTTTGCTCAATTCACGGTTGCACGATCTGTAAGAGTGGTTTTATAATGTAAGCCAAATAGGAAGAGTAAGGGAAGCAGAGACATATTTGGGTGAGGAGTGGGAGGACGGCGGAGGAGGTTACAGCAACACTACACACTGCAAGGCACACTGTAGATGCTGCAAAGGTAGAGGTGAGAATGTGTGGGAGGGAACAGAGAAACATAACTGAATGCATGCTGGGATTAGTTAGTTAGTTTTCGCTAGTTATGTAGCTTCTATGCATATGAAAAAGTAACAAAAGTACATGTACAGTGTAAAGTGTTGTAACACTTGGAAAATGTATTTAGCTACACAATGGTGAATACCCAAATTATTATTATTATTTTTTTTACAACATACTCAGAGTGCTGTTTTCTGAATATGTTCATGCTGTGCAAAAAATGTGACAAATGAAAATATACATATTCTAAATACATATTTTTGGTATATGTATTTACTTACTAGTTAATTAATGACAGAATAACTCTCTTTTTAATGTAATCTCTTAAATTTCTGTCTTTATTAGTTCTACTTTTGTGCACCTGAAGCATGATCCATTTACCAAATAATATGACAAAACCCCAGAAAGAGGATTGTTAATTCACTTACCCTGTGCAATCCTCTGTGTTCTGCTCCTGAGCAGTAGTTGCTGTCTAAAGAGTTAAATCTCTCTCTTAGTGGAGCCTGATAGACAGTTGAATGCAGCACCTCTGGGGGCAGAGAGTTGCTTCTTGCATCTTCTCTGTGGTACAGCTGTGATAATCACATAGGTGAAATGATTGTGTACAAACAACAACACTGAGCTCAAATAAATACTTCAATATCTTCTCCATCATGCACACTGTCATGTTTTTGATGCAGCTGAAGCTATAGGCCACTTATCAGAACGCCTGCATTTCCACTCTCACCTATAGTCATGAGCTCTGGGTCATGATCATACCCCAGATACAAGCAAACATTAAGTTACACTGGAGGAATGAAGTGGCCTTGCTTGAGGTAAGACCTTAATATGTATTCAGAAACAGGGGAAACAGGAGAGTCCCTACTTAGACAGCTCAAGCCTAGAAAAAAGTTGCTACAAGTGTCAGAGAATGACAGTGCTCACCTGTGGCCTCCATACCCTTCTGCTGTCGTAGAGAGGGGCGTAAACACCATGGGCAGGAGCAAGGGGGCTGTATTGAGGTTGACCCGGGTGGCCATGGAAAGCAGGGTGGCTCATTCGCTCTCTAAGTGGGTGAGGCGCGTACCCAGTGGATGAAGAGGAGGGTGGGTGTGATGGCTGAAGATCACTGGGGAAGGAGGATGGTGGCGGGCCCAGTGAAGGAGGTAGAGAGGATTCTGGGACATTTGAGGAGCGAAGGAATCGAGCAATGCATGTTTTGTGTGGGGCATGAAGAGTGGAGGGGTAGAAGGAGCCTGCTGAAGAACACAGAAAAACATATTATTATTATTAACATTATTATTTAGATTAGGAAGTCAGAAATCTCATATTGCATGCAATTAAATAAGGGAATGTGTTTACTATATAGATCTGTTTTTTCTTTATGAATAGGACTACTCACATGCTTGTTGAAACTGTGGAGAGTCATAGGGTGAAGGGGCATCCTGGTAATACAGCTCAGAGGCTTGAGAAGGGTGTGGTGCACGTGATAAAAAAGGACTGTGTTTAGCCACTTGGGAACTACCCTCAGCACATCCAGTAGTTGTCAAGGGAGAAGACGCCAAGGAATGGTTTCCTGGAGTTCTTGGAGGAGACACGGATTTTCTAAACAACATGAAAAACTTGTGTCAAACTTTTTTTCTTTTTCTCTTATATAGCGCTTTTCTAGAAGTCGCTTTACAATTTCATGCATTATTCATTCACCCCATACTCAGTGGTGGTAAATTACCATAGTAGCTACAGCTGCCCTGGGGTAGAATGCTGGAAGTGAGCCTGCCAATCTGCGCCATAAACCTCTTCAACCACCACCAACACATCTCTTTCATATTAGGCTATGTGGGTGAAGTGCCTTGCCCAAGAACACAACAACAGTTTTTTGCCACTGACGCCCCACTGTGGGACCTGATATTTCCAGTGATCTCTTCCAAGTGCTAAGCAGTGTTAGCACTTGGAAGTGTTTAGTTTCTGAGATCTGACGAGAGCAGGCTTAGAGAAGGAGGTTTGGCCACATTTTTCAAGATTTTTATGGAAATAAATAATAAACTGCTTATGTCAATAAGATAACTGGTGCGGTTTGTGTTTTTTGTCTGTAGAAATCTTTCTGATTGGCTAAGGCAGAACAAGAGACAGGAATATTTTTAACAATCCATTCTTACTGTTCTGTTGACCCAGATGATACCCTGGTAGCGGCACACAGCTCGTTGGATCCATTAGCCACAGTGGATTCATTTGACGCTGCTCTCTTGACATCCTCCAACATTTCTGCCCCTCTGCAAATGAGCTGAGAGTGGGTGAGGTTTGGCACCCTCTCTAGTACTGCAGTGTCTCCTAAGCCCTTGGAGGCCTGACCAGCCACAGTGGAAACATCTGAGCCCTCAACGGTGAAAGTCTTACCCATAACCCCCTGCAACAACTGGAGGGAACGATTTAGGCTGCCACTTTTCTTGTTCCTTAGACGAAACCTGCAGATAAGGAAGAAACAAATATTAAGGAAATTATAACTGATAAAGGAAGATGGAGTTCCGATTTTCAGAACGTTTTGCTCATTGCCAGACCCAAACCCAAATAAATACAAAAGATTATGTCAAGATGATTAAAATATGTGCTGAACTGCAATTAATCTAGTATGTTGTAATTGTTAGTATTGTTGTTTTTTTTTATCAAGACGTATTGTTCAGTGCCAGAGTGCGCATACTTCTCCAGTTCATCCTGAGTGTGTGCAAATGTACAGTTGGTTCCTCGGGGGCAGCCTCCCTGTTGACGCAGATCTCTGCACATACTGGTCTTGTACTTGCTGTTAGCCTGAGGCTGAAAAGAAAATAACTTTTAAAATGATTTTATTTAACCAAGTACAATTGGTTTTTGGGTTATTGTCTGTGTAATCCCTCAGTCGTCCAGGTATGATCCGTAGTAAAAGCAAAATGTAAAATCCGCCAATTGAACCAAAAGTCCAATTGTTGATAGTTTTTACATCTTGCTTTTCAGATTATTAAAATAGCATACCTGTGGAGCATCATGACTCTTCTTACTAAAATTCTGTATGAATTCAACAAGTCCATGAACCACTTGTTTTACAGCTAACATCACACTTTCCAGCTCCTCCCATGAAGGTGGTGGTGCATCTGCACAGAGACCAATGAGTAATTTAGGCTGTGGTACAAGATTCATGTAAAATAATTAAAGATATAGCAATATATAGGCAAGGCAAGGCAAGTTTATTTGTATAGCACAATTTGTACACAAGGTAATTCAAAGTGCTTTACAGAATAAGAAAGACATTAAAATCACACAAATCAAACATGAATAATCACAAATAATCATCATAAAATTGACATTAAAACAAAAGAGTGCAGAATAAAAATAAAAATCTTTATATATACATAGTTTCCATTTGGTAAGAACAAAGCATTTGCATACAGTGCTGGAGACAAACCTGGATTGTGGTCTATGTTAGCAAGCAGCTCCAAATTTGGCCTCAGACTGGTTAGGTTAGCTGGATCTCCAGTTCTTTGCAAAACTATGGTCAACTCCTGCACACTTTTGGCAAATGACTCTGGAGACTGCAACTAAGAAAACACAAGTAAGAGGGACTTTAGTCTTCAGTTAAAACATATCTTATAGTACTGTGTAATACAATATACTGCACCTTATCAATAATGGACTGCATGTGAGATTTGTGGACCAGATCTCCATACAACAGCGAAGACCATTGCTCAGGTGAAATGCGTAGGCCTGCTTCCATGGCGATATGTACTATTTGCGCATCATGTTCTCTTCTCAGTGCCTCATAAGTTCGGAACTCTTCCTTCAGTTGCATCAGGGATGAGTCTTCATCACGCTTAGTCACCTGAGAGTTGAGAGATAGAGACTTAAAGATTAGTGTTTAGGTGGTAGCGTACACTATGGTTATATACAGCAGAATGCCCCTTTAATTATCCTGCTTGAGCAGCATTGGTAATTATTATGCACTTTGTTATTGCATAAAATGATTTCCATCTTGTTTAAATACAAGTAAAAGATTAGAATTCAATTTCTATAAATAAATACAAATATAAAACATATTTCCAGTTCATTACAATTATCGCTGCAGACGCTACAGCAATCTACCTGTTAGTCTCACGCTTCATCCTTCCCTGCATTGACCTACTAAATGGCAATGTGAAAATGTACTACAGGATGCCTACAACCTTTTTTAAATGGCACGCACCAATAGCATTCCATTTCTATGAAGTAAATTTGTCCTTTCCAAATTATAAAAAGTGGGAAAGACTTATAAAAAAATCTGAAAACTTCACATTCGACTGAGCAGACTGTCTTTAACAGCAGCACTCACTGTCCATCTGTCTGAAATGACCAGATCAAATTTAGCCTTGCTGTTACATCACTGATGGATACCTGGCATTTCTTGCCCTACCAACCATACACTACCATCAGTTAACCTCTTCCAGAAATACACAGACACATGCGCATGCTCACAAACGCACACACACAGGCACACACAGATACAAACACATACACACTGCAACTCTCAGGAGAAACTAATACTGTATACTTACTGTACTTATAGTACTATTTTAACTAAATTGCTAATCACTTTTTTGCTGTTTCATTTTCTTTTTTTCTGTCAGTGAGTAACTTGATACAATACACACAATATAGACAATATGTCTATTTAATATTTGCTTTAATTTTAGACATTGTAATTGATATAATTATGCTCATTAATATATTTAAACAACAAAGGACATCATTTTAATAATATCTTGCACATGAATTACATTTGCATGGTGATTAGTGAACTAATAATATATTTACTTATAACTAAACGTTTAGAGCTAGGTTTGCCAGCAAGTCCAGATTTCAGTCTCATGTTTTACCTTGAAACATGAAGCTCTGTAGAGCAGCTGAACCACATGGCCAATGCTGGTTTTAGAGGCCTGTGGGAAGCGGGCCTCCAACTTCTGCACCACAAACAAAACCAAAACCTTCCTGGAGAGCGCCGAGCCATCCTCTAGGGCCAAGAGAACCAGCTTCAGCGCATCCTCCTGCATAGCTGCCAGCAAGCGTCAGTGAAAGAGAACAATTTACTTACTTTACTTACTCTAGCTTACAGAAAACAATTGTAGTGGTGAAAGCAGGTGTCCTCAGACTTGAAATGAACTCATAGTTTTATCATGGTGAGAAATATTTTCTCAGTCAGAATCTGCCCTATGAGTAATCATCACAGGACATCAGCTGCAGCACGAACCATCAGAATGAACACTAGAAGCAATCAAATACTACTACTATGAGAAGAATGTAGTTTTGCCTTTGAGGTAGAAATTTGGATAATGAGATACTATTGGTAATGTAATGATTTAGTAACTACAGACCACCACGGAGGTTCAATTTGACTCAAAACAAGAAACATATTTATACAAACTAAGGACTTTTATTTCAAGGAGAACCAGAACATGCTATCTTGACAGGATATCTGTCAAAAACTAGGCTAGTTAATAAGCCAAGTCTATGTCTTGGGGACAGTCATACAAAATATATCTTTATAGCTGAAATATTCTTCTTTGTCATTATTTACTAGTGAATATCATGAGGATGCTGGTCTTACCTGGTCCGAGGAACTGGCAGCCCCGTGCCCTAACAGCAGCCCACAGATTTGCTGAGAGCTGCTGGGGGTTCTGGTGCTGCAGGATAAGCTCTGTCACGGTGCGTTCCCCCAGAGAGCGGCCTGCCCTCACTGCCCTCACCCGGCCCTCCTCCTCTACCAGCTGACAGTTCACTAGGGTCACCAGCTTCCTCTGCATGGGCCGACTCAGCACACTCGGGCTCGCAACACCTACAATTAATAGGATTGCCATCAATGGTTAAGGCCTCAAGATCAAATCAAAAGCATTTTGTGTAGTATGCCTTTCAGATTTTTCAAAATTATCAACAAGTAAGAAAATTTGGTTGGCAAACGAAGTACTAAAATCAGGTTTACATAGATACAAAGAGTTCAAATGACCAAAACATCCCAAATATAATAGTTTAGTGTTGATGCCAAGTTAAATGTAAATTATATAATGGAAGCTTCTTTGGCATTACCTTTGACCCCGGCAATAGGTTTTAGGTAGAGTGCCAGCTCCTCCACACATTCACTGCACACCTCATAGTGCCCCACTTCTGCAGCACTGCTCAGGCTTAATGGTCTCATGTCTGGTACCTGGTACACACATGTAGGTTATATGTTAGGGACATAACTAACTATTATTTTGATGCTCAACTAATTTGTAGAATGAGAATGATATTTATGCTTACTAAATTATAACCACTTGATGTTTAAAGTGAGGTGCATGAAAGCTTCTTAATATTTTCAGACAAGGAAACATGTACATTTTGTTGTGCTGTGTATTACTGCTGTGTATGTATAATAAAATCTCTTTTTTCAGCATGTAAAATAAGTATAGAATGATTATAAAGTGGGTCAGTGACGTGACGTTGGCATTTTTGAGTCCAGAAGCCATAACTTTTCTGTTTATTAATATATAAAGCTTTAAATTGTTTAGATTGATTTTATTATATCACTTTAGTTCTACCAATATGCACTTGAAAGAAGAAACCAAATTTGAAAGAATATTATAGGTTTGAAGTATTGAAATGTCATTCGGTGAAATGATAAAAAGTGACAGAATCATAAACTTTTCTCTGTGGCATAATATTGTCAGCTTGAAATGGATTTTGTCATTTGGTAAAACAGACATTACCTGCAATAAACACATAACTTAAAAATATAATCTTACAATTAAAGAAGAAAAGTACTAACCTGCTAAAGTTTTATCCAATTTTGACATTTTTATGAAAAAAAATTATACCAGAGTTGAGTTAAAGCTGTATTAGGGCAAACTGTCAAATGCTTCAAAACTTGAAGAAAAACATGTCAACTTTGTAATGGCCTAGTGTTTATTTGTAGATCTCAGTTTATATTTTTTAATAATTTATTTTAAAGTTAATACATTTTAAAAAAAGATATATGTCTGTTTAACCGAATTACATTTTTAAGATATCCCTGGAATTAAGTGCAGACATTGAGCATTTGAAAATTACTAAATGTCACTGACCCAAATTCAATGAAAATGATTTAAAAAATCAATAAATCACTTCTGGGCTGTGATGAATGAACAGTAATTGGATGTGTATGAATGTATATATATATGAACTTAAAGAAAGATAACTTTGAACAGTGTGTCCTCACCGGAGCACCGACCAGCTGCAGTAGAGCACAATTGACAGGCAGCAGGTCGATGTCAGTGCTGATGGGGGTCTGGTCGAAGGGACAGGCCTTACGGTGCAGCTTGTGTAAGCAGGTCTTACACACTGTATGGGAGCAGCCCAAGCTGATGGGCTGGTGGCCACTGCTATCAAACTCATTGTAGCATATGGGACAGGACAGAAACTCTGTCCACTGGGCTGCCTGCACAGGCATCCTGTCACCACCCCACAGGAGCAGGCAGCCAGCTCAGAGGGACCTCATGTCCAGCCTAGTTCTGAAGACAGCCCTCCAAGCTCCTGTGTGCAGAATAAAACATACAGTTTGGACCATACATGTATAATCTGCTGGATACAGCAGCTGTTAGAGATGCACCAATACAATACTGGTATTGATATTGAAAATTTTGATGGAGAAGGAGACCCCGAGGAAGACCCAAGACACGCTGGACTGTCTCTCGGCTGGCCTGTGAACATCTTGGGGTCCCCCTGGAGGAGTTGGAGATAGTGTCTGTGGAAAGGGAAGTTTGGGAGTCCCTGCTTAGACTGCTACCCCCACGACCCAGCCCCGGATAAGTGGAAGAAGATGAATGGATCGGTTCAGTCAATATCCCATTTTGGTCTATACATTGGTGTAAAAAGACACATTTATGGCAAATGTTCATCCTAAATACCTCCAAATATCGACATTGTATCTTTTCAAAGCTGTTCTAGTTACTTTAAATGATAAAAAAGTACAGACTTTCTGTACCTTTTTTTTTTTTTTTTTTTTTTTTTTTTACAAAACACCATTTGTGTTTAACCTCCTAAGACCCGAGCTCTTGCATGACATGCTTTGTTAATTTCTCTTTGTTATTTGGGATGTTTGGGACCTGATGAATTTAAAAACAGAGAATTATCTTTATTACATTATGTAGTTTCTGAGAAAAGTGATGTCCACATATGAGGCCATTTGTTCTACATTTTAATCATTTTTATAGAACATTTGAATAATGATTTGCTAAAACTATTTACTGTATGCCTGAACAAAGCAATATTTGTCCTGAGTGTAAAAACAAAATGAGAAACAACAATTGTGCCTCTTGGAACAATGTGTCTCATGTGAGGTGCTGCCAACAGGTGCAGGAAGCAGGAAGACATATATGCCTTTACAAAAATATAAATAATTAAATAAATACACACACACACACACACGCACACACATACTCATTTGTCTTTTGGGGAAATTGGTTTGCGGCACTTTCACGTAACTGGCACATAACATAAAAACAATGTTAACATAATAAGCAACAATTATTTCATTGGTTTTGAAAGTAAGATGTCAGGCTATTTTGGAGCTATATTGATTTGGGGACTGGGATTTAGAAAAGAAAAAACAAACAAACAATGATTGGATTGGAGGGTGTAGTGAAATTAGATATACCTGTGTTTCACTTTTGAAATGTATTAATTAAAATGCACTTTTACACATTAAAAAGGGATTGCATAAATAATTTATAATTAAATGTCAAATTTATGTTGCTAAACATGAAAGCAAGGATCTGAAGACCAAATTTGTTTAGACTGCTACCCACAGACCTTGAACTTTCATAAAATTGAATATGATGCAGCCTGCACTCTTCCACTTTCCAGCCATATTCTTCACAAATCTCTCATCAATGTCTTTATATTGCATAATATTTTTTATAAGCTATTACAGGTTTTTCTTCAAAATTTTTAGAAGGAAACGTACACATTTCAAAGCATGCAGACACATGAAGTCTTGTTCACATCTAATGTAAATAGTTAGGGAAGTCAATTTTTTCCAATTTTGTACTACTTTACACCCCTTTTAAAGTTTGTACCCACCTCAACCTTGTGTACAGCTCCACTTTGACTGTGCATCATGTTTTGTTCCATGCGAATCTCAATTATAATTAAGTTAATAAAGCGCAGTGCAGTGTAGCCTAGTAAAAGTACTATGAAAAATAAAAACATTATAATGTAAGTTCCAGAAGAGCCTTCATATGTAGCCCACCGAAGTCTTGAGATCTCGTATGAACGGAATAATGGAGTGAAAGAGCTGGGCACAAGTGTAAGGCTTAAATCAGAAACTCCAGTCACGCTGACAACCACCTGTTCATGCCCTGAGCAACTGCTACATCCTGTTTTCAACAAGACTTAAAGAGGGGCTCCAGAAGTCTGACCTCATGGTGTAGGGTATAAGAGTTAAACAACATAATGGGCAATTACTACAGGGAATTACTGCAAACTGTTGCAATGCCAATTTACTCTTTATGAACCAATTTTAATTAGGCCTATTTAATTGGGTGATAGTAGCTTGGTGGTGGTAAACAAATACTATGACCATATTTTGAGTAGGCCACTATCCAGAGCATCTGCATTTACCAAACTATAATGTGAAGAGTGAAGAGAGGGGGCATATTTGGCTACTGATTATTTTAAAAAATGACTTGAGCCAACGTACTTACAGAGAATAAACCATATACAGGACATAACCAAACCTTAAACTTGGTAATACCACATAAATGAAGAAGATAACATTTAATTGTCTTCCTGAATTCCCCCTGAATTCTCCTAATTCCTCAGCAGAGGCATGCCCACGTGTGCACACAACAGCCCCCCACATGAGTAATTCAAGTCTTGTGACACAGGGCAGAGGAGTTACAGCAAACTGAAATTTCCTCTTCAGCCCACTCTTTTGTTTTGGCAGTTTTGTTATTACAGTGTTAGGAATGGAAATAGATTTGGATAGTTGACTACAGTCCAGGTATTTCACCTGAAATACAGTTTGTTATAGAGAATATCATTTAAATCTATGTTCGCAGTGCAGCAGCCTCTAAAGTAGTGAGAGAGCAGACCATGACAGTGGCGATCTGGTGAGCCTCCCACTTCACTGAGAGGAGGATGACAAGTCCATTGTGACTTTACAGCCAACAGTTGGCTTGCACTCTTCTGGCTCAGGACAGGGAGTCCTGACTTTTCTTTTGCTTTTGCCAAGATAGAAACAAGAAGGGGGATGGGAGGTAGGGCTGAGGTTTTACTTTTTTCCTCATATTGATCAATCAAGATTTTGTATTCAATTTTATTTTGGTATATTAATTGCCACCGCCATCCGGGAGATCATACAGCTGTTTCACAAAATATCAATTTACCTCACCATAATTTTAAATCCAGTTTATAAAATACATAATGAGCAGCACAACAGTGCTGATATCCTTGTAATTCATAGAGTCAACCTGTTTGAATCCTCCAAAGCTCCCCATGTGGCACTGTCAGGGTCAGATAACTACATCATGCAACATATCCAATGTTTAAGTTTTATTTTTGGCTTTTCACTTACATTTTGCAGACAGAACAACACATGCGTCCCTCTCCCTCATCTGTGGTCAGATCCCTCTAGTTTGAACACAAATTTTGTTGAATGTTGATTGATAGACATCCACATTTGTGGGCAAGTATTGATTACATTGTGGGCACTAGAATTTGTAAGTCTTCACTTCGTGAGGACCTTGCTTTGTGGGTCCAAAAACCAATGACATAATTTATCACTGATGGTTTAAGATATGGGATAATTTAGGTTAAAGTTAACTAAAAGCTACATAATTAGTCTATACTACAGTTCCTCACCTGAGGAAATAATGTGAAAACAGTTAGGGCATAATTTCCATGAGGGATTCACTTTTCTTCTATGAACATTTCTACCATTAACAACATACTCCACATGCTATGTATTTATAATTACAATCAACATGAACATCTATAAATCAGCTGCTAGAAGGCCTGCCATGTTCAATTGTTGATTAACACTTATTGGCTCTGTAATATTAAAGCTTTTCAGGCCATCTTAGTCTAGTTATCATGCATTGAATTAAATACTATGCTACTAAAAACAACAACTAAAACAACAAACTGCAATGAGTCATGAAACGAAAATGAAAATGTAACCTCACAGGTACTGGGTCACACAGACAGGCATCTTTAGTGGTGGTAGTGACTGGTTCATTTTGGACACCATGTTATACTGAACATACTCATTCATCTTATTAATACTATTCCCTGCAACTTATCATTCCCCCATGGTAGTACTTTTGAGTGTAATGGCTGAGTATATGGGTCTTTGATTACTTATTCATAAGTTCTGTCATCTCTGAGTGTGCATATGGGCTGGATGGGAGGCAGGGCAGTCATACAAGCTGCATTGGGTCTAAAGGCCCTGAGTATTTTAAAACTGCTGTTGTAATGTGTCTGCAGAAAGAGGAGCAGCACAAACACCAGTTATGTAATCTCTTTGATGCAGCCTTGGATAATGTTATGATGTAGAATATTAGATT
>JAIEZT010000054.1:17174731-17209731 GCA_019594935.1 Periophthalmus modestus
AGAAAAGCACAATGCATAAAACTACAATATGCCACAACATTTGCATGAGAACAAAAGCTTAAAGTGTTATGGATACATTAGATCTAGTCAAGTCTAGATCAAGTCTAAACTTGATCAAATTAGCAATGGTAGCTGAGCTCTATTTTTTTTATGTATTTGAATACACAAGTATACACACAAACATTTTTAACAGGTAGTTTTACATTACTGCATTCCAGGACTGTAGTGCCATGCCCATGCACACTATCCAAAACAAACATACTGGACATATCATGTGGCGCAATCCAGCCCCAGGCACCTCCGTGTAGGAGACTCACCTTCTGAGATTTTCTGGAACAAAAACACACCACTTCTCTTTTACAGATTATCTTCCTCCTTCACTCTTCCACACTGTTCAGCAAAAGCAGTGGTCTCTTGGAATGTTCAGGCTGATGCTGTATGGCTTTCTGCTGAGGCCCCTAAATCAGACACAAGAGAAAATGAGTTAACCCCTTCAGTGCCCTAGGTCAGGGTTTAGTTTAGCTTCGGTTGTGCTTTGACTACGTAACACAAAAAGGCCTAATACGTGGGATGCTTCTATCATAATATGCAACCAAGTCCAGGTGCTAGGAAATCAATCAGTTAGGCCTATGTCAGTCCCATCACGATATAATCTATAGGGTAAATGTTTGACTGTCCTTAGACCATAAACAGTATACTTGTTAAAGTTCTAGCTTCATAAAAAAAAAAAAAAAAAGCTACTATATTTATGCCAATGTCAAGGGAATGCGCTAGATTTTCTCCATTACGCTGCGTTTGGCACACAGCACTGCGTGAAACTCAAACAGGGTGCGCTCCGCCCTCTCTCTCGCACTCACCATGAAGCACAGCTCTGCAGCGGTGCTCAGGGGGCTCATGTGAGACTGGGCGTTGAAGGGTTTCCTCTCTGGTCACAAATCTATGTCAGGGCAAGATTATGGAAGTTAGGTCACAGACGCGTTTATGCTGAGCCTCTGGAAAGCCGAAATGTAAAGAGAGAGCAAATGGCACCAGTCCATTGGCTCTGTTAGTCAGTCTGTCTGCAACAGGTCAAGACGCAGCGTGCTCGGACTCCGAACTGCTCAAAGCTGGGAAGGGACGACAGCGGGCAAGACGATCAATACTGTGTGAGTACAGATAAGTTAAGAGCGCTCTGTGTTTGCTTTATGATTTCACAGACATGCGAAAGTTGGTAAACGGTGCTGTGCTGGACGCTTCCCTTGTGTTGCCTGTCAGAGTCGTGTGTTAACTTTATAGAACACTATTCAAGCAGGACGTTGAAAAGTCTGCCAAATACCTGGACGATTAAGAAACCCAAAACATGCCTGTATGATGAGGTCTTCAATTACATTTCCCTGAGGGCCAAAACACATATCCACGTCATAACAATGGGTGCCAAATGTTTAGTTTTTTTTTGTTGTTGTTGGTAATCTATGAACTATTATTTTTATAGCCTTTAAAACAAATTATTGTGTTCTTCCACCTTACAATATACACTAAAATGTTTGTCTTTAAACATCTACAATTCTGTTTTCTAATGAAATATGCGTTTTTAACTATACATATCAATATAAATAAGTTTGTTTGCTCCCGTCACGCACACGCACAAGATAAATAAATAATACGCCACTTTATTACAGTGGTAGAAACTGGTACTGTCATCATAGCGTCTTGTATCTCCCAGAAGTCATTGCTCCACAGTTTAAACTAAGCTCTAGCTATATCTGAGCTATATCTGGTTTGGTCTCGTTCTAGTTCTGGTTCAGCCCTGGTCTAGTCCTGGTTTGGTTCTGGGTTTTAATAATATAATCCTGTCATCACATCTGCGCCACATCTGTTTGGACTGGGAGCATGAAATATAGTTGTGTCCCAAAGCTAGAGTACATTAATAGTGTATAAATATAGATAGAACAATACACCTACATATTTGACCTGTCATAATTATTATATTATTATGACAGGCCTCGACTTATCGTTCAATATATGAAAGCTGCATTTATACAGTTTGGAGCCCAGTATTTATTGTGTGCACAGTTTATTTGCTATAGTGCTGTTGTTATTTTTAATGTAATATGAAAAGATTTAAGCTGCAGAAGGTTAAAAAGTAACTTCTATAGCTAATAATTGCTTAATTCTGCGATTTATTTGCTGCTTTTAATTATACTGAATATTTAAAAATCTGTCTACTGGGATTATCCTGCTTTTAGGCTATTGTGTCAGTGGCATAAAGTAGTTTCAATATTATTGTTTATTGCTGTATAGCTTCAAAATGTGTCCTTGTGACAGGCCTAACAATATAATAGTAAAAACAGTATAGGACATACTGTAGTAGTAGCAGAGCAGAACTTATGCCACATTTTATTGTAGCCTATAATGAGATGGTCATAGGGTTCAAAGCAATGAATAAAAGTGCACTTAAAAATCCATGCTAAAATAACCAGACTGTACCACCACTGTGTTGTTTTAACCAAATATGAATTTAAAAAAAATGAAAATCAAATACTTGATGCTAATGTATGTGGATTTTTTTAAATCATTCATGATGTTATAGTCCCTCCTCTCTAAAAACAAATGTGTCACCCATTGCGTTGTTTTGAAGATATGCGAAATTAGAACATCAAGTATAATGCCTATAATCAAAACTATAAAAAAGAGATAGAAATCATACCCTCTATTGTAATCTTCTAAACAGGATATAAAGTAAAAGTTCTGCCTTGTTAATGGTTTATGGTTTATGGTTCATTCATGTTTTGCGCTAGACTTGAAATTGAACCTGAACCTTATCATCAAGGTAATGCAAAATAAATAAAATAAATACATACATACATACATTTTGGCAGTATCTCCCATCCCTACCTGTACTACACTAATGAAAACTGAAAAGCAAAATTTGGCTGGAATGAAAAGTGGACAATGGGGCCAAACAGTTTAATAACGTCGGGTCTAAGAGCAGTCACTTTTAGATACTGTTACATTAACCTGCCAAGGGACTACAGGTGGAAAAGAACTGTTCCTGCTATAGCCTGGTACAATCTTTCCTTCTCGGTCAGTGTTTATTGTAGTGTTGTAATGATACTAAAATTTCAAACTCAGTTTTGATACTCACAAACAGTGTCGATACTCAATATAAATTTTGATACCTAAATAATAATTTTAAAAGCCGTTTTTTTTTACAATATTTGACAATGACAATATTTTCATTTTAAAGAATAATGTTTGTTTATTGTACCATATGGTCTTACACTAGCTGATAAAACTATTAATTATGATAAAAGTTGAAAATGTTTAGGAAACGTCAAATTTTATCCATTTATGTGATTGTTTTGTTAGTATTGATACCTGCATAAATTAGTATCTAGTTTCAATACTAGTTGTAGTATAGTAGCTGATCTTTGATACTTTTAGCAACACTGTTTATTGTACACTGTCCATTTAACACCCCATACCATGCAAAAACATAAGTAGGTTTACTGGTTGAGATGCAGAAAGTGTACTTTTCCATATATCTTGTTCTGAGTGCCGTCACTATTGCAATGTTTCAGTCATAACTGAAGTTTTCAATTGAGTCGGTTATGATTTTCTAAAAGACTCATTCTCTGATAGTTGAGCACATGACTGTTGCTGTGAAAGTACTTTTATCCATTTAATATTGGATCATGTTATGATACTAACATTAACCATAAGATATTAACCATAAACCAATTCAAATTCTCTGCACAGAATTCTGACCTGTCCTTCAGCTCTATTTTAAACTATTCTAGTAGGTTGTAGAAAGGGTTCATGGGACATCCTGACACTCTTGAATGCAACTAGATCGGGACTACCATTCAGCAATCAGGTTGATACTGGTATTAATTTCGACCTGAAAATGTGGTATACCAGTTTTATTACAGTATATTGTGGAATAAGTCCAAATTTCACAAAAATATATGGTTTTATATGTGTATGTGTGTGTGTGTGTGTGTGTGTGTATATATATATATATATATATATATATATATATATATATATATATATATATATATATATATATATATATATATATATATATATATATATATATGTATAAATCTCCTCACCCTCCGCTGGTGGTCTTTATCCCCTCTTTTTTCCACGCTCGGAACCTCTACCAGAGAGGCTGGGAGCTTGAGGGTTCTGCGCAGTATCTTTGCTGTTCCTAGTACTGCACTTTTTTGGACTGAGATGTCTGATGTTTTTCCTGGGATCTGCTGTAGCCACTCCTCCAGTTTGGGGGTCACTGCCCCAAGTGCTCCGATGACCACGGGCACCACTGAGGCCTTCACCTTCCAGGCCTTCTCCAGCAGCTTTTCTTTGAGCCCCTTGTATTTCTCTAGTTTCTCATGCTCCTTTTTCCTGATGTTCCCATTGCTTGGTACTGCGATGTCCACCACAATGGCTTTGCTCTGTTGTTTATCCACCACCACTATGTCCGGTTGGTTCGCTATCACCATTCTGTCAGTCTGTATCTGGAATTCCCACAGGATCTTGGCTCGATCATTCTCCACTACCTTTGGAGGTGTTTCCCACCTTGACCTGGGGGTTTCCAGTCCGTACTCTGCACAGATGTTTCTGTACACTATGCCCGCCACTTGGTTATGCCTCTCCATGTATGCTTTCCCTGCCAGCATCCACTAGTCCTCGGCCTCCTTCCTTACGGCTTGCGTACAGTCTCAGGGTGCTGGATTTGGGATGGAACCCGCCATGCATGGTCAGGAGCTTTCATGTCTTAACATCTGTGGTCTGTATCTCCTCCTTTGGCCAGCTTATGATTCCTGCTGGGTATCTGATTACTGGCAGGGCGTAGCTGTTTATTGCCTGGGTCTTATTCTTGCCATTGAGCTGACTCCTTAGGACTTACCTTACTCGTCTGAGGTATTTGGCCGTAGCTGCTTTCCTTGTTTCCTCTTCAAGGTTGCCATTTGCTTGTGGGATACCAAGGTACTTGTAACTATCCTCAATGTCTGCTATTGTCCCTTCTGGGAGTGAGACCCTTTCTGTGTGGACTACCTTCCCTCTCTTTGTCACCATCCGGCTACACTTCTCAAGCCCGAATGACATTCCAATGTCTGTGCTGTAGATCCTGGTGGTGTGGATCAGTGAGTCGATGTCTCGCTCATTCTTAGCGTACAGCTTGATGTCATCCATGTAGAGGAGGTGACTGACGGTGTCCCCATTCCTGAGTCGGTATCCATAGCCAGTGTTGTTGATGATTTGGCTGAGGGGGTTCAGACCTATGCAGAACAGCAGTGGAGAGAGTGCATCTCCTTGGTATATGCCACATTTGATGGTCACTTGTGCAAGTGGTTTGCCATTGGCCTCAAGGGTGGTTTTCCACAACCTCATTGAGTTTGCAATGAAGGCTCTTAGAGTCCTGTTGATGTTGTACAGCTCCACACATTCAGTGATCCATGTGTGTGGCATTGAGTCGTAGGCTTTCTTGTAATCAATCCAGGCAGTGCATAGGTTGGTCTTACAGGTTCTGCAGTCTCGGGAGACTGTTCGGTCAACCAGGAGCTGGTGTTTGGCTCCCCTGGTGTCTTTGCCGATGCCCTTCTGCGCTGTGCTCATGTATTGATCCATGTGCCATTTATCTTAGCCACGATGATGCCTGACATGAGCTTCCATGTTGTGGAGAGACAGGTTATTGGCCGATAGTTGGATGGAACTGTCCCCTTTGAGGGATCGTTCTGGATCAGGATCGTACGCCCTTCGGTTAGCCATTCAGGGTGAGTCCCATCCATTAGCAGCTGGTTCATTTGTGTTGCCAGGCGCTCATGGAGAGCAGTGAGCTTCTTTAGCCAGTAAGCGTGGATCATGGCAGGGCCTGGTGCGGTATATATATATATATATATATATATATATATATATATATATATATATATATATATATATATATATATATATATATATATATATATATATATATATATATATATATATATATATATATATATATATATATATATATATATATATATATATATATATATATATATATATATATATATATATATATATATATATATATATATATATATATATATATATATATATATATATATATATATAGTCAAGACATTGACAAATTAGAAGTAATGATATTTATTTGAAATAATCATTTTTTCCTTCAAACTTTGCTTTAGTCGAAGAATCCTCCATTTGCAGCAATAACAGCATTTCAGACCTTTGGCCTCTGGCTGTTAATTTGTTGAGATAATGTGGAGAAATTTCACCCCACACTTCTAGAAGCCCTTCCCACATGTTGGATTGGCTGGATTTCTTGCATACCATACGGACAAGTTGCTCCCATGACAGCTTAATGGGGTTTAGATCTGGTGACTGCACTGGACACTCCATTACAGATAGAATACCAGCCTCCTGCTTCTTCTCTAAATAATTCTTGCACAATTTGGAGGTTTGCTTTGGGTCATTGTCCTGTTGTAGGATGAAGGTCAGCATCCCGGAGTCGCCTCTTCACTGTAGATGTTGACAATAGCGTTTTGCAGGTACTATTTAATGAAGCTGGGTCTATTTCTCAAACTACAGACTCTAATGTACTTATCTTCTTGCTCAGTTGTGCAGGGGGCCTCCCACTTCTCTTTCTACTCTGGTTAGAGCCTGTTTGTGCTGTTCTCTGAAGAGAGTAGTACACACCATTGTAGGAAATCTTCAGTTTCTTGGCAGTTTCTCATATGGAATAGCCTTCATTTCTAAGAACAAGAACAGACTGTCGAGTTTCACATGAAAGTTCTCTTTTTCTGGCCATTTTGAGCTTTTAATCAACCCCACAAATGTGATGCTCCAGATACTACTGATGCTACTTTTATAGCTTCTATAACCAGTTAAACTGTGCTAACATGATTGCACAAGGGTTTTCTAATCACCCATTAGCCTTCTGACACAATGAGCAAACACATTGTACCATTAGAACACTGGAGTGATAGTTGCTGGAAATGGGCCTCTATACACCTATGTAGATATTGCACCAAAAACCAGACATTTGCAGCTAGAATAGTTATTTACCACATTAACAATGTATAGAATGTATTTCTGATTAGTTTAAAGTTATATTTTAAGTTATATATATAGACATGGCCCTGCAGCACACAGAGAGAAGACCCAGAGCTAGTCCTGAACTTTGGACACAAATGCCTTTGTTTGTCCTATGAGAAAAGGTTGCATTATTGGCTTCAATCAATAGATCATAGAACAACCATTTAGCCCAGATTGTCCATATAAGATACATGGCTCCTTTCTATGGTAAATACACCTGTTAGTGGAATGAAATAGCAGTGCCCTATAGTATTTGTATTTTATGTGCGTCCATGTTCCAATGCTACTACATTCCTGTAGTAGCATTTTAACCTGAAGTTTTGAAATCATATACTCACAAGTCACATGTTGTTCTGCAGAGTAAAGATCTGGGTATTGAATATTTAAATCTACCACTCCTATCATTACTACCACTTTCTTTCACATTATCACTCTACATCGCATATGCTTACACACTTGCCTGTCCAGAAATATATGTTGTTTTATATTTTACTACTGTAACCACTTAATATATTAAATGCATATTTTTACGTGCAACACAGCTGATATAAAGCCATATATCACATGGGTTTTATATGGCATATAAGATAAGCGGCAATCTTTATTCTATTATTGGTTGGAGCAGGATCTGGTATATACTCACATGTTCACTTCACAATGGCCAACACAAACGGGGCAACTTGAGTGTTGGATAGAGCAGGAGGTCGCTGATAGCATTACAGACTCCAGCTCTGACACAGATAAGGCCAAGTCAAAAAACTGGAGAATACTCTGTGCTAGCTGATAAACGTTTTGGGTGTGTGCAGCTGACAGAGCTGCTTTTCGGACTTTCAGGCATGCACTACTGTGGCAAAAGTGTTAAGGTACTTTGTTACTCCACAAGCCCTTGGTTTGGTGCAAGTTTCAAATTGTTTATTAAATTATGTGGTAGGTTGGCTGTCTCTTGACTAAAATGGGAATGAACTAATGCTAGTCTATTCCAGTTGCCTTTTGAATAATAAACTTTCTTTGACCCTGAATGATTCAATGTGTACATTACTATTCCATATTGATTCATTATGCCTTCCTTGACCTCAAAACACAGTTGAAATGTTATTCATTTCAAAGACTCAAGAACATGTTTTCTCACAGTTGTGCTTCCGCTTAAAGGGTTTCCTCTTATCAGCTGGTAAGAGTAGTTTAAGTTGAGGAGGAACAATACAGCTACATACAGAGAAGGTCTGACAGCAACACAACCACTGACAGGAAGGCAAGTGAGGAAGTTGCTCAATATGAACCTCACAGAAAGTAGTGTGTATGTTCTTTGTTTTTGGCAGCTTTGACTTTTCATAGGAGATTAATTAAATTATGCAGAAGGAAGCAGAGGAAACATTTGGCAATTGCATGACGTTCACGTTATTTTATGAATTAAGTTAGTCATTCCTTTTTTAATAGCTGTGTCTAAAAGCGTGTAACCTTGTAGTTTAGGATGTGGGCTTACATTTGTTTTACTGTACCAACACAAGTGACCCCTTATCTCTTACTGCACTTGTGTGATAAGTAATCTCACTGGTAATCTGATAAGTGCCATCAGCATAATTGGTGATGATAAGTTAAGACTTTTAAGTGTCATGTGTTGCTTTTGTAATCAGTTGTGGTAAGTGGTTTTGTTACACAACACATCTGTTCTGTGACAACACACATGTACAACACTAAAAGTATGATAATTACTTGACCATTCTCATAAGTTCATTATAGGCTTATACAGAAATCAAAACCCAGATACTTATTGTTACTAAAACTAGTATAAATACCGAATAAAACCACATAAACAAGACAGCGTTGGACCTTTTTGTTAAATGTTAGAATGCTCTTGATCCACATCAGAATTAGCATAAGACCACATGGTAATATTTAAGAAAGTATTGTTATTTTGTGTTTGTGTTTTTGTGTGTTGAAAACTACATATTTTCATTGTGGTGTAGGAGCCTTTAGTATTGAAATAGAGTCTAAAATTGTGACAATACTAGTTCAATATTCATTCTGGTGACTACTATTTACCTCTTGTTATATTCACCCAGTCTTTCTGTCTTTTTGCTGTTTAGGTAGATGCCCTCCCAGCCGCTTATGGCCTGTATTCTGCAGACATGTCTGGCACTATTTCCAGTCCTGCTCCAGATATTGGACAGGTCCCTGAGGTCAACCCTGTGGCTGGACTCCTCACTAAAGAGGAAACTAGCAGCACCACATGTTTAACTGTCCACGTGTACCACATAGGAAAGAGAGAGGGAGACAAAGCAGAGGACAACAAAGAAAACAAGCTATCATTCCCAGCCGGAGAATATGCAGCAGAGGAGCTGTGTGTTATTGCAGCAAAAGCCTGTGGTAAGACCCAATTACATGGCAAGGGATAACACATAACACATTAAAACAAAGGATGCAAAAAGAGGATATATCAACTATATGAACTATATACATAATTGTATTTAGTTTTTGTATTCTGTGTCTTTATTTAAGCAGCCATTGTGTTTTGCTTGGAAGAAGTGAACAATGCACTGGCCTCCACTCTTATCTCACTGCTACATTGTGTGACTTATACTTGTAGTAGTGATAATAAATAAGCTTTTCAACTTTCATCGTTCTCACACCCTCAAAGTACAGTAACAATGACCACTGATCATAATTTGTGCGTAGTTCAAAGATATTTTTTTTTTCATAAATAGCAAAGTTGTACTGTATATCTTCTTGACTTCAGTATTGCGGTTCATACTTTTCTTGTGCCACTGCGTTACTCATACATGTTTCCTGTTGCTTGAAGCTACATTTGTTGTTTTCAAGAAGATAAGAGATTATAGAAAAGCATTAAGAATGGCTTGCTAAAAGAATTACAATAAATTGAAAACATATACACGAATATATCTAGATTTAATACAGTGAATTGTTATTAGATGCATGTATTTAATTATATTATCATGTAAAGCTTTCTTTGCATGCATTGCTGATTTTTTCTTTCAATAATTGTAAAACCAGCTTCTCAAAAAGTGTACATATAGTAAGTAATATTTTATTTACTTTTTAAACCCATACAAGTTTGTACATGTTTTGATACAGCTTTGTAAAACTGACCAAATTCTGCAGAAAAAAAAGAGTAGCTCTAGGGTAGCTGTACACATATGATACGTTTCTGATAAGTACAGATAAACATAATTGGCAATGATAAGTTGACACATCAGAGAGTACATTGTCCAAATGATTCGCTGACTTGAACAAGTAGGCCTACATTGTAATTAAGTGCTTCAGGGCCTTAATATCTTATCAGACGTTTCTACATAATTATGCCATGTCTTAGTGTAAGTATTTGTGCAAACACAGGTAAATAGTGCAAAGTGTGATTAGGTGTCCGTGTGCCATAACATGTGTTGGCAGTGATCATTACTCTATTTAAACAAGACAACTGCCTACTCTCCAATGTGAATAGAAATCATACTACTTAGTGTTTGTGTCAATATTGGCTTGTTGCCCTGGACCCACAGGGATATTAATCAGTAAAACACAGAATTATTCAACATGCAAAACTAAATCCACATTGTATGTTTTTGTCTCCTCTTGCAGGTATTGCCCCAGTGTATTGTAGCCTATTCAGCCTGATGAGAGAAAGTGACTGCATTTGGTTTCCCCCTAATCATGTCTTTAAAGTTCACCCATTGGCTATAGAATACTTGCATTTCAGAATTAGGTACACTATATTTGTTTTATTTTATTTCTTGTACAATTGGTCTATCTTTCTTTTCATGTTCATGATTCTCTTCTCCATAGATACTATTTTCCAGGTTGGTTCAACACTGGAAAACCCTCCTATGCACATCGCTATGGTGTCTGCAAAGGCTCTGAAAGTCCTGTCATGGATGACACAGTCATGGCATACAATTTTTTTCAGGTTGGTTCATATTCTGCTTACAGTAATAGCTTGACATTGGCACTGGACTGATTAGAAACCATTTGAAGCATTTGAGGAAATTAACAATTGCTCATACCTCACTGTTTTCATTGGCATATATTTGAGCTGTTGGGCACAGTACTGACAGTAGCTGATGCAGTACAGTGCCAGTGCCAATAAGGACCTCAATAAACAATCAACCTATTTATTTACAAACAACTTGTCAGTGTCTGGTGCTACAAACAAAGCTTTTACTGACTAAAATGGCATTATTCAACAAACATTTCAGCTGACAAATAAAACAGCTGCTACAGTGTGGAAGCCAGAACACAACACTTTTATTTACTTGGTAATACATCATAGCCACAGCAAGCATGGAGGTCTTGCATTCTTGCCTGGCCATTGCTCTTGCTTTCTTTTCTCCCCCATTATTAGGAATAAAACAACCATGTGTAGGACATACTGGGGTTAGTGGAGATATTAGTGGAGCATGTTTATTCCTATCTGGCTTCTGGCTGTCAGTCTGTGTCTTTGGTAAGAAAGCAGGAAGTGTGGCTGGCTTGCATAGTGCACACAGTTATAACCCAAGGTATGACAGGGTTATTTCAAGTAGTCTCTTTATATTTACTGTACCAAAACAAACAGCTATGTTTATTTTTAAATATCCTTCACCGCTGCATCTATCCCCACAATGTTTCTGACATCTGTTCTGCTCATCTTTGATATTTATCACTTACACATTGAACCCGAGAGCCCCGAGTGTCAACAGACTGCTACTGTACAGTTTGCATTACCCATTACCCACACTAGTCAAGCAAGTAAACAAAAATGGATATACAGTTACAATTGATACAGATACATTTCAGAGCAAAACGTACCAAAAGAGAAAAAAAACAAAACTGCTGAACAGACTTCTGTATTGAACCTGTCTAGCTTCTTACACATCAGAGACCTTCATATATGTTTTTCTGTGTTGTGTGTCTAGTGGCGCAGTGATTACCTGACTGGCCGGGTACATGTGCCTGTGAACCACGAGGCCCAGGAGGAGTGTCTGGGCATGGCCGTGCTGGATATGATGAGACTTGCTAAAGAGAGTGGCCAATCACCAGTGGACATCTACAACTATAACAGGTTAACCATTGCTCGTTGAGAGATCAGACCAAAGGAAAATGTATTACCTGAATCAGCAAAAGACACCCTGTAATTACTTAATTATCTATTTAATTAAATCTATTTATTTATTTGGTTGTGACAAAGCATGTTAATGAACAGACGTGACATGACAGACATGAAAGTAAACACACCGGATTATAGCCAAAGCCTCATTTCCATCTGTTGTCCCAGGGAAACATAAAACTTAAAACATAAAACAAAAAACAAACAAAACCATTTTGAAGACTATGAATATCTCTGTGACTATACCGTTTGGCGAGCTTATATGTCAACTGCTAAGGAGAGTTGCTGCTTCATAATAAAAATTCTGTTGTATAATGCTGCATATGGTCCAGAACAGTGTCAGAGCTGAACAAGACCTCAGGGCCCATTTGAAAGTAAAATGTGTGTAGATAATTGTACATTAAAATCCTTTTAGAACACAATATGCAACTAATATTTGTAATTAAGTACTCAAAATGAAACAGAAAACACTGTAAACATGATCAGGACTGTGGGAAACTGGACAATGTAATTTTGATGATCAAAAACAACTGAAAACATATTTTTTCATTATTCTGATCTCTCCTTATTTAAAGCTGTTAAAATACAGTATGTGACACCTTTGGACCTTGGACTCTAGAAATATGGTGTCCTATGTTTGTAGTGTAAATTTCCTAATATGCCTGTTATATATACTTTTATACTTAAGGTGGGTTATTTGTTCTTAAGCTTTTAGCTAAAGTACCATATATATAGGTGAATTTGAAGCATTGTTTTGACCTATTTTATGTTTTTTCTGCATTAGCTACAAATCCTTCCTCCCCAGCTGCATAAGAAAGCGTATTCAGGAGTACAACATCTTGACTCGAAAGAGAATTCGCTATCGCTTCCGGAAGTTCATCCATCAGTTCAGTGAATGCAAGGCCACGCTCTGTAATCTCAAACTCAAATACCTGATGAGCCTGGAGATGCTGCTGCCCTCTCTCTACACTGAGTGCTTCACTGTCTCTGATGTCTCCGCCCATCAAGTCACCATAGTCATCATGGGCAACAAGGGCATCCAGTGGTCAAAAGTGAAAGAGGCCGAGGGTTCAGACGAGGTGAGAGGAGATGCCTTGTGGTCATAGAAATGTCATGGTCTTATTGTGTTAACAGGGAAAAGCAGTGTCTAACTCTGGCCTGTAGATGGAGCTGGTGACTTTTCCTAATGCGACTTTTCATGTAGCTTCTTACATCTTTTCTACAGGAGCTACAAACCTACTGTGACTTCCCGGAGGTGATTGACATTAGTATCAAACAGGCCAATAAAGAAGGCTCAGCAGAAAGTCGCATAGTGACCCTCACCAGACAAGACAGCCAGACTCTTGTGCGTACACTTGTTCCTTTGTTTTAATTTCACTGTCACAAAATAGTTATTGTTTTTCAATGCTGTGCTTTAGGAGTTAGAGTTTCACTCACTATCAGAGGCCCTCTCATTTGTGTCATTAGTCGATGGGTATTACAGGCTGGTGACAGACGCCCATCACTATCTGTGTAAAGAAGTAGCTCCCCCCCGACTTCTTGAATGCATTCAAAGCTACTGCCATGGCCCTGTGTCGTAAGTAACTTAAAGAATAATCTACAAAAGTTACTTTTCAGTCCATGAGTTTGCAAATGCTGTACATAACCGCTTTTTTTTCACAGAATGGAGTTTACAGTCAGTAAGCTACGTCAGAGTGGGAATCACCAAGGCCTATACATCTTACGGTGTAGTCCCAGAGACTACGACAAATTCTTTATGTCATTTGTGGTTGGGGTTAGCACTTTTTTTTGGTTTTTTTTTTGTTTTTTTACATTTAGGTAGTATAAATGTATTAATGGATATTGTTTATTTTTAGTATGACTCAAAGGTGGACTATAAGCACTGCCAGATAGTGAAGACAGAGGTAGGGGAGTATACTCTGAGTGGTGCCAAGAGAAGCTTTGGATCACTGAAGGAGCTTTTAAACTGCTACCAAAAGGAGGCGCTGCGCACAGACGGATACAACTTTCAGCTCACAAAGTGCTGTGCACCAAGCCCTAAAGGTCAGCTTCACAGTAGAGTAGAAAAGAATAGAAAAAATTCAACCATACTTATAACAATACTTATAACATAATAAAACATAGTACTGAAAACTTGTTATGCAATATTCATTACATTCTGTAAATACTATGGCCTCACAACATTCTGAGATGAGTAAAGTGTGTTTCTTTTTACAGACAAGTCCAATTTACTCGTGTGTAGAAACAGCCAAGGAGCTGATGTTCCGCTGTCTCCATCACTGCAAAAACACAACATCAGCCAAATGGTCTTTCACAAGATCCGAAGAGAAGACCTTGACATTGTATGTGAACGAATTCCATTGATGCACATGTTCATATAGACTACATCATAGGAGCATGAATAATACAAATTAATATCAAAACTAATGGGACACTGGTAACTTCAAGTGGTACAGTGGTGCTTTGTTAAGTCTTAATTATTTTTAAAATGCAGAGCTGTTGATAAAAGTAAAAAGGGAAAAAGTAGTAAAAGTAGAAAATGTCCCAGTCTAATGATGACGTTGCTGCTTTCCGTCACTGCCCTTCCCCTGAGACAATCCATACCAAATATCTCATTTAATTGGTCTACCACTAATTATCTATAACAATGTGTGTGTTAAATCTTCCTGTTCCTCATGATTAACCTTTGACCTCACAATGCACCTCCTCAGATCAAGAGTTTGGGTCAAGGGACTTTCACCAAGATTTTCTGCGGAGTTCGTAAGGAGCAGGGAGACTATGGGGAGGTTCATAAAATAGATGTTGTTATTAAAATCTTGGATAAGGCTCAACGCAATTACTCAGAGGTGTGCCCGGCTTTACAAAATGTGTTGTTATTGGTTATAAACAGTAGTAACTAACATTTTGGTTTGTTCTTTCACAGTCATTCTACGAAGCAGCCAGTATGATGAGCCAATTGTCCCATAAGCATCTTCTCCTCATCTATGGTGTGTGCGTTTGTGGGGATGAAAGTAAGTTTGTAAAACACGTAAATGCTGACGTCAATGGACTAGCTGTGTAGCAACTAGCGTCACAACCTTAAGACTTTGTCCTCAAATGACTGCAGGAAGGAGCAAGTGAAAGAGGAAAAGGAAAAGGGTTGCTGACCTTTTTGATGGTTTCCAACCCTTAAGCTACAGATTAGACCCCAGAGAGACACTTTTAAGTGATTTTCTATTTTAGGGTAATGAGCTATAAGGAAAATATTTGAACTAAAAAAACATATGAAGTTCCAATGTAATTAGTCCAATGTAATATGTATTTCACATTTAATAGTAGCAAAGAGGTTCCTGTATTAACAGATTTACCTTTTGTCTCTTTGTCAGACATGATGGTACAGGAGTATGGAAAGTTTGGCTCATTGGACATCTACTTGAAAAAGAATAAAAGTAGTGTGAATATTACCTGGAAACTAGAAGTTGCCAAACAGTTGGCTTGGGCTATGCACTACCTGGTAAGAATTTAGAAATGCTGTATTAGTTTGGTAGTGTGATGTAAACTGTATTTTTTTTCTGAATGCTCACAGGAGAATAAAAGCCTCATACATGCGAATGTCTGTGCTAAAAATGTCCTCTTGATCCGAGAAGAGGATCGGAAATCAGGCAGTCTTCCTTTCATCAAGCTGTCTGACCCTGGTATCAGCATCACAGTGCTGGCCAAAGAAGGTGAGAAAGCTACAGGAACATGTTATTGCATCAGTATGTCATGATTGTGAGTGGTATTGTCTATTTATGTTGATTTTTTAAATAAAAGGAAGAGTACAGTTTACTTTTCTTTTTTTTTCAGTCTTAGTGGAACGTATCCCATGGGTGCCTCCAGAATGCATTGAAAACCCCCAGAATCTCAGTTTGGCCACAGACAAGTGGGCATTTGGGACAACTCTATGGGAAATATGCAGTGGTGGGGAAAAACCTCTGAGCACTCTAGACAGCTTCAAGGTATTCATCACCCTATTATAAGATTTACTGTCAATTCAAATAGACCATTACAGATTATGTTGTCTGGCAGAAAAACCTGTTTTATGAAGACAGACATCAGTTGCCTGCACCAAAGTGGACTGAACTGGCCAATCTCATTAACAACTGCATGGACTATGAACCATCGCATAGGCCATCCTTCAAAGCAGTTATCAGAGACCTCAACTCTCTCTTTACCCCAGGTTATATACAATAAGTGTAGTATATATCAGAAAAGTGTAAATATAAATGTGAAAAACTTTACTCTTCCAGACTATGAGCTGCTTGTGGAGAGTGACATGGTGCCCAATAGGACCCGAACATTTGGCTTTCCTTGGACGTACGACAACCAGCAACCTGCCCAGTTTGAAGAAAGACACCTTATTTTTCTCAAGCAGTTGGGCAAAGTGAGATAAGTTCCATCAGAAAAATCCAATATGTACTTTTTCAGTCTTGGCTAAACTGAATAAGCCTTGTACTTGATCCAGGGGAATTTTGGCAGTGTGGAGATGTGCCGGTATGACCCGTTACAGGACAGCACAGGGGAAGTGGTAGCAGTGAAAAAACTGCAACACAGCACAGCAGAACACCTGCGTGACTTTGAGCGGGAAATCGACATACTCAAGTCCCTCCAGCATGAGAATATTGTCAAATACAAAGGCGTCTGTTACAGTGCAGGTACAGACAGTCTCTAAAGCTTTTGATCTATTGCTTTACACTGTATTCATTCAAAATCATTTGTTTGGTCTATTTTAGGTCGAAGAAATCTGCGGCTTATTATGGAATATCTCCCTTATGGAAGCCTGAGAGATTACCTTATTAAAAATAAAGACCACATTGATACCAACAAACTTCTGCACTATGCCTCTCAAATTTGCAAGGTAATAAAAGTTGTAAATTGTAAAACCAAGACATGAGATTGGGTTCATGAGAACAAGACAGGACAATATTTTTATCAGAATTTAAAAAGATAAATTCCGCAGTCCAGTTCATAATTTTGACTTCCAATTTTTAACTGTATTTTATTTTATATGTTTGCTGTGATTGTCATAGCACTGCTTTAAACAAATTAATATGTGCATAGTCTTGTGACAATTTTATCTCGCAAGATGTTGTGGCAAAAAATCTTGTCGCATCCCTAATATCTTGATGTGTACAGCTCATTAATCCGTATATTTGCAGGGTATGGACTACCTAGCCATGAAGCGTTACATCCACAGAGATCTGGCCACCCGAAATATCCTGGTTGAGAGCGAGATGAGAGTGAAGATCGGTGATTTTGGACTCACAAAAATGTTGCCGCAAGACAAAGAATACTACACTGTCAGAGAACCTGGTGAAAGTCCCATTTTCTGGTGAGCAACAGATTATGAGTGATTTTGATTCATTAGTATACATTAGGCTAGATGTTAAATGTCCTGTCATGCTAGGTATGCTCCAGAATCATTGACACAAAGCAAGTTTTCCGTGGCGTCAGACGTGTGGAGCTTTGGTGTAGTTCTCTATGAACTTTTTACCTACAGTGACAAGAACTGCAGCCCCCCAGCGGTATAGTACCTGTTGTCTCTATTGCTCTTGTTTTTATTCATTTATTTATTTAATCTAAACTTGAACTATATTCGTGTATATATATATTCTTAGGTATTCATGGAGAAAATGGGAAAAGAAAAGCAGGGCCAGATGATTGTGTACCATTTAATAGATTTGCTGAATAAGGACTACAGACTGCCAGCTCCAGACAATTGCCCCAAAGAGGTCTGTAATTGTTACAGTTATTTACTATAAAGATTATAACTATGACATGACTTTTTCTTTCACACTTGCTCTTTCAGATTCACAAAATGATGATAGAGTGCTGGAGCAGTGACCCTACAAAGCGGCCTACATTTAAGACTTTAATGCACAATGTAGAAAGTATAAGAGACAGCAATAATCATTGACGGACCTTTGGCCTTTAAGTGTGGAGAGCCTCGAGTCAGTTCGGACTTTGTGAATGTCAGTGATTGGCCAGTTGAAGCATTCGAGGAAAAAGGTGTCAAAAGTGGTATGGCTTGACTAAGTATTATATTACTTCATTTCAAATGAAATAAATAGGTGTGCCCAAAATAATATAGGTAAACCACAAACATCATAAAAGGTAGATTTTAGTAGTCTATCTTGTCTCCATTTTCTTTTAAATAAAAAAAAAGACTACCTACACAGTTCAGAAACTACAACAAGGATGTCCTCATGGTGCTTTGGTCGATGTGAGTATGTTAGATAAAAGAAAACATTGTTACGTTGATACTGAATTCATGGGTTCACTTTAATTTTATTGGCAACATTTTGAGGACCTTTCACCATACAAAATTAAGACATTTTTGTTCAGTAGCTATTTTGACATCTGTCCACATTTTTCATCATTCTGAAACCCATATTGAAATGTAATTTGGCTGTACCTTTATGTATTGTTGTGGTATGTAAAGTAAATGTGATGTGATTTGAAGAGCGTCTGCAAATCAGTAGTGCAAAAATAACAAAAGTATTATTAGTGGTTATTGCCATTTAAACAACATGGTCACTTGTTTTGAAGCAACAGTTGTTTTGTTTATTTATATTTTTTTCTTTTATATCAAATATTAGGCCTGTGGGATTTCAGACACAGTGGCAGGTATTCTTGGAAAAATTCAAATTTAAATCCAATTAAAAAGTGGATGTAAATAGACTGTAAATATGAGATATGTGCTATATATTCATACAAATTCAGGGTCATAATGGTATACGTTATTATGAAGCGTATGCTCATTGCTCTCCACAGATCTGAACTGGAACTTGGCCTGATGACACCACCTGCTTGTTTTCATGAATATGGATAAGTTTCATATCATAATGTGGATCGGTCTAGGCAACTTAGGACATCTCTATGGAGACAAGCATCAGACCCCCCACCAAAAGTTACACTGTGCACCTTTAAGTTATTCTTTTTCTTTTCAACTTATTGTCAGTTGACCGTTGTGCGGTTAAATTAACACTGTTTTGCAGCTGATTGAAATAGTTTGTTATGCAGTAGGAATTAGATTTATTTTTTAACATAATACTTTTTGTACAGAATATTGTGAAAAATATGTTGACTGGCATTTCTACATTTAGTGCATTCCTGTAAATACAAGTTTGGACAGTATTTTAGGCCATTATAGAACAAAATGTCTCTGTAAATATATGTATTCATTGCAGTTACATTCGTGTGTATTCTTTAAATCCTTCTTGAGCAAGTAATACTAGCTGGTTCAGAGGCAAACCGGCCTAGTGGTCTGTTCTTTTCATGTCTAAGAGCATTGACTGAGAATGACCAGGAATATTAAATGGTGTTACATAAATGACATTAAAGTGTGATAATATGTTCTAATCACAGGCAAGAATTTGGATACTTCTTATTGCTCGAAAAAAAAATGCAGTTTGTTTAAGTAAAAATCTAACATGACATAATCCTTGCCGTAACTTTAAAAGGTGTTGTAAAGAGAATAAGTCAAACAAGTTAAGACATGAGAGTGAAGTGATGGGTCATACACTTTTATTTATTGTTTCTGAGCAAATACACAAAGCACAGGTGCTAAAATTGTTCATACCTTAGCACAAATGAAAAGTTTAATACGTTTCTGCTCTGAAACATCTGCTTTCAAATTGATGACATTATAGATGATAACCAGTGGTTATGACTAAAAATTCAAAGATTTTTGTCACAGAATAGAAATCCTTATACTATCATACTAACCCATCACATCACTCATACTAAATGAAGTCACTTGTCTTCAACATAAACGTCCAATATCGTTTTTGGTGCATCCTTGGTTACAGCACATGCCTGCCACACCCAGAGAAAAGTTCCTCTTCTTCTTGCTGGACATGGGCCAGTTATCTGTGAGAGAAGTCACAACTTGTTCCCCTAAAAATGAGGAGGCTTGGGGTTTCTCCAGTGGGTTGGGTTCATTGAGGAATTGCTGCTGATGTTGAGGCTGCCTCTCTCCTAAAGCACCATAAATGGCCCAGAGGTCGGCCAGAGAGAGGGACTGGGAGCTGTGGATAGGAGCGCCAGTGTCTCTAAGCTCGGTCATATGCGGTAAGCTCTGCTGATTATCCTCCTCTGTGACATCATGCTGGCTCTCCCACTGCTGGCTTTCTGTAAAAAAGAGAATAACAAACGATTACAGAATAATTTTATTGATATATTTACAAATGAACTGAATAAAACAAAAAACATACAATTTTGCTTTTTTAAATTTTTTTTTTACACTCACCAAAGTCATCAGTGGAGCGTCTCCAGCGAGATCCCCCACAGGTGAAGATTACAGCTCTGATGAACTCTCGGCCGCAGAGTTTGACCCCGTAGTCCCTCTGCATGAGCAGTCTGCTCATTAAGTCCACCTGTCCATTACTGCACACATTGCCGACACACACCACAGCTACGGCAAGAGTCAGCCTCCATGCCATCTTCAGCATAATCTATATCAATGAGCTCAGGCTCCTTTGGTTTCCTTGTGAATTCTCTTTCTACGGTTGAGATTTTCTTATGGTCCGAAGACTTTGGCTTCTGTCTTTTTTGACTTGTGAATGAACCCCTTATATAGTCCCAAGGCTCCAGCTGATTGGTAAACTCCTCACCCCCCCATATGTACGTCAGTTTGATTAATGGTTGTGACGTAGTTCAAGTCATTTCTTTGTAGTAGTATTATTAGAATATTTTCATGTGAAATTTGAGAGAACAAGCTTTAATCAAAAACCTTCTCAGTTGATAGAGCCAAAGTGATGACAACGTGACAAAAAACAAAATGAAGTTGAAGTTTAAAGCTCGAATTCCAATAATCATAATTTAATGAACAGTCAACACATGACAACTGAGTAATGAAAACATAAAAAAGCTGTTTTATTGACAATATATTATTTTCTCAACTGATGTAGACATCCATTAATGTTGCTATGGTCTGCTTAATAAAACACTGTGTCAATAGTTTGAAATATAGTGCAGTGTTCTCTTTTACAATTAGTGCAAATTTGTATTCAGCAATACATGACATTTCCAAAAAGTAGAACTATAAACAAACATCATTTCTCCAAAAAGGAGGTGAGTGTGTTTTTGGCACGGCGAGCTTTCTCTATGCTCTCAAAGGTTGGAATCCCAAGAGGCAAATCCAATCGATTGCCCTCAGATGCCATGATGCTTTCAGCCTCCTCTTCAAGTGCACCCAGAGAAGTTAAATTTCAAATTAGTCAGGACAAGAAAAACTTTTTTTTTTTCTTCTTATTTTAATGGGGGGAAAAAATGTGTGTCTTGTATTAAAAAGGCAAGACTGTCTTACCTCTCATCCGATGAACAAGTGTTCCATAGGCCATGTCAAGCTGATAAGCAAAGATGAAACCAAGAGGAACAATGGGACCTAAGAGCCCTGGTTTTCTTTTCTTTATAGCACTGTGTATTAAAAAAAAAAAAAAGATTTAATTGCAAATGTTGACACTGAAATTCAATATCACTGAGTGACAGTGGCTTAGTGGTTAGAATTTTGGTCAGCTGTTAGATCCTGCCTACTGTCAAGACACTTCACTCACCTTACCTGTTTATGATTCTGTTGTGTGAGTGAATGTTGGAGGGACCATTGCCGCAGTATGCCAGTGTTTAATTTGAATAATTATTGTGTCAATGATTCCAATTAAATAATTATTGGTTCAATAATAGTTAATTCATCAGAGAAATAAGCTTATGTTTTGTTTTTAATCTTTGCAAGCATATTGCCTTTTTTTTTTTATTTCCACCCTTTTTCATCTCTACTGACATATGGTCTGTTGCAAGTTATGTGAAATGCCACACAAAACTACACCAGTGAAGGCCACTGAACAAGTGTGTGATCCATTTAAGGTCAAGCGAACAGTTCAGTGAATATGTCGTGCCAGTTTTTCTTCATTTCTGTAGTACAATACAAATGTATTTCAGTTTTAATCTGATAAACCCCAGCTAATGTATAATACATATAATAAACATATAATACACTCACCCAACACAGAGGCCTAATGAGGCCACACTAAAGAAAGTGCCAAAGTATTTGAGAAACTCTCTGGACCAGGCAATCTGCATCGCCATCTGCCGCTCTCTCATCTGGTTTTGCATCATGATCTGACGCTCCATCTAAGTAAACACATAAAGACATAACAGATTTGATTTTCCTTGTTCACCTGGCCTTTGAATTAACACTTTTGTCCTTCGTTTCCTGTCTTAAAGACTTGGGACATTGTGCATTCCATTTGCTATAGAACCATTTGAGTGACATTTTCATTTTAAAAGCCTTTGTTCTTGGAAAGGGAAAGTGTCAGAGAGGAGCTTTTATTTGAGTAAAAGGAAAAAGGACTCTAACTGAATCCAAACAGAAAAGTTGAAGTAAAATGCCCCAAGGCCATTAAGCATGACAATGACAAAAATGAATGGCATTAATAGCAGCATGTCAAAGAAAAGTACACGCCACTATCTGTCATTAGAAACAATTCAGTAATGACGGAACATTCAACATAATTCAATCAAAAATACAAGTCATTATATTCATTCCAAAATATCTTCATAGACCAAAATGCTTATTTATGTAATTCAATTTTCAGTTTACGGAATGACATTTTCTTCCGACAATTTCATGGAGATTGTGTTGTACAAGAAGAAAAGTATACAAAAGAAGTGTAAAGGTTCATTGTACAAAATAGTACAAAATCCGGTCCTAATCATATACTTTTGACAGTCTGCACTTAAAAGATGACGCATCAAGTAGAATGGTGGTAATACTTAAGTTAGAACTTTGAGTGCATGACTAACTGTCCTCATATGGTTGAATTTATGAAAACCACGCCGCGAGTGGTGGGTTTAAGTACTGTAAAAGCCATTTGCAGCAATTAAGCACTCTAAACCAACCTAGCAACGCCTGCTGTTAGACTGATTGTGGAGAGCGTAATTCATTTAACAAGGCCCACTTCAAACGCACTATGCAAACCCAACCTTTAAAGCCAATTAAAACATTATACTGTACTTTTATGTTAATAACAAAATATGAATTTATGTTTCATTTCTTTAATAGTATTGCTTTAGATTTTTTTTAATTTTTTTTTTATAATTGCTAATGGTTTTATCTCAACTAAGTATTAGAATGAACCATCTACATTTCAATTGGCAAACAAATTAATTGGGTTTTAATAAAGATAAAATATTTAATGTGATTCAACACATTAAGCTATATTAATTCATACTTTTAACAATAAAATTATAAACATACACATACATATATTGCAATAAAATGCACAGCTCAGTTGCACCAATTAACTTTAAAAACAATACAGCAATAGAATATAATATTTAACAGATATGACATGGACAGGACCATTATTGGCTGGCCCACAATGGTGAACTAATTATAATTCGCACACCATGACAGGCAAGTGGGCAGTGCATGTGATTGAATTATTTAAAAAAGGTATTCAGTTGATGTCAAAATGTATGCCTCAAAAGCTTCCATCAGTGTTCACATGTTAATTGCCATTTAAATCAGATGGGTGCGAGATGGCTTCTAAGAACAATATCGTAAAGATGAGGTTTGATAATGACTGGTGTCACTTACTTTGACAAGTAATTATCTGTGACATCTTAATGCATGGAAAATATGCCTTAAAGTGTTTCAAATAGGCAATTTTGAGAATAGAAAAAAAACAACTGGTGTACTACCTGGTCAAACCCTACTTAAGTGCTTCATTAAAGTAGGGTTGCATGATACATAGAATCCTGATTTTAAAGCATAATTTAATCTCAATCACAGTGACCAACATTTATGCCAGATGCCTTTCCTGTCTCAACCACGCATATTAACACATCGCCACTGCCCACTCCAAGAGTATGGGGAAAATACAACTGTTGCCCGTTTGTCCAACATGACACTTTTGTGCTGTGATATGACTCATCTGGTTTGTTATGCTGAAATAAATGCATCTCATTTTATAACTGGTTATGAATCCTTATTCGTGATCTGCGTATAACCCACGTTTTTCATATGAGCAGGCCGTTACACATGATGTGCTACGTTTACAGCTGTCAGCAGCAAGGGAATCAAGGCACAACAACATGTAAACTTCTTTTGGGAAGTCAGATAATGTGATTGGGGTTATGGCAGTCACACATCCCAGCTGCTGCTCAGGAGCTACAGGGCTCAGATAAATCACAATTACCGGTAACTGGCTCCAAAAATGAGATGAGGAAACCGTAGAAAAATAATGAGGACAATAAAATATGAATGAATGAGTAAAGCTGCAGGTCAGGTTTTTACACGTGGAAGAATAGCGACATGCATGTGAAATATCTAAAATGAGTTGATCAATACTACATATACTATAATATTTGGGCGTGTGTAGTTTGTCTGTGAAAAAGATAAGGAATCATCATGGATACAAATGCAGTACTCTCTACTCTATTAGGCCTACAACGGCAACAACTGCTAATGACTGAGGACAAATTAGTACAAAGATGATGATTGCCCGTGTAATCCGTCAGTTGTATAGTAAAAGCCAAAAGTAAAAATCTGTCAACTGAACCAAAAGTTGTAGGAGTGAAGATGTTTCACTACTCATCCAAGCTGCTTCTTCAGTTCTGGTCAGATTGCTGGTAGACATTGCCTTATATTTATCTGAAGAAAGGAGATAACTACACTGAAACTGTAAACGGCTTTTGTTTACAGTTTCTGTATGTAGGCTATGGAGCTCAACTGTTTGTGCACTGTGCCTGAGACATACTTAGCATATTTATACACTCATTAATAGGCTTTTTTTTTTCATACCTATTGGCATCCTAGTTAGCTCTATTGTTATCTTTGTTTCTTTTGCTTGCTTTGGGTTTGAGGATGGAGTTATATAAGGGGGAAGGACGATGTCTAAGGCCACCATTCCTGTTCAAGGCAGGATTGTTTTTCCTAACAAAAAATCCTTCTTTAACTCTCATCTCAAACCATTTATTTTCTCTGGCTAAGATCTGTATCTCACTTCAAATGAGTGGTTAGTGGCTTTGAGATGGAGATGTACAGTGAACTGGGGTCCAGAGGAGCTCTCGCAACAGTGTTGGTACATTCTCTTATGTAGCAGTTTCTCCAATGTCCCGCTCACTGCACTCTTCATTACATTGAATGGAGTAGACCACATTACTGTGTTTATGGCTTGGGGATAATGATCAGTAAACAACCAAGAAAAAATTTATAAATTACCAACCTGTAGCCGGGCATTATGGAGCATGAACTCCTGCTGCTTTTGAAGGTTTGCATCCATAGACTTGGAGAGCAGGAACCCCATGATGTCTCAAGTCTCAAGTCACTCTCCTGCTGCGTTTATAAAGAACAAATGTAATGGTGTATTATTTCAAATGATTTTGTACAATTGTCTGCTGTTTCCTACAGTTATTCACAGAAATATGTGAAAGAGCAATAACGCTGGTGTGCCTTTAGGAAGTTTATGTAGAGACTATGTTACCAAGCCGGAACCTTTAGGGAAATGGAAAGTGACATGAGAGAAAACACGAGTATGAATTTGGAGCAAAGATTTAAAATGGTAATCTTAATAAACAATCGATTCTATGAGTTCAAGGACAGAAATTCTTAACTCTGAGTAATTAAATAAGGATCTGAGTAAGTCATTTGATGGGGGTACATTGTGTTTTGCTGTTTGTATGAATTACTTTGAGAAAACTTGACGTTTTACATTTCGTTCTGATCTAAAAGTAAAAACTGTAGGCTAAAGCCTGTCTGGCTTACACTTAGTGATCTTGCATGTAAAATACAGAACTATAGGTCTATAATGAAGCATAACTCATAACATTGAGACAAAACAAAGCTGTCTTCTGCATGTAAGCTATCAGTATTTTAGCTTCAGAACTTGGGCTAACATTAGCTGGCACTGACACTGATTCGCTTCATACCAAAAATGATTTGCTACATACCAAAAAAGTGAAGGCTACTTGGAGTAATAGGCTAACGTCAATAATGGTTGGTAAATACAGGGTGATTCAAGGACGTCTCCTGAGCACGCACACACCCGCATACACACGCATACACACGCATACACCCGCGCACACACACACACGCGCACACACACACACACACACACACACACACACACACACACACACACACACACACACACACACACGCGCGGCTCGGCTTCTTCGCTGAGTTTGGAGGAAGGTACAACAGCGTGAAAAGCCCGTACCGCCACCTGCTTTTCTATAGGATACTTATGTACTTATATAATAATAATAATTTCATTATTAGTTAAAATACACCTCTACCATCTTGTTTTTTTGTTGTTTTTTTTTGTTTTTGTCCTTGCTCTCTTTTCCTAGTTCCCTGGACTCCGAGCACTTCCAGTCAAAGAGTCGAAGATAAGTAGCTCCATCTACTGGCTGTCTAAAATATTAAAGGAACTGTATGTCAGATTTTAAATTTCATAAACATGACCTAGGCTTCCTGCGTCACCAGATACTAGGTAAACAAATTCACATCAAATAGGCTACAGCTTTTGCTGCTAACAATTATAAAGCTGATTTGCTCTTAATTAGCCTACAAAAAACATTGGACATGTTCCAGTTAAAATGCTGTAATGTGGTGTTTTGGTTGTCGAATATACGATTATCTCATCAGATAGCAGCATGAGCCTCACATGAGTCTCTCATTTGGGTCGCCAGTTTCAATGCTGAATTGAACTGGTTTAAACCTAAAAGGGACTCTCTCTCTCTCAGGCCTGAATTCTCTTTGCCCAAAATGTTCTGCCTGTGAAGGGCTGCAGCAGCTGGAACACTCAGAGACAGCACCACCTTTGTTTTATTTAAGAGACATTTTTTTTAATGGATTATGAATAATCAACGATGTGACATTTTATCGCATTTATACTCGTATACGCATGTGTCTATGTAAACTGCCGTGAGTTAAATGCACTAAAGCTCCAAAGTACTTTAGGATTAGGTTCATTTAGTTTTCTATGATTTATGTACCATGTCTTGTTGTTTTGTTGTTTTCTCTACTTTACCTGATGTATTGCAACGTCATTGTCTCGGTTCTGCCTGTTTTGTTTCTGTTTCGCCCCAGTCCATGTTCCGTTCCTTTGTTTGCTGCCCCCCTGGTTTTCCGTGCACCTGACATTCATTTCTTATCGGGGGGCAGCCTACATGTTATGTTCAGTTTGCGTTTGCTGGATTGTTGAGTTTGTTCATGCATGTTCGTTCTTGTATGTTTCGTTCCTGTTATTTTGTGTCTTTTGTTCTTTTCTTTTGTCACCTGGAAGACAGTCAGGCTCTGTTTTTTGCAATAAACCTGATCTGTTCACGAGACACGGAGTTGGGCTGAAATCTTTGTGCTGCACTTGAGTCCACTTTACTACGCTGCGTGACAGTCATGTCTTGTACTGTCTTTGTATGTTCAGTAGGGGAGGTCATGTCTCTATTTCTGAAACTGAACTTAACAAAAATGTACAATATATACTAAATGAATGGGCAACACTTCAGCAATATTTCAGTTATATACTTCATTCCATCTCTGTCTGTATATACATCCAGAGTTATAAGAGTTCAGGCCTGAAGGCCTGTGACAACATGCCCTAGTGGGGTAAGCTGTCACACCCACTAGGGCAAGTTATCACACTCCTGTTTATTATTTATGATGATTGTACTTTCTAGCTTTGTGATATACAATAATTATTCATACAAACAAGTTTCATTCAAGTAATGAGTGTACAATGTGGTGCAATGTGATGGGGTCATCGAAAGTTTTGGCCTCTGGTTTGGGTCAGAGCAACAAAAGAGCTATTCTAACCAAATCTTGTCAAGTGTGTTTTAGTGCTGACACAACTGTAAAATTTACTGAGTGTCACTAGAAAAAGCTCCTTATTAATATGTGAGCCGTATTAATTTATTTGAGTGATGTTTTGCTTTACAAAGGGGGGTTGACTATGGGGCAAAATGCCCAGCTCTGATGACTTGCCCCAGACCCCCCAGGTGCACTTCTTTGGGGTGTGACTAAAGTTACTTTCACCTGATCAGTTTGATTGAAAGTTACTGATGCTTTGCAGTGACATCATGCTGGGGAGCTTTACATGTATCTCTATGGTAGAATCTTCAGCAGTTACTATAGAGACACAATGCACAGATTAGCAAATACAGCAGCAAAAGTTTTAAGACCTGAGTCTGAAAATTCAAGAAAAAAACAAAAATAAAAATGGATATAAACTTATCTGAACTTTGAGTCCCATGCTCCACATGAACATTAGCCTAATCACATAGATCATTTATTAGGCCACTATGAGCCCAAATACCGTTATCTACTTAGAATTAAACATCTGTAATTGAATACATGTCTGATTAAAAAGCTGAATGTGGAACATTCCAGGCAAAGTAATAACTTTCATGCAGACAAGTCGGTGGGAGACCCTGCCCTCGAATAGTTACATTTGGCACCTTTAATAAAATGAATCAAACTAAATCAGTTGAAGATTCTTAATACCATCACTCCAAATCCACCAAAACTCCACCAAATCATTGTGCCTTTGGGCTAATGGAGTTTCCCATTTAAACAAAGCCTTCACCGATCGTAAAATCAATTCAAACTGTCAGTTTTGATTAAACTAATTTCCAAGGGCTTTCCTATGATCTTTTACTTCCATGAAAAGCCCACAGACCTGTCAAAAACGAAAAGGATAGTGAACATTCATACTTTAACAGTCCCATGATAGAGTCACTGGGCCCTGTGTCTGACCAGCGGGTCCAGAGGGTTTCACTCTTACATGAGAGTGTGTCACTGCGCTGTCCCCTCGGACTTCTTCCTAACCTCGTCTCACTTTCTCAGATGTCCTCGCTCTTAGAGTGTTTGGGCTCGCGTTTTAGTGAATAGTATTGGTTTAGGCCTATAGGCTATTATGTAAAGTTTCGTTTATGATTCCTGCTTTGCGCGCAGTCGAGAATGTAAACATTAGGCCTATCACATGAGGGAATCAGGGGCCCCAATCCTCAGATCTGACACATAGAAATCACTGAAATGACTCAGCGCAGAGAGGGAGGAGTGAGACACTTTGTTATACTGTAAGCACTTACTCGCAAAAGTAAAGTCAATGCCAGATCGGGGGAAATTCACAAGGGTGTTATGAAAGTTGTGTAGGGTACTGGCGCCTCAGCAGCCACGGGACCGGGGCTTATGCGGACACCACTGGTTAACAGTGAGCCAATAAGTCTGTTTAAATATCCCCTGATGAGCCAATTTTCTGTGTCTATGGACCTCGTGTGGACTCGCGTGGCTCAAACGAGATGATCTTATCACACTTCAAATTCCCGGAGAGCCGCGGCGAGTCCTTTTTCGTTACAATTTTTCTTGAGAATCATTCTCGCTATTACCGTTCCGACAATGAGCAAGGAAAAAAAAAAACATCAGTATTTCGAGGGACACGTGAAAACATGAGAGTTCCTTCCCTTACAGTAAGCCACGCTGGATGTTCCGTAAAAGCCTCCCCCTGCTGGTAATGAGACAGCACGATGACAAAAAAAAAACCCCTGAGCACAACTCTGCTCATAAATGAGAGGCAGCTCGACAATATCTGCCACACAGGAGAGCAAGCATCTAGGACATTATTTGTGAAAAGCAGTCCTCTCACTATATGGTAAGGCTCCAGGGCTCATATTTTCAGTGTGGTGGTCTGATTGTGATTGTTTTAATGTATTCTACATGTACTCTGCTTTTTATTTGGGATGTTAGACTGAATATCTTAGGTTATGGGCTATTCTGTAAGAAAGGGGGAAAACATTTATTAGCTTATTACTTTTGAATGAGTTATGTAGCCTCCTTGTGTGATTTATTGCTAATAATAAGGTATTGGCTTAGACTGTACTAATAAAAGAAGCTTGAATTCTTTTTCCCAATTTTATCCATAACGAGTAGGGTCTATTAAGGTGCACTATGTAACTTTTCTGTTGGGGAGGGTCGCCATCCATCTTTTATTCTTTTGTCTGACATGTTCCACAGTATGTCATTACATCTGTCTTTTTGTCTTACATGTATTCAGTGAACAGTGTTTCATTGCCACAGTATTCTTACTGTGGCAATTCTTACTGTGGGGTCACCACTCCACAGATTTCAGCTCCATGAAGATAGACAAGTTTAATACCACTTGTAGGCTAAATGATTGTCAAGACAGTAACATCGCTACCATAAAAGTTACATAGTGTACCAAGAATACTACACAGACACCATAGACTGTATACACTGTCAGCATGTTGGTCTGAAAATAATATTTATTGTTCTTTTTTTGTACACAGGTGTCCATGAACTGGGTCACATGGCTATTGCTACAGGTAGCCTTTTTGACATTAGCTTCAGGTGAGTGAAGGATTAACTGATAATTGACATAAATGACATTAAGGAAAAATAAATACTGTACGTGAGCAACAAAACCTTACGAATCTGCACAGCATTTATTCCTGAAATGAAAGATTGTAATGGTGACAGCATATAAAGAGAAAATGTGGTGAGTCAGTGATGCAGCCATATATTTTTGCTGACCAAACTCACACCACTATTCATAACGCGCGGATAGGCTGCCCTAAACTAGTCGTAGTCTGGTTTGGCCAGAAAGATTCTGTGAACTCAAAAATATCATGATAATTTGTTTTGCTGGCCATGTTCGCTAAAAAGATCAATTTGGTCTTAAACTGAAGCTAAATATTTGGATAGGTTTTCTCATCACATAACTGTAATTTCAAATTGACTGTATCAAACTCATAGAATTTAATATGTGGTGAGAACAGTGCTCAGATAGGCTGCCCTACACAAATCATATGGGTTCTGTAGAAGTGTATAGATTGCAATGTCTTTGAATAGATCACAGGTAATAGCGGCATATAACATATGTGCTTTTCCTGGCAGGATTATTTACTGTTGAGGTTGGTAGAAGCACATACACGTCTGAATTCAAAGGTGATGTTGTGATGGGGTGCGGTTTCCAAACTACGCCACCCACTGCTCTATCAGGCATCAAAGTCGTCTGGCACTGGATCGCCCCTGGGGGTGATGTTCGGCAAGTGTACCGCATGGATAATGGAGAGGAACAACTAGAGACCCAGCACCCAGATTACCGGGGCAGAGCAAGACTTCTGACTGATGAGATAAAGCAAGGCTGGGCAAGACTACAGGTAAAACAAATTTCTGATATTCCCTTTGGTCTAATCTACTACAAGGGGAACACAGACTAGTAACTTATTTCACCTCTTTTCTTCTTTTAACCCCTTGTAATTTAATACCCCTCACTCCATGTGTCATAGTTTATGTACACTTGTCCGTTGTAATAATTATATGTCCGGGTGACCCCAATGACGTTGACTGAACTGTTCATGTTGTCTTACTACAGGTATCCAATCTCAGGATAAGTGACAGTGGAAAATATCAGTGTTTTGTGCAAACTGAGGCTGGAGCAGATTATAAAACCATAACTTTGTCTGTATTTGGTGAGTGCACTCTAGTGTATTTTATGGTAAAATATTTTATTGGATGATTTCACCATTTTTTATTGACAAAAATAAGTTTGCTATCCAAAGTACCGGTAATGTATTTTGGAACCATGCAGAGTCATACTACAGGGTGGCCCAAAAGTCAGTGACACTTTTAAATCTTCAATAGCTCCTATAATTCTTAAGTTTTACTCACCAAATTGTATGCCCGTATGTATCAAAGCATTTTGACATGGTCAGAGTAATAATAAAATAGCATTCCTGGGTTTACCGTTTTTAAGTTTGCAAAGGTGGGACATCACAACAACACAACAAGCTGAGAAATTAAATAGTTTAATTCAGGTGAGAGAGATACATAGTAATATTTTTATTTTATCCAGTTGAGAGAAAATCACAGACCACATTCACACCATTTTCCCATCCACAAATGCACATAGCCTTTCCCTCGGTAAATTTTTCAAAAACAAAACTGTAAGTATTTCTGCTAAAACAGTACATCCGATGGAAGTTGCTTCACATTTTGGCTTCTGCCCAAATCACAATGCTGCCCTACGATTGGCCCAGCCTCTGAACCACTTGTGGCCTGAACCCAGTCTCAACAAAGGGAACTGCTATTATATTTCTCATGTCAGGATAATGTGTATACAATCTCATGTGTGTAAGGCAAGCATGGCCTCAATACCTGATCTGCAAGTTTGGAGATCTTTTTGTAAAATACGTAAATTAAGGTCTAAATCACTGAATTACTTTTTTCACAGCTCAATTTAAAAGCATTGATAAAAGAATCGTAAAGGTTTCAGAAAGAGGAGACGTGAGGCTGATATGCCAATCTGAAGGATACCCCCAGCCTGTGGTCACATGGCATGATGGAGACCATGTTGAAATTGAACCACTTACAACCACTGAAATAACAAGAGACCAGCTTTTCAGAGTCACTACTCAAATAAATGTGACAACATTGAACAAAAACAACTACACCTGTAACTTCACGGACGAATCAGCAACCATCCAAATTCCAGGTAAAGTAACACTAAAAAGACTGATCCACGGTCTGTGGATTTGGTCTCGTTTTGACTGCTTATGTTGTAACTTGTGTATGTTTTGTAATTGTATGGTAAATGGTAAATTATGGAAAATGAAACAAAACTGAATGATGTGTTTCTGGTTCTTTCCACTGTGGTGAAAGATGTGTGAAATAGCATGTGTGTGTGCGTGGTAGTTACTGGAAAATGTGTGATGTATTTAACCTTGCTGTTGTTTTGACTTTTTACAGATGATATTCCAGTATCCACTGGAAGAAAAACTGCCCTCATTGTGGTTTTGTGCATAGCCCTGCCTCTGGTTGGCATTATTTTGATTTTTGTGATGTACAAATGTCGGCAAAAAGGTATTATTTTGACACCTATTGAAAACACTCTCCCACTTATTTATGGATTTCAAGAGAAGACTGTTGACATAGCCATTAACAATTTCAAATCTAAATATTATATATTTTTAAATGGACTTAATTTCTCAAAACAGACATAGACAAGGCACAAAGAGTCAACAGTCAAAGTACATGGTTGGGTTTTTCTGGCCCTTCAGGGAATGATTTATGGTTATTCCTTGTTGCAGTTATTTCCTTGATAGATATTTTCTCCTTCCTGGATTACCCAAGGTTACAGAATTATCAGCATAGTGATCTAACCATTGGTCTTTTCCCTTATTTAAAGTAAATGTGATTTTGATGGGTATTTTGTTCATAATTATGCTAATGACTGCAAAAGTTTGGAAAAACATCCAGTAAGGTGTGTAGTGTGGGAGGGGAATTGACTGTGTATATGAGGAGTGTATATTATACTGTAAGAAGTTTAACAAGTTTCATTGAACATTGTTTGAATATCCAAACATAGCCACCATTTCAGCAGGCTCATTCTGACACGTTCAATAATTTGTTACTGATAAGATGATGACCCTTACGAAGTTTGACTGAACTGTTCAACATAATCCTTTTATCTTGTTAGGGTTAAGAAGTACCAGCACCAGAAACCTTGTTGATGCTTTGGGGAGAGTGTTTGCATTGCCTGCAGGTATGCAGCAGAATAAAATTGTGAAATGTAATGCATTTAGAAAACTGATGTGTCATCTGAACACGATGATTCATTTCCTGAAAAAAGACAAATGTCAAAGATGATTCAGCCAAGTTTCCTCACTCCCTGCAATTCTGCAACTTATTTTAAATACTTTTTCTTTAGCAAACCAAAATGAGCTAATCATCGATGAAGAAAAAACTAAAATGAATCAAAGTAAGTTATTTTGATTATTACATCAATGCATTTCACATTATGAGATATAATACAATAACACTCAACAATTCCAGTTAATAGCAATGACGGTTTGAAGACTTTGCTTAAACAGAATTATTCAAAATGGATCCAAAACCTGCCAAGAGATCACAGGGATATAAAGAAGCCATGCTTCACTCTTTACCACAAGTAAGTGTAACCATAATAGAAAGATTGGCATGCTTTCTTTCACCATTGCTTTGCTTCATATAGTCCATTCCTTCTACCACTGTTAATGTGTTTTTGCACTCCAATACTTAATTATTCTGATTTCAGTGACGGCCAGCAACTAAATCTTATGGATATGGTGCCAGGCAATGGAGAAGCTCTATTACTTGAAGGGCCAACAGGAAGTGGCAAGACAACCCTGATTCATAAGCTAGTGTTTTCATGGACCCAACCGCCTATCTCTGACTGCACTGATCTCAGCCATCTTCTACTGGTTTTTTGTGTTGATGGGAGCAATACAAACGGTAGTTTGTTGGATGAAATAATCAGACAGTTATCGCTTAAAGAACTTCTTGCAGAGAATGACCTGAAAAATGTGTTGACCACTGGAACTTTGTTGATAGTGGATGGATATACGGAAGGAAACCTGCTTTTTGATGAATCCCTACAGAGGTTTCTGTTTGATCAAGGAGGATGCAGAGTCCTTATCACAACCAGCCAAAAACACTCTAAAGTCAAGGAAATAGTCGGGACAGGCGCGACAGTCACACTTCAAATACAGAGGCAAATATAATGATAAAATGAGTGAATGGCTTCATACCAGTGTTCATTTTGTTGTAGATTTTTAAGTTGTTTTAGTCTGAATTTTAGGTAAATAAATACAGGTAACAGTAAACGGAAATGAGGTAATTCACTATGAAAAATCTTAATATGAACTTTCAGAGTACATTTTGGGAACAACTGATTGATACTGATTTAACAGTAGTTCTGAAGTTATTCTTGAACTACTTTATTACTTGTTTAAGTAT
>JAIEZT010000054.1:17212231-17304731 GCA_019594935.1 Periophthalmus modestus
TAGTAACAGTATCTGTTGTTAAGTGTATTTCCTATCCTAAGGTGTAAACTATCACCTGAGTCTCGTCAATTACATACATTAAATGACCTGTCCTGTACCAGAGGACTGGGTAATGACAGACCAATATGATTTTGATTGCAACAGTTTGGTGGTTCCACTACATACACAACCTTCAGCTCTGATATCAACTATAATCCCGAGGGGGATATTACAAAAAACATAGAAAAACGTAAACATCAAGTTATCTCTTTGAGATTCAAGTCCAGATGATGCCATACATGCACACACACATGCACGCACGCACACATGCAGGCGCACACACATGCAGGCGCACACACATGCAGGCACACACACATGCAGGCACACACACACACGCAGGCACACACACACGCAGGCACACACACACACACACACACACACACACACACACACACACACACACACACACACACACACACACACACACACACACACACACACACACACACACACACACACACACACACAGGGTCTATCCTCAGTCTGGTAATTGGGATCAGATGAGTGGCAGCACCGGTGGGGCGACCTGCTTCTCCAAGAGCCACAGTAACCTGGAAGCATTTATTTTATGGAAAAGATGTTTAGTTAAAGTGCAGAGCGGCAGCCTTTAATGAGCTTGTGCTCCTCAGGCTGGACCTGGAGACAGCACCCTGTGATGGATCTGACTGCTGAAACACACACGGCCTCCACCAGCCTGCTCTGTGATGGATATGATTGGTGAAAGCTCTGAGCGCTGTTTCCTGAGTCCTTCACTTCCTTCCTCTCGGGCTGGGCAGCTCCAGCTCGGCCACGTTTCGCCAGACCTGCCTCAGATTATTGGGTTGCAGATTAACAGGGTTCTCGTCAAACTGCGCAACAGTGTTCATCTATTTCAGCAAGGCATTGATTTTGTGAAGTTCATTGGAAAGTGTGTGTATCCAGTCTTATTGGTGCTTGATTTTAATAGAACACCTCTGACTACAGTGTGGAGGTCAGAGTGGCACTGTCTGTAAACCTCCAGGGACTAAAGGGAGCCTCAATTATAGCACATACTACTTTCCTTGGGAAGGACAATAAACTACAATTACCCACTCAGGTCACAGTAATGTGGTTAGTTGTGACAGGAATGGCATTCAGTGTAAAGTTCTTCAAATTAATGTGCAAATGGTCTGCTCACAACCTCTAACAATAAAGGGAGCAGAAAAAATGTGTAAAAGTAGGATCATCAAAATGAGTAAAAAAGGGATCAGAATTTTTTTTCTAGATTGTTGTTCCAGTTGTAACCTTCCCTTTGTGTCTTTATGCTATTTCAGTTTATATGGATGTATAGGCAGACACTGGAATAACCTTTGTAATTTTGGAGGCCAAAGATGCAGACATGTATTGCGTCCAAATCATCCAATAAATTCCTCCAGTTCATATTCAAAACCATGTGACTTCTCCAAACTCCTGTATTAGCTTCTCTTCTTTGAATATTATTGATTATGAAGAAAGGAAGGAAGAACTTTTCTGTACTATTTTACCTCTGAAACATTTCTATTTTACCTCTGCAATTCCTCCTGATGGACCTTTCCTTTGTGACTTTAGAGATACCCTCTGTTGTCACTGCAGGATTGGCGGCCTGCAGAACTGTCCCTCCTCCAGCTGACAGCCCTTGATTGCACGTGTCTCCTGGGGATTCTTTAACTCTTCACAGATAGTAGCATCCAGGGTACCAGTCACTTCAGATCATATAGAGGGCACTAGTCCGCACAGATCAGGGTGTGGGCGAGGAAATAGCCACAGACATAAAGCTAAATATATAATTCCTCTCATGCCGGTAATCACAATGTCCAGACAATTTGAAATGACAGTTTAACCACTTTAGACTGTGGGGCGCTTTGTTCACATTTGAGTAGCGGGAGGTGAGGGTGCGTTTGAACACGTGCCGGAGCGTCTGGTTGGTCCATATGATGCTTGTGGAGACTCCTTGTAGGTACAGGGGGCTATCCAGAGGGGCCCGTGTGGTCCTCTATACAAATTGAGGGGAGGAAGAGGGTACGTGTCATTGAGTTGGAATGGCTCATAGACCAGACAGGGGCAATTCTGTTGAATGACTGACAGGCCAAGAGCTCAGGAAGGAAATACTCTTTGCAAACGGTATTCGTTTACATGATTATTAGGATAGCCAGCTTCCTCCTAAAATGGCAGCCTATTTCCCTGTTAGAGCCTGTAAGAGCACCCACCTGGATTAGGCTTCACCACCACATCTAAACAACAAGCACAGCCACCAATTACATCTATAAATATTAATAGGCTAATCTGCACATATTCTTTTTACGCTGTCACTATTACCGCTAACCCCCAAAGGGTCAAAGATGCGCTTATGAACATCCAATCCATTTAAATTTTAAGTCCAATTTGCATATGCAGAGATTTCTCTCCCCTCGATATATCTTTTCTTCCCCCCTACCATCATCACATCACAAGAGGAGAGTGCATTTGGTATTCACCCACTGATTGGATGCTTGATGAGATCTTCAGCATGGCTTCTTACACACTGAACACTTTAGAGGTGATGAGGAGAGCAAGTGTATGTGGAAAATGTGTGTGTGTTACATGCTGTACTGTTGTTTTGCAGCGCAGACCGGAGCCCAGAGACTTCAGGGTGTAATCACGGGAGAGACAGCAAGCCAGTCGAGTTTTCTCCATTTCCTATACATATACATACACTGTTAGAGATGCATGCACTTTCTTCACACTATGGATTTACAGTGTAATACAGGTCTCTTTGGCAAACTACTTTTGGACCATTGCTGCTCTCAAACTACTTGAAAGTCTCATGAATAATACAATGCTAGAAAATCTGCATCAAAAGTAAAGAGAAATTGAGAAGTAGAAAATGCTAAGAGGCAAATTGTCCAGAATAGAGACGAGAGGCTGGAGGAAGTGAGCTGAGAGCAACACTTCAGACAAGCTCCTCTCTCAATATAGATGCAACGTGTTTCTCTATCATTGTATTTGCCATCCCAGTTCTGTATCTCAGCTTGTACATAGCCATAACAGAATGAAACACAATCTTTTTTATAGAGTTTTTCACTTTGATACTTTCTCTTGAGGTAAATCATTTTTGCATAGAATCTTGTTTGCACTTTAACAGCATCCATCAAAATCTAATCACAAAGAGAAAATGAATGGCTGTAGTGCCTACCCTATTATTGGTAATGTATATTTTTTTTTAAAGTTGGCTGGTTACGTTTGATAATTACTAATTACTTACTAAAACAATAGGTCAAAACATAAAAGCTAAATAAATATGAATATTTTTGTAAAGTGAATTTTATATTAATATTATTATTTTTTTTGTTTTGGTCCATAAATATAGGTCCTTTAAGAGGAAATGGGGAAGAGAATATAGTTATACTGATGGAGCAGGGGGAAACAAGACCAAGGTGGGCATATGAGCCACTTCTCTAACTACTGAGTTTATATTATAATATTCATTTTTGAAATGTTTTTAAATCTAAAGTGTTTTTTACTGTACAGTGTATACTGCTACTTCATTGAATCAGCAATGCATGGAGAACTACAATACACTTATCAAATCCAAACTTTACTGAACGAATTTGAACTTGTATATTTTTGCGAGGAAGGGCCAGGGGACACATCAGAACTTTCACACAGTTGAAGCCTCCAGCTGAGTTGTAGCTGGCACACAAATGCCAACACACACACACACACACACACACACACGCACACACACACACAGAAACACACTATAGGATATGTCAACCAGTGGTGCTTGTAGTAAACATCTGAAAGGAACAGGGGTAATTCACTTGATAAATGTCAACTGAAATGAAGCTATCAGCTGAAAGCAATTTCCTTGTGCTTGCCTGTGTTCTGCGCCAGAGACTTGGGAGATTTTCACCCCTCCATCGATCATGAAGCCTCTGTTTTAAGCCAAGGTACACAATGCCCTCAAATTGCTGACATATGGACCAAGAATCACCACAAAAACCTGCCATTTGCACCGCGGCCCGCCCCTGTCCAGACCCAGCCACTCCTCAGCTAAACTCTTGTTTATCCAATGACTCCAGTCTGTTTAGGCCATTAAGGCCAAACCATTTAGAAAGAGAAGGAGCCAAGGAAAATGTAATAAAGCCACAATCTGTAGCAATACTTCTACGTTGCAAAGCAGATCATCTGAAAAGTCATCCTTTTCAAATTTTATTCTTAAACTAATGATTAGTTCAACAACGTTATAGTGATGTAAACTATAAATGAGAGTGGAGTAAGTGTGTGGGCAAAACGCGTGATTTAGGCCTACTGCGATGTGGGCCGCTTGCACGTAGTAGCACAGGAAGTACTGAAAAACAAAGCATAATAGAGATGAAGACACTCACCACATAATAATATGGAGGTTCTCAGTGGTATAAACAATAGCAGATTAAAGAACATGTATTATATGATCCACCATTAAACATGTGCCGTTATTACTGCATTTTCTGTGCAGGGTATTCAAAGCTAATCTATTTAGAAGCATAGGGCCAGCATTAAATTAATTTCCTACAGGACATTATCTGATGCCCTGGCCAACAGAAACGTGCAAAGGATCACTCAGACTCAGGCCAAAGGAAATATGAAATCTTACAGAAAAAGGAGAAAACAGACAAATTGTGCATGTTGGGTTTCTTTAATGGATTTCATCAATATTGTTTCGTTCTGGAGTTATTTTGTAGAAGGAGTTACCATGTTATCAATCCTGAATAGGAACAAAAGGCAGCCCATTTCCCTAAGTGCATTTTCAACAGACTTACCATCAATGTGAAACAAATGTTTGGCAACAAGCTAATCACACTGTTCCATGTGAATTCTACAATCTGCCTCTCACCCTCGCCAACCAAGAAAAACCATGTCAGTTTACACACAGACGGGTGCGCTGGTTTTATATAAACAGACAGCCCTTGTGGCACAGGGTTTGATTAGGAGGAGCCCACAAATCCCATTAAAAGTCCATTCGTCCCTCCTTTGGTGTTTGTTTGAAGACAGAAGAGTAACAAGGCAGGAGGTAGGTGACTACTGCTGTGTCCCTGCTGCATGTCTGTGCCAGTGTCTGTTTATGCTTCAACTGTTAAACATAGATTTGCCCCATAAGACGAAAGAAGAGATGCCAGGGATGTGGGCAGGAATGAAAAATCAGTGTCTACAAGAAAAAGTCAAATTTGTATGTAGTCACCAAGAAAAAAAAAAATCCAAAGTGTCTACATTTCCATCTCAATTCATTATGGAAAAGTATTGTGTCGTCAGTTACTGTCACAGTTAGCCCAGCAGCTCCTTGGTTTTGGTTGCAAGGAGCTTGTCAATGTCCACTGTAGTGCTGTCTGCCATCTGCTGAATCTGCAAAGAAAAAGACAAATGTGTAATTTTGTGTAATTACATAAAGAATGAGAAGTAAAACAAAGAGGGTTTCAAACCTGTTTCTCCACAAGTCGTATTGTGTCTTCAGATTGGCTTTCTTTGGCCTTTTTGACCTGTGTGACAGCGTTAGTGCGCACTCGCCTCACTGAGTCTTTAGCCTTGTTGCTGAACTGTTTAGCCAGTTTAGACAAGTTTTCTCTATGTTCACGTGTTACCCTGCAAAATAAAATAAAAGGATGTTAGAGGCTGAGAGCAACAATAGTTACTCTAGTCTTTCTGCTGTGAGTGAGTCCCTGTGAGGCAACTGCTGTTGTGATTTTGAGTTGTAGAAAAATTAAATAAAACTGATTTTAGTCTACGAGTGACAAAAGCTCTATTGTTGACATTAAACAATTTGAACATTTGTGTTTCTTCTACTGCTTCGTAATTTGATTAATTAAAATTTTGTCCTTCCAATTAAATCAACTTCAAATTAGAATTTAGTTGTTAAAATTTGACATTTACTCCTACTTGACTGGTTGTTTCCCCAATTTTTATTTTTTTTTTAACTTTACTTAACGACCATGTATACGGTAGTTAAGTAGTTTTCCAATAATATAAAATAACTAGTGATTTTCAATTAAAATCAAAATTTTCAAAATTAGCTTTTAATTTTTATTTCAATGTAATTTTGTATGTTTTATCACATTTTTCAATATAAAATATAAATGCTTAATATAAATATAGTATGTAATACATCCAATAATAGATACATTTGAACAGCTAACAAAATGGCCAAAATCTATTACTGTATTTTGTACCAAAGTACTACTCACTATGTTACTTAATTTTTCTTTTTTTCTTTTACTAAAAAATACAATCTTTTAAACATACTTACAGCACAACAATACACAAAACTGCATGGCATACTGTACAAAACACACCATTTATACTATTTACTCTGACTGTAAACAACTTTGTATCAAACCACTAATCAGCCACTCGCTACAGGTTTAAGCTGGTGCCCAAACGTCAGTCATTCCCACAAGTTTTTGCTTTTGCACTTTGTAATCACTCCACAAATCCCATTTCGCCATTTCGCTCCCTCACTTTTGTCTTTAATTGGCATTTCTTCGTTGTTTTTGCCTCGTGGATTATTTGCAAACAATCCAAGTGTGGCGTGTATTTACCACAAACAATACGGCCTAATTACCGATTCCAGAGCCAATCAAGGAGCGCCTTCTCTTTGGAAATGCAAATGGAGTTCGGAGTAGAGCATGCCAAGACTGATTGCAGGGGGAGAACGGTCTGACTCTTGTGTCCCTCCTCTGCCAGACAAACACCTGCTGCTACACACACAACCCCTATACATGTAATACAGGTCTGATATACACACTTGGAGAGGTGTAGTGAGTGAACGATAGATAGTTTTGTGCAAACTTGTTTGATTTGGCACGGTCAAAAAGAGGCGACAGAGTGACCCCACCCCACACATCAACATGTATGGGGGGCCCTATAAGGCTACAAGCACAAGCCAATAATTCTGTCACTAACAGTTTAGAGCAGGGAGACATTGGGGTTTATGAAAAGTTGAAATGCTACACTATAGCTCTCAGAGTGATGGATGAATTTATGAATTTGCAGAAACACAGACATGGGAAATTTATTTGAACAAAAGGCCCTAAGAGACATATTAAAATTATTACCACAGCCAGAGTAGAGATCTTTTTGAATGAAAAATGACTTATTAACTAAGGTGGAAAATGGGGAGAATTTGATACAACATTAACTGAAGAGTGGGTCAATATATATATATATATATATCTATGTTATATATATATATATATATATATATATATATATATAAATATATATAATATATATATATATATATAATATATATATATATATATATATATATATATATATATATATATATATATATATATATATATATATATATATATATATATATATATATATATATATATATATATATATATATATATATTTATTGAGGGGAGGAAGAGGGTACGTGTCATTGAAAATTGACTGACTGACTTTTTTTAAAATTAGCTGACTTACAAATTAAATCTTAAATTAAAAAACAATTATTTTCTTTTTGGTAACATGACATTTCCAAACCTCTCTTATTGTTTGAGTAAGATTGACTGCACTATGGTAAAATAAAATAAAAATAAAATGTTTGATTTGGTACAGGATCACATAATTTCAAGGTGATTAGGGTACCACTTTCAATTTATCAGCCACTAATGGCCTGATGAAACTTCCCTTATTTGAAGTCCTAATGCTTCTGTAAAGCAGAGGAAATGTGGAAAAGTCCGACAGAGGAAAAGTGAAGGGAAAGTTTGGGAGCCACTCACTTGGGAACGGGCACTTTGATGATAGTCCCGTCCGCCTCAGGGTTCAGATTCATGCTGCTCTCTCTCAGGGCGCGAGTAGCTGCTGCAGTTGCCTGGAGTAACACAAGACACACACAACACAAAGATATATGAGTGTGTGCTTAGCTTTAACCAATGTACAGAGCGGAGAAGTGCAGGTAGTGCTCCGATACCAGCTGGCAGTCATTAAGGTGCTCCACACTCACAGTCTGCATGCAGCACAAACAGCAGTGTGTGGAAATGCCTTGGGCCACTGTCAGCCTGGGCCCACTGGGACAGGACTGAGAGGTTGCAGGGCAGGGCGCTGACCCCTGCTGACCCCCATCCAGAGTCTGCTAGTGCTGTGTATATACATGGTTACCAGCACAAACACAGATGTGCTGTGGGGTTTGTAAGTTCTAATAAGCTCATTTAAACTATTAAGTCCAGTTAACTTTTTCTTCGAGTCCATTAGAGTGGAAAATTATCCCTGCAATATTGCTATCTACTGTCCTCTTTATTGTATTGCATATTGTATATTCAAATTTAGCCAAGAACATCTTATATTGTTGAAATTATTTACTTAAAAAAATATGTACATTTTTTAGTACCTGCAAATGATTCCAACAGGCATATTAATTAGTTAATTTTTCATTTTAATCATTCTACTACACTATATAGTATTAAAGACAAAATCGCTACTATTTTAAGGCTTGAGAGGAGTACATAAATATAGCAATATTGTTTGCCCATGCAGATTTACTTTTGAAACATACATGCTATACTGAAGTTTAGTTTATTCATTTAGGGTATTATAAGGAGTAAAAAATAACTTTTATGTTGCTCTCACTGGTTAGCACAATTCTGGACATGCCTACAATAACTTTCCCCAACAGCACATCCCATTACTTGTGCCAATTAGCAATTAGCAATGACTGTACCCCAAGGGGTCCCTGTACTGCTGTACTCTATGCTCAATAAAATCCCAACATAACGGGATCAAAAACACACTCTTTAAATATTAAAATCACACTTCTATATGCAACACGTCATCTCCATCATGTTTCATGTAAAATACAATCCCCTTTCCCCAAATCACTAACAGCTCTAGTAAACACAGGTCCATGCAGACTAAGGGAAGGAGGCCAGATTCTTAACAGTCACACTCTTCAAATTGTGTCGGCAAACCGCATGACAACTCCCCGAGCTGGGCTTTACAAAGGCTGCAAATGTGCAACACGAGCAACACGGCATTTCATTTCCGATATCCCATCTCCTCTTTCCCCCCTTCTTTCTCGACAGCTCCTCCTGGCCTCTTCCTCTATGGCAGCGAGATTAAAGGAATTTATTTGTATGTATTAGATTAATTCAGCAGATCTCATTTCTTTTCTTTTGTTAAATTCATCCGGTGGTGCTCTCCAGACGTTCTCTTTGAGTGCGGGGTGATAGATTCAGTTCATACCTATGTTTGATTGTTCTCAGCATCATATTCATCACTGTTTCCTGCCTCCAAAGAGTGCTCTGGTGGTTACAGAAAGCAGTTTGGAATTCTCTGGGAAGCCAAACCAGGCAAGATCTGGTTAATATGTTGGTGAGGAAGAGGAATTACATTGAAATGCAACATCAAACACCCTGGCCTGGTTCAAAGCACAGAGTCTGACGAGGGTTGGATCCATGCATGTTTTACGAGAAATGTATTTTATTAACAAATTACTTTAAGCAGACACTTCTCGTGTGCTAAATGACGATGACCTCAAGATCTGCATATGCTCTGAAGTTGGCCGTGGTTCCTAGACAACAAATGAATGAATGGAAAACAACAGCAACACTGCTGCTACACTTGGTAATGGATAGTCATCATTAAAAGCTGATTACCACTGGGTACAGAGGACTTCAGTGTAAGGTAAGGAACATCACAATGCCCTATGTGTGTGGTCTGCAATTTTTGGTAGAAGAGAACATTTAGGCTGAAGCTGTAGTGACAAATGCTTTATACTACTGACAACTAACTATTTTATTTCATACAGCCTATTTCATACGCAGAGTGGGCAGAGTCGGGAATCAATAGTACGGTGCTGAGATTGGCACGGAACTTTTTAGCATAGGTGCTGCAGACTAAACCCTTCAGCTATTGTGCAGCACATAACCAATTTATCTTGAGACATTTTTCAAGCATATTTTTTTATGTAATTCAATATTTAAATGAAAATTTGTCTAAAGTTGGCCCCTCATGAACATAAACATACAATTCAACCACAGTCTGTGGTTGGAAAAGCAGTTATCACTACAATCTTTCAATTAAACAAACAAAAAAAACAAAAGCAAAAAAAACAACAAAAAAACAGAAAATTTGTTTCATAATAAAACGTTTTAAATGGTCTGACTTGATTCATGAGACCACCACACAGTGGTGTGTGGAGCTGTGATTGCTCCAGAGACAGACCATCTAGAAAAGAGAAAAGTGGGAGCGAAAAGGGTCGAACAGAGAAAAATAATCCATTCCTTCCTAACCTAAGGGTAAAATGAGGTCATTTCCCTTTCTGTGACAACTCACAAGCTCAAGTGCCCACATCTCAGCAGTTATACACACACATGCTGCTATCTTTCACTCAGAACAAAGGACTGCGCCAGAGATCAATCAATTAGCATACGAGACAAAGTCCAAGAGAGGTGCAGATCAGGTTACGTGCTGTGCCGGTTCTGTGCTGGCTCATTCTTCCTTCACAGAGGATTATTTTGATAAAGCTTACGATTACTGCCTGTCTGTCCGTGGGAGACAAACGCAGAGTGGGCAGTGGGTCCGCTTACCTCGGGGAAGCTGCTCATGTTGACCACAATGAGCTGAGGGGACTTCATGGAGATCTGGCCCAGCTGGTTCAGAGGGAACTTCCCATCTTGAGTCGTCACCACAATGTGATCCAGAGCTCCTAAACAGGACACACACATCGGCATTTACTCACTGGATTGGGAAAGGTTATCAGTGTTATTCAGGTTACACAAAATTCATATAATCATTTAGAAATGTGTAGTAATGTGGGAAATGATAGAATGATTTCCCTCAAATTCACTTGTACAAAGAGGACAGTTAATTGAGATATTGCAAAGAGTCTTCCGCGCAACAATTATAATAATTATATAGCCAAATTCATGGTATACTGTATTGCGCATAAGGAGCTTTGAAACATGTTATCATGCAAAAATGATATTGCTTTTAAAATGTAAATTTGTGACAATTGACACTTTCTGTACAAATGGTGGTAATTAAAGACAAATCCTACTTGAAAATTCAGGCAATATAAGTATTGCAATTAATTAAATTTTATTAATCCCAGTGTGTTAACTAGAACACAACAAGGGGGCACTGCAGATATATAGGAAAAGTTGAGTTAGCATAATGAGTCCCTTTGAAATGTGTTGACAAAATGATGTCCCAATTGTAACACAAATGACTAATGTTTGCACACACTGATACACAGATATGTGACAGAACTGAAAAAAAACTAAGAAAAAAAACCAACACTGGGCTGCGTTGTAAAAATCACCAATTTTTTGAGCCTCTTGCAAATGAATCAACTTTTGAACAACAGCAAATGCACTCATAAACATAACACAAAATGTGCTTCTACACTTGAAATGGTAGCTTTGTGAGGCTGTCCAATTTCCATGAGCACCATAGTGAGATGCAGTGGTGCGTTGCTGCAGCAGTGGACCTGTGTGTGTCCCTGCCTGGCTCAGTCTCTCTCTCTCCTACTCGTCCATCTGGCTAAACTCAGACGCTGTTGTTTCCTTCTTCTGCACCTCTGCCTTACATCACAGCTCCCTACGCACCAGTGCAGACAACACCACTGCTGGTGAGGGGGAACAGGCGAGGTGAGCCAAAGGTAATGCCACTATATGACCAGGCTATAATTTACTTTCAAAGGAAAAGCTAAAACATACATTTTAGGATTCATAATCCTTTTTTGTAGAACATAAAGTTCACTATCATTATAGTACTGCACACTCCATATAATATGCATATCCTGTAACATGAGAAGAAGTATGAGCAATCTTTCTCAATAATAAAGATTTTTGATATTAAGCAAATTTCTATGTTGACCCAGTTTGTTGATCACTCCATTTATAGCTAAAATGAACTGATATCAGTGGGGATAATCCGCTAATTCATAGATCCTAATCATAAGGGTTAGGGTTCTGCAGATATTCCAAGATGTTAAATGTATTAAAATGTAAACATTCAAGACCACAAAATACACGGCAGAGAAAGGGAATGTATGAAACCATTTTTATGTTATTATGTTATGAAAAGTATATATCAATACTTTCCTTTTTTTCTTAGCTTTGCTGTGTACGTGTCTGATATTATTATAGTACACTACTAACATTAACACAAAAGTCACTTTTTTCCCTGAACTCCAAGTACTTTTTTGCAGCATTACTGAAATGAATATTTCAGTCTTATCGGTTGAGTGCATAATATAAAATATTCGCCAACCATTAAAACCAAATGCTAGTATTTAGCCATATCTATTTAAAATCAGGTGGCATTCCCATAACCGAATGCTTTCAAATTTAGATGTCCACACCTAAAAATTCCCAGACAATCATGACGTTCTCAACAGCAATCATTCTTAGGCTAGATAACTTTTTTTCAGATAATGACATGATGGCTTGTTTGGGAATTGTTTAGTCTACTCCAAGTTACCACAGAAACAAATTCTGTCCATCATAGTTTACTCTCAGAGCTTGATCTTTTCACTGCAGGCCCAAGTATATCTTTCTACCACACATTTGCCTCACACAACAAGCATACATATATAGAAGCATGTCTGTCAAAGACACACAAGAGATATCTCCCCGCACCAAAGTACAGTAAAAGTTAATTAGAGCCAGATGAGTAGCTTGTGGAACAAACACACACATTGTCATACGAGACTAAAACAGACGTCATTTCATTCCACCAACTCATCTCTGCCGTCAACTCTAAGTCCGGCTGCCTCCACGGATTATGGTACAGCTGCTCAAAATAGAGGGACAGTGGTTTAGGATTAAGAACAAAACAGGAAGGACAAGATATACAAACTCTTCCAGAAAATGACCTGTTTGTCCTTCCATTGCTCCTTGATTAATTTTGTTGTTGTTGCATGTATTCGTTTTAAACCTATACTGTCTGTAAATGCAACTGGACATAAATATAATAGTTAAGCACAAGCATATCTACAATTACATTTTAAAGAATTTAAAATTGTGTTTAAGAATAAAACAACTGCAAACATTCAATCCACCAACAGAGGGCATCATGCAAAGGAGAACTCATATTATTGCAAACTATATGAGAAGAGATTTCAGGGATTAAAGAAAGTATATAATTGTAGATACAGATAAGTCTATGGTGTCAGAGACAATTATTATTTTGGTTATTATTATTTTCAACATATTTAGCCTCATACATGTAACTACTCATGTTTTATTTTTAATAACTTTGAAATGTATATTTTCTGTATCCAAATATTAGACTGTATTATAAAAGATGTTTTTCATTGCGCTCTAGCTAAACCTTCAACATGCATTGAAGGGTTAAAGCGAGGGCTTGCAACTGATTGAGGGAGTAGCTGAGGTCACTGGGCAGGAGAACACGGGAAAAATGATGAACGGAAAGATGAAAAATGGAGATCTATAGAAAGCAGTGAAAGGTGATATCTCACTAGAGATGAATGACATGGACAATAATTCATGCCTTTGCTAAGGAAAATTATAGTACGAACAAACAGTATCACAATATTATAAGGATAAATGTCCCTACTCTCCCTCACTGGAATCTTACACCGCTTTTCGTCTCCCAAGCCCAGCTACAGTTAGTTAGGCACAGAAACATTTGGACTGTGTTCTAAGCTTTGTTATTTTATCTGTTTACCAAAACTTACTCAACAGTTGTTTTATAATAAGCCACCTCTTTTTCAAGGGATCAATATTATTAATTGGACATAGACTGAAGAACAAGAAAGAAACCAGAGAGCTGCAGTACTGGGAGAGCACTGAGGCCTGGTCATGGGTTTCAGATGTCAGACAGACGTTGCCCGCAAAGGTTTTCAGTTGATTAAAAAGAAAACATATATTTATATTATATAGTAACTATGGTTACTATGTCCATTTATTTTGGGCTCCTGAAATTAGGTAACTTGAGAAAACTGAAGTAGTTGTTTAATCTGTTCATGTTATTATAGAACCCCAACCAGCAGTACAGGGACCCCTTGGGGTACTCGAGCACAGAATTTAAAGAAAACATTGATTTGTAGCTTTGAATATAAAATGTTCTTTGTAGTACATTTGCATCCTCATGAATATATTTTAGACATTTTGGTGGATGTTTTTGAATATCAGGTTCATGAAAACAGACAAGCATAAGAATATACCTTATATTATATATATTATGTAAATTGTACAAATATTGCCCAAAATTACGAGTGCATCAGGGTACATGTTGATTTCTTTAATATATAGTTGGTTCTATTGTTAATACTTGAATACTGGTAACCAACTACAAATTGAGGTTCAAAAAGGTTCTATTTAGGACAGTCCATAACATTATAACTTAAGGAATTAAGTAAATTTTAAATAAAAGAAACACACTGAGGAACAAGAACCTGAGTAAAGGTGATGACTTGAATACCTGGGGAGGTCCTGATGCTGAGGTTGCGTGTAAAGTCATTTTTGAGAGCATCCAGCACTGCATTCATGTCCATCTTCACTTCATCCAGATTGATGATGTCTTCCACCAGGGCTGAACTAATATTCACCTTAACCGCTTGGCCCTTTACCTTGGCTAGAGATGAAAAGACACCAATATGATATGTAAAACAAATCAAATCTGATCATAATACTGAACTCTTAAGTTTCTGAGTTCCTGAGGCTGTATGCCAAATAATATTAAGTTACAACACAAACCTTTAGCCTTTTTAGTAGCAAAATGACGGCTACATGCAGTGTTGAAACAGGTTGGCCCAGGACAGCGTGCTGGTGTCCTGACTCTGCTGACAGCCACTGCAGGAGATCGGAGCTGCAGCAACAAGGGCCGGCAGAGCAAAGAACGTAGCAGGCCCATGCTCATCGCCATGACTTAAAAGACAAAGAGGCAAGTCTATAAATCTATAAACAATGAGAAGTAGCATAATAACAGATTTCGTCTGTTGTAAGGAAGATATGAGGTAATGGCACATCTCAGCCAGTAGGAGGTAGACTTCTTGTAAAGAGCTTTTGCAGTAAAGATTTTAGACATCATGACTTTTAAATGACAGCCTAAAACATTACAGTTTGAGAGATTAATTTTGTTCTTTAAGAAATGATAATTAATCATTATACTCCGTCTAAGCAAAGATATGGAATATTCTTTGTGATATTTTTTAGGTTTTTCTATTTTCTTTCTGTACAACAAATTATCAATAACAACAAAGGCGTCATTGTGCTCACACCTATGCCTCATAAATTATAATATCATGAAAAAAATAATAAGGGTTGATAAACGTTTGTGTCATGCCAATAGAAAGTTGCATTTACTTACAAACTGATTTAGTATTTAGTATACACTTAATCCTACAACTGAACAATTACAAGTAAATATTTAGGCTATGCATGAGATTAGCATCTTAGAGATGAAGCTTGGGCATATAGAAGGTTAGGTGGGCCAGGCTGCTTCAGAATATGGGATGGTGACAGATCTTTTTAAAAGCAGAAAATGGTGCAGGTGTCCAGCTAGATATCCTAAAAATACCCCACCCAAAACTTCCTTTGTTCTAGGCAGCGGCTGTTACCATTTACATCAAGTTTACATCTGCTCTAGTTATAGCATCAAAAGTACCAAATAATGAGCATGTTAGGAGTATATTATATACAGTTTTTATTTTAGTTTTTAATGTATTTATTTATTACCATCTAACCTGCAAATATGCTACTTAATGCACAACACAATAGTAACAACACAACAATGTAACTGACCTTTTTAAGAGTTAAAAAAAAAAGTTAATAATGTGTAATGTGTAATATCTCGATTAATATATGTTAATATTTTTAACTCAAGGCAATATTTAATACATGTAAACTTATCTAATAATAATTATATCATTACACAATCATAGCTTGTATTACGTGTAGTATAAAATCAATTTTAGATGTAATGAAAATGCCACGTGAGACACTGTCATACATAAGTTATAAACGACTAAACAGAATTTGAGAATGTTTAATAACAAATAAAACATGTTTGAAGGTCGACAACACACTAGTGAGCATTTAGGTAACAACTCATATGCCTGTAACACATCGCAAATTACACATTTCCTCATGTCTTACGAAGTGTTTACTTACCCTGAGTTTCGAAATCTACTGATGGGCATATAAGTCTTTTATTGTAGCTGACAGAAAAAGGGAAAATGCACGCTGGACCATCTTTTTCTTCGTCATAATTCTGCGTCAACTTGAAAGTAGACCTAGTGTGCGGTGATAATTTTAAAGGAACATACCAGCAGGGCGGGGTCAACGGACCGTCCTGGACTTACATTTCTGGTATGTAGCGCTAATCTCAAACGGTACACCCCTTCACACAAATCGAACACACTTTGAGCACTGCTCCGAAAACAAACTACAACATCACCCTGCGCCTTTGTTATTAGACAGGCAAACGAATATTCAGTAGCAGCATTTTGAGCTAACCATCATCGAATATTTTAAAGAAAGATTAGTTTGAAACCACACCATGATTTTGACACGTTTTATGTCCTGAACTGGGATCTTAAATTTCAGCTTCAAATCACACGAACAAAGGCAACAACAAGCAGCAGAAAGTGATCCAAGGTAAACAGGATCAAAGCTTTAGCATTTAGCACGTAACGACAAATTGAGTTTGGGACTTATAAATCCCAAATTTAGCAAAGGCTGGAATAATATATTCAATTTGTCTCCCTGTAGCCCGGTACATAAAGGCCATATTTCTTTCACTCTTAAACGTTGTGTAAATCCTCACCAAGCTGTGCAATTTGTGTGTAAATAGATGAAAGATATAGCCTAATTGTAATAATTTAGTTAAGATTACAGGTGATGTGAAAGTGTTTTTGTATAATTATCTTGATTGTATTCTAATCCCTTCTTTGTTTCTTTATCTCGCTCTCTCTGTGTATGTGTTTCTCTCTCTCTCTGCCTCTCTCTTTCTGTGTGCATCTCTCTCTCTCTCTCTCTCTGTGTCTTTCTCTGTCTCTGTGTGTCTCTCTCTGTGTGTCTCTGTCTCTGTGTGTGTCTCTCTCTGCCTCTCTCTGTCTCTGTGTGTGTCTCTCTCTGTCTCTGTCTCTCTCTCTCTCTCTCTGTGTCTCTCTCTCTCTGTCTCTTTCTCTCTGTCTTTCTCTCTGTGTGTCTCTCTTTTTCTCTCTCTTTGTCTCTCTCTCTCTCTGTGTGTCTCTCTCTCTGTATCTTTCTCTGTGTGTGTGTCTCTCTCTCTGTGCCTCTTTCTCTTTCTCTCTCTGTCTCTCTCTTGCTTTTTCATTAACACGTCTGTTTCTTCTTTCTTCACCCACTACTTGTCAGACAGGGGACACATGTCGTCTGCATCAGAGACTGTCGAAAATGCCTCCATCTTGTCCGAAAGTGGTGCCCATGATGGAAATCGCTTATGGATTGGTAACATTGATCCCAAAATTACAGAGTAAGTACAAAGTGTGTTATTTATTTATTTTATTTTTTTAAAAAGACAAAAGGTTTGTGGTCAAGACTTCTCATCAAAGCTTGATCTCGTCAGATCTCAGTAGCAGGGCTGGGCCTGATTAGTACTTGGATTAGGAATATAAGTGCCACAGTGGGGCACCAGCGGCAAAAACTGTTGTTGCCTTAGGCAAGGCCCTTAATTCACATTGCCTTGTATGAAAGTGTTGTGTTCATGAGTGCTGATGTTCGGAGGGGCTGATGAAGCACATATCATGCATATGGATCACATATCATGCAACACTACCGAGGTGGGTGAGGTGTCTTGCATTGAACAGACATGCAATTACAATGGGGAGTAGTAGTGCACAGGATTATGTGGAGACAGTAATACCTCACAATTTCAACATAGCATCCCACTCTTAGGTTCCCCATGTAAAAAAGTGGAAAAAAGAAAATATATTAGATAAACCGCTATTAATAAATAATATGTAGTTTGAGTGTTTTTTAAGGACCCTAAAAACATGTTTTGGTTTCTATGCTAAAAAATATATATTTTTCTTATATTAAAGTAACCATGAGTGTGAGAGGGAATCTTTGCTCCATAAGGTTTACTGCAAACACTTCAGTCAATTATCAATGCAGCAAGTAGAGAGATAATATTAAGCTACTTTTTTATGGTATAAATCAATGGTTTTGCTCCATGACTTGCCTGGCTCTGCTCTGTGGTGAGATGAAGCATTGTGTGCACATCTATGATTGATGAAGTGTGTGTATAGGCTGTGTGTGTGTGTCACAGGCTGACACTGAGCAGGCAGCACTAGGCGTGTGAAAGACAGGCAGCGAGGCGTGGAGACCTGCTCAGCTAAGGACCAGGCATCATTCCTCACTCACCTGCCCTGTTTACTTTCCCCACGTCAGCCGCGACCTGAGCACGTCTGGCTGTGGCAATGTGCACTGTTTGTGTGAGGAACACTGAGGTGTTGATATACATACTTTGAACATGTCATTTTATGCTACATCTTTCCCTCTTAAAACATTGTAGCTTCTGTAACCCGCATGTGTGTTGTGTGTAATTGTGTCACAAAGGGCTAGAGAAGAGTCCTTCAAGAGTAATGGGTTTGTTTTTGCGCTTGTGGGGGCAGTTTGAGAATGCTCGGGGTGCAGCTCTGGTGGGCGTCTAGACAGGCGTTTCCTTCCCTTTCTGCTGCTCTGCTCAACTTCTGCCTAAATAGGCCAATACCTCACAGTATAGAGAAAAAACAAGAGAAATGCCCATGTTCTCCATTCCTGATTGGGAAGATTAATTAGCTCCTGTAAAGGACTTTCCACAACCTTTGCATATTCCATTCACCCACAAACTTTGTAAGATATAAAAGAATAAACTATTAGTTTTTAGCTTTTTTTTTTTTTTTTTTTTTTAACTTTATTGTAAATATCAGTAATCCAAGGAATGTAGCTGATTGTTTGCATATGCCATGTTACTGACCATTAAAGCTGAAATAAATTTCTTCTACCTGCATATGTTTCAAATTAAGTAGCGTTTAGCTTCTACAGTATAGTATAATTATAGAAGAAACCAACAGAAAACCTTCAGACTTTTCTCGTCCTCCTCTAATCACTTTTTGCCCTTTCAGTAAAGCAAGCACAGGTGTACTAGAGGTTTCATCACATGTTGATGCGCCTGCTCTCTGGTTCAATTCATTATGTCGCCTTCCTATGAGCAGTAATCCATCACTCTTTTTATTTAGTACACTCTAAGGGTGTTCATTTTTACATTTCATTAAGCTTTAGTTGAAGTTATTTTGTCAGTTAAAGCAAGTGACTTATCTCACCACACACAATGCTGTTCCGCAGGAGTTTTCCACTCAACAGGTGGCTTCCAAGTTTAAACATTTGTCTTCCCATCCTGATTCCTGGCACTTTTCTCTGATCAACTATTTGTCTTTTCTATCTCTCTTGTGCTTGCCTCTCTTCTTCCTTCCTTCGTCATCTGCACATCCTAAGTGCTTTTACAAGTTCTACCTGACTCTCACTGTCCCTTGACTCCTCACCTCAACGCTTCTCTGGACTGAGCCCTGTCTTCCTCCACCTTTGACCTGTGCCTCAACCAACATCGCTGCAACGAACCCTAGTCTCCTTTTCCCCAGCCCTCTCCTCCTCTTCCTCCGGAGGATTTAACAGGCCCCAGGAGGAATGTTCCATTGTGGCTTGGCTCATAGATCCAAACATGTTCTGGGACATGGAAGCCATTTATGTTTATGTAAATCTAAGCTATCTTTGGCTATGCACAGATTGACATGCAGAGCATTAGTACATAGCACAGATGACAAGATTTTTTGTGAGGCAAAGAGTTGTTTTTGCAATTAATAAAAATACTTGTTTATTTAAATTGAAGTAATAACATTAGGTAGAGTCTACGGAGGCTTCCAGGGTGTTGTCTGGGAAAAGCAGAAGTCCTCTCTGTCTGAAGGCTCCAGGGAGACATTACAACAACCTGTACCTAAAAGCCAAATCCGTCACAATTGTAAACACAAGAAAATGAGCATCTATCAGTCATCTTTGTTGTGACACATAAATACGTTTGTTCCTAAACTGGGGTCAAAGAGGTCAGTCCCTTAAAATATGTTACTTAAGACAATGGGAAGACATTTGTTATTTTCTTTTCTATAAGTTTTTCTGTTCACATGTCAAACCACAACATAGGAAAGTTTTCAGTCTCCAGTGTTGGCATTTACATTACTTACACATGGAGACAGAGCTCACATTCAGTGACATTTATTTAATTCATGCTTGCATCATTTTCTGGGAATAATTCAGTATATAAAACACTCGCAGATACCATATTGTGTGTCAGCTGGCCTGACAATCAAACCTTCGATGCATCACAGACGCTCCTTAAACCCAAAGAATAATTTATGAATATACCGCATTTATATACAGTCATCCTACCATTTAAGCAGCATAGAGCAGTGACAAAAGAGAACCCCGACCCTGAACTTTGTGCCTGTCTGGTGCGTTTCCACATTATTCACAGTCACACAAGAAGCTTTCCCATAGCATCAGGCCATCAGACACGCACACCTCCACAACTTCTCTCACTGCACAGTACACTGACCATCTCAGACTGCTGTGAACTGTGCAGATTGTTTGTGCTGGGCCCTGTGCTCAGGGGGGCTTTCAGGTTTCCTCTGTTTTATTCCCTCATTGTCCTGCTACCGTATCCTCCGTATTGTCTCAATAAAAGATTTACTGTCAGTGGCATGCCACCACAGCTGGGCTCAAGCTAATGAGCTGTTATGGAAACTAAGCTGTCATACTCATTAGTCCGTTGTTGTGACCAAATGCTACAATAAAGATACTACACTTTTCAAAGAACTAAGTTATTCCGTTATTTATTTATTTTCATACATATTTTAATGCTCTGTTCACACTCTCCATTATTTCCTCTGATCATTCTGTCCAGGTACCACCTTGTGAAGTTATTAGAGAAGTTTGGTAAGGTCAAGCAGTTTGACTTTCTCTTTCACAAGTCTGGGCCTTTGGAGGGGCAGCCACGGGGATACTGCTTTGTCAACTTCAGCACCAGAGAGGTATGTTCGCTTTCCCAAAACATGTGTATTCCTTCCTAACACGTAGTTCTGTGTTTTAGAATTTAGTAATATTCTCACATTTATGTTTGGCACATAATAAAGAATGAAATATAGCCTTCCCACTATCTTTCTTACCTTCATGCTGTTAAAATGTTTACATCCAAATGAGTAAAGTGCAGCATATTTCATACAAACGCTTGAGACAGGCACAGCTCGGCGCAGTGGGCAGTTATGTTTTACGGAGTGAGCCTGGGGACGGTGATAAGCATCTTGTTTCACAGCTAGTGAGCATCAGTGGGATATGAATCCCTCCCAAAAGGATTCAACAGAGGAAGTGGCTGTTTATCTTACACTCTCACACGTGCCGATACAGCACTTCATTAGAAACATTTAGCATCAAAGCTACTTAGACGTTTGGTGAGACAGACCACATTTTTTCACTCTGCTTCCTAAACACAAAGACACACTCAGTGGTTGCCCACATCAGAGCATATCATCACCTATTATTGTTTCCCCCATCTCTACATAAATAGTAATGATTTAATGACTCACTTGCAGTAATCAAGGCTGATTCTCAATCATCGCTGTACAAAGCTCTTCCGTCCTATTCCTCTTTTGATTCCCTTTCTTTGTATAATTGTTTGTAGGAGGCAGAAAGAGCTATCCAGCGTTTAAATGGGAAACTGGCATTATCCAAGAAGCTAGTTGTGCGATGGGCACATGCACAGGTGAGGGTAAGTGTCATTACACACTGAATGCATGTAATACATATGTAATACCCATTCCCAATGAAGAAAAGTAGTTATTTCCAATTTCCCAAACTATTCAGAGGGGGATTGTTTACAGAAAAGTCACTATTAACTTTTGTAAAATCAACCTGTCTCTTTAAAAATATTTTGGGATATCGGAGATTATGAACCTCAGTTTGTTTTGGGATTTCTGCTGTTGTCCATGCAGAGGGAGCCATGTGGTTCCAGCACAGCATATGCCTGTGTTTTAACAATAGACAACCTCTTGGCAATGGGTGAAGGGATATCCTGTATAGAGACCAATCACACCCTTCACGCACACAGACACACGCACACACAAACACACACACACAGCTAGTGGAGAGGGTCAGGGTCAATACTGCTGCTGCCGACACCGCAACTGGCTACTGAGAAATTTTCTTCTCTCATATTCTTTATTCACTGTCTTTATTGTGAGAAATTGCAATGTCAAACTTAGTAAGAAGACATTTATTCTTATTGGACAATTTTTTTACTCCTTTTTTTTGCTCTTAAAAAGAAGTTACTGTGACAAAATATAATATATAGCATCAAAAAGCTGTTATGAAAGAGATGTATAGCACAGAAGATTAAGCTGTTTGTGAGTAAGGTTTTAAACTTTTTTCAACACACCAGTACTTTAAAATTGTTACCAAATTCTTTTGATTGTTGCTTTTTTACTAAATGGTCCTATGGAACACTAAATAAACCTGGCCTTTTTCTCACTGTTCTCTTCAACATGAATTATTGTGAACTATTCAAGGTGGTAGTATGTTGTAATTATGTATCTCAATACACCATCTAGTGGTTATAAGCTGTTTTTATTTATTTATTTATTTTCAAAATTCAGGTTTGGATATATTTTTGAAGTAGGATTTTTTTTTCTGTTGAAAATAAAAATTACAGAATATTCCAAGAATGGTTTTAACAGGTGCCCATTTAAGTTGCAGACCTGCAGGAAGAAGTGAATTTCAATATAAATTTGGATTTCAATGTCCAGTCTTAATTAAAAGAAATAATTGATTCCAAAAATTGTGACAAATATTCCTCCAGTTTGTGAGTTCTTTAAGATTAATTTTGCATTATTAAATCTTGATTTGTAAGCACTGAAGATTGATTAATTGTACTCTGCAGTATATTTACAGCCTATACGATCCTGCCCTATGCTCTAGGAATAGCTGGAAGGGTAGGGTCTTGGCTGTTGTAACAGTCATTGTTTGGGACCTATTCTTGGCCATACATGTTATTGACATGTGAGATGTTTTGTGTTCCTTCTTGTGACCTGTTCTCCTCCAAGATATTTGACAGCCTCGCATATCTGGTATAGTGCACTCAAACACAGAGGCTGGTGCATGACTGCTGTCTCTGTTTTTCTCCACAGGTTGGAAGAATGTGTTGGCGGGTGGAGATGTTTGGAAGGTGGTTTTGAAAGGAATGAGTGTGGACATTTGTTTTTGCTCCTCAACTTCTCCCACTTGATCCTCACTCATCCTTTAGGGTGTGATTGCGAAGTGGAAGCACAGTTTTGCTTGGTTACTCTGGTGTTTTGAGGCAGACACAAACAAAATCAATAATTTTATTTAATAATTCTGATGTTTGTGTGATGAGAGATGTTGTCAGTAGTTATTATGGACTTTGAGGTTTGGACATGGTTTGCATATGATTTATTCTCCTTCTAGTTTAGAACTGTGTATTATCAGGTGGATTCAATATATGACTAAATTAATATATAGGTATAATCAACCAAACAATTGATGAATGCATTACATTTACAGTTGATTTTTTGGCAACACTACCCCTAATAAAATGTACTGACCTCATTAAGGAGAAAACATGTAATAACCTGCATCCCAACCCCTCTAACCCTAATCCATACTATTGTGTATATTACATGCTGTTAGATAGTAAAACATGCTGTAAAAACTAAATGTGATTGAATACTTGAAAATTACACATTAAACCATGATTAGCAACAATTTTTAAAATGTACCATTGGATCCCAGTCCACACTTTTTACATAGCTGACTAGACTTTTTTTTAGATGTATTTTTTTAGATGTATTTTAGGATTCAGCTATCAAGCAAACATATATTGATGTTTTTCTATTCTTCTCTCTTTCCTTGCTCCTTGGCCTGTCTTTGTCACTCATCTCTCTTACTGTTTCCATCACACTTGTCTTGTGAAATCTACAACTGTGTTGGTTTGGGTGGATCTGTGCTTCTATTCTGCAGAGGTTTGAAACTTTCCGAAACGAGAAGTCAATGCCTTCCAGTCTGGAGCCATCATCCAGCGGTGGAGCTGAGTCTTTAACAGCAAATCACCTGAGGTCTCTGTCTATTTGCCCTCTCTTCCTTTTTGTCAGCATAAATTGCAGTTGATGATTTAAAGAGTTGTGTTGCTACCCCTGAAAACACACTATTGCAAAGGTTTTAATTCATCAATTCATCACAGACAGTTGTAATCATTTGTTTTCTCGAATATGCACTGCGCACAAGTCTATCATGGACATCTTTACTGAAAAGGGGGCACACTTGGGCAGTAGTGTAAATTGGAATGACTTCTTCCTAGACCAAAGACAAGTATAAACACTCACCTATATTGTGCCACCGCTGTTCATTCGCTACTCTAGATGCACTGTAATTTGCCTCCATTTAAATGTCACTATTTTCTCCAGTGTAATCATTTTGGTGTTGTTGAGCAAGAGGGCTAATACATGCCCAGCTATCTACCTCACCCCAGCATTAGCCTTCGCTCTCCTTTAACATATCCTTCTTCTCATTTTACTCTTGTAGTACAAGCGCTAAGATACGAGCCATTGAAGCCAAACTGCAGATGATGGAGGAGAACCCAGATAGTGACTGTGGGGGCCCGTCTCCCTACATTTACAACAAGCCTCCCGAGAGGAAACGCTGGGAGCCCTATGGTAAATCGCAGAGCAGGCCCTTCCGACGCTTTAGGAGATGACCCTTCCTCCTGCTCCTATAATATGATACCTCCTCCCACTAAACAATAAACATAAGTGGACTGCTTTACAGACTCTACGCAGATGCTTCTAGGCCTGGGCCGATGAATACCTTTTATCAGTTGGTTTCTGTCATTTTAAGTACTGAATTCTCCTACTATCTGTTTACTTCTGGAATAATAAAACCATGTAATGCAGGTAGAATGTGTTATAGTTGTGATATAGAGCTTATTCAATCAGGTTATTTTTTTATGTTATATTTTATGATGGAATTTGTTTTCTTAAGATAATTCAAATGTTTTTGTTTTGACCCCTTATAGGGCTTTTCCAAACAGTATTCACTTCAGACCTCAGTGGATAGATATGCAAAAATTTTCTTTAATTTACTTTGTGATTTGATATTGAAACTATTTGTGTGTGCGTGTTTTTCTTTTTACTGTTACACTCAATTAAATGTAGTACATACACACCTTCTTGTTGAGTGTGTTTTAAAGGGTTTAAACTTGTAAGTGAAGCATGTCTCAACATTCAAACATATAAGTGAAGGACGTCTTTTTTTTTTTAGCACCAAATTCATTGTGCTAAAATATGTATTTATTTTATAACTGAACACGTGTTTTTCTATCACATTTCATTTCTTTGCAGATATATATATATATATATATATTTTGTATTATTATTTTCTTGTATTAATAATGTAATAAACAAGGAAGTTTATTGCATTATTGATAAAAGAGTCGTGTGTAAAACCCCACTCCAGGATTTTTAAAATATCTGTAAAATAAAACCTTGAAACTTGAAGAAAAAAATATATATACGATTTATGTCCATAAAAAAGCAATCGCTGATATCCACTGGGTTTTCAGTGATGTTCACGTTTCTGTCCCGTCTAAACAGAGAGTTTATTGGACGCGTTGGCGCCTTATTTACACGGGATCACTGGTGCGCCACACATTCACTGATAATTGTGGGTTCGTCACGGACAGACTAATGATTGACGCCGTGATCTGAAAGTGACGTGTGGCCTCGAACAGATCCTGTAATTAGCAGACTCCGCTTTCGCTGCACAGCCTATGTAGTCATTTGATTCCGTTTTATATAGTAGAAATCTGCTAGTTGTAACTGATTAAAAATATAGCTTTAAGTTTCTATCAGATCTTTATCGGGTATATACATTAATCATATAAACTCAGAGTGTCCCATTTACTAAATAGTTGAATTTGTTTTTACCAAATCAGTCAAACAGTCATAAAACTGCTGTGCGTAATCATGTGTATATCCACCCCCATGGCTTGTTCTCCTCACGAAGTTTTTTTTTTTTTTTTTTTTTTTTTTTAATGTCTTAAGGTTATATTAGTTATACTTTACTTTTGTTTGGTAGTAGCTCGAACTTGTACCTAGATATCAAACCGCACAGAAAGGTTTATGACATAGCCCAGTGTCCGCCCTTCTCACGCACATCATCATCTGCGTGTATTTGGGTTGTATTGGGTTCACCCTCCCCTTCTTCCAAAAGCAGTCAACCCACAAACTTTCACTGCGCAGCCCCGCACAGAGGCATTCCCTGACTTGTGCGCGGACTGTCCGCAGCAGTGCGTCTTCAACCTCAGTAACACACAAGCTGCCAGCCTCTCAAAGTGATCCACTTCCTTTGGTCCAAAGTGGAGAGGAGGAACAGAGAGTGGAGAACAGTACGCCTAGGCTCTGCACACTTCACACATTACCAGTGGGTCAGCAAGTAAGAGCTGCAGAGGCTGACTGAGCACAGCCAATGCGCGCTGGGTCCATGCGAGCTTTGGATGTACAAGTTTTGACGCCGTTCGTCGACTCGTCATCGCACTCCCAACTTTGGACGCGGTGCGAGGCTCCGAGTGTACATGTACTGGAAAAATGAAGCGTTATCCCCTCTCTCCGAGGGAAATAAGATTTTGTCCGAGGGGATTCCCACAAAGCAGGTAATTACTTTGGATCATACTGCGAGCTTGATTTTAAAATGGTTAAGACAACATTTAATACAGCTGTAGACCTCGCTGTTATTACCTTTACCCATATTTTCATAGCTCACTTGTTCTTATGGGCCTAGTTCCACACTTACTTTCTGGGGTAACCAGCCATGTTCAAGTGCACTTTCTCATAATCATAATCATATAGCAAACTAAAAATATTGTGTGTGTGTGTGTGTATATGTATATATATATATATATATATATATATATATAATTATTATTATTATTATTATTATTATTACAAAGAATTTGTAATTGCCCGTAATTACAAATTCTTCATAAAGATAAAGACTAAAGCTGCTCACAGCTCACAGGCCTGTTTGAAGTTTGAAGCTTTGCGCAGACCTGTGGCCCTGCAAGGCATTAACCTATATCTGTGTTGAACAGCTCAATGTAACTTTCGGTTGATTCTTATCCCTGAGATGTCACAGCATGTTTTTGTTTTGTTTTGTTTGTTTGTTTTGTTTTTTGTGTTGTTTTTTTCACTTTAGTGCGGGTGGACCTAAATTGTGTTTGTGAGTTTGTGAGCGCTGCCATTTCTCCTGGGAAGAATTACATTATAATTATAACTATTAAAAATCAAATTTGCAATTCTTTGGTGACCCATTGGCTTCCAGTGATTGACAGCTGAAATTGACACTCTGCTTCCCTCTTATATGCCTGCTCCGCGTTTGGAGCTATTTGTAATTACAGGTAACCCACAGCCCCCACCACTCAATGTATCGTCCGAAGAGAACAGTTGTGACACGTTTGTGAACAGTCCATATTGTGGATGAATTGTTTAAAACGTGCCTTTTGTGGGTACTACAACTTGTTATAGCCATTTACGCAGATCCAGCGCTGCCTCTAATGTTCACCGCGGGCTGTTGTCTAGGTGATCTGCACCGAGCACGAGGGCACGCCGGGAGTCACGCGCCGCTTCACCGACCCCCAGCACGCGCCGATGGTGAGGCCTCTTTGTAATTTGCCAAATATAAATGCTAATGTCAGAAACCGACTGCCCATGCCCATAAAGCGCAATTTTGGAAAACAGGAACGATTGGTCATCCATTAGTTCATGTCAAATTTTGAGCTTCAAACTAGAACTTGGCAAATCACTAGGCCTATATATAATTTTTACAGCATTCCAAGATGCTTGCATTTTGGCGTAATTGGCGCGGCCTACACGGCCTGCTGTTTATGACGAGGCATTGGGTAATTCTGATTATCGATTGCAGATTTCTTAATCGACAGTATGGGCTAAACTGAACTAAACAGGCCAGCCAAGTCCTCTTTCAGTGAATGGTTATGGCCTAATAGTGCTGGAAAAAATCGTCCGCTCCGTAAGGTTATAAACCTTTTTTTTTTTTTTTTTTTTAAAGAATATAGAGCCAAGCCATTTTACGCATGGCAAATGCCATTCTTTCGATCTCTTTGCAATCATTCTATTTAGCCTTTGCTTTCAATTTGAGTAACTCCGAGCTGATTTTGTCCTGTGTGCTCTGGACTGTTTGGTGCAGTCTCACTCGGACGCAGAGTCACAGCGGTCTAACATGGAGCGGGAGGACACGCGCTCGTCTCCCAGCACACCGTCCACACCGTCAGTGTGCTCGCCCACGTCCACGGCCAGCTCCGTGCCGTCCACGGGGAAGAATGTGTGTGCCAGCTGCGGCCTGGAGATCCTCGACCGATACCTGCTCAAGGTCAGTCCACATAAATTGATTTGGAATTAAATTAGAAATAAATCATTATTAGCCAAGTAATAACTGACAAAGTTGAACGTATACGTTCTCAAATATATGGTCTTAAGAATATTTATTTTTAAGTTACTGGCTAGACCTATTGGTAAGTATGTCTGGGAACAAATTATTAATATAAAAATAATAATAACCAACGCTCCATATCTGCGTCAAATCACAAAAGTCAGACTCACTATTTGACAGACACAACATATTTGGAGGTGTCGCGTGCGCTCGTGTGTAGCCCGCTACACAGTGCTTACAGTTTTCACCAAAAAAAACCCCAAAAAAACAAAAAATAAACCCTCTAAAATTAGAATATTCTAACGTGTCATAGTTTCATGTTGTTGAATTATTTTGTATTTTCAATGGGATCGTTTGAAGAAAATGTAGCACGTGGTTTTCTTGCTTCACAGCATGTATATTGTGGCTCTTCCTTGAAGGGTGATTAAATGTTGTTATTAATACAATTCAATCATGTTTTATTAGGCTGTTATTGCGTATTGTTGTTGAATAGTTAATAGGCCTAATTTAGGGCAAAATTTATTGTAGGCCTATTCGAAGGTCTTACAAATAATTAGAAATGTTCAGAAATACACAAGGTAATGTTAGGCACATTTAGATCTTATAACTGTGGATTATTGTTATTGATGTATGTGGTAAAACCATAATGCCTCTGATAGCCTGATAATCTTGTGCGTGCCGCAGGTGAACAACCTCATATGGCACGTGCGCTGCCTGGAGTGCTCTGTGTGCAGGACGTCGCTACGTCAGCACAGCAGCTGCTACATCAAAAACAAGGAGATCTTCTGTAAAATGGATTATTTCAGGTAGGGTAAGTCTCTGACGCATGTTTCTACAAACACCAATAACGTCTTTACACGCACACACGATTTTCTAAATGAATGCAGGCGACCTCGCGCTCCTTTTAGATCTTTCACTGAGCCCAACGGTCTGTAACAAAATTTAGTTGAAAGATCGACGATTGTTTTGTCTCCAACTGCACGAACAGTTCAGTGCAATGGAGAGAGCTCGTTAACCGCACCTGCATTAGTCCTACTGTAAACATGAAACTACCACGTGTTCCTATTTAAATAGTCTACAGTCTACAGAACAGGTCAGGTGATATGCTGAGTTTGGTCAAAGGACAAACTTGACATTTGTTTAGTAAGGACTGGAGAAGGCTGTTTTATCAGCGGGACTCGAGAGCAACGAGTGGAAATCAGCGGAAATATAGAAGATGCGAGCTCAGGCAATAAGCAATGTGAAAAAGACCAAAGCCACGGCCGCACATTTCTGACCAAACATATTTGTATATAACGTATCTGAAACATTTTTTGAAAGAGGAACACAGTTATTGGTTATTTATTTATTTAACAAATTCATCAATATTATGCCTATTATTGGCTATTTTATAGTCTACTTTTATTGGTAAAAGGAGGTAGGCCTGTACTGAAAGAAGGCTATTTTCATTAAAAGTCAAAGTGACTGCTATAGGAACAAAACAGAATCGTGTGTTTTGTTTCTGTTTTATTATTATTATTATTATTATTATTATTATTATTATTATTATTATTATTATTATTAAAAAATATATTTATTATTAAATACCATTATTTTAGTCATCAACAATAAATAGCCAGTAGAAGGGTGCATGACTCTCTCACATCAATCTGGATTGGACTATTTTCTTTAGGCTTAGAAGGTTTTTAGTGGAGCACAGACCATGTTAAAGATGGCATGTTGATGATTTTCAATTGAACTCTCACAGACAGAGAAATAATGTGGGGATTTAAACAGTAATCCAGTACTAAATTTACTTAAACACTTAAATGTTTAGCTTTGCACAACCACATGTAAATTGAATTTGTATGCAGTGTGTGTCACCCGCACTGTGGCACTCAAAACGGGCTGTGGGTGCAATACTTTGGATTTATGTTTAAACAATAATTAAATATTCTACATTGTCAATGTGACCACAATTGAAAATAATCACAGACATAAAAGAAGCAGCAAAACAATTCACAAAAAAGTGAATGAATGACAAAACCAAATTCTGAATTATTGCAATTGGTTTGTGTGGCAGCTGTGGTACTTGAGGGTAATCTGGGTACACTCAGAAGCTCTGTTTTGAAATTGAATTTAGAGCTGTAGAATATTTCAGTTTCAACACACAACCATAGGCGACTCTTATAGTCGGATAGACATTTATAATACGACCAGCAATTAATCTTTTCCATAGCACCAAAGCACTACACCAGAAATTAGACGAGTGCACGAGTACCATTGTCAACATAAGCAGCAGTAGAATAGTGTACAGATAACAGCCTCTTTTGAGTGGCTCGGCAGTAACAGACATACACTGATATCTTTGTTTGTTTGTGCATGGCCAGCGGCTGCCAGTCATTTTGCTCGGTTTCTTCTTTAAGTGATATTCTACCTTCATGTGGGCTTTCTCTGCGCACACTGAACACTTACTTTGAGAGTGGATGTAAAGCATCTACTGTAGTCCTACTTATTTACTTATCACAGGCTCGAAAAGATACATACCTCAAAGAAAAAGTTCAGAAACAATTAAACCCAAGCAAATACTATGATAAGTAGCGTAAATGTAACTGTGTGGTAAAAGGACTCTAGTACAGTGTCTCAAGCCAACATAGTAAATTTAAAGGCTTTTATGGAATAAAGTGTATATAAATGTGGGGTTTGTTGCCCATGAAAAGATGCCATGACAAATACATTTTACCACACAAGATCTTTTTCTGTCAAATACTAAAGTAGACATATAGGTTTTTGATTCTGGACAAAATGGAATTGAATAATTCAATAAAGACAGTTAAACAAATTGAGTAAAATGCACTATTTCAACATGGTAAAATTACTCTATTTATAAATACAATATATAGTGTAGTATAAAATATAAATATAATTTTGAAAATGGCCTTATACACAAATGCAAATAGAAATGGAGACAGCAGTTGACTATACTTTGATGTATTTTCAAATAGAAAAATCGTATTGAGTTTTAAGCTTTTTCAGTATCAACATTAAATTTGAAACTATAGCTTTCTTACAGTCAGTGCTGTGACATCACTATAGTACTATGAATATGTGCACTGATTTACTACAGTTGTTAACTGTAACAACATTAGACTAAGACTGTGCTGGATCAGTTCAGTGACTTCAGTTCATCTGGCTGTCTTAAACCTCTGGAGATGTTTTCTTTGTGTCAGCCTCTCATCTGGAGCTGGACTGACAGCTGCTTTAATAGGGTGTAATAGCAGGAAATCAGAGCGGGTTTCCCTCTGAATACGTGTGTATTTGTGGGGGAGGGGTCAGGTGGATGGAGGAAGTCGAGGCAGGGGACAGAGCGCAAGTTGAGCCTCTGTCAGGCCTTGGGGGCCCACCGTACACATTCACACACGAAGCATCTATGAAACATCCCCCTTCCCTCACAGCCCCCTTCTCTCACAGCCTCCCCCTCCCTCACAGCACGGCCCACACAGGAAGTGCAGGCCTGCATTAATCAGGGGCACGCTGAGGTAGTGCCACTGTAACTAGAGTCCATGTGGAGCTCCTACAATACCGGTGCGTTTGTATAACTGTAATTAGAATCAACCCACCACTGGCAGGCTTCTCCTGTCTCCATAGTAACTTATATTATTCGGCAAACAACAAGTACTAACTGCCAGTGTCTGTAAATATTTAAGTAAAATATAAGTCTGATTTTTTTCCTGCAAGAATATTTACATCCTACAAACTTACCTACGCTACCACAGACAATATGGTAGATATTAATGTTAATGTTCAGGCCTAATGCTTGTTTCCGGTGTGTGCATATGGCTCATCTTTCTGTATTGTGCTAGATTTTAGCACTGATGTTAATAAGGGAAATGGAGGAGGTTTGCAATGTTTTGGTGATGTGGTGTGGTGTGGCTGGTATCAGAGGTGGCTGGTAATGAGTTACATTGACTTGAGTAGCTTTAAATATATTGTACTCCAAGGAGTAGATTTATCAGTCATGCCATATTTTTTTTTAAATTCTACAATTGAAGTTACAGAAATGGTTACTGCATTTTAGTGTTTCAATGAGACGCTTGAGTAGTTATTTGTATAACTGCTTACACAAGAATTTATTTGCATCACTATATTTTAGTTTTTAATTAATTTGGTAATGGTCCTTATACTTGAGGCCACATTAGCTCACGTTCAACTAGTGCCTCTGAACAACATGGTCAGTACATAAAATCTCCCAAGAGAAATCTAATAAAGATTAAGTATTAAGTATCTATTTCAGAAATAAGCCACAAGACAAGCCGCTCCTCCAGCGCCTCTTTCAGCAGCAGGTGAACTGCTGTTAGAACAGACAGATAAAAGAGCCAATAGGAGCTTTGTGTGGTGTAGGCTTTGCATCCCGGGGGTGAGATAGGGGCTGTGAGGATTGACGTTTCTCCAAAGTAAACACCAGGTTCTTGGGACAAACCCAAATCGAGATATGAAAAAAAGAGGGCAGAGCGAGGGAGGGGTCAGGGGAGCTACAAAAAGGGATGAATCTCTGCTTTTCTGGATTCTGTCTCAGAACATGAAACTGACAAGCTGTCATGCTAGATTAGCCACAATATTCCACAATGTTTTCCTCTCTACTGTAAGACCAGACAGGAATTCTCCAAAACAATCTAAACGATATATACATGAAGTAAGCCACAGAGTCCATTTGTCTCTGCTTGGCTATATTGAGTTATAGGAAACTTGTTAGTTAGCTTGGCCATATGCAATAACATACCCTGTAAATGCTATTAAAACAATTCGATTTTAAAGTCAATGCAATACCCAAACTATAAAAATAAATACAAATATTAACCTGTTTATGTAATGGTCACAAATGTCAGATATGCACAACTTTACTATAGCAGAAAAACAAGCATGTAGAAGCTTTTGGAGCTGTCTGGATGATATGCTTTCATCGTAGATAGAGTGGAATGGAGTGCGCGTAGACTGTGCCAAAAGCCTGTCTCTTGGCAGCCCTTATGCTCTCTGCTCTCCTCCGCTCTCCTCCTCTCTCCTCCGCTCTCCTCCTCTCTCCTCCGCTCTCCTCTCTCCTCCCCTCTTGTGGTGCCATTGATGTTCTCTGTTACTATGCTATTTTCCCAAGCACTACACTACCACTATCACGCACTCATCTACTTCCCTCAATCTCTGCTCCTGATGTATTTTTTCAGTGAGCTGATTTTCCCTCGGTATTCTATATGGTCCATAATATGTCATAATTTTTTTTATACACATCATAACTAAATAAATAAATAGATATAGTTAGGTAGTAAATCATCTAGTTATCTATCTGTCTGCCTATCTATGCCACATGCCACACTCAGCGACCAATGTATTGCACCCTTTCCTTAGATACCACTGGATGTTACAGAAAAAAAAAAAAAAAAAAAGCATGCACACACACACACACACACACACACACACGCATGCGCCCGCCGCACACACACACACACGCTTTCTGTAGCTAATATGTATGTATATACATACATACATACACATATAATATATATATATATATATATACACACACATATGTATGTATGTGTGTATATATATATATATATATATATATATATATATATATATATATATATATATATATATATATATATATATATATATATATATATATATATATATATATATATATATATATATATATATATATATATATATATATATATATATACACACGCACACGCACACACACACACATTAGCTACAGAAAGTCGACAGTCAGTCTTTTCTGACTGTTCTGATGCTGTCAGAGTGCACCACCCACTCCATGGTCTTAAGGTGCATCAGGTGGTTTAAGTTTAGATGCTGCCTGACCTCACTGTTGCTATCGGTTACAGCAGGACGATTTAAAGTGATGTCATGCAAAGCTTTCTTCCTCTCCAGTTTGCTGTGTGTTGGTGTGTGTGTGTGTACATGTCAGGGTCTTCATGCATCAAGCAGGAAATTGCAGGTGTTGGTTTGTTTGCATTCAAGGCTCAGCTTGCAGCCACAGTCAGGGCGCTTTCTGAAGGCCAAGTCCTCCTCTAGGGGCTCTTCTTTAAGACCTGATGTTCTGCTAAGTGCTTAGGTTAAAAAATCCATTCCATGTTCCAGGTTAGAACTCTGCTTTAGCCTAGTTGCTTTGTCCATCACCAATTATCAGAAATGTAATTAGCTGCTTTTCCATCAACTTCAATCCTCTAATCTTTATGTTCTTCTTTCATTGTCTCTCCCTCTTCTACAGTAGGTTTGGTACTAAATGTGCCCGCTGTGGCCGTCAGATTTACGCCAGCGATTGGGTGCGCCGTGCAAGGGGTAATGCATACCACTTGGCCTGTTTTGCCTGTTACTCGTGTAAGAGGCAGCTGTCCACAGGAGAGGAGTTTGGTCTGGTGGAGGAGAAGGTGTTGTGCAGGATCCATTATGACACTATGGTGGAGAACCTCAAAAGGGCAGCAGAGAGCGGTGAGTATCAAAGTAGTAGTAGGCCAGACTTTAACCTCCCACACTGTCCAGAACATATGCTTCATGTCACAATGCAAGACCAGATATTACATAGTGTATTCAGTGTTACATGTCTTGTTTTTGTGGTTTTGATTAGAGGCTGCAAAGGCCTGGACAGTGTTTCAAAAATTCAGTTCAAGTATGTCTTAAATGAAATAATTTACTGTCAGCCCAGGTTCACATGTGTCCCAGGACAACATTAAAATTTGTTTTTAATTAGTCCACAACTACTCTGTTTTTTGTACAACTTTTCTGCTTATTTTCAGGCAATGGCATAACGTTAGAAGGAGCTGTTCCAACAGAACAAGACAGCCAGCCCAAACCAGCCAAAAGGGCACGGACATCATTCACAGCAGAACAGCTACAGGTCTGGCTCTTTAGTTTAACCAATAAAAGAAGCATGTTTTACACATACTGTATGTGACTCAAATGTGCTACCTTTATGCAGATTATGCAGGCACAGTTTGCCCAAGACAACAATCCTGACGCCCAAACGCTACAGAAGCTGGCAGACATGACCGGCCTTAGCAGAAGAGTCATACAGGTTTGTATGGATCATTTACTAAAGACCATAACATAGTGCACGCTAACTCTGATAATTGGTATATTTTGTTCTGGTGGATTGGGTGGTTATTATTATTTTTCATTTATTTTTTCCAATAGACATACTTGAGATTGTGAAAAAAGCTCTACTTTTGCTACACGCTGCTTGAGTGACTTCTGGTTGTGATGCATCTTCATAGGTGTGGTTTCAAAACTGCAGAGCAAGACATAAAAAGCATACACCCCAGCACAGTGGAGCACCCCAAGGCCACCCCCAGTCAAGGATCCCCTCCTCTCTGCCTGATGAACTGCACTACTCACCCTTTGGGAGTTCGGAGCGGGCCCGCATGGTAGCTCTTCACGGGTACATCGACAGTAAGTTTTTCTTTATCAGAAATCATTAAAAATATTTGATTAATCAATAAGGTAATACATTTCTGTGTTTTATAGGTCATCCTTTTTCAGTGTTGACCTCTCAGAGTCTATCCCACCAGGCCATGTCACTGCCACAGCTTCCTCTCAGCCGCTAGCACTCCACCATGAAAGCAATGACCCCTGACCTCCAAATCCTAACCCTGACCTGGCATTAGTAAACAAAGGGTTAGAGAGGAGTCAGCACAGAAGAAGTCTCACTCAACTCAGTCATAGCGTGGAAATACTAAAAAAGTCCTTATCTTGTAGACCTGGTAAGGACCAGAAGATCCCATCTGCTGCCGCTCTATACACTTTGAAAATAGCAAGCGACTGAAAGCCTTGTAAAGGACTGCATCACATTTGGCCTGTGACTATTACAGTGGGACTCTGAAAGAATGACATTGGAAGCAGGACTGAAGCGTTGTGTTTTTTCATTTGTGAAGATAAACAAAGAGGTGGACTTTTATAGACAGAACGGTTGAGGTAAGGGCCTTCTCTGTTTTTTCTTTGGGTAAATATGAAGGAAATTTAATGTTAACTGTTGCGACTTCTCTATTATTTTGCCTCAACATTTATTTCTTTTTCCCAAACAACAGCTCAGATTTTCTAAATTTGGAGAAAACAATCTGTGCCTTACATGTATAGGTGTTTCAGATTAACAGGTCTTGGCATTGTTGAAAATAATATGCCATTGTTCCAGTATTGTTATTACAGTATTAGTCCCAAAGTTTTTTTTGTTTTGTTTTGTTTTTAATTCTAGGATGCTATTTTAGAACGTATTATTTCAAGATTGATTTAAGATGAGGCATTAGTATTGGTACATTGACACAAATGAGGCTTGTACATATAGTTAGGTGTGTATGTGAGCGAGAGTGTTGTGTTGGCAAAGGTAAAAGATGTGTCTTTATGTAGTGACAGTTCGATAAGATCCAGCAAACCTCAATGTTCTAATTGTATTTATTGAGACTGTAAATTCTTGTAAAGCACTTTCCCCTGTAAATGTTTGGTTTTGTTAAAAAAAAAAAAAAAAAACTAAAAAAAAAAAAAACAATAAGAAAACAAAAAACTTATTTGATAGACCATCATGCATCTTAAATGTTTTGTGTAATGAAATGCAATAAATTAAAATGTGAGATTTCAGTGGACATTTCTGGGGTTGCAGGCATAGTTATAAGCATAACACATGTGAATTCTTGTGTAGGTCTATTGTAATCTGTCACAAATGAATCAGAGACTTAGGCATTTACTTCAGAGTTCATATTAAAATGTGTCACATGCACAAGCACAAGCAGAAGTGATTGAATGTTTAAACTATGACATTTTTTTACATTTGAATAAATTCCAGACATTAGCTATTTTTACATTTTATTTGAGTCGTTACAATTTTTGTAAATTATTAGTTGTGCATGTTTTATTATACAGTATATAATACTGAGACAATGAATAGAGACATCTCAAAAATGCTGGAATGTAATTTCTGGATAAAGTTGGAATGTTGTTTTTCATTCATGTGTGGTAATATAAAAAGGCAATACCCAAATGTCTTAAAACAATCAAAACATTTACCAAACAATCTTATGAATCTACCTACTAGAACAGTGCTTCTGCATATATTTATAGAGTAATTTATTTCACGAGGCTGCTGACCTCATTATTGGTTCCAATGCATTCTTCCTCCCAGGCTGTCCTACATGTCCGTACAATCCACGCATGCTCACGGTCATCTGTTAACAGAAAAACAAATGTTTTATTGATAATTCAGAGCTTGACCTGTAGCCCTTATGCATGACTGTAGCCAACTGCTCTGATGGACTGGTTCATAAAAGGCCCTCACAGATCAGTGCCTTTTCTTGCTGCGACTTAAAGCATTGTTATTAGCATGCCTAACCACTGCTGGCTGCACAATGAAACCACAGGTCACTCTGCATGTCACAGGCTGCCACACGCTCAAGTGGCATTCAAGTCTTGGGTAAATTTGTCAAATCAAGATAAGCCTGACAATTAGGAGAAAATAACTTCTTGTAGCCACTTCAGACACCTACAAACAATAACGGTATGGTCCTAAAAACCAAGTAACTGCTAGAAGAGCTGATAGTAAACCAGTTTTTCCATTGTTAAGCAGAAACGAGTAGCTAATTGCAGGGGAAGTGAGCGTTCTCCGGAGCACATGCATGCAGCTGCACACACTTGAGTGGCGCAGGCCTCTCCCCCAGGTTGCAGTACGCGTGGGCTCTCTTTGTGCACACGAGCAGGTCTGCAGAGCTCTGTGATTGTGTGTAATTGGCCTGCAGAACTAACAGCCTCTTCAACTTTAACTCCCACCTGATCGGAGGTCATTGAACGCATCGGACCAAGGACAGCTGCCACACAAGGCCCGGACGAGTCTTTGTGACATTAAACATAGAGTAATTATTCTGGCCTCTGTGTTGCATAAACTCAACGCACACTGACCTCAATCAGCACGGCTCACTCTTAATGATAATTACATTGAGGCATTTTGATATTTGCTGTAATTTGAGCCTCTTCACTTTGTAAAGCGGCGTTTATGTCAGGATTAATGCCATGTCTAATTGAGTCTCTTTATAGTACAGGTGGCTGCTGTGTTTAGGGAATTTCCCAAAGCAACACAATAATAACAGCAAATAATCATTTTGCATTACATTTTGACTTGTTCTCACTACACTATATAGCCATTGAAGTCTTCTGCATGCTGACTTTAGTAATTCAATATCTCAGGTTGTACAGAAGTCAACATGAAGATCACACATTTTCATACAGTGAGATAGCCTCTCTTTTGGATGCCAGATAAGACACATTCATCTGTGTCATAAGCGTTGTTTTTGGAGGCTACACATGGCTTTCACTCTATCTGCAGAGCCATATTCTGTGATAAAGTGTGTGCTCACATGCAACAGGTGCCTGGTTGGGTCACTAAAAAAACAGAACTGTAGAGGAATATGAATATGATAAGCAAAACAACTTATTTATTTAGTTATGTTAATAAATGGCCTCAAATGCCAATCCAAATACATAATAATCTTCTGTATTTTACTGGGAAGTAATTACAAATGTTACTACAGCTAAAAAAATATGCTACTATATAGAAATACATGAATAAATACATAAATTCATAAATATATAACTAAATAAATCATAATCTGTTCACTTATCATTTTCAAAGAAAATTTGTTTTGTCTCGAGATCTGTGAAAATCCACTTCCTGGTTGGTTCATGTGGACACATTTCATATGATTTCCCCATTAGAGCCATCTTTGTGTTTAATGAACTATTTCTGTTGTTTAGTAAACTTTCTGCTCAATATCCGTCTGGAGAATAACAGCCTGTGTGCACAACCTTTGTGCAGTGAACACAGCACTGAGAGTGTGTGGAAGTGATAATGGCATCTTGTTTAAGTCTGTTTATCTTAATCCTTAAAATACACTCAGAGGGAAAAGTGTTTCCTTCCAGCCTAATAGCAGTGATTTACACGCACACACACATGCACACATACACATTATGGGGATATATATTATCACATTTCTATGAGGCCAAATTTAACACATTTTGAGAAATAATTCCTTTAAAATAAAATCTCTGTCTAAATCACAAAACCCCCTGCTATGTTTGGGTTTGTTGACAACAGAAGTGTGTTGAGATGGCTTTATGTCTGTAGGAAAGAGATCCTAAGAGTTTCAGTCACAGAATAAAGGTGTGGTGATTTAATTCGGCTTTTGAGTAAGTCTGTGTGCGGATGGTACGTGGGACGGTACAGCACCTGGCCCACTCACTAGAGGTGTTTTCCCAGGAGCCCACAGTTTGCCGACTCTCAAAAAGAAGCAGTTATTCCAGAAACAGGAAAGAGCTGCAAACTGAACGACAACACATGGCCTCTTCTGGAGCTGCTGCTGCTGCATCAGGACCATGCACACACACACACACACACACACACACACACACACACACACACACACACACACACAGTGTGGTTCTCATTTACAAAATGTCTGTACGCCGATATCGGTGCATATATTTGGTGTACAACCAAAACAAGGTGATCTCTGGGATTTTGCAAAATTGCCGCATGGTGCATACAAATTGTATGGCAATCTGGAGGTGGAATACCACTTAGACCAATTTGAAATGTAGGACAAAATGCAAAGGAAAACAACTTTTAACTGCATGTAATGTATTGCCCCTTAATATGTTTATTTTTAGGATCAATTGAGCCAAAAATGTAGTTTAATTACTGTAGTTTGGCAATCATAAATGTTTTTGCTAGTTTGCCACTATTGATGAGGCTACACTTTTTAAACTTTACAACACATACCAAGTTATCATCACGAGCTATGGATTTAAGCATAAAGAGCAGTATAACTTTGGACACAACTCGCTGCACATCAGCCCACAGCAGAAGCACAAGAGTTCAGGTAGCAGCAGCTATCAACAGCTGTAAAGACACAGAAGCACTCACGATAGCGAGGTGTCTCTTCGGTCTGAACAGGCCAGGGAATTCAGTTCTTTGAGACTCCTGCAGCACCATCCCCGTGCATGGTTTCTGGGGAAAGCAAGGCAGGCTGTGCTGGTTCCAGACAGGGGAAGCAGTGGACTGGATCCGAGTGGTTCTGTCCCACCTTCATGCGTGCTTGGTTCCGAGGTGAAAGCATCCAGACACATGAACGAATCCAGTCTGGGAAGTCAGATCTTGTTCTGGGTGGCAGCATCCTGCATGTGCTGTAAAGGGAAAGCGGGAAGAGTGCCCAATGGACTAGGTCCGGGCGAGTTGGCTGTCCTGTCCTCCCCGGGACCTGTGACTGGTTCTGAGGTGGAGCAAAGATCCTGACTGCAGTGTGGATCCGGTCTGGTCCGTTATAGCTTGTTCTGAGCGGCCTGAACCAAAACTGCTCTTGGATTATTACAATAAGATCAAATTAAATATTTATTAATTATTAAATAACAAATTAAGGATATTTTGGGGTTAGGATTTGTGAGGCAATGCTCATGCTTACGGCAGCAATAGAGCTGTGCGCACAGGTTCATAAAAACGTGCCCTCTGTCGTATGAACAAACATACACCCAAATATACACCCTTTTCACTGAATTGTTTGTAAATGAAGGCGTGTATATAACTGTATGCTCAATCACACACATTGACATGATCTGCTCCATTTGTTCTTTCTAATCATGCAAATGTGCTTTTTATTATTAGGAAACACTGCTAAAACATGCATGTCATGACATAAAAATCCATAAAGTATAATTAAAGGTTTAGGTGCCAGCATGTATACGTAATTTCTCAAAGACAACTATTGTTTCAGTACCAAAAATAAAACAAAACCTCTTGGGAAATATTAACAACAGATTCTATTGTTTTGGAATTTGGCCCTGGGCCAGGAAAAGCTGTTTGCTTATGTTAGCAACTGTTACTAAGGAGTTTTGGCTCATACAGTTTCTATTTCTTAGCAACTTCAATCATTTTCAATGTAAGTCCATATGAGTGAGATCATGTAGCGATAGCGTGCTTGTCTTGCTCAGTTTCCTGTCTGTCTGACCCCGGCAGTTGTGAAGGCAACTTAGACAGCTCCTTCCTCAGTCTTGTGGAAGTATGAGCAAAAGAGATGTACTATATGAGAGAGTGCTCTACCTTGTGTCCCATCAGAGCAACAAAGTTCTCATCCTGGACGGAAGCCACAGAGCAATAAATCCTGTCTTCACACCCACTCTGACAAATGTGCCTTCACCTTCCACAGACACACAACTCTCTGCTGCACTGTGTTCAAGTGTGGACGAGAGAATAACACAACAGTCTGTCTTTTTTTAAACGAATTACTCACACACTTCTCATTTCTATGTTCATGTACATTTCTTGACTTACCTGATGTTTTATAACCTAAATAATATAATAATATTTAATATGAACCCATTAATTACTGACATGATCTTAACTAGACAAAAATGTTTATAGAGTTCATAAGAAATTAAAATGTGTACTGTTTTGACAATTTGGTATAAGTTAAGAAAAAGAGCCAATAATAATCAGACAAAGTATGTATGTGGTGTACATTTGTGAATTTAAAGTTTTGTGTAGAACACTGTTGATTACATGATCTCAACAAGATATTAAATTGATCTATAGAACTATAAATTAATGTTGTATTAATAAAAGGATTTGTTGTTATTGTGTTCTCACCTGCATTCCTCAGGAATCTGCTTGTGTATGAGGTGACCACTCTGGTGGAGGGGTCATAGAAGCCATCACCACAATCATAACAGCCATCAGGAATGACACGCGGAGGATGATGATCAGTCAGTTGGGATTCTCCTACACATAGAGACATTCCTTATTGAATATTTGTGGTGAAAAACATACAAATGAAAGGTACTTCAATTGAACAATTAAAAGACAAGACAGCCAACCTGCAGGTCTGAGCCCATTACACCTTTCAGAGTAAAAGCGGCGGTCATAACCATCACAGTAGCCCCACTCTTTCTCCTGATACAGTAGCCCATCGGCAAATGTGAAAACACCCTTGTAGAGATCAGAAACTGTTAGATGCAGTCTTTTAAAATAGCAAAATCTGTTTCTTGTTACAGGCAAACAATACAATGTACTTTTACAGCCACAGCAAATCTTGATCACTACAAATCAACCACTCAAGAAAATAACACTTATAACTTAATTTAAATGTTCCATTAGTTGTCTAAACAACTTTATAAAACACTAAACAAGACTTTGAGTGACAGAATTATTGTGTTTGAAAGTAGAAGTGCAGTTAGTGCAGGAGCTAAATTGTCTTTGTAATCAAGCATGCGTTGTAAGAGGGCACTGATGCAGGTGCAGAGAAGTCTGAGACAAGGTTAGTCATGGTTCAGGCTTGCCATCAACTCAGATGAACCACCCCTGGATGACAGTAATTGAACTGATGGCTGTTGTGGCAAAAAATCATGAAAGCTTGCATCGGACCCACAAGTACACATGTGAGAACAATATTTTCATGCACACAAAGGAGCTATACCTAATAACCACAACAATATTGGTGGATAATTGGTAAAAAGTACCAGATGTAATGAAAGCTATGACCAATGTGAAACACACAGTTGTACATGCAGAGACATACATTGTGACATCCATGCAGGGGACACACATGCTGGATTACTCACCTGTTTAGATATGCCGTTTTCCCAAGTGGCTTCATATTTACTTCCATTTGGAAAGTACAGCATACCCTTACCATGAAACATCCCATCTTTCATCTCGCCCACATACTGGGACTCATTTGGAAAAGTATACCTCCCTTTTCCATCCATTCTGAAAGAAAGATTACAAAGTACATCCAACCTGTGTTAGAGACTAAAATCACAGACAATATACAAGAAGGCACGCTTAGTTATGAACTTATGATAATGATTAGTTTGATTGACTGACAAAAACACATCAAGCCTATTTAAATGGCCTGGAAAAGTTAGCATAAAAAACGGGCCAAGTTTTAAATGACAAGAACATATTTTACCTTCCATATTTCTGTTCCCCTTCATAGCTGCTCCCAATAAACTCCATTAATTTGCTTCTTTCGAGATATTAGAGCATTGCGCTTCTGGCAACTTGGGAGAGCTGTTATGTGGCGTCTCCATGACAACGGGAAACCTGGAGGAAGGTAGGGTGGGAGTCTGTAAGCTACTTGACAACATGAATCGTTTGGAAATGCAAAGATGGGGACCTGAGTAGATCTTAAGCGAATATCTACAGGAACAACAAAGCAATTTCAATGTTTAAAGAGATTTGTTTCATTTTGCTCTCAGGTCGCCATTTATTTCGTCATCAGAATGCGACTCGGAGCTCACAGACAGGCGCAGTAAACTGACCTTCCACGGTCTCGGCTCTTGTCCTGTAGTCAGGCGAGGACACCGAATGATATTTAAAGATAGATTTGGAGTTTCTGGGTTATTTTACTGCAACAAGGGGCAACCATGCCTACGTTGGATGTCCCGACTCTACAGGAGATAAATGTGGATGAAGTGAGTTAAATCTAGTTTTTGTGGGAAGGATTAGCCAGCTAGCTAATGCTAAACTAATGCTTGCATGCTATTTTACATATTAAAACTTATAGTTGAAACCTATATACAGATTTTGTTTTTTAAATAGTCATGTTCAGCTCAGTTATTCTGTTGTACAAACGATTGTTTTTCCGGTCCAACTGTTTTAGTCAGTAACATGTTGTCAGAAACGTTTTTATTGCAATTAAAGACACACACTACGTCCCTGAGGAAAGCGTAGCCCTCTACATCAGGTATTGTATTAATGTATTGGAAGGACTGTGTCCCAATAGTGTTTTAACATATGCTTGGTATTTGCATCTTTACCATTGGTTAAATTTTTGTTTTCCTAACTTTGAATAGGATAATATGAAATATGAATTGTACCCAGATCATAATGATTTCCATATTCATATGTAATTCACAGTAAATGAATAAGTTATACATTTTTGAAAAAAATTTATACAATAGACTTTTAGACTTGAAAATCAGACTTGAGTCACTATTTTGATGACTTGATTTAAACTGAGCCTTTTTTTTTTTTTTTACTGAGATTTAAAATGGAAGAAGTGGGGCTTAACTTGGGTTTAAGCCCTGTGACTTTTAAATGACTTGATGTTTCTCAGAAATAACTGTCACGCTCTACATGATTGATGTTGTGTCACCCTGACTCAGTAATGTTTTAATACGGTTTATTCAGAGCAATTTTATTTTATTTTTACAGATCAATGTTTCATCTGCAGTGCTAAAGGCTGCTGCTCACCACTATGGCTCCCAGTGTGACAAACCCAACAAGGAATTTATGCTCTGCCGCTGGGAAGAGAAAGACCCAAGAAAATGTCTGGATGAAGGAAGAAGAGTCAACGAGTGTGCTCTAAACTTCTTCAGGTAACTTACAGGGATGTGATGGTTTTCATGTGATCAAGGAGGCACAATGGCAACACTGACTCGAACCCTGGGGCACTCTACCAATTCTGAAAGATTATGTTGTAACTCAGTGCTTTTCTGATGCAGAATGTTCCATACTCAAGTATAGCCACAAACTGCTACTACCTTTCCTCTTCCACTACCTCTATTGATTATTTTTTATTATCCACTGAGTGACTACCAAATTTCACCAATCACACTACAGTAGTTTGTCAACTCTAAGATGCACAAGATGGATTTATTAACTAATAAAAAGACCCTCATGATTTAAGAAAAAAAACCCAACACATTACTTATTAGGTAAAGTTTCTTTACTATCATTGTTTTGTCTGTTGAAACGTTTGACTGAAGGTAACTCTCATAAGTGTTGCATATCATTATGAGTACTTGTGCCAGATGTTTGTGTTTTGGTCAAGGGTATTTGAATGTCTAATACTGCAAAATGAGCTTTCATAATAATTGTATCCAATATGGTTCTATGCCATTTGAAAGGGCCTACATTTGAACTATGATCCCATTATGACATTAAAATAGCTACATGGAAATATTTTACGGAACGATGAACTATCAAGAATTATTCAGAGGCTTAAACACTTGTCTGACCAGTGGTACAGTGGTATGTGGTACATTTTTCATTCAGTATTTTCTAATCTTACTCTTATTTTGAAACACAGACAAATTAAGGGGAACTGTGCTGAGTCCTTCACAGAGTACTGGACTTGTCTGGACTACACCAATCTGTCTGAGCTGCGTTATTGTCGTAAACAACAAGAGGCATTTGACAACTGTGTCCTCGACAAATTGGGATGGAAGAGGCCTGAACTGGGAGACCTGTCCAAGGTAAGTCTTTCATTATATTTGCATGTTTTGTCTATCATTTTTTGTCATTAAATTGTACATTGTCTATTGTCCATGGTAAAATCATTATGTTAGATGGTAGGAACTTTAGATTAGCATTAAATCAATTTGAACTGTTGTGTCTACATAGGTAACCAAAGTGGCAACCACCCGACCCCTCCCTGAGAATCCCTACCATTCAAGGCCACGTCCTGAGCCCAACCCTGCCATTGAAGGTAAACTGGAACCTTCCAAATATGGCAGCAGGTTATTCTTCTGGACCTGGTGAAGCTGCATCAGAAAATACAGCACTATGGGCTCTGTCCAAATATATTTTTAATTATTTGTAAAACACAATGCTGTGTTTTTGGATGGATCTTCAACCCTCTGACTATTTAAAAGGAAAATGTGGATTTCTGGCAACAATTTCCATTTAAATACACACTTACCTGCCTCTGTGTAAATGTATTAAATGATAAAACTCAATACTTAATGTAAAATAAAATAAAGATACAGTCTTGAGTTGTGTTATTCCCATTTACAGTTCAAGTTTTTGCTCTTTTTACTATTTAAAGTTTTGCCAAATCTGCTTATACAAATTGGCAAATTTAAAGGCACACTCCTCACATCGGTGTATAGTCAGCGTATATATTGTTGGAAGGATGAAGGCTAAGGTCAGAGGTCAAAGTTCAGGGTCATTAGCTGCAGCCAGAGAGTGTTCCTTCTGCTTCCTCCTGTTCTTCAGTTGACATCCTGCCTTTGACTTTGTCTGGGCCAAGACTACGGGGTTCATTTTCTGGAGATGTACACTAAAGAATATAGCTGCTAGTAGACGTGCGTCTGCACATAAGCATATTTGACCTTGACTGGAAGAGGCCTGATCTTAAGTACACTGGGAAGGAGGCTCTTTGTGCCAATGCATACAGAGATTCACAGAGCAGTGGGAGCAGCTCAAACTAGATGGCGATGCACAAAATACCACTGAAGCCAGTTCTCAAGTCCAAAAACTAGGTTCTCTTACACATGTCAGATATATTCCATCTTTAAACTGAGTCATGTGCCTGAATACTTTGGGGACTCAAAGAAATAAATTTATTTGACAGTTTTCCCATACTAAACTCTTGAGTGCTGCTCCTGGCTGTTTTTATATCTGTCAACACTGGATTTGACAAACTGCCTAAAATATCTTGCATTCATTTTGACTGAATTCATTGGTTGCAAAATAAATACACATTTATTTGTTTTTTTGCTTTCCCTAGATTGAACTTTGATAGAATGCCTTTTTATGTCCTGGCAACATCATTCCCATGTCTCCCCTCATTTCTCTGATAGCCTTTTAAACATAAGGCAGTCACAATTAGCTGCCATACGCAGCCACGCATGTGAAGAAGCTCCTGGACATGAGTGTGCACGTCTTGATGTTTCTGTTGGGCTTCACTGCCAATAGATGCAGAAATTCCCTGTCTGCCCCCCTCAAGGTGCGGCCTGGACCTAGAGACTGTACAGGAAACGCCTGTCTTACCTGCACACTCAGACAGGGGCGACTGGGGACTAGAGGTGAGTGCAGGAAGAAAAAAGTAGAATTCTCTCAAATTATTCCCTTGAATTAAGCATTGAAAGTGATTCTGAGGCCTCTGGCTCGTGGCAGGCCTGTCTCCATGCGACTTGCAGGAAGTTGAGGGTCATCGCTGTTTGACACGGCTGCACTGCAGGAAACGTGCTCTGGCACAGGAAAGAAATACAATACAGAGCTTTCACAAAGTGGCAGGCTGCCCAGGAGCCCGGTGCACTAAAACAGTTAAACAACTGCACTTGTTCATAACAAACCATTATCAATTGTGCAGGTCAGGTTCAACATCACAAAACTTATTTAAAATAATGAGAATTAAAAATCTGTCAAAATGTATATCCAAGCCTCTGATCAACTAAAATGTAATTCTTCATATTTGGGCATAATTAATAAATGTTCCAATTTGCATGATGGTATGCAGGATAAAGTATTGATTCTTATTGAGAAGGGAAATCCACATGTAACACTTTGCTTTTAGAGGACATCAGCTGTATCTGTGCTGCTAAGAGGCCCTCACATGAGGGTGCACTCGATATGACAAACATTAACATAGAGGTGTGTTTGATTTGTTTATGTTGGTACTCCTTTGCCATTTGTCTCTGATCTTTAGACAGAGCACATCAAGTGGAGCTTTCATGTCTTGTAACTGCTATTGGCTCAGGGCTTTGAACTGCCATGCAGGTTATGTTACGCAGAAAAGACAGACTCCTAAGCTAAAAGTACCACTATTACATCTGCATCCACCACTCACATACTTCAGGAGTTAAAAGATACAAGTTGCAATGACAATATTTGTCATGTTACAATATTATGTATTTAAGTTCAAGTTTATGTAATTACAATTATTGTGCCCATTTTTGGCCACAAAATATGATTAAATGAGTATTAATTTTCAATCCAAACTTACAAATGGTTGTATTTAATGGTAGTGCATTATTAATACTGTATTTTCAAGCATTTCTTCACTCAAAATAGTAGGGTATCATGACTGAACAGGTACCTAAACCCTGAACCATCAAATTAAAAGCTCTACCAACTCAGCTATCCAGACTATTACACCCTGACATTCAGAAAGACTGCAAAGTGTCCAAATATCACCAAAAGGTGTACTTGGTTTGAACATTATTATTTTTCTGGCAAGTCCAGAATGAGATATCTCTGTATTTGTATATAGAGGGTAAAGTAAAAGTAATGGGTAAGTTTGTATTCTGGATCCCAGGCAACCTTATTATGCCATTAGTGGCAAGAAATACCATAATGTTTTGCTTTTTGTTTTTAAGAAAAAAAAAAAAGTACCATAACTCAATTTCTACAATGACAGACAAGGCAGATACCATTGAATGAAACAGACGTAGTCCCTAAATGTGTTTGGTGACAGAGGGATGACCACGGCTTGTGTTATACATTCTTTCAGGACACGCTCTACAGACAGTCTTTCACTGCACTGCTCTGCCAAACGCTTCTGAATGCAACCTAAGACAACACACAGTGAACGTTAGCTCTCACTGAAACTGTGGGACATGACAGAGCAGGAAAGCTCCTGCTTCAGAGCACATTAATGTGGACCATGGACAGACAGGTAAACCTACTCACATACAAACATGCACATGAAAAAACATGTACAAACAGACAACTGCCAACATTAACGCAACATAAATTATTTTAGTATTCACAATTTCATGCTTGTCACACAGCTTAGTGCTACACAAGCTGTTTTAGAGCTACACAGTGGCCAGTAGTGTGTGTGTGGTTAAGTTCTTTGTGACCAGCCACTGTTTGTTTTGGCTCAGTCCCAGACCTTCGTCACTTCTCGTTGACGGCTCCACTTCTGCATCCCTCTGTCCCATGGCTATTTACAACTTCACCTCAGACCGCTTCCTTTGCATGCCAATAACCCGCCATCTGTCTACAGGGTAGTACAGGGCAGCTACAGCATCTATCTTTGTATCAGCTCTCATATTCTGATAGATCCGACAAGCATTTCAATACGTAACAGCAAATACAACAATTGTTTACCCATACAACAATTGTTTATCCATTTTTTAAACAACTTAAAGTTTATGATTTCCAGTTCCATTTCCTTATTGTAATTCTGTCATACTACAGACGGTTGATTGTGATTTTTTGAGACAAAGACACATAAAGTTAACAATTAACTTCTCAAAGTGACCCAAAGGCATCTGCATTTGTTTTTATCCAATTTAATGTAGTTTTCTGACATTTTTTGACAACATAATTCCTTTTGTTATTACAGCAATGATCACATTTCCACAGACATAGTGAACTCTAGTCAGCAGGGTGAGTGTGAATGGTATTGTGATATGGCCTTATGAAGCTGTTGTGTTTGTGGTTTCCATAGGTATACTGGAGCATTCCTTGGTCATGCGTTCATCTAAACAGAGCTAGTTAAAAAGGACGCAGGGCTATGGGCTACACGCTGTGGTGGGCTGCTCTGGGTGGCTTCTATCTCACAGCGGGCTAGCAGCGTTTTGAGTTTCCTACGCATGTCAAGGTGGGTTAGTCTTCAGCGTGCCGGGTTACTCTGAAGTCCTGGTGGGCTATCACTCACTGTAGGCCCTTGAGTCTCAGTCTGTTCCTCCCAACTCCATCAGCCTGATCTGATGACCAAGACTGGCCCTGGCTGGATGTCCCTGTGTCTGTCTCTGGGAGCAGATCCCACTGAGCAGTGATGGGCTTTTTCCATCGGGTCATCAGCCTGCACTGCTCACATGTCACCTCCAGTTTTCCCAGCCACATAGTAAGAGGCTGAAGCTCATGATGACACAAAGAGAGATCTGTAGATACTTCCAAAGCAGAGCCAGCACTTTCTCTACCACCAAAACCACTGTTCTTTGTTGCCTGTTACAATTCAGTTATTGTCCTTTTGACCACAAAATGAAAATGAGCAGCTACACATAGCCAGTGTAGAGTAGTATCTCTTTAACACTCTTAATGAGTCATCCCACTATTGTTGTTGTCATCAGTAAGTATTGGACAAATCAATAAGTCAGAGTTTACTGAGCTAGTTTGGTCAATGTCAGTGTGACAGAGACCGACCAGCTCTCCTTTGTGTCCATTCCCACCTCTCAACATAAATAATCTCAACACTTCCACGTTTGGTTAGCCTGTTAGTGCCTGAACACAGTTGTTTAGTTGTGCACGCAGTCGGTTTGTGAGTCCAAACTAAAATAACTTTTTGCAGGAGAAAAATAAACTGACAGGGATTTTTCCTGAGAGGAAACCTTTAGTTTACTATATGACATGTTTCTTAATAGTGCTAAAGTGTTCAGTGTTCTTTAAATAAACAATGTGGAGTTTTGCATAGTGGGGCATGAAAGAATGCAGGAGTCCTGCTGCCCCTCTCACACATGTCAGCAATTTGGCTGCCTTGTGTATTTTGGATGTTGAAAAAAAAGGAACATTTCAAAGTAAACGAAAGAAGGAAAGTCTTATCCGCCTGGCAGCTGCGCTCCGGACCAAATTGCTTTCAGCTGATGCGCTGCAACTCAAACTTGCTTGGGTAATGTCAAGTGATGCATTGCAATACTGAGAAAACAACACAGACAAAAAATAAATAGGACCAAAAAGAAATGCTGGAAAGTTCCAGCGCTTATTCAGGCACAGCCCCCAAAGAGCAGACATGTGGACTGGAACTTGTGTCGTTTTATGTCAAGCTCAGACACAGTACACAATCACAGGGACACTCGGATGTGGTTCAGGACTGGAGCAAGTGTAAGTATCAAAAAACAATGTGTACATAGAGGCCATATGTCCAACTCATATCTGAACATAGACATGACTACTATTAACTGCATAAGCAACCAAACTCAATGTAAAGCTAGCTTTCAGTTGCATACTGGTGTCATATACAGTGGGATTTTAGAGTGAAGATAGCAGACAATCCACCTGTGTTTCTTTCTCCTGACAGAAGCTACAACCATTTATTATAGAAATATAGACATGGAGCAGTACACAGTTTACTTCAATGGAAAGTCTTCATTATAATAATAAAATTGTATATACTCCAAATTTCTTCACCTTCAGTGACTATGTGAAACATTTTGACAAAATATTTTTCCAAGCAATAAAACACCAATGGCTGTTTCCACCTCCACTTACGTTTTAGGAAGCCCTGCTCCAGTGAAGTCCATAGAGACTACTGTGTGGCAGTGGCTCTGTCTACTGCTTGTTTACAGTGCACTGCCACAGCGATCTGGAAATGTTTGGCTCTGCTCTCCACTCACTGGGAACTATCAGACTATCCATGGTTTAACCCGTTCTGATATCAGCTCTGTAGGGACAGGACTATTCCCTGAGAACAAGTCCAGCCTCTGTGCTCATGGGGCCTGCTGCATGGCTGTAGAGTAAATACTGAGAACTAGCAACAACAAGGGAGGTGTTTTACTTTCATTCAATGTGTAAATGCACACTCTGACACTCTGGGGGAGGACGTCATATCTAGATGCAAAAGACAGATTGACTTATTGTTGAACAGAAAATTAGTTTTTGTTCATGGGTGCTTGGTGGCTGAGCTCTTCTTTGTAACAAGCCCAGAGTATAGCTGCTGCTCCACATCCAGAACAGCCTTCCTGGGCAGGTGTTCCAGGTTCTGAATGTTTTATATGGAGCTGGAGAATGTGCATGTGCTTAGACTACTGCCTCAAATTGTTCTTACGGACTGTGCTAATGTAGATGTTTCCACAGCTGTCAAACCTAAGCAATGCGTGTGATTGGGAAAGAAAATTATGAGTAAACTAGTGACCACGTTTTGGCTAAAAGTAAAAGCTTCTTGTCGCACATAACTATTACTGCAACCATAGCTTCTAATTGTAGCATTTATTTTGTCTCAAATTGATAAACTTTAGACATTGTAATCATTTGACATTGCTGACATGACCTTTATTTCGCTTTATGAACTGCATGGGTGAACTGCTGTGAGCAAATATTTATTATCTTCCAGCGTAACAAGCTGATAGTCAGTGGGCTACTCCATGCATAAACGACCTATTAGCCAAATGTGTTTATTCAGTGTTTAGTCACTATTAGCCCCACTATGATCCCTGCTCTAAAGGACTAATGGCTGAAACTTCGCCCCGACACGACTTCTCAGTGAAATAATTGATCACATGTGAGAACAACTGGCACGCGTTTCCTCTTGTTTTCCTAAAGAGGTGATATCATGTGCTCAGGCTGCTTGGCTGTCCCTGTGATAGTGTGATTATTTCCTGTGCCGTAAGAGAGAAAAGAAAAAGAAGGATAAGACAAATGGGTGATTCTGTGGCTTTCAATGACTTTTAATAACCTGCACTTATCATAGAAGGACTATTCACCCTGACTACATAACTATTAATATGAATCAACAGTCACAAAAATGTCTGTGTCACACTAACGCAAAGCAATTTATCTAAACAGCAGTGGGAGTACTTCAAGTCATCTACCTAACTGTGCTATTACACCTGGTATAATGCAGGTGTATAAAATCTGAATCTGTAAATAAAGCATGAATATTTTTGAATAAATAAATACTGTATTATATTCATGTATTGTGCTCATAGAAAAACTATAGATAGCCCAACTAAGTGCATGCGTTTGTGCCGTCTGTGTGTCACTGATATGTTACATTTTGGTTCTGACAAATTTGTGTTTCCAGGAAGCCTATGAGGTCAGTGGAGCATCTGTTGCTGCTTATAGCAGAGATGCCCTGCACCTACACACACTTAGTATAGGTTACCGAGGAACAAAGAACCAATCAGACCGCACTCTGTGTTTCCAAAGTGACTTTAAAGACCTGACTGGGGCTAGACCTCTGTGATGTAGTCCAATGGAGCTCCAATTAGCAGAGCTAATTTAGACATGGGATGTCCCAACTCACAGACGGACTGGTTTGAGAAAGTAACTTACAACAACAAAATACTGGGCAATTGTAAGCTAAATCTGTCAGATCGTACTTTTTTCTGTACTATTATAGAAATGTATAGCATGTAGTTTTGCTGACCCAGAGTAGTGCAACACAATGTTATTTAAGTTTAAGGCCAATGAACTTTAACATAGTTTAACTTAATAGTTCTAGTTGTGAGGAAATAAAAGTTCCACTTACAAATATTAAAAAAAAGATTTTATGAAGAGTGGGATGCAAGGGCAAATTCTCAACAATACATTTAACTGTACCTTTAAACATTTCCTATCACCTGCTTTGTAATGCTAGCTTTTTTTTCTAGAATAGAATAACAAAGTGCTAAACACACTAGCATGGGTCATAGTGAATTGGCTTGAGTTGCCTGCTGCATCTGTCCATCTTGTGTCTGTTCTCATTACCTTTCATTCATGTCTTCTCACCCCAAACCATATTTATGACCAAACATGGATAAGATCAGCCAGTGAAGCTGCAGCAGATGCCCAAGCTGGACTCTGGGTTTGGACCATAGGGCTGATGTACTGAGATGAGACAAGCCAGATGTCTACATATCTAGTCTGAACCACAAGATTGAACTTTATAGCCAAGTGTAAGTCCAGAAGGTTACCCAGAACACACAAACACAATAAGAGCTATTGCTGGACAACAGTCTGTGTTATCCCTATATGAAGAAATGCACCCTCTATGGGGGGAGTGAATAGGGAGAGGAGTTATATTGGCAAACTAATATATCTATATTTTTGAGAGTATCCCAATAACACAATTTTATGAATGCAAAATAAACTAGCTGAAACTTGTCTTTAAATGTAATAGTTGAAGGATGTTAGTTTGAAGTCAATGAGTTGAAGTGTTAGATAAATGGGAGGATTGTAAGACTAACCACACATAGAGTATGCAAAAGAAACAACATAGCCTTATTGCCCACCTCTAGGAGCAGTATAGGAGCAAACACAGTTACTAAACATTATTATTATTAGCAAAAGCAAGTGGAGTGTAAATGCAAATGGTCTTCAATTGGTATCCAGACTCTGTATGTATTTGGGTGTATGTGAGATTGATGCTGTAAATGTCTAAAAGCTTCAAAGATTTCTTCATATACACTTATTTTGAAAGAATTTAGTTGGCAGACTCTACATCTGAAAATATAGTACCCATATTATAAATGAGTAATCCATAAAATAAGATGCTATAATTAAATAATTTTCAATAAATAATTTTAATTATTGCAGTTTCTGTATGGATAGATTTTACCCATTTGTTGCTGCAATGGTAGCAGATTGTATCTGGTTGGTCCCTGTGTTGTCTGGCTCAGTGCGGAGCAAGGTGAGGGCCAAGTTAACATGCTAATGTGCAGCCTGCAGGGTACTGGCCTCGCCATAGCCCGTTGTGTTAACAGGACAGACGTGTTAGAGGAGCATAGACCACCCCAATGCAGCTTCCCTCTGCAAAACTTAACCAGATGTGAACTGAAGGTTAGTGTGCGCAGGACAGTGAACTTGTGCATAATCATTCACACCTGCCGCACAATGGGTGCTGAAACAACTCCTTGTATGGAGCCTAATAGTATACAACGCAATAACCCTACTCTCATCTGTCTGTCACAATGCTACATGTTCTTCCTGTGTTTGATCCTCATGGTGGACTTAAATCATGCAGGCTAGTCCGTACAGACTAATAAGATCTGCGGAAGGGTGCATACACATAATTGCCCCAGTGCCTTCAAATGATAAGGCACGTATACATCATTTTACTCAGCAATGCACTTCTGACTACATGCTTATAATGGGAAAGTAGAGGCGAGCTGGATCCTTTCTATAGAAACACCAATGTATGGTCACAACAGTATTGCTAGATTAATCAGTACATTTATCACTACAATTAAAATCACAATTCAGTCATTTCTAATCGTTAATATGCCTTGATCTTTTTTAACTGAGAGGTCCATAGCCTATCCCCTGTCTGTAAAAACATCTATTTTTTGTTTTAAATGCTATGGATTCAAAATTCTGTATTGTTAATGTTCAGGAAATGATTATTGAAAGGCATTTATTAGTTTTTAAAAGGCAAAATAGAATAGACAATTGTGATTGATCAATATGAGAGAAAAAAAACAGAAGTACTATTACTTTTTTCCATATTGTGCATCTCAATTATGGGGTGGTAAAGGTCCTATATTTCACATGATGGATTCTTGTGAGCTTTAAGCCATGTTATAATGGTGTTACCTCATTAAAAACATACCTGGAGCTGTATATTGTTTTATTCTCACATGATCAAGTAAGCCTTTATTATTAGTCGCTCTACATCTCCAAAGCTCAAAATGTTCAGTTTCAGCTTGTGATGTCATGAAAGGTACTTTTCAAATCAGAAGCCACATTTTACCTTTTGTTCAGTAAAGAGGGCTGAAATTGATAATGATAATTCCAGGGCTGAAATTATCCAAATGATTCTAGTGAAGGTATATGGAGTTTACAAACACAGTGGAGCAGCACTTCCTGTATTACTATATGACATGGAGAAATGTGAAAGAGAGTTTTACAGTTTTAAGAGAAGAACTCAGCCCAAATATTCAGGTTTTGTGTGTTAAACATATGTGAATAAAGCAAAACTCCGGATATGTTTTTAATGAGGAAACACCATTATAACATAATTCAGAAAATAGTGTAATATGGGCCCTTTAATGGTCTTTGAAAGTTATATTCCTTATAGATGCTTCTTTTCTTCCCTACCTACACCTCACCTCTTGCACCCGCCTTCGCATCCTCACCTCTACCTTTTCCAGCTGTTGTTTTGGATTAGTCAAATAGGTGCTGTCACATCCAGTGATCCCTGCTCAGAGCCACCCACCGAGCTGCGCTACACATACCGCACACTTGACTGACTGCCTTTCTGTTACCTCCGTGTTCACATGCGCACTTAGCGCACGAGCCTCCCTGACAGGTGCGTGTCTAGTCGGGCTGTGAGTCACTACCAAACACCCCCCTCCCTCTCTATCCACCAGACCAGACCAACCAAGGTTTGTTCAGTCTTTTCATGTCTACAGAGCCGCGACGGTGCTGGTGTAGCGCTCACACCTCCGAAGCCAGATAAAGAAAAGTACATTGTTGTTCTACAAGGGGAAAAGGGGGAGACGTGAATTCTCAACTTCCATGGAATCCACCTTAGCTTTCAATCTTTTCATAACTGCCTCATGTTTCTTTGCTTTTTTTTGAAAGATTTTGACAGCTGCAGGTCAGGTAGTCCATGCTGGTGAGACGTACTGACACTGAAAAGAGTTTTGACACAATGATGGCGAGGGTAATAGTGTTATTCTAGTCATTTGGAAAACGGGAGGAGTGGTATGTGCAGGGGGAGAAAGGCCATTTGGACGCACAGGGAAAATATTCATTCACAGTGAATTTTAGGAATGCATTCAGAGGGTATGATAGTTCTATGTCAAATCAATAGTGTTGTTACAGTTGTCTAAAGAATGTGAAAAGTAATATTATCAATGAAGCTATTACGGCAATGCAATAAAAATAGAAAGTTCAGAGCCTATCATGGAGCAATGTTCAGGTCTCATCTGGTTACCTCTGCAGCTGGGGCAAAGTGCAATGTCAGGTTAATAGCAGGGATGAGTTATATGTTAATTGTGAGTTTCACACTTAGAAAGACCATCCATATCCATAATACACGCAGTATTGTGTATGGTAGCTGTTCAAATGTTCCATTCATTGTACAAATTGTGTGTCCAATTCAAAGGCCAAATATCACCTCAAACTGTACTACCCATTTTTATTGCGACGCAGTAACACTTAAAATTATTTGTTGTTCAATTAATGCCACTGCTAAAGACACAATAACAATATGAGGATGAATTATCAAGACATGCAATAAATACGGATAATTCTATTCTATTCTATCTATTTTATACACAAATTATGAATCATCTGTTATTATTTAAAGGAATTAGCATGCAAGATACGAATGAAGAAAAAAATACATGTGTTTGTGGTGGTTCTGCATGTGTTGTGTATGTTACAATGCTGTATTTAGTGTGCAAATCTTCACTTTGCACCAATATGGAAACTATCAGCTCTCAATGAACTGACAAGTAATATATCAATCACTCACACTCATGTACTCAGCCATGTGATGTGGTGGCTTTAATCAGCTCTCAGCACTGTAGCAGAGCAGTGGACATTATAAAGCCATCACACACACTTTGTTTAGTTTCCTCTCTTTGCCTCATTTTCATTTTCACTTTTTGATCAATTAATTTAAACTAACATTTCAAGTTGGTAAGAAAGACAGTTTAGATACAATTTATCCACTGTGCATACACATGTGACCTTGAGCTCCCAATCAGTAGGGGCCTTTATTTGAAGCAGTAATGTGAGTTTTCATTTTCTTAATACTGCTGTTGTGGCCATGTATCAGTTTCTTCTCATAACACTGTAAGGAGATAAAATAACGTTGCGATTATTGTATTATATGATTCATTGTTTATTCTTTGTTAACAAAGCATAGTGTTGTGAATCTATATACTAAAATATTAAAATAATAAAGGCAGTAGGCTTACTTATTTTTAGTTGACTCTCTAGTTGTAGCTGTTCCAATGTGACCCTCTGTGTTTGCCTGAGCTACATTTTTCAAATCAGTTAATGGAGCACTCAGTGTCATGAATTGGAAAATCAAGCCCAACAGTTATGATGTCAGATATTTGCCACATCCTCTGAAAAACTTTTTTTTCTGGATTCTTTACCGCCCAAAAAAATTAAGGTAAGGGGAAGCATTACCCCACAAAGGAGATCCAATTACTGCCTGTCTTAGCGAAACATAAAACAAGCATTAAATCATGCATGTGCCTGTAACTATTTATTTATTTGCCTGAACTGAGCACATTGCTTAAGCTCTGTACTGACACACAGGCATATGAATGGATTTAGGTGTAAACCAAAATATTACCATCTTATTTTACTGACAACTGTTGGGTAATTTATGATATATTTACATGCCATGGATATTATTTGGGGTACATCTATCTGTTTTTCTCTTCGATTGTGTGTGTGTGTGTGAGAGTGAGCGGTGGATTTATGATGAAGGAAATAGCAACTGTGTCACTGTAGAACAATAGAAGATTCACAGCTCTGAAGCCAGCACACGTGTTCTCTCTCCTGAGACTTCTGCTGCTGCTGGAACTCCCTTCCTGTGCTAGCGCGCGCGCAAACACACGCACACACGCACGCACACATACACCCACACCCACCCACCCACACACACACACACACACACACACACACACACACACACACACACACACACACACACACACACACACACACACACACACACACACACACACACACACACACACACACACGAACGCACGCGCGCCTAAGTGTAACATGTGAAGTGGTTGGCATGTGCATCCAAAACAATAAAGCAGAGAGGACAGTGAAGACAGGATGCAGTATTTAAAATTAAAGCTGATTTTTTCAGATTTTTTTTCACACTGGCTATATCACAGCCAGGGTATTTTATAGATGGTATTTAATTGTGTAAATGCCAAAATCAGTGCATCATTGTTGCCCAGTGATTGTGGCTCTCTCACGTTACCCTAAATTCTGCCCTTAAACACCGTGTGGGTAATTGCCATGAGACAATCGGCTTGAGTAGAAGATTTGTTCACTTAAAAAGCCATAATGCACTTTCTTTTATCTCCGCTTGGCTATCAAAGCAAGTCTTTAAGTCCCACTTGAGACAACCGAAGATGTGGCAGTCTGTGCTCGTCCCTGCTGCGCTCACCACCGCGGCCCCTCGGGATAAAGGTGATTGAAAATACATGAGATTATGGACGTTTCATTGAGCTTTTTTCTCACCCCTTTCACAAAGAGCTAACAGTCAATCACCTGCATAAAGCCACCTAAATATAGGGTGGAAGACTTGTTACACCACTACCCGCCAGCATGGCTTGTAATTGAAACTTTTCCATTCTGTTTTTTCTTCGAATGCTTTGGCTGCCGAGGGGAGATTGGCAGCTCTGAGTGGCCAGCAGATGAAGCGGCTGGCGCGCTAATGAATAGATGGCTGATTGCAGGATCCCCGAGATGCAAATTACACGCCTGCCACCCCTGACGACCGGCAATTACCGGGCCTGTGCGGCGGACGCCTCGTGCATATTCATCGCTCCCGCTGGGCATATTGATCAACAACTTACTTGTGGCAAGAAGCGCTCAAATGTGTCACGTATATCTAAGCTTAGACACATGGTGACAGTAGTACAAGCAGTACTGGTCATTTCACTACACAATCAGCAGTAGGGTACAGGTAGCCCAATTACTAATATGTCATATCAAAGCAGAAGTGACAAAACATGTCATTCAGCATAGAGTTGTAATTTCCATGGTCATTAAGGTTGCTGGACGCAATAGTGACCTTTATTTAACTATTGTGTGTTAATTGGCACAAATACTAGTTGGTCACAGGTTTTTCATTAATTGCCATATTAAATTGTCCAAGACTATTTTTAGGTCATTAGACAAATGTGGTATTTCAGGATAATTACTTAATTGAGTACATTTTGGGCCAATACAAATTCAAAATCTTGTCAGCACATTTTTTTGATAAATTATAAACCAAAGCACAACTACATTTACTTAAATGCACTTTTTTTTTTTTAAAATGTCAATGCCAGGAACAATAATTCATAAGGAAGGATAAAAATAAGCAATAGGAGATCATGTTCCATCTCAGGTATAACAAGTGTCCCAGGTAACATTCATTCATGTTAACTCTGATTCTTTCATCTTAGTCATCCCTCAAAGAATATATAGGAAAGCTGTTATACAGTTCATTTTCTCTACAGTTAAATCTAGCATCTTCACTGGTGGAGAACTATTCAATAAAGTCTATGGAATGGTTTTATGGTATTTTTTGTGTAAAAGTAATAATAAAGATGACTCTAAATCTCAAAATGCAGTAATTTGTGCTGCCATTTGGACAAGCAGACAGATGAATGCTCTAACCTGGCTTGTATGACTTGTGTCATATTGTGAGGATTAGCCTGATTATGGGAGCCATCCCAGGACCTCACTCAAACACATTGCAGTATCGACTCCAGTCCATGGCATATGAATATGGAAGAGCTGCTTTCAGCAACAACGGAAAAACAAGAGTGCTGCCAGCTGCTGATGGGACCAAATGAAGAAAAGCTGAGCAACATCGGATTTTGAGATCTCTTCCCCCAAAACAAACATACAATGATCACATTAGTGGATAACACACATCTATCATTATTGTCTGCTGTGTCTGCTTAAGGAGAAGCAGAGTTTGCACTTCTGGACTAAGTTTGGAAACAATAAATACTTCCTTTCCAGAGGGTGGACTTTTTCATCACTATTTGTCAAGCTTTGATTTTGGCTCCAAGTAATCTGCCAGAACTGATCCAGCCAGTAATGCCCAGTGGATTTGATATTTAACATACCAAGTATTAAGGACCTGGCAGACACTCAAACAAGAAATTGGTGCTCAAAGCAGACTTTCCCCAATATACATGTCTTTTCAAATTACATTTTGAACTTTATAAAAAAATATTGGATAAAAAACATGTAACTATTCCAACTAATTAATGATACTGAAAAAGCATGCTCTAAAATGATTTCCAGATTTAGATATATGGCAGCAAAAATCCTTGTTCCTAAATATTACTTTATTAGCTAATATAATACTGTTAAGTGGAAAGAAAGTTGTATACCTTTGTCTTGATGAGGTTAATACATAGTAAGGATAACAACATTATTTTGACATTATTTTGATTGTAAAGGGTTACAAGTTTCAACAAAATATTTAAATCGAACCAAATTGGGCCAGTGGGAGTTTGCAGCTACTCACTAATGTCTGTATAAACACAACTGTATTGAGGGAATTGGAATTGTCAGGCCTCTGTTACACTATGTGTAGCTGGAATAGCAATAGTCTTATTTATTCATTTATTTTATGTAGGCTTACTGTATTTTGTTAAACTGTTGAAAGAGAGACCTGAGTCCTTCATGTATAAGGGTAGGTCTGCATCGGGGCACGGTACTTAAGCTGTATGTTTTTAAAATCAGCCACCCAACCCTCTCATCTATAACATCAGTAAAACAATGCACTAATGATCTAACCAGTATCACTGTTGTCATGGCCATTAATGCTTAAAATATTTTGTCTTTTGAATAATGAAAAGAACTCAAAATGGTGCCTATAAATAGAAAGCTGAAACCTATGAATACATGCAACAAGACATCTTTTGCAGAGACTTTTGCCAACTTTCCCTGCCAGCAATTACACTATTTTAATGTACTTTATCAGATACTCTATTGTATATTTTTTACACTACAGATGAGGATTGAAATAAATCATGTTCTGGAACTGATTTCTTAAAAACAAAACAAAAAAACAACAACCAAAAAAACAAAAGAAAAAAAAACCAAAAAAAAAAACAAAACAGGGTTGACTATACACACACACACACACACTCTCTTTTCCTTTCAACTTTTCATCCACTCACTACGCTTATAGATCTATATCTTAAATATTACCAAGCCTGGTGATAGCAATCGCACTGTACATGCCAAGCTGCCTGACGTGTTTCCCCTCATACAAAGACAACAGACACAGCACCGGGGCCGGGAACACCAGAAGGAAAGGGCTTAAGGAGCAGAGCAGTGCAGGTGCTGACCTCTACAGCCGTTCACATATGTTCATATATATGTGTGTAATTTCTCCACTGCTGATCACTATCGCCTTATCAGAAAGCGGTGGTACTCTTTTCAGGCTCTCATATACCAGACTGAGCCCCAAATGACATCAATCAGGCCCGAGGCTGCATTTATGTGCACAATTCCACTTCTGATGTAAACTTTTGATGTTGGCAGCGTGAGAAATGAAAGCAGTCATGTAGTTTTAAATAGCTTGGTCATTAAACATCTAGAATAGATAAGGTAACATTATTGCTGTTCAGATACTGCTATGTGCTGTGCAGTCTTGAAGGGGCTCATTTGGAAAAGCATGTTTCGGACACAGGTTTGTTTCTCAAAAATGTAAATAATTAATTTTTGTTATGTTAACAAATTGAGATTGATAAAAATGAGCAGATCATTTAGGAGATCATTTTCTATAGTGCCAATGTTTGTAGGTTGATCTGATTTATTGTTATTGGTTAGTTTGTTCATTATAGTAATTATGTTGAAAAAGTAACTTAATTTTAGAGCTGCATGATTTGAGAAAAATATCTAATTAGATTTACAATTTATGTTCACATTTCGTGTCCAGGAGAATTGACAAAAAGTCTGAAATATGAACGGACAAACTAATACAAGAATCACATTTCAGAACATATTTGTACAGAACCAAACTACAGGGTTATCAGCTTTATGGAGAATAACGCAAGATATTTTGCTTTTTTGGAGGAAATTATGGTTCTACAAAAATTGCAGCCTTTGCAATTTGCTAATATATTCTGCTCATTCAAATTATAATTTTCATTTGATTGCAATAAATCCATGTATAAAAATATTTGTTTATATAAATCGTTTTCGTCATTTTCATTATAGTTTATATTTTTTTCTTAATTTCAGATGTATTTATTTTGCTGGACAAAACTTTCTGAGTAGGAGTTTAGTAAGAGAAAGATTTTTTAGTTCTTGAGCTAAAGAATATAAAGATGACCCAAATGTAACCCCACAACCCGCATTTGGGGCCACCTAATATTTGAAAACCACAAATTTAAGCCGCCACTTCACAACAAATGTACTGCAAAACTAAGCAGAAAGTTCAACTGACACACTGTTGCTTTTTCCAAGTAATATAAAACATGAAAATGAATTGGCTATAACAGGTAAAAACATGCCTGCTCCTTATAATAATATTTCTGACCACTTCATTTCCAAAGCAAACTGAGGGGAGTGAATGTCACACACAGACAGTGCAAGGCCGACCTGCTCTGCTCATGTGTCTGTGGTCAGATGTGCCTGCGTCTGTCTCCAGCCAACTATAACAGCAGCCGCTCCACTGAAGCAGGAAGCAATCACTTCTGCACCAACTATTGACTATTGAGAGGCGTCAGTCATGCTCACAGCGCCGAGGATGTGGCACAGTGTGAGGCCTTTGAACTCACAATTTGTCACAATTTTCTAAACTTTTTTTTTCTCTCTAAATTATGAAACAGATCAAAGATGTAAAAATTCAGGCAATTTTATTTCTGTGGGCAAATGTGAAAGCAATTTATGCAATGAGTTTTGGTGCCAAAAAGCTGTCTATTTACAAAGAAAGGAATATAAATGTGTAAAATACAAACAATACTAGACATAGCAGGAAGTTTGGTTCAGAGGTGAAGGATTTGTCAAAAGTCACAAGTCCCACATGGTCCAAAAAGCACAATAGCATTACTAAACATTTATTTTTAGTGAGAAACACAAATAGTTTTATTGTTTGGCTGTACCATCAAAACTGTAACTGTCCAGTGCTGGATGTTTTTTTTTTTTTTTTTTTTTTTTAAATTGATGCTTATTGTCTGTATTTTAAAATACTATTTGCAAAACACATTTTTAGATTATGTTGTATGGATAATTACAAACAGTTTCCTTGCATTAGTTTCTTTGCATTTATTTATTTTTTATTTTTATTTTATTTTAAATTAAATGACTAACATTATTACAGTATTTTCATAACATGTTGTTGTTATTGGTTAAAGATTTGATTCTTATTTGTCTAATGCGTACGCTCCCTATCCAGGTCACATGATCGCTTGTGACAGGGGTCGTGAAAGGTCAAGTGGGGTCATGAGCAGTATCCTGACGTCCTGCCCGTCTAATCACCTGTTTATTTATGTAACGACCAAACCGGGACTGAACCTGAGTGAAAGTGAAAGTAAAGCAGAAGGCTGATGAAGTTTTTCTTTGATTCTATCTCATGTGATACAGTGTCTCTTAGTCTCTTATTTTCTTCTGTTTATTTTACATATACATATGGCACATTTCATAAAAATGATTTAAATGAAATTCAGAACTGTTCCTGAACTGTCAATGCACATTGCTCAGTGTAACAAAAGCACAGACATGAAAGATAACAAACAGATCATTTTACAGTTGTTGTTGAAAAGCAAACTCAGATAGGTCTACAGCACATTTAAGTTATCTCTTTCAATAATTTAATTAGTATTTACTTATTTTAGGTGAGGGTTACATACAAATTTAGCATTAGGTTGTAGTGGGACAGAAAAAGATTACAGCACTTACAGTGAATGTGTTGTTTTAGTTTATAGAGGCTGGTTTTAGTGACACTGTATGAACTTTGTATTTTCTTCTAATTGGACAAAAAGTTGTAAGAAACTAAACTGCTTATTTACCTAACATGTTTCAGTGGTAGCAATAAGCAATTTAGCTTTTTACAGTATTTGTTTTATTAGAAGAAAATACAAAAATGTGTTATAAAAAGACAAAATCAATTTTCTAAACATAATATATGTCTATATTTTGTTGGTCTTCAGGTTTTCTGCTAAATTAACCCATACTGCAATTGAGGGTACTTTTTACTAAATGCATACAATTATAAGAAGAACAAACATTTAGAAAAACTTGAAAATAGGGCTGAATTAAAGAGGAATATTAGAAGGCGCCACAGTGAGTTCACAGCATTGACCAAAAAGGGAAAGCTGCCAGGTTTAACTATCTGTTGAACGAAATATATCATATATATATATCAGTGGGCATTCATTATAGTTTATTTGTACACGGCCCACAATATTAAAAAAAAAAAAAAAAAAAAGTCAGATATGTTATAAAGACTTTGTAATGGACTTATTGGAAATGATTCAATAAAATATATTTGATGTATCATTCAAAACGTAAAAAAAACTTCAAAATATATATTCTGAAAGCGTCATAGAAAAATATTCGTATGCACATCTTTGCACGCTCACAAAAACACTGCTGTGAAGGTTGCTGCTGCCCTCTTCTGGAATCAATGGTCAAAGATATAGGGTCCTCAAAGTTGTATTTACCACTGAGTATCGCTAGAGGGAGCTCGATTACAGATAAAACAGCCCACTGAAACCAGTGCTGGCTGACAGTATGCACAAAATACTGCTTTCTTACTATGAAAGTTTTACTTTAATCTTGTCTTTTCTTTTTCTTTTTTTCTATGGTAAATGAGAGAGTGGGTGTGACTGAGTTAGAGAATAAGTTTGAAGACGGTGTCAAAATGATGTGTGGAATATGCCACTGATTATACTGTATGCAAAAAACTGCAAAACTGTCTTTTTATCAAATAAAAATAGTTGAAATTGGAGAAACTATGCACAATGCCAGTGGTGTGTAAAATGCAAAACACTCATTTGCAACAGTCACAGACATTCTCAGCTCACCCACATTTGAATATGATAAAACAATCCAAACAGACAGCATCCCCTTTGCCTTGTTGATTTGGGAAACCTTATCTCTCAAAATGAAGTGAAAAGGCCATGAAATATTTCTCTTATGTTTATCCTTGTCAAAGCATTTTGTCTCACAGAATTTCTTCCAACACAATCACTCCAAGCTATTTCTGTTACCAAAGTAGGAACAAATAATTTTTAAAGACTTCTGCTCGTGGCATTTCCAACAAAAGTTGACTCTGACCAAACTAACAATATTCTCTTGCACTTAAACATCACATCACTGGGGTCTTAAAGCTCTTTAAAAGCATCCACTTTTCTTTGTCTGTTGAATATTTCATGTCTAACAGGTAACAGGAGGCTCGGGTTGCAGGGGGCTGAGGAACAAGCTGACAGGAGGCATCCAGAGAGCTACTCAATGGGCCACTGCTGCTGAAGATAAGATATTTATAGTAAATAATATATGAGAGGGAATGCTTCATTGTAAGAAATGGGGCAGCAGGCAGCATTTTTCATTGTCAGGGAAAATACAATTTTTAGTGTTATTTTAAAACTCCTGATTTGTCTTCAAATTATACAAGCAGTTTTAGCATTTCAGTGTCTACAAACAATGTATGTATGTGCTAGTTTTCTGTTTAACACAATTTAACAATAGCAAATTCTAAGATCAGTATTTTGATATATAGAATATAGAATATAAATACGTTCAATATTTGAGGACAAATTGTTTAGCACATGGAATTTTATATATTAATGGCAGTGTAACATGATGAATTAAAAAATGTTGTTTTTGCTGTGTATGTAAATATATGTTAGCTTTGAACCTACACCATGTGATCGGTTGAGTGCTCTCTAGGCCTACCTTCTTTGAGAGCAGGCTCCTCCCTTCTCCCGCACACCTGCATAAAGCCTCACCTGTCCCATCAGCAGCACAGAGCCTGCTGCATTCCTCTGGATCCCACATCACCTGCAACAACAGACAAAAGTGGTGAGTAAGATTAATTTGTTTTCATAGACTAAACCCAACCAACAGGTCATTATTATGATCCTACACAAAGATTGCCAATGAATAGGTTCATGTTCAGTATTAGATAGAAAGTATAAAGGAGTGACGAAGGTGCATGGAAGTGTTTTTTAAATCTTATGAACTTACATATTCTTGTTCACATTTACCGTCATCACATCTACCAATCAGATAATGCATTGTGGAAAGAGCTATCAAGCTCACATCCGCCGCTCTCACTCCCTGTATCCCTGGCATCCACTTGAAAAAATGTTCCGATCATTTCCCAAGTGTTATCTTTCATGCAAACAACGAGCGCCTGTCTAGTGTAGGGTCCTTTGTAGTGTTGTGGGAACGTAGCAGTGAGGATCAGGTAACATCCAGACAGAGAGGTTCTCTTGACCACTAATCTGCCAATGGGACGCACAGTGACACGCACTAAGGGACAGACACGGTTCACTGATAAACATAGAAAGAATGGATGTAGGACATTGCTCAAACTGTTTACCTGATTGTATAGTACATCTTTGACATGGCATGGAGAGATTTGAATGTTTGACCTTTTGTAGCTCTTTTAACATCTCTATGGTTGTCTTCGATTGTCACTAGTCAGCTATACACTCATTTGAAGGCCACTTTTCTCATCTTAGTGGGCATTCATGAGTCCAGATTAATAGGGACTGCTTGTACTTCTGCTAGAATAAAATACATTTATTCAAGAGCTGCAAAAGAGCTTTTCCTCAGCCATGTAACACTAGCTTTAAATTACCATTGTGGTTGAGCTGTCTGGCTTTTGAAGTAATATATTCTGGTAATGACATTCGCTATTTCAACAATCATCCCCTCATGCTTCAGAAGTGGTCTAATACATTTAACAGCTGTTAGCTACCACTATATTCATCTCTTTATTAGCTTTATCTGTGTGGAAGTAGTGAAAGTATTATCTTTTAAGATGTAAAGTACAGGTGAGGAGACTCACAAGAAGTGAACTATGTAACTTTTCTAGTGGAGGGTCTTCCACTTGCTTATCTTCATGGAGATGTTTTGTTTTGCCTGGAATATTCCACAGTATGCCATTTAATTTCTATCTATTATGCATGTATTAAATTAAAGGTGTTGCTCAAAAATACCTTGAAAAACCAATATTCGATATTGACCTACAACTTGGCCCGGTGGCACTACCTGCTTAGAGAGATAAGTGCAATACAATACAATGGAACATTCCTGGCAAAGCATTAACATCTGTTCCTATGGCATTTAAATGTTAAAAGGGACTATATGTTGTGTTCATCACAAACTGCAGATAAATACTAACCCTCTTATCCACTCTTTTTCAGCATCATCATGGCCTCCAGCATGTCGATGAGGAACTTCTCAGTGACCCGCCAGCCCTCTTTCTCCTGCCGCTCTCTGATGGACACAGGACGCGCCCGCTCTAGAGCCTCAGTCTCCTTCACTGCCAGCCCGCTGACCCGTTCAGCTTCCATTGGCCAAGATTTAAATGGTCCAATCAGCCTTCAGCTAAATGGACTCCATGGCAACAGCACCAACGAGAAGGAGGCCATGCAGAGTCTGAACAGCCGCCTGGCCAGCTACCTGGACAAGGTCTCACACTGTAAAACTATTTAAAGACAGCCAAATAGGCCGCAGGTGTATCAGGTTTAGAGACTAGAGTTTCTTAACACCAAACAAGAACAGTTTGAGCTTTTAAATAGCTGTACCTTTCAGTGCTAAACACTAATCTATTTCCATAGTTGCCAGACCTTTTACCTCACAAAAAATATTCAAAGACACATTCACACATCACTACTCCATTTTGCGTGTGCAGGTGCGTACACTGGAGCGTTCCAATGCAGACCTGGAGAGCAAGATCAAACAGCTGATGCTGGATCGCATTCCCAAAGGTCATGACCTCGACTCCATGATGGCTCAAGCTCATGCTGTTGAACAGGAGGTATGCATCTAGAAAAAGCACACTATAATTATCAGCATACATTTATTGGGATTATGATATGATACCCAATATTGTAAAATTATTATCTGAAATGACCACAACAAATATAATCTCTTTGAAATACCAATACTGTATTAATCCATTTATGTCAACTTGTTCCCAAACTAGACAATCTGGCATCTTGATAAATGACTGCATTTGGCACATTTTATACTAATACTATAAAGTCAAGAGGGTACTGTTGAAATGTTTTTTGTCACCCTCTGACTCTGTGTTAATATTTGTCAGGTGAGGAAGAAGACCTTGGAAAATGCCCGTCTCATGTTAGAGATTGATAATGCCAAACTGGCTGCTGATGACTTCAGAATCAAGTAAGTTTAATTATTACTCTGACTAGGTGAATATAAACTAATTACATTATTAACTTGAGGTGGGAGACTGAGCTGGTGATGTGTCAGTCTGTGGAGCGAGACTGTGTGGCTCTGAAAAAGGCCAAAACGGACCACGAGCAGATCATTGCCAGTCTCAGAGGAGACCTGGACAGCCTGAAGGAAGAGCTTTACTTCCTCAAGAAAAACCACGAGGAGGTCAGTCAATCACCTCTTTCACATTTATCCAGAACTAGATATCTACCTGACCCACTTAGAGGCACTCAAGAGGTTCTTTACAGAGTCGGGTAGAGTGAAGAGAGGTAGGGGGTGAGGTAGTGAGGGGGAATGACCTTCAAGTTACTATAAACAAAAGAGAACTGGTTTCCCACACCTGAAGGCACTGTCCAATCAGCTGGTGCGAGGCGTCCTGTCTGCTGTCGTCTGGGAGTACAATACACCAAAGATATTTTCTCTCTGTGACAACTAACAATGCCTTACATGTCAAGTGCTACAAAGAGATATGGGAAGTCACATTACTATTGAATTATGAATTACTTTTACCAAAGGCTAAAGGTGTTTCTAAATTTTAACAAACTACACTTTCATCAGTCCTCGCATTTAAAAAAATGTGCTGATCTATAGGACTCCTCTTCAGTTCTTTTCATTGACAAAGAAGGTCAAAACCTCCTATCGCATCCATCATCTTCTATTGTTTCTAAACATGTCACAGTTCTGGGGAATGCTAGTAGATACACAGTCCTCATGTACCACTTTGCTTCTATTCCCTCTATATAATGTATGTCAGCGCTTCTAAATGTATAGCTTGACTTCCTTTTCAAACAACACAGCACCTTTGGGATTAGAAGAGAAACCGGATCTCAGAGTGTTTCCCATGTATACAGTTTCTGCACAAGTTTCCATCATTGTGCATAACCATATAGATACATGTAGTTTAAGAACCTAACTATAAACCAAAAGGAAAACCATGCATAGCCTATAAACCAGATCCCATAACACTGAGACATGACATAACATCTGTCACAAAAGGAGAGTGAAAAAGAAGCACAGAGTGTGCCCGACCCACGGACTGCCTCAATGTGGGGGAGCCAAAAGGCCAGAGGTAAATTGAGCTCACTACCATTAACTATTGATGGAAACAGTCTAAATAATGAAGAGATCACCACATCCTTCAAGCCACCACATGGTGTAGGGTTTATACAAATGTTCATCAAGACATGTGTTCTGCACATTCAGCAGAAAGCTAGCCTAATCAGCCACATGTTTTATTTTTCTGATCATGGGATATTCTCCTGAAGTTGTGGAAAATGCATCCTGAATAATTTAGATTTGAAAAGTAATAAGCTCCTGGGATCACACCTATTGGGTGTTGGGTGACAGAAATAGTGGTCTGAAAGGAAGGTGTCTTTTCAAACCACTCTGAATTTATACTATAAAGCAGTAGGGGTTAGGTCAGGGGTGGGCAAACTTTTTGACACATGGGCCACAATGGATTCTAAAATTTGACAGAGGGGCCAGGCCATGATATATATAAATATAAATATCCATCCATCCATTTTCTTCTGCTTATCTGGTGCCGGGTCATGGGGGCAGCAGTCTAAGTAGGGACTCCCAGACTTCCCTCACTCCAGACACATCCTCCAGCTCCTCTGGTGGGACCCCAAGGCGTTCCCAGGCCAGCCAAGAGACATAGTCCCCCCAGCGTGTCCTGGGTCTTCTCCGGGGCCTCTTTCCGGTGGGACATGCCCGGAACACCTCCCGAGGGGGGCGTCCACGAGGCATCCTGAGCAGATGCCCGAGCCACCTCAGCTGGCTCCTCTCAACATGAAGGAGCAGCGGCTCTACTCCGAGCTCCTCCCGTGTGACTGAGCTCCTCACCCTATCTCTAAGGGTGCGCCCAATCACCCTGCAGAGGAAACTCATTTCGACCGCTTATATCCTTGTATCCTCTTGTCCTTTCGGTCATGACCCAGAGCTCATGACCATAGGTGAAGGTAGGAACGTAGATTGACCAGTAAATCGAGAGCTTTGTCTTTTGACTCAGCTTCTTCTTCACCACGATGGTCCGATACAGCGACCGCATCACTGCACCTGTCAATCTCACTCTCCATCTGCCCCTCACTCTTGAACAAGACCCCGAGATACTTGAACTTCTCCACTTGAAGACTCCTCATCCACCCGGAGAGGGCAAGCCACCTTTTTCCGGTTGAGAACCATGGCCTCAGATTTGGAGCAGCTGATTCTCATCCCAGCCGCTTCTCACTCGGCTGCAAACCGCCCCAGTGCCTGCTCCTGGCTCGAAGAAGCCATCAGGACAACATCATCCGCAAACAGCAGAGATGAGATCCTGTGGTTCCCGGACCAGACCCCATTCGGCCCCTGACTGCACCTAGAAATTCTGTCCATAAATACGATGAACAGAAAGGTGACAAAAGGGTAGCCCTGGCGGAGTCCAACATGCACCGGGAACAAGTCTGACTTACTGCTGCGAACACAGCTCCTGCTCCGGTCATACAAAGATTGGACAGCCCTTAGTAAAGGGCTTAGGGCCCGGATTCCATACTCCCGGAGCACCCCCCAAAGGACACCATGAGGTACAATGCCTTCTCCAGATCCACAAAACACATGTGGACTGGTTGGGCAAACTCCCATGAACCCTTGAGGACCCAATGGAGAGTGTAAGACGTGACCAGAACGAGACTCATTGCACAGATTGTTTTCCAAATATAATTCATTTATTACATTTCAGTTAAATAAATACAGCAGAAAAACTTTAAACAAGGTTTACCCTTACCTATTTTAAAATAATTTGGTCACGTTCAGCAGGCCAGATTAATAAACCCAAAGGGCCGTGTGTGGCCCCCAGGCTGTAGTTTGCCCATGTCTGGGTTAGGTGCATATATGCATCTGCTTTAGCCTACTGCACATGGCCTCTTTTATTACAGTGTAATGCAATGGCCCTAAAAATACTATAAACCAGTATAAACCTTACTTCAAATGCCTGTCTTATTTTGTAGGAGATGGAACAGATGAGATCTCGCATAGCCAGAGATGAGGTGAATGTGGAGGTAGACACAGCTCATGGACCAGAGCTGGGCACCATCCTGTCCGACCTGCGCAATCAATATGAGGGAATCGTCAAGAAGAACAAGGAGCAGGCTGAGCAATGGTACCGCAAGAAGGTCAGATTACACAACATTATAAGTTTAGCTCACATGCATCTAGTGTGTTAGAACTGTTTCTGTAGCAGTCATCCCTAGGTTAATCACATATTGTGTTGTGTTTTGTTGGCATCAGCTGGACACGGTGCAAAATGAGGTGAGGGAGAGCAATGAGGCTCTGAGAGGGGCCCAGAGTGAGCTCACTGAGAGGCAGCGCTTCCTGCAGACTCTGGAGGTGGAACTGGAGAGCCTGCACAAACAGGTAAGAAAACTATGTAGCCAGCAATGATCACTTATGACACCATTATTTTAACAGTAGTTTATGTATCACGTAGTGTTTTAAGTTAACACAGTAATGCTCAGATTGGGAAAATTTACCAAGTGGGAATTTGTTAAAGAAAATAAAGGCTTACAAATGTAACAGCGAATTTTCAATGTGTTGCGCAGACAATTGCTTGGTTATTCAAACCTGATGAGAATGATGACTGTCATCATCATCAAATTTCTGCCCTGTCACTATCATTTACGGGAGAAAACTCTTAATCTGTTCTGTCTTGTAATCCCTTGTTGACAGTAAACAGGCTCTCCCACGCTGATAACTCATCCCAACACAGGCAGGATAGAGTTGCTAAATTGCACTGCGGATAATACACACACTGATATGGTTTGTTTTGGATGCCAAGGCCCAGTGATGTCACATCTAATAAGAGAAAAATACTTTGCAAAGTCATTTTCATTTCATCAAGGTTTTTAGGCTTTGGTTTCAATGGGAAAAGAATAATTCTCATGATTGCATACAGGTTAGACTATGCATTTCAGTAAAAAGTAGTTAACATTACATTTAAGCTTTTACTATTAATATTGGCTAGGTTTTGTTTTTTGTTTTTTTATTTTTTGACACATTTATTGTTCTAATTTGTGAGGTCCTATTCATATTATATGATTGTATAATAATACTGTAGTAATGTTCATTATATGCTTAACTTTTAAGTAGGACCCCAGGAAGCAACTGTCATGGTGGAAGCTAAATGAACAAATAAATAAACAAATAATCCTCCTGGTTGGATACAGGCAGTAGATGAGGCATACGCCTATGGTTCCATAACTGTTGCCTTGCCCAAAGGCCAAAACATATTTAAATTAAACAACTGTTAGTATTAGTAGTTTTATTAGCTCTAATATAATGTCTTACAACACCACCATTCTGTTTACTCAGTGTTTCATTTCGTTTTAATGACATAGGTAGTGGTATTCCATTTTAAAACTCATTGGTACTTCCTGTAATTTCTTTTAGCGTTTTCCCACAAACTGCCATTTAACTTATGTTAAACTATGATGAATATTTACCATGGGTACTACCATTCCATACTTGAAAACATAAAAACCTGTCATAGATTTCATTAGCCTACAAGGCCTCTGAGGACAGCTTTGATAAAAAGTTGATGTGGTGTTTGTTTAGATCGCAGCTCTTGAGGGGAACCTGGGTGAGGCCGGTCAGAAGTACTCCTCTGAGATGGAGCGCCTGCAATCCAATCTAACTCAGCTGGAGGACGATCTGTCTCAGCTCCGACTGGAAATGCAGCGCACCAGACCGGACTATGAACAACTGCTGCGCATCAAGCAGAACCTGGAGATGGAGATTGCCACCTACAGACGCCTGTTGGAAGGAGAAGAGACGTGAGTCACTGTCTTTTCAACAAAGCCGACACAGAAAAATATTAGCCTTCAAAGTGTTCAAATATTTTGATAATTTCAGTTCATTTTTCTAGAAAATCTAAATAAAAAACACAAATTTATGCTGTAATACAACTGGTACAGTCTGGACATTTATTATTGAAAAATGTAATATTTCATTCAAGTTTGTTAATATTTATTTCAAGTGTGTTATTGTTTTTTCTTGTTAGGGTTAAGGAAGTTCCACCTCCTAAAAGTGAGTACCTTTCCTGTAAAGGTTACCATAGAAGTACACTTTTCTTTGATATGTTTTGAACCAATGGATGTATTATTCAAAATCAATAATGTTTTTATGGCTGTAAAATATACAGGTTGTACAGACTGAAAACTAGGCTATCATTAAAACTGCAATTATAATTAATGTCTAAAAACAACGGTGTCTCATAGAATGGAACATCCTCATCAGTAGTGAATTCTAAAATGACACTGGGGCTTTGGACAACAACTACTTTTTTTACATTTTGGAATTAATTTGGCACCGTAACACAAATGCATGCACTAACTATCTTCCTTGTTTTGCAGAAGAGCCTGATGTCCGTACCAGGAAGATTGTGAAGGTTGTGACACAAACAATGGTCAATGGAAAAGTGGTGGATGAGTCTAGTGAGGTGGAACAAATCGAGGAGACTAAGAAATAGAAAATGTTTAGTAGGCAATATTAGATCAATCAGCTGATCTTGTTGTTGGATGTATGTGATTATTTTGAGACAAAACTTGTTTTAAGAATACTGTAATTTTGTGTTTTTCCCTCAAAGTTGTGTTACTAAAATACATGTGCTTTATTGATGTATAGAAGCTTGTATCAGTTATGATGTACTGTGGTATGCTTACTTTAGTTTGTCATAACCAATAGGCCTTACACAGCCATTTTAAGTTAATAGTTTTGTGTTTGTACCTTAAATAAAAATAACGTAAATTCAAATCCCTTGCACAGTCTTTATTTACAAATAAAAGTACTAGTTTTGCCTATATTCTTTTTAATGAGTATGTAATGTGTTCATTCGTTCACTTACGAAGAATAATAGTAAGATTGACTTCAAAAAACCAAACACACTTCTAAGGAGGCTGAAGAAAAAAAACAAGGACAATGTTTAGCTGTCTTCAATATCTCAATAAAAATTATGAACTAATGACATTAGAATAATTATTACTGTAGGAGCCAAATGTGTGTTGCCATGGTAATGCGTAAGGGGCGGGGTTCACGTGGGCAAGGGTGACGCACGGGGAGGTACAAAGGCACCGGGTTTCCTGCTGTCTAGAGGTGGAGAAGGGAGACGCCGGGTAGCCATATTTTCGTTGACCGATTAATTTTACGCTTTATTTTCACCGCTTTATTTTTCTTGTTACCATACTAATTTCCTGTAGGCCTACAACAACCATCTATTTGTATGAGTAACCTGTTCAACTTTCATTTGCACCAACTGATTAAACCCACCCCAAAACGCAAACCACGAGTCATTCATTCATTCATTCAAACAGCAGCGCATCGGGACGAGGTACTGGAGCCGGACTCCTCTCCAAGCGACACAGGCTTATGGTCACTACACTTACTATTGGACACAGGTTGTATGACAGGTTGCTGTTGGCCTGACAGTTTAAACCTTCAACCATACAGTGTCATGTCCAGTTTTACATTTTCTTATAAATGCAAGAAAATGCACTAAATACATTATTTTCAAGTGAGACAGGTAATGTAATGTAATCACAGCACAAGGTTACAAGTAATGGGAAATATTGTCACTAATGATAATTTTAATTGACTAGTCAAACATTATTTAGGCCTGAGCCCTGCCTAATTAATGTTGGCCAAAGTTGTATTTTGCACGATGTTGCCATGGTGATGTCTGGAAAAAAACATGTTTTTCCAGACAACAACATTGGATGTGTGTTGACTTTGTTTAGTGACAAGTACAGCAGCCAAAAGCCACAAAAAAGAGACCTTTTACAGTGCAGATGCAATTATTGACTATTCAAATAGTGGTCAGTTATTTCATTAATTCATTAATAACAGTGCTAGGGTTAGATTAATACTCATAGGAAGTGGATATGAAAGAGAGTAAACAGAGGACTTTTACCAGGGGTTTGGTTGGATAACTATTGACAAGTTGAGCTACTGCTCCTTTAATGAATGGCATGTGCCTGAACACACATAGTCACAGAAGATTACTCTCACTCTGTCCTTTGTCCACCCTGTAATTTAATGTCATTACCTTTAGGGCTGGGGTCACTGTGTAGCAAATGTTCTCACTCAGAGAAATCCAAAGTATTTTTACATTTGAGAGGGCCTGATGCAGATGAGTGAGTGGCTCTTGGGCTTCAGACTGTGTTCACCTGTTGTGAATCTGAGCCCTTACCTGCAGGCTTCAAGGTGTAACACACAGGCTGTTCTGTTAGGAGTTAAAACGTGTGAATGTTTTATGGTCTATTTAACAAAGGGAACGCTACCTGTCCATCACAAGAGGTACTCATACAGAATAACCACAATGTGTTTTGTGTCTACTTTCAAATGACGGTGGTTGGTGCAAAAATAAGAATAACAAAGAGCAGACAGACAGATTATGGGATTATGCAGTCCTGTTATGTTTCAAAAACAAAGCTCTGTCACATACCACCCATAGGTACCAATTCAATCCAAGTCAAGAGCATATGAAAGATAAAGACAGATCACTACTGCAGACACACAACAGTTACAACACAGGAGGAGTGTGGCATTAGTATGTTTCACTGTGACATTTTAAAGGAATTCAGAGCCCTTGAGCCCTAATCTGCAAATTCGAATACAATGGCTTTGATTATATGCCTCCCCTCCATAAGTCACATGAGTGAAGTCACTAGTCTTGACTACCACTGCATGCTGAGATTCTCACAAACTTAGATCTATGTGTTTCATGCCAGACATAATGTTTTTCCGGTACTGTTTTGAAACAGACACAATAAGTTGCATTAGCACATTGCCACAAGAAGAATTCTCCCTTTGCCTTTGGACTCATGAACACTCAACACTCAATGACATCATAATTGACTTAAATAATACTTAATATTCAGTTCAACTGCTTGTTTTTGCACTTACTATTCCATGTTTCTTTTTTATCTAATTATATTCGTCCTACTTTATACAGTTTTACTGTGTTTGTCTAGTTGTATTTTTGTTACTGGTTATGTTTGCACCAAACCATGGAAGCTCTCCTACTTTGTAACTTTTTTAAATGACAACACCATTTTTTATTCTGATATTGTAAAAATATATTTAAAAGGTATTAAAACCTAGTGATTGAAGTCTGAAAAACTACAAAATGACTTTTGTTAGTTTTAAATACTTTTGGTCACTTTAGTGAGTGGAGCTGATCCCATCAGGCCTACATGTATTTACAGACAAACTACAGCTTTAGCTTTAGCCCGGTGCCCCTTGTCCCGCAAAGATGTGTCTGACTGTACACATAGTATACATATAGTTATTGGCTTACTCCACGCACACAACAGTGCTACAAATTGTTATTCTATCATAATGGCCTGTAAAGGCTGTGTAATATTGTTCATCTTTACTTACTTTACTGTACATTGTGAAAAAAAACATGTGAAAGTCAAAGCTTTATAAAACTCATTGGAACCTGCTAAGCATCCTAACAGGTGAGGTGGTATTAAAGGGCTCAAGTCTTAACACATCAGAAGATTATAAGCCCATTAGTGTTTTGTAAACATTGTGTGGTTCGTGGCTGTTTTGTGTCCAAACCAATCACAAATATGATCAAAGTCCAATTATACTTCAACACACATATTTGATTATCAAAATATTTAATTTAGTGACCCAAAATGAAACAACAACTTCTTGATCTTACAAATTTGACATTACAGTAAGTAAAATGGCAAAAAAAAAAAAAAAAAGGGTCATAAAGAATCCCGGCTGTCCAAAGTAAAGCAGGTAATTGAGTTTTTACTCTCACATACAAAATGTCTCATTCACTCTTATCAGTCTCACTGCTGCTGTGCCTGTAGACTGCAGCTAGCAGGCCTCCACAGCCCTTTGTGTTTAAACTTTTAGCAGGCTCCAGACTGCAGCACAGGCTGGAACTCTCCAGCCATGCAGATGTCCTCCTGCTTCTGTCGGACAACACGCTGGATGGCAGGAGGCAGACCACGAGGGTTCCTGGAGAAGACCAGGGCATATCCATCATCACAGGAGCCATCCTCTTTCAGTGTACGGCAGGCATAGGTGATGGCATAGTTGTCATAGTCAGTGTCGATCACCCAGTAGTTGTCACCTGTTGTTAGATATGCAACTCGTTAGTCATTCAAAGAGAAACAGCCTCTTAAAGCAGTGACAAAAAGAACATTACTGACCTCCGCTGGACAAGTAGCTGGCCAGTCCCTGGTAGTTCATGAACATCTTGCCAGGGGTAGTAGGGTCAGGGACAGAGTACTGAGCAGCCATGTCAGCACATACAACCCAGAAACTGAAGAACAAAAGGATTTATGCATTAAAAACAAACAAAAAAGAAAAAAAAAATCATAACTGAGATCAGTGAACGCCTAAGCAGGTAAATATTTTTACTATATTTTTTATTCTTTAAAAGAAAATGTTTACACTTGAAACTCACCCAAAGAGAGTTACTCGACCTTTGGAGGAGGCAGTCATGCTTCCATCATCATCGATGGTGTATTCAGCAGAGATGTTGTCCTGAAGGAACAGGCCCTCAGGATCTTTCTTCTGCAGAGCGTACCATTTACCTGCATACTACAGGGCAAAACAACCACTCAGCATGCTGAACAATTGATTTGAGTAATGTTTTTATTGACTCACTCTCTTTGGGTCAAAATCTTCTTTGACGTTGAAGCTGTCAACAACACAAGAAGCAGACAGGCTGCGCTCTACACAGGCCAGCAGCACCAGCAGCAGAGGCAGTTTTGAGGAAGCCATTCTGTTGAAAATATAATAACTTTTTTTTATATTATTTCATGGAAAACCAACAGACAAACAATATAAATATAAAAGAGCAATACTTAAAAATAAATAAATAAGTAACCATATCTTAGCTAATTTTACAGTAATCATTTGATGGACAAATAGTATCAAACTTTTACAAATGATTTCAGACTATTATAATGTAGAAAGAAAATCCACATTAGTTCTTACCTTGTTGGTTCAGAGATGAAGGGTTCAGACACAGTCTGGTCGTCTTGTGTGCGAGTCTTTATATACACTCAGCACAGACAAGCTGATTTTCATTGCTTGGGACTAAATAAGGTGCTTAAATCTAAAAGTAATCCTGTTGGGTCGAAATCCTTACTGTAATCTGGCTTCTACTTTCAAACCTGCCCAAGACTTACGATAAAAACAATTAGTTCTTTATGTAACTGACTGGTAGGGGGGGGAATAGTAAAAAACATTAACATCAGTAAAATTCTAAAATATTATGAGCAGACTGTACCAAATGAGATTTGTGACAAGAAAATGGTTGTCAAAGAAGAATTTTTTGCTTAAGTTAAACCTATTTTGTGGGGAAGAATAAGGAATGCTTGTTTAAAAAAAAAAAATTAAAATCCCGATAAGAACATTAAGGGTAATATGCCACGTGCCACGCTGGTGCCAGAGCAGAATAACCCCTCAAACATGAGCAGAAAGCAATAACACTATTGAAACTGTTGTTTGTGTTCATCTGTCCACTTCTGTAACAACCAAATCCTAATTCTGATTAAAAGCCTGAGCTACAACGTTTACAGCCTTACCTGGAATGCCCTTGGAATGAACCTGGAGGGAAGGCTTTTGAACGTGTGAACAAAATATGTTAAACATTTCATACATTAATCTTGAAAATTATAGTATAAACTTTGCACACTGTGTGGAGAGAACACAAACATAATGGTATCATCATTATCATCATCGTCGCCATCATCATCACCGTCATCATACCATAACATGCTTTGGCACAGCTTTTATTAAAAAGTAAAATTTTGAGCAATTAGCTGTAAGACACTGCAGGGCAATCATAAATCAAATAAAGACAATGTGACAGTAGTAAGATTATGCTGTCTCTAAATGAAGATGACTGAAGATTAAATAGAGGGAATAAGTGACACTTTTACATCAAGTTGTTACTCTCTTTTTATAAATGAAATGATGTATATGCTGTGCCACCATAGTCTCAGTAGAAAGTAGAAACCTGAGGGAAACACAGTGTAATTAAACCTCAACTGATAGTATTACCAGTGAATTACAACCACTAATTGATGTAATAGTTATTTACAAACCTTCCTGAATTAATCCCTGTCACTCAAGATTGCTTTCACCATGTCACTAATAAACAACTCCCTCTCTGTGCATGTGGGCTTTTGTGTTTTGCCAAGTGTAAAAAATCGATATGCATTACTATAGTTAATGAGTTCATGAGTTTATCTCCTCCGCTATACTGTAGTAAACATAGTAAGTTATCTCCAATCTGGACAGAGCATGTCCATGCCAGGCAGCTGATCTATTTTTTTTTCCACTGTCTGTGCTGCTTTCTAATCCCAGACATAAATAGTACTGCCCTCAAACCTCAGATCTCCTGCTAGGCAAATCTCCAACTACATATATATGAAATATATATGAAATATATATGATATATATGATATATATATAATATATATATATATATATATATATATATATATATATATATATATATATATATATATATATTACATACACACACACACACACACCACACACACACACACACACACACACATATATATATATATATATATATATATATATATATATATATATCTATATATATATATATATATATATATATATATATATACATATACACACACACACACACACATATATATATATATATATACTATATATATATATATATATATATATATATATATATATATATATCTATATATATATATATATATATATATATATATATGATATGTTATATATATATAATAGTCATAAGTTAATGTTATATCTAGTGCAGTCTGTAAACCTGTTCATTGACATAAATGTATGGTTTTCTAGCCTATGTTAAAAACAGGGGCCTCAAGATAGACTTTCTAATAAAGTTAGGAGTGTTTCATCAGTTTCATCAGTCAGATCATAGATCCACAAGTCATGGATCTATTGGGGTCAAGAAAAACATTGCCCTTGGACCTTAGTTTGGACTCCCGGTATAGGCTAAAATGACTTAATCTTTGTCGTAAATCTAGACTGAGATAGGTAGGCCATATCAATAGCTTTGTGAAATACATAAATTATTTGAATATACAGTTCATAATAAAACAATCTCAGAATACTATAAAAAGAGCTTATTAAAGATAAAATGGAACAAACTTGCAAGCAATGTTACACGCTTTCACTCATTCAGATTTTTTTTTTTACATTTACATGATGAAATAGCCTACATTTACCATTAAACCAAGTCAACACAAAATGTACAATAATATAATATAATAATATCATACAAAAATGTATTATAACTTTTTTTTTTTTTTTAAATGAGTACATCAGTCATCTTTCTTTACTTTAGAGCCGCATTTCAACAAACATGTATTGGCAAGAGGGTAAAGTTACAGATTTTGGACTACTTTAAGAAGGCCTATACGGGACTGGCCTGTCATAGACCTCACTGTGTGTGATCTTTACCACGATGAAGGATGATCTCGAATCTCAATGGAGCTCCATCACGAGGTTGTCAACAAACACAGGTAGGCCAGAAGCTAACATCTTACTTGTTTCTGGGGCCTCACGCATAAATCTGAAGTAACCCCACGTGTTGTTTGGAATTGTAAGAAAAATCTTGACCTCAACTGTGATCTAATAGCATTGTCCAGGTTATAGCACCCTCTTGCGGTTGATCAAGTTATTGCAGTGACATTTCCGTGATTTTGGAGGATGTACTGTGGGGACAGCAGGGGAGAATACTAGTACTAGGAATTTGTTGATGAGAAAACAAGATATAGATAATGTAAATGGGGGGAAAAAACAAATAAATAAAATAAGTAAAATAAATGAAAAAAGCGATGGTAATACTAATATAAGTATTATTTAATTTATTATGTTAAATAAATAAATAAGTAATGTAATACAATTATACAGCTTCAGAATAAAATGTTGTGTGTAGTGTATGTGTGGCAATCTTAAATTGCTGAGTTTCAACATGTGAGTTGTTGATTCAATTTCCCAACTCTTGATCATGCACACGCCTTTGTCTGAAAACAGCAATCACTGTCTATCACAGAAAAGGTATGATATCTTCTTCACCCTCTACAACACACAAACTAGCTCACTCACACACAGTCTTATGTATTATAGTAGAAGCAGATTATCTATCCGACCTTTTGGTCAAGGTATTTATGAAGCCTTAAATTAGACTGGTCCTGTCTGGTTAGGTAAGAACAAAAGACTAGACCTAAAGACACAAATAATACTTAAATAAATGAGCTCACACAAATATTTAAAACTCTATGCATTTTTATGTAGCGTAGCAACTTTTATCCATCTTAATTAACACAAACTGTCTGCTTGGGATGGGGGGAGGGAAGTTTTCCTCATAATATCCAGAGAGGCATAGTCACTGCCACTTATTAGCCATATCATCTGGCCAATAAGACTGAACCTTAGGAAGTGCACAGCTAGTCGAGATGCCCATGATAACCCTCAGAAATGGGATGGGAGCAGGAGTGGTGGGTTTTACTCTACTTGTACCATGTTGCATTTTATTTTATTATCTATTTACTCCATTTATTCCCTGAGTTTATTGGGGTATTAGGACAGACATGCTAAGTGCTAGGGCATAGTCGCATTGTTAACAATATCCTGGAGCCTGCTAAATGATCAGCTGACATGTTTAGATAGGAAGATCAGTGCTAACCTTCAGCACTATCCCCTGATGACAAAGGGATTGTCAGACTCCACCTGCTTCTTAGGGCTCTCTTTCACTCAGTCCACTCAGCACACCAGGGGGCAATTATTTGTATTCCCCCAGTAATATCTGCTTTATTCACAGGAGTATAATATTGATGTTATATGCAGATGAGTTTTTGGACATTTAGAGAAGAGCTTTGGAGGTAGCAAAGTTGGATAAGCTGGAGGATTATTACTGAGGAAACAAGAGAAGACAAAACAGCTCAAGGGAGGACAGCATGGGAGTGACAAAAGAGGATGTGGAAAAGTTTCTCCAAGGAAACCCTGCATTTGCCAAGGAGTATTTTGGCAAGGCATTGAGTCCAGGCTTCATCTCAAAGGCCTCAGGACTTCCAGAAAATCAAGTGGACTTCAACAATTTTCAGCAACTCTCTCAGGTAACTGTACTGATAACTACCTAAAGATCTGTATTTATATTGCCCCTTTAGAAACACCACAAACATACACATGAGTAACATAAAAGAAATGCTTTTGAACAATATACATTGATAATTGATCTTTCTGCCTCTGTGCTTTTTCTTTCTAAGCTGGAGGAGAGCCAAATCCTGTATGACATTATCACAGACATGCAGGAAAATGTTAATATGGAAAAGGTGGTGTTCAGACTGCTGAAGAGGATAAGTGCGCTGATCAATGCTGATCGCTGCAGCCTGTTCATGTACCGACAGAGAAACGGCATTGGAGAACTGGCCACTAGGCTCTTCAATGTGAATGCCCAGGCTCAGCTGGATGACTGTGTGGTTCCTCCAGACTCAGAGATTGTCTATCCCTTGGACATGGGTATAGTGGGCCATGTGGCTCAGACCAAGAAGACAGTTAATGTCAAAAATGTTGCAGAGGTAAGAGACACACCTTCTGACATATTGAAAGGGCTTAGAGTGGATTATAATGTTTCTGTAATTAAAAAAATAATAATAATTAATAATAATAATGATAAAAGGTTTGGCACACAATAAATATATGGCATTTATATGGCATTATTCACCAACTACAGTCAGAGTTAATATGTGTAGCACTGAATGTGTGGATGTGTAAATCCCATATCAGACATAATCCATTTATTTCAGTATCCCATGGGTCTTTGCTTCAGCTCTGGATTAGACACCCCTGGCATTTACTCAGCTACGAGTGGAATCTAACACTGATCAATATGTAGGCTACTCGAGGATGCCTCGTGGCTCACTTGATAAATGCCTGTTGAACCCACATTTATTTGTCAATGCCCTTCTATCTTTCTCACCTAACAGTTGTCAAATTGCTAAAAGTAACACAGATTTCCCATACTACATAAAGAGCAGTTTGGTTGGTAGACTTTCTGATTTGTTTTATTTGCTTCTGTGTATTTGCTTTTTTGTTTTCTATTGTGAACTCTGTTATATCCAACAATAATCTTTTTTTATAATTGCTGTTTTAGAACCAGTACTTCAGCTCATTTGTGGATGAACTCACTGAATATAAAACTAAGAACATTTTGGCTACACCCATCCTCAATGGAAAAGACATGGTGGCAGTGATCATGGCTCTGAACAAGACCACAGGACCTCATTTCACTGAACAAGATGAAGATGTGAGACTCAAGCACAACAGCAAACACACACACACACACACACACACACACACACACACACACACACACACACACACACACACACACAGACACACACACACACACACACACACACACACACACACACACACACACACACACACACACACACACACACACACACACACACACACACACACACACACACACACACACACACACACACACACACACACACAGCACAGTGTTACTCTTCATACATCTACTGTTTCATACATCTATTGTACCTAAATTGTAGATTTACTCAAAATCAGATTTAACCCCACCTGGGGCAAATTTGTTCTTTCTATATATATTTTATTTAAGCTGTTTTCTCTTTAATAGATTTTTTTAAAGTATCTGAAAATTGTTACTTTGAACTTGAAAATCTTCCATCTGAGTTACCTTCACAATTGTGAGACACGCAAAGGAATGGTAAATACGTGCACTGCATTAAACCAATAATGCCATTATTGCTAAAACAGCTGAATTTCTAATGTATGGGATGTGTTCCCGTAGATGCTGCTGTGGTCCGCCAACAAAGTTTTTGAAGAACTGACAGATATTGAGCGGCAGTTTCACAAAGCCTTGTACACTGTCCGAGCCTACCTCAATTGTGATCGCTACTCTGTGGGTTTGCTGGATATGACCAAGGAGAAGGTAAATATATCTATGTATCGTGACAAACAACAGATTACCAGCTAATATTCCCTAATAACATGGGGCATAGTGTGCACTGAAAAGGAGTTCTTTGTGTTCTCTCTGCTAAGTTATTAAGTTATCATTATTGCACAATCAATAATAATGAGTCTAATAATAACAAGAATTAGATTATTATTAGACATTTCACAAATCTCGATATTTGCGTTTATTGATATTTGTGTTTACAGGAATTCTTTGATGTTTGGCCTGTACTGATGGGAGAGCAGCCGCCTTACTCTGGACCTGTCACACCTGATGGACGGGTAAATATTTACAATCAACAGTTGAATCTAAACAGACTCTAATTGGGTCAAAACAGATTTTTTTTTTTGTCTGTATAATGCTCTATTAAGCAGCACAGTCTCAGCTTTATTGGGGTCACATTTTGTACAAATCCTACCATGCACTCTTAGATAATTATTAGATACATTTAAAAATAACAGCACAATCATTACAACCTGGGAGTTTTATGGCAAGACTGTTCTATTTCTGCTTTTAGGAAGTTATTTTTTATAAAGTAATTGACTACATACTGCATGGAAAAGAGGACATCAAAGTCATACCGTAAGTTAGAAGCTAAACAATTGTTGTAGTCACCATCTTAACTTAAATTATGAAAGGCACTAATGTATTGTATGGTAACATTTTCTTTTTTTTTTTTAAATCAGCAACCCTCCCGCAGACCACTGGGCTTTGAGCAGTGGTCTTCCTACATATGTTGCAGAAAGTGGTTTTGTAAGTTTTAAATCAATCCCTTAGAAGACCATTTCATGTTTAGTCTTTTTCTAATTATCTTATTGATTTTGACATTAGATTTGTAACATCATGAATGCGGCTGCTGATGAGACATTTAAGTTTCAGGTATGATATTGTAAAAAAAAAAAAAAAATCACTCCAAAGATCCCTAAGCATGTAGACTATAATTTCATCATATTTTCCTTCTTCAGACTGAGGCCCTTGATGGCAGTGGTTGGACCATAAAGAACGTCCTGTCACTGCCAATTGTGAATAAAAAAGAAGAGATTGTTGGTGTTGCCACATTCTACAACAGGAAAGATGGAAAGCCTTTTGATGATCATGATGAGCAGCTCATGGAGGTCATATAAATATAAATATGTTATGTTATGATTCAAATTGCAAATAACAGTGGTCTGCTGCGTGCTCTTTTAGGCTTTGACACAGTTTTTGGGCTGGTCCGCCTTAAACACAGATACTTACGACAAAATGAACAAGTTAGAAAACCGAAAGGACATTGCACAGGACATGGTGCTGTATCATGTCAAATGCCGAAACGATGAGATCCAGAACATACTAGTAAGAATGCTATCAAATTTTGACCATTTTGGCAATCATTATGGATTTTATAAACGTTTTACAGAATACCAGGGAAGTTTTTGGATGTGAGCCCAGTGAGTGTGAAGAGGAAGAGCTTTTACAAATCCTGGTAAGAAAAGTTTGACAATTGAAACCATGAAAGCGCAAATAAATATTGGATGTACTGTTTATTTTTTAGAAAAAAGACCTGCCACCACTGATTAAAAAGTTTGAGATCTACGCGTTTCACTTTTCCGATTTTAACTGCACCGAGTTGGAGCTGGTGAAGTGTGGCGTTCAGATGTACTATGAAGTTGGTGTGGTCAAGAAGTTTCAGGTCCCTCAAGAGGTAGGCAGCACAAATCTAAAGGTCATTACACTAAAAAGTTGATAAAACCTATAAAATGTATTGTATCTTTCTAGGTGCTGGTGCGTTTCATGTACTCCGTTTGTAAAGGCTACAGAAAAATTACTTACCACAACTGGCGCCACGGCTTCAATGTGGGGCAGACCATGTTCACACTTCTTACAGTAATAAAACATCAACAGTATCATTATTTTCTTCATTATTTTCTTAAATGTTAAATGTGTACAATAACATAACCATATTTTCAGACAGGGAATTTGAAGCGATATTATACTGACTTAGAAGTAATGGCCATGATAACAGCAGGATTCCTACATGATATTGATCACAGAGGAACCAACAACTTGTACCAAGTCAAGTAAGTGCTGTGCTATGTAATACTATACAATACAATACCTTTTATTGTAAAAAACAAAAAAACAAAATAACAGTCTTAAAACATCTTGATAGTATTTTCTTTGTCTAAAATGTGAATCATTATTTTCTTTGTAACAGGTCAGGCAACCCTTTGGCAAAACTGCATGGCTCCTCCATATTAGAGAGACACCATCTAGAGTTTGGAAAATTTCTTTTGTCTCAAGAGGTAAGAAGAGAAACAATGACAAAAAAATGATTGGTTGATTGTAGGATACTGATCCTCAGCAAACTTGAAATACTTTCTCTTATATTGTTGGCAGTCTCTGAATATCTACCAGAACCTCAACAGGCGACAGTCGGAGCACGTCATTCATCTCATGGACATTGCTATTATTGCCACTGACCTGGCTCTGTACTTTAAGTCAGTGGACACATTATAATATATTTATGTGTTTTCTGAACGTAAATGGTCATAAATATGAATTCTTGTCAAATCAGGAAACGAACCATGTTTCAGAAGATTGTGGACCTGTCTAAAACATATGAAGATGAAAAGAAGTGGGTGGACTTTATGTCATTGGAGACAACAAGGAAAGAGATTGTAATGTACGTGCAATACACTACAAATATGGAGATATTTAAACATGTTTGTCAGCTTACCATCTATAATGTTTCAGGGCCATGATGATGACTGCATGTGACCTGTCAGCTATTACCAAACCATGGGAAGTACAGAGTAAGGTGAGGAATCCTAAGACACTGTTGTTTACGGTGTAACAGTAGCTAAGGCAGTCTTTTAATGGTAAAGGTGATGTATCACTTAGGTGGCTCTATCTGTTGCTGAAGAATTTTGGGAGCAGGGCGACTTGGAAAGAACAGTACTTGAACAGCAACCTATTGTAAGATTGCAATTCACCAGCATAATTTTCAAAAATAGACTGCAATAACATTTCCAAAATAATTTTATGTCATTCTCTAGCCAATGATGGACAGGACTAAATCAGCGGAACTCCCCAAGCTTCAATGTGGTTTTATTGATTTTGTCTGCACATTCGTGTACAAGGTAATGTGAAATATATATGCATGTATATCCCAAGACATAAAAGCCCTGTGTGATTCCATTTATCATTTTCCTCCAGGAATTTTCTCGTTTCCATCCCCAAATCCAGCCAATGTTGGATGGTCTCCTGAACAACAGAAAAGAATGGAATGCAAAAAAGGAGGAATATGAGGCTAAACTCAAAACCATTGAAGATGCAAAGGCTGCTAAACAGGCTGCTGCTGCCAGTAAAGGTATTATTCACTGTAATATAGATTTCAGTTAGTTTACTCCTGTTGAATTTAAGCATTAAATGTGCTCAAGCTTAATGATATTTTTTTCTGCTTGGATGACGAACAGCTGACAACCCAGGAGGCTCCAAAACTTGCTCTGTGAGCTAAAAGGACATCAGAACTAACATTAAAGGAGAAACTGTTTGTAACGGACAGTCCAGAAGTAAATGCAGTAATGCAGATTATGAAATAAACAGTCCTTTGACTAGAAGGTGCTTTTTAAGCTTTTAGCTTCTTAAAAGGGCTAATCATCATACAGTATTGTAAAATGTTAGGCTATTATAATATACTCTGTTTAAAATGAACAATATATTGGTGTCAGGAGGTCAAACTACACAATGAAATAATACAAAAACAAGCCTTTTTTTTTTTACAATGTATATCCCAATTTCACAACAGTTGTCATGTCACATGTTGACATTTTGTAATAACAAAATAATATCTGATAACTATGTCAGTATTGCAAGAATGTCTTCCAGTCAAATAAGATTTACTTAATGTGGATTGCTTTAGCACCATAGAGGCAAAAAGTAGATAGTGGTGAGATAATTAGCTCAGGGTTTTGAGCAGATTTGTTTTACCACGTTGATCTGTAGCTAAAAACGATGCCTTTATTGTAAATACAATACTGTATATGTACTAGACAAAAACAGATGTAAATGCAATTGTTTATTCTACTTGATTTACTTACTTGATTTACGAAATTCATTGTAAGTTAGATAACTGCATGTTTATATTTCAATGATTAAAATCATGTCAACTAATTTATAATTTGTCAGTGATGAATGCTTGCTCATGTAGGGATGGGCAATACTGAAAAAAATAAATATAAATATATTTTTTAGGATTATTCAAATGACCCCAATGCATGTGGCAATCCATTAGAAAAGTACTCAAATGCACCTATAAATGTCATTAGGTCCAAATGCACAAATGGCAGATATACCTAGTGAGTTGTTTTATTTCACCAAAAGTAGTTTTTAATCATACAATGTGCTCAATATGCTCTTTTTGCATATCTATGACAGCTCTTGCAATATCATCAATCTCCTCACCTCCAAATCAAAGAAGTAACAGTAAACAAATGGGAGTCACCAGAAATGTCCAGCGAAATGTTCAGCAAAGTGAAAAAGCATCGGCAAAGCTTTGAAGCTGTTACTTGCTTAAATAACTCGACTTCCAGTGAGTTGTAACATTTTTTTTTTTTTTTTTACTGTTTTGTATTGCTTTCCAGTGTCTAATATTTGTAGTCATGATTTTAATTGATAATTACCAAATTGGAATGATTAATTATATACCTTATTTTTAGGAGCTCTTTAAAAATATGGTTTCAAATGATTGTGTTTTATAGAACATTTTAGGTAGATTGCCTTCTACTTAACACTCACTGGAGACTGTGCAAAATGCTGTTTTATTTATAATGTTATTACAGTCTTTTCGACCACGTAATAAAGCAAACGTATTTTTCATATGTCTTGAATCATATTTTACTCAAAACAACACACACTATATAAAACGAAAATAATGAACCACATTTTATGTTTGCAACTCAACAGAGCACTATAACTGGTCCATAGTGTAAGCAAGAACATTACACAACACAGTGCCTTCAAATAATGCTTCTGTCCACACAGCATTTTATACCACTGGTCTGTGACCTCAATCCAGGGATTGCTGCTAAACTAGGGCAGGATTACAACATCATTCCTCCAGGTCGCTCATCTTCTATTGAAGGACAGTTGTGCATAGATTCAGTAGACATGGAGGTGTGAGTAGTAAATGTATGTTATTGTTTTCTTTATACTCCCATTCCTCCAAAATACAAGAATCGATCAATTATGAAAAAAATATATATTTTATTTTTATTCAATATATATTCATATTTATAATTGTCAAGGCTTAGGGGCACATTTTTGTGACTTATTCCCTCGAACTCATATCAGATTTTATTCATTTATTTTTTAATAATTAGGCTAAATAAATGTTCTCTAAGTGAAATAAATTCACATTTTTTTTCTTTAATTGATAACCAAATAAATAAAAATGTCTAAATAGTAGTTCTAACAAGGTATAAGAGGACAACTTTCTTCTTGTTCCTCTGGTTAGTGTCTGTTAATATAAGTCTGGTTGAAAAAGTATGGCTATATAGAAAATCCAAATCTGTACTTTAAAAAAAAAAAAATCTATTAATTAATTAAAAAATCAGCAGTTTCATATTTTTTAACTTTACCTAACTATCAGAGTTGCTGTTAATGGACACCAATTGTAACGCTGCATATGTTAATGCAATGCTAATGACTCCATACATTTCTGGTAACGTTCAAACTAAGCAACTGACATGCACATGTGGATCTTGGGCCATTTTAGTTTTTATGTTTAGTTAACGTATAATGGTATATTTCAGGTACCTTGATGAGTGGCATGACTGTGGCCGTTTCTCAATCCCCATACTTGCCTGTGGACATGAGAAACATCACTAAATTTTTCATATGACCTCTTGAACCTATGTAGTAGGCTTTGGATTTTTTTTTTGCTTTTTTACCATTTTCCTCACAAAGAAGCTAATTGGGGAATATTTATTGTACAATGTATGGCTCTAATCAGAGTACACTATTCTGAATGCTTAGAATGTCATCATGTATTCCTTTACTATTTAAAAAGTAAGTGTATTCTAAATACCACCAACTGTACTGGAATAGATTACAGTTACTCAGAATATTCAGAATATGTATTTTCCATAGGTACATGTGAAGACAAAGAATGCAGTGTATACTATTCTTAAATATGCTTACACAAGTTCAAATATTGCCCTTTTTTGATAAGACATAATTGAAGATAGTTTAAACATTTAGCCTAAACAATGAAGAGGGCTGATGGGTTATAAGAAGTAAAGGCTGAGAATATCATCCCAGCTGTGAAATACGGGGGTGGCAGCATCATGTTATAGGGTTGTTTTGCTGCAGGAGGGACTGGTGCACTTCACAAAATAGATGGCAGCATGAGGAAAGAACATTTTGAGGAAATACTGAAACTCTCAAGACATCAGCCAGGAAGTTAAAGCTTTGGTGCAAATGGGTCTTTCAAATGAGCAATGACCCGAAGCGTACTTCCAAACAACAAAGTGGCTTAAGGATCACAAAGCCCTGATCTCAATCCTACTGAAAATGTATGGGTAGAAGATTAAATGTATGTAAATGTATGTAAACTTTTGACTTCTGAAAAAATGTAAAAAATATATATATTATTCTGGCATTTAGCAAATAAAAATCATCTTGGTAACCTTAATTGGCCTAAAACAGCAAAAGTTTAGTATGATTTCATGTCAGACAGTGAGAAAAAAAAGTGTGGCTTTTTGGGGTGTGAAACAAATGTCACTCAGCTTTGATATGTATGTAGCTTTGTAATTCTGATAGAAATACACAGAGTTTAGATGCTTTGCGGAGAGATGTTCCAAGGGAGAGACTCAGGGAAACTTGCTTGGGAGGCTGAAAGGCTACCAGTCAGTGGACAGGGCAGGCTTGGGCTCTGTCCTGTCCATATCTGCTGTAACAAAAAATAAACCTTTTTCTATTTCATAACTCACCAAGCTTCGCAAATGGATTATTATTCATCAAGAGAGTTCACTATTAGCTTTCATGTAGAGAGCACCTATGAGCTGTATTTCCTGTGATGTCATCAAGTCCACCTATGCCAAAAGCTGAGAGAGCAGAGTGCGTCCGTGTGAGCTCCTTAAGTACATTCTCTGAGTCTGCATCCACAAGTCTGTGGCCCGGAGTACATGAGCATGGAGACTGCATACTAAGAATTGAGAATTGGCTTGATACTGGAGGGACCATGTTGATAGCAGAAATACTGTTAGAGTAGACCGAATGCTTTTTTACTTGCTTTTCTCAAGCAAGTGACCAGAAGAAATGTTTTTTTTTTTTTTAGAAAGAGATAACACAATTCTTTTATCTTAAAAAGCAAAGGCAAAGGTAAAACTGTCTCCCAGGATA